>OZ025249.1:22262149-22862149 GCA_964019135.1 Arenicola marina
TATTAACGGTGTGTAAAAAACAAACCACAGCGCGTTCGAACGAGAAGATAGCAAGCGAAGGACATGAACCAGCAGCGGCAGGAAGATGTTTGAGCTGGGAACAAGTTAGCGCCATGGCCAACACGACTTCAAATCTGGCGATAGGGCGATCAGGGGTGGGTGGGGAGAGGGGGTGGGGGGGTGGGGGCGTAACAAATCATTGGGGAAGGCGGAGGGGGAGGAGTGGACCCATTTTGTCAGAGAGGTCTTATATCTTCAGTAAACTGGTCAGAACGGACTAAAATTACATATATTATATATAAGTGCCCCAGAAGGCCTTTTTCGACACGGCGACACGCCGATTTTTCAAATCGACAATGCGAAATTGGGGCTGCCTTAAAATCGACATGCGACATAAGGAACTTGGAGATACGCGACACGGACCAATTCTTAAAATCGACATGCGATTATGGCTACCCTCCCCCCTCCCCCCCCCCCCCACCCCCCCTTCCCCCTCTAGGGGTCCTTATATACTGTAAACTCCTTAGCGGAATGCCTGACAGGTAGATCACTGCGGGCACAAAAAAAGGGGCCGTCAACAGCCAGGGGATGGTGGGGAAAAGGGAAAAGGAATGCACTTTAACAACAAATTGTATTTGAGATGAATGTACATGTACATGCTATTTTTTGCAGCCCATGATTGTGCCCCCACCCCCCACCTTCTCACACCACCCCCATTTCGCCTTGGTAATCTCCTGCATCTATGCACCACTGATACCCGTGGCTACAGCTATAGCTTAGCGGGATACACCGCTATGGCTTGGAATACTCTGGGGGGAGGATACAGGATCGATTGCTCCTCGCAGTAAAGCAGCAGTGACGGTATACCATGTTCACGGCAGCCATGGTAGAAGCCGGCCCCCTTACACTCAAATGATCTCTCGCAGCGGTTTCAGGCCGCATTGACGATAAATGTAGCCTTGCTCATCCCGCGAGGCTTAAGCTATGTAGATGCATATCATTACAGGTCTACACAACCAGCGTTTTGGGATCATAACGCAACCATGCAAGCCACATTAAGAGCTGCATTGGGAGCACGTTTAAAATGCCGGTATACATGTGAGACCTGTTCAGTCTTAGATAATGAACCAAGTGGTAAGGACCTGTGCAGAATGTATGTACAGGGCTCCAAACCTGGCGATCGGGAGGGGGCTGTGGGGGGGGGGGGGGGTAAAAGAGCCGATTTTGATATTGCGCGAAATCGAGACAATTAACAGAGACAAGCACGCAAAACATTGACTTATTAAGGCATGATTACACTACACAGCTACATGTCTGAGCATATATATATATATATATATATAGGTAAGACATAGGTATGACATAGGCTTCCCCTGTTCCCCAAAATATATGAGACGACTGGGGTGTAATTGATCTAGATTAAGGCCTCAGTTACCGACTGACGTGATACAGTGGACGAGATGACAACACACGTAACGCTGATTCAACACCGCCACCCCCTTCCAGTTTATATCCAGACCCTGGCATAGATAATAAAGGGATCTATACTGATAAGGTTACTTAGTCGAGCCTCTAAACCAGCCACCTCCGTCCAAGCAATCACGATAAATATATATACAGATGTCACTGCGACGAGTGACACGGGAACGGGATGATTCTCTTGGCCAGCACTGGCGCAAAGCCGCATGTGCCCCATGCTATGAAAAGCGTGGGGGCGCTTGCTGCTGGTCTGCCACTGACAAAACATGTAAACACCAAGTCATATACTTCAGTTGTCATGTTGCAACCTAAAAGAAACTTTAACACTATCGTGAATATATACTAGCGCAATCTAGTCAATATAACTGACGAACCATGAGCATTTGAAGACAGTGGACTCACAAACAGTATCCCCACATGCTGTTGGTCACTTGGACCGCGGTCTGATACTGGGCACATTTCTTTGGGCCAGGTTCGGTATCCCGCCCGGGACCCGCAACACGTGACAGGGAACTTCTGGGTGTGCCGACAGGGCTTTTTCCAATGAAATGCATACACCGTTCACCCGCCGGTGCATGTAGATCTAGGCACTGGAACCAACCTACTCGCCCGCCATCTTCTCCCGAATGTCCCGTGCTGTTTTAGACGGGGCACATCGGCATACCGAATGGATGCGCGCGCACCCATGACCGGGTGACGTGTCGGGCGGCTTACCGATGCGTAATGTGCGTATTCGGGTTACCGCAGGGACATACCGAGCTACCAATAATAAGGATCTGAACTTAGCGGATTAGTCAAGGACGCGTACAATTTTGAAACGGAAGTGCGGTGTGGTTCGCGATCAAGAGTAGTCCCGCAGACGATGACAAGCATGGCCGCCAGCGCGGCAGCAGCTACAAGCACAGGCACAGTAAATCAGTGGAGGGGTGAGGCCGGGGGGGTAGGGGGCCCCCCAACGCATACTAAAGAATATCTTTTAGTATGCGTTGAGGGGCCCCCTACCTCCTCCCCCCCTCCCCCCTCCCCTCGCCCGGCCTCCCCCCTCCACTGATTTACTGTGCCTGTGGCTGTGGCTACAGCCTACAAGTGTGCGACTTGCAAGATTATATTCACTGATTTCTCGTTATTTCTAGACCATCCCTGTGGTAGCGATGTGTGACCAAACAACTTTCAAGCCCATAGTCTATGTACGTTGTGTGTATGAAAAGTTGTGCCACGTGTGATATATATGACTCAAAATTTCCATAAAGACTTCAAAAACAGGTGAAGATCAAAACTCCCTAAAAAAAAAAAAGTCAGTCATAAATGCCGTAGACACACGTTTCGGCCCATATTTTCCGCGAATTTGCCTCGTTCACTCTCAAAGTCCCTGACGTGAGAAAGCAACACTAGACCATTTTAATGATACCAGACTTACCTTTGTAATGCGATGTTATCCTTTTTTATGACCTAAAGAATATTTCCCCATGCTAGTGGCTCAGCACGCTCCGCCAAGTTGTTGGCGGAGCGTGCATGCTGAGCCACTAGGTTTCGGAGATGGAACTAGAAACTCCCCAGCTTACCGTCAATAGGCACATTTCTTTGGTAACCTGGATATATCCCTACGGTGGGACCGAATACATACATTACACATCGGTTCACCGCCTGACACTTGTTTCACCCAGGTATGGGTAAGCGCGCATGAATTAGGTATGCCCATGTGCCCTGTTCCCGGGGCAGGTTACCAAACCTGGCCCACAGGTGCCTCAACCGTGAGTGGGTGTGGGTGGGGCGGGAGGGGGGGGGTGGGGGGGGGGGGGGGGGGAGTGGAAGCAGTCCCCCATCCCGCCCCACCCACCCACTACATATTATAAGCCGCACGCAGACTTTTGTATCTTGACCTCCCCCCCCCCCCCTCTCTCTACCTGCTTAATCCCAACCTGCCGACCAAACCAATTAATTATACAAGCAGTCGCGACCACTAACAATATTCAGCTCTCCCTCTTCGATCACACCTCTTATCAAGTGTCACACCAGTGGCTAGCTCTCCTGGGGCCATATTCATAATCCCCTCGTAAGTTACGCACGAAAAGTGCATTATCGTCTTACCCTTACCAGCTCGTTATGGTGGTACTCCTGATTAGGAAATCCTCTTCAATATAATTTTAGCACTTTCTCAATTCAGAAAATCCACTTCTTGGATCACTACTTATGTATTTCTAACCCGATAATCACCTGACAAATCTCCCACTTAGGGCTAAGTCTAGTATAGTGACTTGTGTGGCGATTTGATACAATAAATTATTTTGGCAACAACAGTAATATTAACCCCTCCTCCGCTTTTCTCGTCACGCTCACTTGAAATTGGCACAAGGCCCTATTTAAAGCTGCACCCTGACTTGCAACTCAAACCCGGAAAGTGGAACCACCCACTTCCTAATATAAGCCGTGGATTCTATATATAACAACCCCACACCAACAAACAACTATGCTCTTACAATTACCTAAGCCTACAGGATCAGACATTATTATACGTATAAGACTGACTGAGCTCTTATTGGGATCCTAACAGGAGAGTATACGGCCCCACCTGTTGCTCTCGTCCCTGTATCCCGATTGATGCTGACAGCCTGGGGTGTTCTGGATCAATCCTGTCCCCAGCGCAAGGGGAAGAGTGATGACCCAGCTGTGCCCTCGGGCCAGACCAGCGATGTCATGGGCCTTTTCCCTGGGGTTGTGGCAAGCCGCATCGTATTAATTAAATATATCAAAATATTACACCTTCAGTCTTCTGCATTAAAGCATATGCTCAAATGCAACAATGGTCATTGGTAAAGTTGCAAGATTACGTTAATGCACTGTTTTGTTCGCTGTTTATGATTGCAGTCTCAACATGCATCAAAACCATATCAGTAAGTAATGTAATAGATATAGATAAATGTTGGATTTTAGGTATGAAATCACTACATATCTCACTATGCCCTCAGTTTATTGATTTCATTTTGTTTGGGCTGTTAACCATAAAGCTTTTGCTTTTACATGTAACAGCACATGTAACCCGCCAATTGCCTGTACTTTTTGCACTTGTATGCAGGTTTCAATAATGACAATGTTAACACTGAAAATAACAAGGATACGTTTCCTAATCACTTAGATTGAGATCACTTATTCACAATTACCAACAAGTTGTCCACAATGAAGGTACAGGCAGTTGTCAGTCCCAAGCCTGTAGGTGATGAGGGAAATTACATTTTCCCCAGGTCACCTAGAACTGGGGAGGGCATGTGTATTGAATTATTGCAATGCTTAACTGATGTACATAGGGTATAAAGCTGATGAAACATGTGCCAGGAAGTGCAGGAGCAGTTCTGCATGTCCCTACATCTTGTCGTTCTTGGCGAAGGTGAACGTCGGACTAAGAATGCGTCACACGGTTGTGGCAACACACACAAAATTAGGTAATCAGAAATGGGTAAGTCTTTTTGTTGTAATGTAGTGTCTATTTATCAATCATTATCAGGATATTAGCATAGTCGCGGCAATAATGTTCAATTGGATGATGACGAGTTCCATTAGTTTCCAGATTGAGTTTATATTGTTTTCACCTTGATGAAAAAATGACAAACGATGAAGCCCGAATCGTGTGTAAAGTGTAAACTACAGTCATGTGTCTCAGATATTATTTCGGGACTTCAGCATTGAAGGCTGAAGTGAAGGTCCTGTTAACTATGTGAGGTGATACCCGTATATTAATCCGAGATATGGATTTTAATTTCTAATTTCATGTACTTTTATTGTGTAGAACTGTTTAACTTTTCAAATTATTCATTCCCCCTTTTAGGACCATAATTATCGTTTTTTTTTAGTTATATATATATTTAGTTATCTTAGCTTGCACTCAGCTACAAGACCATCGTGGATGACCACGAGTAAACTGCGCGGCCGCCGGCTGTGGGAATATTTAACCCTGAGGGAAGACCTTGTCGACGACCCAGCAGTGCGATTGCTGTACGATTGCTGTTTTCCTGCACTGCAGGTAGATTCGATGTTAATGGTTCTGTATGGGAATTTCTCTGTCATATGAGGCCAGTAACATAAGAAACTCTAGCAAGGGCAACCCCGGCCTGTATTATTAGCAACGGTACATGGTACGATTAGTACGTGTTCCTGACCGCCAGGAAGTATATTGGCCATGACGACATATACTGCCAATAAGCAACCCGGAAATAACTTGGTGGTAAGTGATATTTACTGTACAACTTTGATGGTGCCCATAATTGAGTGGTGTGCTTTCTGTTGCAGGCGACATAGTGGCCGATGGGTAAAGGCTTCTGGCGACTACAGCTCCACGTCAACGTCATAGAAACGTCGCCGCCCGACGCCGACGTAAACTCCTGGGGCCGGTTGCACCAAGCGGTCGTAAAATTTACGCTGGTCGTTTCGTGGTCGTATACGGTACGCCCTCCATACGTCGGTTGCACGACGTGGTCGCAAATCGTACGCGGTCGCAAAAGAGGGCGTAAATATACGACCACTAGGGGGTAGGCGTATCGTGGTCGTATATCAGTAAAGCCACCAAGACCATCTCATTTCTTTGTTTAAATACAAAATTTACATGAGTAAATATTTTCAAGCTTCAACTTGTATCATTTGTACATCGACTAAAGCACATTTAAAAAATTATTTCAAATATGAATATATTGTGAAATAATTTTTCGGGACTATTTATGCAACTTTTATTTCGTTATTTTTGTGTGCACAATTTAACGATTACTCAATGTTATTGGTTGCACAATCCTTCCTTTGGTATTACTATACAGCACTGAGACAACAATAAATCACTCGTACAAGGTGCAGTTTCATTACAACAGCAGCCACAGTACGAAATTAAAGCAGTATTCTACTAATTTATTGAATATCTATGCCAGTAGTGTCCATAAGTCATCAATAGATAGATGTTTTACATAAAAAGGGTTTCCACCAATGGTGCAGTATTGTCATTATAAGCGAGTTTTTGCATCAGTACCATAGGATAGTGTAGTCATGGCCTTTGGGGGTGGTGCATATAATGATCAGCTATAAACAACAGTTTTTTGTGTATTAAATTAACAGGATTGTTCAGTGACCCCATCTTCACGTAAGTTATAGACTAATAATTTGATGTAAATACGTCTTACTTGCTTAAAATGTCACTGTTACGGGAGCGTGAAAGTGTGTGCTAAATGGCTGTTTTGCGCGCCCAATCTGGCAACGGTAGTTCTTTGACTTTAATAAATGAGTTTGCACCGATGTGGTACCGTCTCCTGTGCGGGAACCGTCCCCCTGCGAACGACACGTAGTCAGGGTGATGACAGACAGGACACATTCCAACGGGGAAAACCCGAAACTTTCGGCTGGCGGGCGTAAGCAAGGACGTACGTGCGACCGCCTAAATTGTGGTTGGTGCAACCGACGTTAGCTCACGGGCGTAGAGAGGGCGGTGATACGTCCGGCGTTTGTACGTCCGGCGTTTCAGATTTGCGACCACCGTTTGCGACCGCTTGGTGCAACCGGCCCCTGGCGCGCTCCTTATCGCTGGAGCATGAGCGAAACGTCATCCCAGAAAAAAGAACCGCTTTCTTGCCGGCATTATGTTCGAAAGTTAAGAAATAAAATAAATCTGCACTGTGGACAGGCGCCTTGCCTCGTGCTTTCCTTTGAAACAATCTGCTTGGGTAATCAATGGTGTGCGATTGTCTTCACCACTTTGTTGGTAAAGTCGCTATACTACAACTCCAATCGTATTTCAATGCGTAATGAAAAGAAAGTCTCAAACAACAGCGTTGTGTTGGGCTTATTGTAGAATGGAGACTAGTACAAAGCGTGATCCAAAGACATCCATGGACAGTTGAACCAATACATAAAGTCCTGTAAGAGCACATATATAGACGAATACAAGTTTACAGTGTTAAATTACATACCCGGAGGATGAATACAATGGTCTTACTGGGTTGGCCGAAAGTAGATATGGATTTCTTTGCTCAATGATGTATCAATTATTGCGACAAGCGAAGAAACCCCCAAATATTTATCATCTTCTGAGCATTACACAATGACCCCTTATTAAAAGGGAAGACAGATTGCGTTCTTTAAAGATGTCAGGACTTCGGCATTTGCGTGCTCCGAATGACTTGCACCATGTATGCCGCCATTATCACCACAAGGATATCTTTCACATTGCACATTGCCAAATATTTCATATGCCTCATCTACACTTTAAAAGTCCAATTGCTCTATCCACACCAGCGCGATTACTGGAATGTGTCTATCTTGTTGAATTTCTTTTCAATGACGGACAAATGGTTCTTATAATATTGATGGAGTAATCCCGAAATCGGATGGTCCCGGTATGGCAATATGTGTGTCACCCACACTGCCTAGGACTCCAGGCAATCAATACTTGGGTGGGGGGGTAGTAGACTTGCGATGTACATTCAATAGCCGCCCTATCCGGCCACATGATGAAGTGTCGCAAGGTCTGCTCAACGCACTACACACCCCTTGCACCAGTCCGTTACCTCTCACAGGGAGGGACCAGCGGCCCAGCACCAGCTGGTTACCTCTCACAGGAAGGGACCAGCGGCCCTGTGCCAGCCAGTTACCTCTCACGGGGAGGGACCAGCGGCCCAGCACCAGCTTGTTACCTCTTACATCGAGGGACCAGCGGCCCAGCACCAGCCGATCACCTCTTACAGGGTGGGACCAGCGGCCCAGCACCAGCTCGTTACCTCTTACATCGAGGGACCAGCGGCCCAGCACCAGCCGATCACCTCTCACAGGGTGGGACCAGCGGCCCAGCACCAGCCAGTTACCTCTTACAGGGAGGGACCAGCGGCCCAGCACCAGCCGATCACCTCTCACAGGGTGGGACCAGCGGCCCAGCACCAGCCGGCTACCTCTTACAGGGAGGGACCAGCGGCCCAGCACCAGCTGGTTACCTCTTATAGGGAGGGGCCAGCGGCGCACCCGGTTACCTACCACAGGGTGGGACCAGCGGCCCAGCACCAGCCGATTACCTCTCACGGGGAGGGACCAGCGGCCCAGCACTAGCCGGTTACCTCTCACAAGAAGGGACCCGCGGCCCAGCATGAGCTGGTTACCTCTCACGGGGAGGGACCAGCGGCCCTGTGCCAGCCGGTTACCTCTCACAGGAAGGGACCCGCGGCCGAGCACCAGCTGGTTACCTCTCACATGGAGGGACCAGCGGCCCAGCACCAGCTGGTTACCTCTTATAGGGAGGGGCCAGCGGCGCACCCGGTTACCTCCCACAGGGTGGGACCAGCGGCCCAGCACCAGCCGATTACCTCTCACGGGGAGGGACCAGCGGCCCAGCACTAGCCGGTTACCTCTCACAAGAAGGGACCCGCGGCCCAGCACCAGTCGGTTACCTCTCACGGAGAGGGACCAGCGGCCCAGCACCAGCCGGTCACCTCTCACGGGGAGGGACCAGCGGCCCTGTGCCAGCCGGTTACCTCTCACAGGAAGGGACCCCGGCCCAGCACCAGCTGGTTACCTCTCACGGAGAGCGACCAGCGGCCCAGCACCAGCTGGTTACCTCTTACAGGGAGGGACCAGCGGCCCAGCACCAGCCGGTCACCTCTCACGAAGAGGGACCAGCGGCCCAGCACCAGCCGGTCACCTCTCACGAAGAGGGACCAGCGGCCCTGTGCCAGCCGGTTACCTCTCACAGGAAGGGACCCGCGGCCGAGCACCAGCTGGTTACCTCTCACATGGAGGGACCAGCGGCCCAGCACCAGCTGGTTACCTCTTATAGGGAGGGGCCAGCGGCCCAGCACCAGCTGGTTACTTCTTATAGGGATGGGCCAGCGGCCCACCCGGTTACCTCTTACAGGGAGGGACCAGCGGCCCAGCACCAGCCGGTCACCTCTCACAGGAAGGGACCCCCGGCCCAGCACCAGCCGGTTACCGCTCACAGGGAGGGACCAGCGGCCGGTTACCTCTCACAAGAAGGGACCCGCGGCCCAGCACCAGTCGGTTACCTCTCACGGAGAGGGACCAGCGGCCCAGCACCAGCTGGTTACCTCTTACAGGGAGGGACCAGCGGCCCAGCACCAGCCGGTCACCTCTCACGGGGAGGGACCAGCGGCCCAGCACCAGCCGGTTACCTCTCACAGAAAGGGACCAGCGGCCCAGCACCAGCTGGTTACCTCACAGGGAGGGACCCGCGGCCCTGTGCCAGCCGGTTACCTCTCACAGGGGGACCAGCGGCCCAGCACCAGCCGATCACCTCTTACAGGGAGGGACCCCCGGCCCAGCACCAGCTGGTTACCTCTTACAGGGAGGGACCGGCGGCCCAGCACCAGCCGGTCACCTCTCACGGGGAGGGACCAGCGGCCCTGTGCCAGCCGGTTACCTCTCACAGAAAGGGACCAGCGGCCCAGCACCAGCTGGTTACCTCTCACATGGAGGGACCAGCGGCCCAGCACCAGCTCGTTACCTCTTACAGGGAGGGACCAGCGGCCCAGCTCCAGCTGGTTACCTCTCACAGGGAGGGACCAGCGGCCCAGCTCCAGCCGGTCACCTCTCACGGGGAGGGACCAGCGGTCCTGTGCCAGCCGGTTACCTCTCACAGAAAGGGACCAGCGGCCCAGCACCAGCTGGTTACCTCTCACATGGAGGGACCAGCGGCCCAGCACCAGCTCGTTACCTCTTACAGGGAGGGACCAGCGGCCCAGCTCCAGCTGGTTACCTCTCACAGGGAGGGACCAGCGGCCCAGCTCCAGCTGGTTACCTCTCACAGGGAGGGACCAGCGGCCCAGCTCCAGCTCGTTACCTCTCACATGGAGAGACCAGCGGCCCAGCTCCAGCTGGTTACCTCTCACAGGGAGGGACCAGCGGCCCAGCTCCAGCTGGTTACCTCTCACAGGGAGGGACCAGCGGCCCAGCTCCAGCTGGTTACCTCTCACAGGGAGGGACCAGCGGCCCAGCTCCAGCTGGTTACCTCTCACAGGGAAGGACCAGCGGCCCAGCACCAGCTGGTTACCTCTCACAGGGAGGGACCAGCGGCCCAGCTCCAGCTGGTTACCTCTCACAGGGAGGGACCAGCGGCCCAGCTCCAGCTGGTTACCTCTCACAGGGAAGGACCAGCGGCCCAGCACCAGCTGGTTACCTCTCACAGGGAGGGACCAGCGGCCCAGCACCAACTCGTTACCTCTCACGGGGAGGGACCAGCGGCCCTGTGCCAGCCGGTTACCTCTCACAGGGAGGGATCAGCGGCCCAGCTCCAGCTGGTTACCTCTCACAGGGAGGGACCAGCGGCCCAGCACCAGCTCGTTACCCCTCACATGGAGGGACCAGCGGCCCAGCACCAGCTCGTTACCTCTTACAGGGAGGGGACCAGCGGCCCAGCACCAGCTGGTTAACTCTCACAGGAAGGAACCAGCGGCCCATCTTCCGCAACGAAGAAGATCAACAAACCGGGAATATGAGAGTGAGTTCTCTCATGACATATTAGACTTGAAATTAATCACTTGTAGGTCCAAATCAAACAACCCGAAACCTACTTTGCGCTTATTTGAAAATGAACAGTTGAACTGGAATAAAGCTCAAACGTATAGAGTAATTACAGTAAATGAACTAATTGCAGGGGACGACGAGTCATCATGGGGGCACAACAGTGTCTGGAGCGGGTTTGCCGGGAAACGCAAAAAAACACAAAAAAAACGAAGTGGGCCTGCTGCATGGAAATGTGACGTGAGGGAGAGGTTGGGGGGGGGGGGGGGGAGATTACGGCGGAGAACGACTGGGAAGTTCTGGTGTCATCGTGGGATCAGGCACGCTCATGAGCTCAGCCGTGGAGTGCTCTTAACATAATCAATGTCTCCGTCAGCACACGAGCCGGCCCTCTGTACATACAGATTATACGAGATTGCATATTATGTACAAAACCGGAGGACTAGAGAACAAAGACGAATATCATGACAACTTTAATATTTTCATCAACAAATTGCATTCTAAAACTGGTCATCAACAAATTGCATTCTAAAACTGGTCAATCTAATTGGACTTCACTTTTAACAGAGCTGCATATGCCGTTGCAATAAGCTTAATATCAAAGCGCAGTTCAGTGCACCATATATACGTCATGTCTCCTTATCGTGTAATAAACTATGATCGCATGTAAAATAGCTTCATTCCCTCGGATCAGGGTTTTCTTCTTTCTTGTCTGTCCGCAAGAGCAAGCTACACATGAAGGTGGTCCACAAAGCCAGTACAGCCACAAAACTAAGCAGGAATCGCATGCCCTTGAACCAGGCGGGGTAGCCATACATTGCCATATCCATGTAGCCCACTAAGGTTAGTCCACCCATCACAGTGAACAGCGAAACGGGGTGAGGTAACAAGAGACCACTCCAGGCAATTAGAGCTGGCAGAACACTATAACCCAGATTAGCCCAGTCTGGTTGGACAGGATTTTCTTCTGGCAGCGTAAAACCCCAACGAACTCCGCCTAGAAAGGACAAAATCACTGCTCCATACGCCGCTTGGGCAAAGGCGGCGTTGCTGCAGTAAAGTCCTTGAAAAATCATATAAGTAGGCGCTGAAATGAACGGCATTAAGCCTGCTACTCCTAGCACTAAGGCAGGCATGGGGGAGGCCTTCAACTGCCTGACGTTCGACCACACAGTTAGGGCTTTGGTCTTCTTGTCTTCAAGAATTCCATATCTGCTGTGGCTGGTGCAGAAAGGATGTGCATATGTGGTGCAGCCTGGCTGGATCACGCTGATCCCAGGCAGAGCATTGAGGGTTTCTAGTTGTCTGATGGGTTTCCAAGTATTCGGTTGAACACTGTAGTGATGTAACTGCCTCCTCGTGACGGCCAATGTGAGAGCCCCCATCAGCCGGGCACTCCCATGTGAGGGGTCAAAAAACTGCCTGGCCAAGTTCATCCACATGATAACATCAATTAGAAACCTGTAAAGATAAATATGATCAAACAATTGAGCTGTGAACTTTAATTGAGCCTGTCATATATCTTTCACAAAAATATAAAATAAAGCTCCACCCTAACTTAGTTTTCTCGCAACAGTAGACCCAACAGTAGATCTAGGATTTTGCAGAGGTAGGGTGGGGGGGGAGATGCTCCCCCCAACCCAACCCCATGGCTCCCCATATCCCTGTCCATAGTAATTTAGATTGAGGGTAAAGCAGTTTGCTACTTGGGGTGGCGAAGCGGTAAATGCAGTGGAAGGTCCAAGGGAGAAGGGGTATATATATACCCTGCCTTTGGCTGCAAAATAAGTGATAAAAATTGTTACCAGCCAAAATTTCTAATTGAGCCAACCAGTCTGTCACATTTAAAGCTCACAAATTTATAAGTTAATAAATAGCAGCAGTTCTTTTTGTCATATAAAATTGCAACCATTTCTTCAAGACATTATATGCATGTCAAAATAGACCACAGCCACAGCTCATGAGGGGAAGAGGGTTGGGGAAACACACAGGGTACCCCTGGGAGTGGGCGTGGGTAAACCAAACTTGGGGAGTATAATTAAATTGCACTCAAAGCGTGAAAACAAGACATTACTTTCATAAGACAGTTGGTAATAGATGACCGGCCCGTGGATGACAAGTAACTTGTCATCCCATTGCCAACTGTCTGATGACAGTAGCGTCTTGTTTTCAGGCTAGTCTTTTGGCTCACAATAAAAAGGGGTGGGCCGCTAGATCTGACAGCCATCAAACAAGGATACACAAGATGCCTGGGCCCGGGGGTTAGTTGGATGTCGTGGTCTATGTGAGCGATACTACAGTAATACTTATTATAATTATTAAAACTTGATAAGTTTACTCACAGACACAGGCGTTCAGATCTGCTGACAGAACCCCCAAAGTAAATAAACAACGCCCCCTGCTCAGTCGGCTAACAGAACCCCTGAAGTAAATAAACAACGTCCCTTTCCATTGTTTATAGTGCCCCTTGGCATTGTTTATTTACTTCAGGGGTTCTGTCAGCAGATCTGAGCGCCTGCGAGTTTACGTTTAGCTGTTTAGGCAATGTTTAGACCACAGCCACAGTAAATCGACTGACACAGAGGGGTGGGGGGGGGGGGGGTCCGCACCGCCTACTAATAGTAGGCGGACCCGCTCTATGTCAGTCAGCTGGCCCGGGGGTCCCTTCCTGTAAGAGGTGACCGGCTGGCATACCAATGTGGGCTGGTGCTGTGCCTGTGATTTAGACCTATCAGCCTATAACTTATAAGGCTATGCCCTAGTAAAAGGTCATATCATGAAACGTGTTTACTTTGAACAAAATGTGTTCGTAATATCGTTTCACATTGTTACTTTGTAGATGTACTACAATTGTCTAAAGAGTGTGTGGTATAAAACAAGTGCCTGACTTTCTTCAAACTTTGTGTTTCTGTCAGTTGTTTACAACAGAGGTCGCAGTCTCACACATAACGGTAGATGGCGCCAACGGTCTTTAGCCTGGTTCCTGGGCTTCTATGCGACACTCTCTGCCTATTCACTCCGCTAGGGGCTACGTTATCAGTGTACGCTAAGAGCTAGTGCAGGGAGCTAGTGTAACATGATTACACCCCGGGTATTACACTCTTTGGTACGGCTGCGACAAGCTCCATTCAGACCATGCAAGGATAACCCATGTTAAAGTTGCATGTCGAGCTCTTTCCCGCCAAAACTAATGAGGTCAAAATACATATAACAATCAGTCCTTGAATCATTCAAGACTTCTTTTATCTATACTCCCCCCCTACCAGACTGCCAAATAGTGTCTCTTAGCCTTGTCCGTGATATCAATTTACCACAAGTTTTCATTTTAGTGGTAAACGTCATCAGTTTGTGTGCTTCGCGATGCTTTGGTATAAGTAGCAGTGCCGCGACCGAGTTCTGTGGTGTCCCGGGATAGACACGTTTGCCACACCACAGCCGAAACGGCGATGTTTATCAGGTTTCTAAATTTATAGAATGAAACAATCGAGTTTTCTGCAAATTTTGATATAAATTTCGCCCAGGCTTAGTTTTGGCGGGAAAGAACTCCACATGCAACCTTAATATGGATAAGTGCTACCTAAAATGCGAGCGAATATATACTAATTCAGCCATTCCGATACATCAATATTCAAAATAAATCCCACATCGTCATCGACTTGTAATAAGCTTAATGCGTATGTTTGGCGGGATGACTGTGCACGTGTGTTAGAGCCCAAAACGTCCGACTGCCCAAAACGGGCCAGGATCAGGATTTTGACACCTACAACATAATGCACAGTTAGCTACAACTCGAGCATCCACGAATAAATATATCACAAGAACCATGACCAGAGTTTGTCCATGCATGTCCTTAGGGTGGTCCCGACCTCGCATAATTATTGTTTTAATTGATAGATCTACGGCCGGAGGGTGTGACAAGTTCAAAAGAGGGCAAAGAGGCCAATTAAGTCTGTAAAATACTGCTCAAGCTTATTTTTTCCGTGCCTTGTTATACTATATGCACTGCCCCACACTTAAACTCCCCCCCCCCCTCCCCACCCCTTCGAGATTCTGCCCGAGTGTTATTCGTACATTGCTATCTAAGAGATACAAAACGAGCGTATCACGGTTTCATATCGCCAGATTGTCAATGATTGAAACGTCAAACGTAACTGTTCGTTGGTTCTTATACCTATGTAGGACGTTTTGGGCAGTCGGACGTTTTGGGCTCTCACACACGTGCTTGTGACATACCATTCGGCACTCTCTGCTTTCGACTCACTCCGCTAGGGCTCCATCATTTATACTGTTGCAAGAAATTACAGCTGATTTGATCTTTTTTCAAGAATCTTGAAATTTGCCCCCGGCCGACAGCAGCGGTAAAAGCGGCGCTTGCATAGCGCCATAACATTTTGACGTCACAACTATTCAGTATTATCAAAGGTATTAGTACGTGCTAATATCTTTGGTATTATAGCCGTGACCAAGACTGAAATTCGGTTTTAAAACGTTAAATTCTTCTTGTTAATAAATGATAGAACATAAAACGAGATGTATTTTTTTTCAAAATCGGCAAGTTTCGTTGATATATACATATATATGTCTTACAGTAATCAATTTTCGACGAAAAAAAACACGCATGCGTACATAACATGCGATCTCTTCCGTTTTCCTCACTGGAGGTCGACTCCCGTAGATTTCACCAGCTCATAATAGTATGCGATTCTGGTATAGATTTTAATCATTTGTTTCGCTACGCTCGTTGCTATCATGCATTATCATTGCTCTATCTGCCGGTGTCCAATGAGGAAATGCCCCCCATGCGGAGATGCCGCCCCTGTATCTATCATAATGGTACCGTAGGAACACATGGAGCGGAGAGGGTCTCAATATCATGTAATTTATATAAGGGGGGCATCTCCGCATGGGGGGGCATTTCCGCATGTGACACCGGTCATTCAGTCATGCCGCAAAACGCTTAAATCACGGTCAACCTATCGTCTTACCGGGTGGGGTGGGGGTTAGTTAATACATTGCTGTGGTCGGGGGAGTTCCGCGGTAAAGTCTCCCCCTTTTTCATCGTCAAAATCCGCTCCGTCGGGCAATTTTTTCGAGCCCTCACCCCGGTCGCAAGTTTTCAAATATCCGCTCTATAGGGGTATTATCAGTCATAAATGTCCGCTCTGCCAGGCATCAAGGGGCACCCGCGGACCCCCCCCCCCCCACCCCCCGTCCCTCCACCAGATTTGTATAATATAGTGCCTCCCCGCCGCCCCCGACCTCCAAAATCCGCTCTGAAGGGGTATCCTTTTTTCCATTGACCCGCTCTATGTATAGATAAAATGGCTTTCACCGGACAGCCCACCTTATAGATGGTATCTTTTTCTTCAAATATGGCCGTTCTCTCAGGCATCACGGGGCACCAAGGGATCCCCCCATCGCCACTAGATTTGCGCATAATGGTGCCCCCCCCCCCCCCCCCCCTGTATATGCCTCTGGTAATTAAACAGTTAGTGCCAGGCCAAAACAAGTTTAGCTCATATTAATCTTCTGTGTTTCCACGCTTGTATTATCGAGCTATAACGCCCCAAATAGTAAAAGGGTATACTTTTGACACTTGTTTTCGCACATGCCGATTTAAATTCTGGGAGCGAAGAAAATGACGTCAAAGGGGAATACAAACGCATGATTGTGCTTTTACATTGAGACTCAGATTCCCTCCGGCATTGGCTTGAACTCAACGAAAAGCACTCTACCATGAGAACAATACACGCCCTCGACAAAAACATGCAGATGTCTACGCATCAAAGCTGGCCTGTCAATCTTAATTGTGACATTATCGGGGAATTTCTAAATAACGCTCAGATGCAATGCTTGCAGAACTAAACCCGCTGGACCTCACTTTTGCTAATTTGACGAGCACGTTTATGGTGATATCGTGGAATATAAACTGTAAACTCCCATTAAAACAAATTCTTATTTATTTGTCTTCCATAAACAAAGTTAACTCTGAGCTACACAAAATCGTGGCACGAACACTTTAACCTTACCAAAGTCTTTCAGTTTCGGTTGACTGTTGAGAGCAGAGTGACATTCCTTTAACCGTTTTAAAGCAAAAAAACGTTATGCGTCAGCTGTGAAAGTACTGTTTGCTCAGCGTTTATCTGTTCGCACTCGTTCCTGGCCACGAGGGCTCACCTCCGTTGGTCACAATCAGTACCGTATCTTGGGCTCTTCCACAGCCGTACCTCGCCGCCACGCAGCGGGCTGTAGCTGCTCTACTAGCGCCGCATAGCGTCAGTGTGTGGAAGTGAATAGAGACGGGAACCAGGCTGTCGACTTGTTTATGACGTGGAGCAGTGAGCAGTAGGATCCGTGGCCCTGTCAAAGAAGAGAAGCAAAATGATCTCAGACCTCATCATATGCGGGTTAGTTATTAATTATGGACAATATAGAACAACTATAGAGCAAATACTTTAGTTTGGCTAGGCTGAGAATGACATGGAGCTATAGCCTATGCATGAGGT
Source organism: Arenicola marina (assembly GCA_964019135.1). Lineage (NCBI taxonomy): Eukaryota > Metazoa > Annelida > Polychaeta > Arenicolidae > Arenicola > Arenicola marina. The sequence goes on from OZ025249.1 coordinate 22,279,627, forward strand.
CTCAGCGGTTTGTGAACAGGTGAAGTTATCAACTTGACAACTTCTCAAACTCGAACTGAACACCCTCAAACATACAGAGCAGTTCAAGCGGGCTTGCCTGGGGGCACTTGCGTCAAAGTCATAAACTGATACAGCGGTAGGCTCATCTCTGTTCGGAAAAAATGGTCTGAAGGTATGAATGTCGATTTTACACATAAGCAGATAAAAACACAAACCAAGCATGCAGTTACATCATACTTCAGCCCACGGACACATCGGCCTAGCCACATTATTGCATCCACTGCCACTGGCCACTAATATACAAAACAACATGTATATTAAGAAAGATGATTTATTGAATGAAAAAATACCTACCTTTAATACAATTGATTATTGCACACCTGGTTTGCAAACAGATGCGAAGAACCTGTCGCATACTTTTCTCACAGGGTCACATGTCGGGGGTCGAGGTGGAGGTCTGGTCATGCAGACCTATGTGAAGCATCAGGGCTGGCCTTAGGGTCGCAGTTATATAAGTGTTTTGGAGAACCGAGAATTTTGGCCTAAAAGGGGGGGGATGGGTTGGATAGCCCCATCCCCTCCCCCCCTCCTTACTGAGCTAGATCCACCCCTGAGTATTAATCTTAAACTGATTGCAAAACTCAATTGCATACTAAAAAAATGCATTTATTTTTGTGTTAAGTTAGAGGTATTGTAATTAAGTGATATCAGCAAGGTTACAATTTGTTAATTATCCTTTTTTTGAAGTAGACCACTTTTATGGTTAATTGCAAATATAGTTTAATTGGTGTGAACGCAGAATGATGTACTGTCTATAAACCCCTGCACACCACACTAGGCATAAACTTGGCTAAAGGCTAAAACAATATTTCCATTTAACTAACTGTTCATTTTCTAACTTCAGGACTCTGTTAATCAATGCTGCTGCTGTGTTGAACTTCAAGTTGTAAGTACATACATTAATTTTGCTAACTAGACAAAGGACTGATACATTTTTCGTTATCATATCCCACCCTTACTTGTTATTGCTAGTGACCTGGCAAAGTGGCAGTCAAATAAGATCATTCATTTGATGGCCATTAATAGTTGTATATAAACTGTACAAACTTCAGCAGCAGGTTTGGTCTTAGTCCCATATGAGACAGTTGTTGCTCCCAACAACGTCACATGGGGCTAGTTTGGTCTTAGTGCAGAGCTTGTTGGGACTTTAGCTTGAAGTAGGAATGTTTTTCTCCTGTATGCTGTATATATGCATGCACATGCGAGTAGTTCAACTGTTATACTTTCAGTCATCAGGACCCAATAACTGCACAATAGTACCTTACACTCTTTTATTATGTTGTTGGTAACTTTTTAAAAATAATCTTTTGAACTTAATTTGCAGGAAAAAGCGACAGGATGACTCATTTGCAGTTGAAAAAGTACCAACGACGGGTACGATATCAGTGGGACTTGTAGTTGTTCCATATTATCCGTAGTGCAGAATATCCTATTAGATTATCAAGACTACACTACCTTTTTAATGGAATGGATAATGTTTAGTCACCTTTTCAATCATATGACTGAACATACATGATACAGTATTGGGTGAAATTATTGGTACTATAAAAATCAGTGTCAATGTCCTATCTCACCATTTAATAATTTGTAGTAGATTGATATTTTTGCCTAAATCTCTTCTTGCACCCATATCGCTTTCCCTTAACTATGTAAATATTTGTTCTTGCCAGGTGACAAAGTTCGAGAATTTCTTCTCAGTCTGCAATATTTCCGAATCTTCATAGGACTTTGGAATGTTTTTATAATGTTCCTAATGCTTGTGTAAGTATAACACATTTTCATTTTAATAAATTGAATAAAGTTTTGTATATTAGTCAGTTGTTTTACCGTTTGTTTTCGTAAGTAAGACCAGATGCACTGGTATATAATTGTAGCCGTAATGTTTGCTGTAAACACCAGGGAAATACCAAAAAAAAATAATGTATTTCTTCCTTTTTTTGTTAAATCAGTTTCCTTGATTGGATCTATTTATTTCAGGTTCTTCGGCCACTAGCCACCTGGGCGACCTTCAACTCTCATATCTTCACATTGATTGAAATCATCATGTCGACATGCAGTTATTCATTCATCTAATGCAGTCATTGTACATAGTAAGATTTATAAATAAGTTGTACATATCGGTATGTTACTGAGATTGGTTAGAGAGATAAGGGTGGGGTCTTAAATTACAAAAGAGACCTGCATGTATATAGAGGAGAACTTTTATTTTTATGGGCTCTTGACTTATGTATCAGCTATGCACTATGCACACAGTTTTGTTGTTTATTTCAAAGAACTGAATCATTCAGCGAATGTCAGCGGCTCTCAAAGGGAATAAAACCATTCTGGAGGAGACTTTGGTTACTCACAATAAATCATACAAATATTGTTTGGTGTGTTTTCTCGGACTAGTTTGTACAAAGTAAAATTCTCTGTGTTTGGGAATTTTTTACACCATTTAGCCGGACCAGACGGTCGGTTCCAAGATATACAGTTTTTAATCACATATCTCCCAGCACATTTTTAGTTATTAAAGTACATGTATAGGAAATATAGGTGTCTTGTATCTCGTATATAGGACAAATCTGTTAATTATAGGATATTTAACCAACAAATAAACAGTTTCCAAACGTGTTGAGATATTTTTATAACTTATATTGCTGAAAAATGCAAACGTAAACTGCCAGAGCCGTGAACGTCTCATAATCCATCTTCGGCCTGATTTGTAGCGTTCGTGACACCTTGTCAAGCAGCACGACAACACCTTAGGAATGAATCTCCACAAGAACATTACAATGGCATTGACATTAGAGACAAAATGTAGATCAGCATGTATACCTGAAAGTTACTTTATTTACTACAGCAAGATAGTACTGGTAACCCTATAAAAAATATAGGACTTTGCGCAAATATAACCACTCCTATAATATTGTTGGAATGATAGGTCCGGGAGCCCTGTGATCAATATATGATTTGGCCACACTCTCACACTGTTAGTTTCGTATTTTAGCCTCCATCGATAATTTTCTTTGTTTTCAGTACCATTACCAGCCCCACAAGTCGGGGGCAAAGATTTAGTGTTCCTGTTAGGCTAGTTTTTTTATTTTTGTGAGGGATAGAGACCACATTAGATTTCTTACCTGTAAACTACCGAACGACTGGTTTCCATGTTTTGGGATCAGATCTGTACCTATATTCATATCTAAACATAACACCAATACCCTAAAAATGGATGTCTGTATTTATTTAGACAATGGAATCAAGTAGAAAATATTTCTTCAGTGTGGAGAAAACGTTCCACTTCGGCTTGTCTGTGAGACTCGATGAACAGTATAAACTCCAGCAATTCGGCTGGTCTGTGAGACCCCATGAACAGTATACTCCAGCAATTCGGCTGGTCTGTGAGACCCCATAAACAGTATAAACTCCAGCAATTCGGCTGGTCTGTGAGACCCCATGAACAGTATACTCCAGCAATTCGGCTGGTCTGTGAGACCCCATGAGCAGTATAAACTCCAGCAATTCGGCTGGTCTGTGAGACCCCATGAACAGTATAAACTCCAGCAATTCGGCTGGTCTGTGAGACTCCACGAAGAGTATAAACTCCAGCAATTCGGCTGGTCTGTGAGAACCAAAAACAGTATAAACTCCAGCAATTCGGCTGATCTGTGAGACTCCCACGAAGAGTATAAACTCAAGCAATTCGGCTGGTCTGTGAGACCCCATGAACAGTATAAACTCCAGCAATTTGGCTGGTCTGTGAGACCCCATGAACAGTATAAACTCCAGCAATTCGGCTGGTCTGTGAGACTCCACGAAGAGTATAAACTCCAGCAATTCGGCTGGTCTGTGAGACCCCATGAACAGTATAAACTCCAGCAATTCGGCTGGTATGTGAGACCCCACGAAGAGTATAAACTCCAGCAATTCAGCTGGTCTGTGAGACCCCACGAATAGTATAAACTCCAGCGATTCGGCTGGTCTGTGAGACCCCACGAACAGTACAAACTCCAGCAATTCGGCTGGTCTGTGAGACTCCACGAATAGTAGAAGCTCCAGCGATTCGGCATAGTAGAAACAGCAATTCGGCTGACACTTCCGAGGCATTCATCGCCTGTAGCGGAAGCTCTCCTATTCGATGCATCGGCCAATGATTTTCATCAAAGATCCGACCAGCTCAAATCACCGATAATCTTACCATCTCGAAAAACCAATGTTTCATACCAGCAACTACCGGTAGCGCCATTTTGTGTCCATAAAAAGTCTTGTTTAAAACCCGATGTTATTTATGTTCTTTGCGATGTTTCTTTGCTTTCTTGTGACTGTGTTTCTTCTTTTGAGATTTACTCTTCTTTCGTGTGTCAGAATCGCTGCAGTCGGAATCGTCCTCAGTGTGTCTTCGTTTGTCAGCCCTTCGTCTCTCATGCGAAGGATCTGGTGACTTGTCAGAACGGTCGTGCCGCTTGTGCTTATGCTTTTCCTTCTTCGCTGATCTCGATTTTCGTCGTTCATCTTCAGAAGTGTCATCAGAGGTGCTTTCATCCGAGCTATCGTCACTGGAATCGGAGTCGCTTGAAGATTTCCTTCTGTGTCGCTTTTTACTTTCGTGACTGCTCTTTTTGCGTTTCTTCTTCTTTTTTTTCTTCTCAGAGTGATGTTTCCTAAAATAGAATGTTACTGAACACTTGATATACATATCTTTGAGCTTTGAGGAATGAGTAATATCCGCTATCTATCTTTAACACTACCGAGAACGAATGAAGTTAGACTTAGAATCGCAGATTAGTTTCAATGAGTTTTAATCAGACACTGACCACCATAGAGAGTACCACACTTCTCAAAGAAATTACAAATCCTTATTGCCATTCGTAAACCGAAAAAAATCAATAAACAATTATCGGTCATGGATTGAACGCACAACCTTCAGGGCTTTCTAATCGGTCGCGTTTAAATGAGTCTTGATCTGAACTCCCGAAACCCTTCTCCGTCAGATTTGTTATTTCTGATACTACCTTTCATTTTTGAGTTCTTTACAATATCGCCTGTTATACATACTTTTTCTCCTTTTTGGCAACTTGGGGCATTTCTTTTTGTGCTTCTTCTGAAAAAAATAGCATGTACATGTACATTCGTACTTAATGGATGAGAAGGAATAGAACAATTTTCCCAGGTCATTTCTTATTCGCCTACTGCCCTTTGTGCAAGACCACCATTATAGTGATTAATATCTTAATGCCTTTTATGTCCATGACAACCATGAATATGGTAATGCAGCCTTCTGCACGGCACAACCAACATGACTACCAGTATATGTTCAAATAACGAGCACACAGGCGCATATCAATATAAATATTCACAGTAGCATGTAATGCAACATGACTGTCATCAATTTGTTAAAATAAGGTAAATTTCATGGCATATGATTAATTGATCATTATGCATCACAGAGATCACTAGAATACCTAATTGTTGAGTTTCAAAAGTCAATCGCTGTTTCGGTTTAAACATACCGGTATTTGTATTGGCAATTGGAAAACAGGCACACTGCCTATGCAGTTTACTCTTGGAATTCCCATCGCTGTTTTTGCCCCCAGATAGAGGAGCCATGTTTATTACTATGAATATATAAATATCAGCTGCTAATTAGTTCCCAGCATGTTCGGTTAAGACATAAATACCGTACATCGTATTCACTTACTCTGCTGCACTTGTTGCAATGGAGAGACAAACTCTTCATCAGATTCCTCTGATGAAGTGGAGCTAACATCCAGAAGTATGTCCCTGCTGGGGTCAACCTTCAGGAAGTTGCGGCATTGAAATGTCAGGTGTCCAACTGAACAGGAAATTGGGGGCATTAGTGCATGTATAATGATAGAATAAAGGTGTAGGTAATACCGTATTTCACGTATGTTTTCGGACACTTAAAAATCATTGTATTTCTGGCTGTCCGAATATTTACAGTCAATAAAATAGACTCCCGCATCCACTGTCCGAAAACATACAAACGTAACAAAATATCGATTAAGAATTACTACATTGCGAGTCGACTGATGCCGATTATATCACTTCACACCCAGGTGTTGCTGCTTCACACCTTAACGGCGGGTAAGGTGATCAAGAGTATAATATTGTTTTGAAGATACTCGGAGTGCAATCTGCTAGCGTCAGATCTCTCATCTGTTACAGGAGATAAAATATACTCGATAACTTTAATGTCAATGAAAATATGGCTAAATTCCTAAATATTCTATTTCTGCCTTTGAGGAGGTGTCCGAAAACATACAGTGTCCGAAAACATACGTGAAATACGGTAGTTATCACTTAAAAAGTGCAGGACTGAAATGCAATATTTGCGATGAGTCCTTATATAAGGAAACTTAAGGGAGTAATTAGACGTAATAGAAATATTGGTACTTCAGCGCTATTACATCTATATCTTCCTGTACATCTGTTCATACCATATCCACATTTCCTGCAAGTCGCTCTCGCTCCTGATTGTCCAGAACTGGATAGTCCTGTAACTGAACCTGCAAAATCAATGGTTTGATACATATTTATGGTGGAATAATCTTCTCGTGAGTACCTATACTTCAAAATGTGCTTATAATGACTAAAATTGTCACATTTTAAACCACTGAGGTTGGGGTTTGTGTTAAACCACTAAAGTGCCTAGTATGATTAATGCAAAATATAATAATACGACCTGGTATTAATATAAATATGCTATGGTTCTACACATCCGACCATCATTGTATTGTGACCCTTTTATGGTCTGGCAGATGTTCCTTGGCCCGCTACCGTGCTGGTTCAGCTCGCTAGGCCGAAGACCCTTGGCTGGCACAGGGTCAGTGGGACTACACAATGGGCATGGCCTATGCTTATTAAAAGCTGCGGAGAAGCTTCTGCTGGCACTAGATGAACCAGAGTGGCTTTCATTGGTTCAGGAGGAAGACGGAAGTTTTCCAAAAGCAGACAGCGCAGGTTGTAGCGGAAACGATCATGTATAAATACATCAGTCGGTATGGGGCTCCTCTCCATATCCACTCTGACACAGGCCGGAACTTGGAATCAGCCTGTCCAGCTTGTCATGGGGGGTTTGCCTCACGTGTATAGGAGGAGGAGGGGCCCCTTAGCAACTATGTCTGTCAGCTGTTGCAGTGCAAGAGTGAGCAGGGTAATATTTACGGGGCGGATACTGAACAGGGACTATAGCCACCAGGATTGCTACCAATAACTACAAAGTAGGAGACACTGCAAGCAATAGAAGGAAAGGGAGGTGACAGGGCTGTGGGAAGCACAGTGAGACCAGCCATACATCAGAGGCCCAGAAAGTGGTATGAGTGGTGCTGTGAAACTGCCGGTGCTAATGGGCAGAATTGTAGGATCGAGTGAAAAATTTCAAGCAAGATTTTGAATAACCATGGTTAAGAAGTCGTCACAGAAATATCAACAAGATTGCATCACCTGTAGGGTGAGAGGACATAAAATGTAAAATACAGATTCTGTCTTCGGTCAACTACAATGACCTTGAGCTTAACAGTTGACTTGACTGCGACTTTGATCTACAGACCCTGTTAACGAACTTGCTCGGATATCGATGAGTAAATTTATATGATGAAATGTTGCATTTTGTGGCCTACACAGAGTGCACAGACACATATTGAGATCTAGATTTGACCATTCAAATTCGTATTTAGCCTCTTTAGATCTAGATTTGATACCTTAGATCAATATTGACCACTCAGATCCGGCAGTTCAATAACTGTCGTTATAGTGAGCATTATCTCAATTGTTAGCCCCATCCCAAAAGTAAAAGTCACTCTTTTCGCCTCCAGATGCCTAAAATAGATTTTACGTCATAATGAAACCAGTTTCAGTTACTGTGTATACATCACAATTGCAATTCTGCATATGTGCAACTGTCTTCACTACAGAAACCCTTTTCCATAATTTCCAGGGTTTTCCTCAGAATTCCACGGCTGGATCAGTAGCCTAAAAGCCCCAACTAATGCTAGCACCAGCTAATATTTTTTTAAGGTAGGGAGGTCAGACCATTTTTTATTGTTTTGAAATGGCACGCAAACTATATGCCATTCGAAAGATCTCACCCAAAGAAAAATATTGGTGCTAATTTGAGTGATCTACGGTTAATATTAGTGAAGATGTCAATATTTAAAAACTGATTACCTGGTAACTTTTCTGCCGATTTTGTGACAGTTTTATTGAGCTCCCATTTTTGTCGTAATTAGGGTCTGGATGACTATCTGCATGATCATGCAATTTATATATCACTGAATAGATCTTGTTCTGAGCAAGAGATTGGTACTTGTTTGATCATCGTAGAGTGAATGGAAGTAAAGTTATATACAAACTTACTTGCAGAGAGGGACTTAAATAAAGATGGACCGCCATTCGGCTGTAGGGCCATGTTGCAAGGAAAGTTTGTGGGGGTGGAGAAATGTCCCGGTGAAGAACAATAGATTAATCGGCCGGGTGTTTTTAATAAAGCTGCTTAAAAGTCTTGCTATCACAATAGAATAAAAGATTAGGAACAAAATATTTTCTTTAACAAGCCCTATCAACGCCCGATACACATAAAGATCGGTGAAGAAGCAATGCCAAAGGCGCAGCTGGTTCAGTGTTACTTATAATAATGCTATATCTCCCCCTGCCAAAAAGTTTACTACAGGTTGGGTGATATAAATACTAAAGGTGGGAGTGCAATATTTGGAAGAGCCGGCAATGTAATTTGCATACAGTCAAATGAAACACATGAAGTGACAAGAATGGGAATGTCATTTAAGCATCATCCCACTACTCTATTTATGTGAAACACACTCTCGTCTGTCAAAATACTTTGATTTTTAGAGTTGACATAATCATCAGTCATCAATTACGGTCAATTTCTGCACGATTTCACAAAACAGCGCGAAAGCTCAGCCTTGCTTTCAGACAACAAATTACCCAGCATACAACGCGAATTCATGACGCTTTGGACAAGAAGGCAAGATGGCGACCAGCTGAAGGACAGGGGCCTCATTCATAGGCTTTGTGCTCCTATGCGCTCCATATCTCTGGGCTAATCAAAGTTTGCTTGTACACTTCAAATATGTCTTAACATCAAATCACCTCTTTCCAGCTCTTTCCTGCAGCCATTTGCCCACAATCTATCCTTAAACATAGCCTACTTTTGACTAAATATTTAAATTAGTAATCATGAACCATTTACCATGATTTTTATGCTACAACACTCTGTAACAACTGGTCTGTCTTTTCCACCATTAATCGTTTGGGAACTCTCTAAATTAAGGGAGAAAATCGGTTTTCCCCACTGTCATGTGACACGATCTTTTCCAAAATGGCCACATATACGATGACAATAATCGAAATATCAGTTTTGTTTAGGCGCTGATAACTCGCCACAAATTCAATACACAAATCTAATTTTATTATATTTTGATAAAAGAAAGTTATAAAAGTCATATTCTATCGTTATAAATCATTATATGCTTGGGTGAATCATGTTAGAATAATCATTCCATGTCGCCAATAGTATATTGTGTCAGAAAGCAAACTGCAGTCGTTTGACCTCGCTATTTAAGGCCTAAAAATACTAGCTGGTGCAAGCTTTAATCGAGTCACATTAGACTGTGTAGCCATGGAAGGTGCGGACCGCATTTAATTTGTTGAACTAGGCCTAGTGCTCGCTTTAGACTTTGTTAGCGGTTCCAGGTTACAGATCTATAATGCTATCTGCATTCTATAGTCTCAGCTCACACACAAAGGCCTGGTAGTGATAATTAGTGAAACATATACAAAATTGAACCTGCCGAACTTCCCTCCCCTTCCAAACTTCCTGAACCAGCCCTATCCACTCTGCTTTATCTAGGCCTAATCCACATATTATCGCCCTCCTGACAATAATCAGACTAAGCTCTTGTCTGTTACGTTAGGTTCATTTTAAAATTCAAACAATTTGGTTGAAATGGCTTACCCAGTACACCGCGCTCCATTAACAAGTCTTAAAATATTGCTATTTATTGGTAAAAGGAAGAGGCAGGAAGAGGTAAAGGACTTCTCGTTTGTTTGAACACAACTTGCGTAGCTATATACGGAAATGTTCAACCTTTGAAATGCAAGATAGGTCGCGACTTTGAGGTCGCATCCCCCTAATAAGTAATGGTAAACCGCTTGAATTTCAACCCCACACTGGTCGCCATGTTGGCATATTTCTGCCATAAGAAATTATAAAGCAACTATCAAAGTTTATTTTAAAGATCAAGCAAACCATGGGTTGACTTTTGACTTTTGACTTTTCGCCCATAGATGTAGCCCACCCCACAGCATGTGGATGTGGATGGAGCGGGGAGCATCACACACCATATATTATATATCTATATATCTATATGCAACATATATCGCAGTGGCGGATCCAGGGGGGGGGGGGGTTAGGGGGGTTGCACCCTGAACATACACTGTTAACGTCGGCTTCTCCGAGCAGCGCCACCCCCCCCCCCCCCCCACCGGTCGCAAATTGTAGCCAGAGAGCATCCCCCCCCCGGTCGCAAGTTTTCAGAGAGAAACCCCCCCCCTTGGCAAATTCCTAGATCCGCCCCTGTTCTAGACAGATATACTGTGCCTGTTGCTCAATTAACCCACCCAAATCTCACTGCTCACTGGGTGCGAAAGCTCGCCTCGGCCATCTGAGAGCCTAACGGCACATGGTTCGAGCCGGCCATGTCTGTGTGGGCGCAGGATAAAGATCCCATGCCCTTCTTCGCAAAGAGTAGGGGGTTATCCCCACGGACATGGCTCCACTATATTTCACAGATTACTCGGTTAAAGGGACAGCCAAAACCAGCGATGAATGATTTTTTTATTGAAACTATGAAACCAAAGGAGTTCATTCCCAGAAGGACATATTTTATATGAATCTGATAACGGAGTAATCATCGAATGAGCGCTAAGCAATGCCCCGGTCACACCTCGCCCGCCCACTTTTGCAGCCCAGGCCTCAATTATTTGACTCGTGAAATCAAAAACAACTCACCGGCCGTCAATCGTATTAGCCGCCAGGGCTTTATGATATGTTGTTTATTATTGTTGTTATTTTTGTTATATTATTGTTAAAACACGATTAGTTAGAATTAATGATAGTGAGAATGAGGGAGAGGAATTTTCTTAGGCCACCGGAGCATGTGTTCTGTGTGCCGACGTATCGCTTCGAGCCGCCTCGACTGGCAGCGCGGGCCTAAGGCAGTCGTAGGCTTGGGCCTGGCAGTGAACCCCCTCCCCTACTTAGGTAGGGGTGGGGGGACTTCTATAGGTCATAATTACACGTATGTGCGGTATGTACAGTGCAGTTAACACATCCAACAAAACACCTGCAACGAATATACGCTTCATGTAGATATATGTCAAATCTTCTGCTGTAAGTCATTACTCCTTCGAAGTTCCGAGTATTATTACGTGCATTTAATATACAGCTCGCTTACTCAGTCTTGTATCATTATCATATCATTGTACCAGTACCATATCATTGTACCATTATTATATCATTGTACCAGTACCATATCATTGTACCAGTATCATATCATTGTACCAGTATCATATCATTGTATCATTATCATATCATTGTACCAGTACCATATCATTGTACCAGTATCATATCATTGTACCAGTATCATATCATTGTATCATTATCATATCATTGTACCAGTACCATATCATTGTACCAGTACCATATCATTGTACCATTATTATATCATTGTACCAGTATCATATCATTGTACCAGTACCATATCATTGTACCAGTACCATATCATTGTACCAGTACCATATCATTGTACCAGTACCATATCATTGTATCATTATTATATCATTGTACCAGTACCATATAATTGTATCATTATCATATCATTGTACCATTATTATATCATTGTACCAGTATCATATCATTGTACCATTATTATATCATTGTACCAGTACCATATCATTGTACCAGTATCATATCATTGTACCAGTACCATATCATTGTACCAGTACCATATCATTGTATCATTATCATATCATTGTACCATTATCATATCATTGTACCATTATTATATCATTGTACCAGTATCATATCATTGTACCAGTACCATATCATTGTACCAGTACCATATCATTGTACCAGTACCATATCATTGTACCAGTACCATATCATTGTATCATTATCATATCATTGTACCAGTACCATATCATTGTACCAGTATCGTATCATTGTACCAGTACCATATCATTGTACCAGTACCATATCATTGTATCATTATCATATCATTGTACCATTATCATATCATTGTACCATTATTATATCATTGTACCAGTACCATATCATTGTACCAGTATCATATCATTGTACCAGTACCATATCATTGTACCAGTATCATATCATTATACCAGTATCATATCATTGTACCAGTACCATATCATTGTATCATTATCATATCATTGTACCATTATCATATCATTGTACCATTATTATATCATTGTACCAGTACCATATCATTGTACCAGTACCATATCATTGTACCATTACCATATCATTGTACCAGTACCATATAATTGTACCAGTATCATATCATTGTATCATTATCATATCATTGTACCATTATCATATCATTGTACCATTACCATATCATTGTACCATTATCATATCATTGTACCATTATTATATCATTGTACCAGTATCATATCATTGTACCATTATTATATCATTGTACCAGTACCATATCATTGTACCATTATCATATCATTGTACCATTATTATATCATTGTACCAGTATCATATCATTGTATCATTATCATATCATTGTATCATTACCATATCATTGTATCATTATCATATCATTGTACCATTATTATATCATTGTACCAGTACCATATCATTGTACCATTATCATATCATTGTACCATTATTATATCATTGTACCAGTACCATATCATTGTACCATTATCATATCATTGTACTATTATTATATCATTGTACCAGTATCATATCATTGTACCATTATTATATCATTGTACCAGTACCATATCATTGTACCAGTATCATATCGTTGTATCATTATCATATCATTGTATCATTATCATATCATTGTATCATTATCATATCATTGTACCAGTATCATATCATTGTACCATTATTATATCATTGTACCAGTACCATATCATTGTACCAGTACCATATCATTGTATCATTATCATATCATTGTACCAGTATCATATCATTGTATCATTATCATATCATTGTATCATTATCATATCATTGTATCATTATCATATCATTGTGTCATTATCATATCATTGTACCAGTACCATATCATTGTACCATTATCATATCATTGTACCAGTATCATATCATTGTATCATTATCATATCATTGTACCATTATTATATCATTGTACCAGTCCCATATCATTGTACCATTATCATATCATTGTACCATTATTATATCATTGTACCAGTACCATATCATTGTACCATTATCATATCATTGTACCATTATTATATCATTGTACCAGTATCATATCATTGTACCATTATTATATCATTGTACCAGTACCATATCATTGTACCAGTATCATATCATTGTATCATTATCATATCATTGTATCATTATCATATCATTGTATCATTATCATATCATTGTACCAGTACCATATCATTGTACCATTATTATATCATTGTACCAGTACCATATCATTGTACCAGTACCATATCATTGTATCATTATCATATCATTGTACCAGTATCATATCATTGTATCATTATCATATCATTGTATCATTATCATATCATTGTATCATTATCATATCATTGTATCATTATCATATCATTGTACCAGTACCATATCATTGTACCATTATTATATCATTGTACCAGTACCATATCATTGTACCAGTACCATATAATTGTATCATTATCATATCATTGTACCAGTACCATATCATTGTACCATTATTATATCATTGTATCATTATCATATCATTGTACCAGTACCATATCATTGTACCATTATTATATCATTGTACCAGTACCATATCATTGTACCAGTACCATATCATTGTATCATTATCATATCATTGTACCAGTACCATATCATTGTACCATTATTATATCATTGTACCAGTACCATATCATTGTATCATTATCATATCATTGTATCATTATCATATCATTGTATCATTATCATATCATTGTATCATTATCATATCATTGTATCATTATCATATCATTGTACCAGTACCATATCATTGTACCATTATTATATCATTGTACCAGTACCATATCATTGTACCATTATTATATCATTGTACCAGTACCATATCATTGTACCATTATTATATCATTGTACCAGTACCATATCATTGTACCATTATTATATCATTGTACCAGTACCATATCATTGTATCATTATCATATCATTGTACCAGTACCATACCATTGTACCATTATCATATCATTGTATCATTATCATATCATTGTACCATTATCATATCATTAAATATAACATAGATCTACCTGCAGTGACACTCAATTCAACACATCCAATTCTCGGGTTGGGTTACCACGTGTAACCCGCCAAAAGGGTGCGCATGCGCGTTGGACCTGTCAGCCGACTGGCTTTTCCCAAGGCCCCGTTCGAGCTACCGTTACTATATATCTGCCATGCTCAGTTTTAGTTCATTTAGCTGTGCCTGAATTATCTGTTGAAGACATTGTAATTTTGTGCGGTTTCGCGGGTCAGTTTGCTGACCCAGACCAGGGGCGTAGGCAGGGAGTTGAACAAGCGTGCGCACCTGCTGCAGATGAAATAAACAAATTACTCCTGAACAACTGGATTGCACGTGCATGCACAGCCCAATGTATATGCACGTGCATACGTGCGTGCGGCTGGCTACGCCCCTGCATACAGTGATTCGGGACAATGATCATACTCTGCATACATTGGAATTTACATAATTGCAGTTTGGCAAAAGAGTATTTTCGTGAGAAGTGCGAACACTTCAATCAAATAGCACCTGATTTTTCTTACATCATGGGATCCAGATGAAAACCGACACGGCGACACGGCGATTTTTAAAATCGACAACGCGACATTGGGGTTGTCTTAGAATCTACGTGTGACATAAGACTATATATAAGTTTTCTTAAAATCGACACGCGACATATAACTTTTCTTAAAATCTACACGCGACATGGACCTTTTCCTAAAATCGACACACGACAGTATGTATGTTTTTTAATCTAGGCCGATCAATGCCATCTTTCCTTTCTTCTAATGTGCATGAAGAACTGATCAACTTATATCAATTTAATGTCTATGATTCGGCGAACAACCGAGAGACGGCCCGTTCGGTACTCTAGCTAGTAGCTCCAGCCACTCGTTTTGGAAGAAACATCGATGGCAATAGAAACATTGTAAAATAAATCCACCTGATAAATGGCTGTAATACCCACATGAAAATGTATGTCTGGAAATAGTTTAGTCCGGGGAGGGGGGGGGGGGGTTCGGGAGCGGACATTTGTGATGAAAAAGATACCTCTATATAGAGCGGATATTTTAACACTTACGACCGGGAGAAGGCTCTGAAAATGTGGTTTCATAAAGCGAGTTGCCGGCAAAAAATTGCCTCTTCCGAGCGGATTTTGGCGGTAAAACGCCCCGATCGAGCGGATTTTGGCGGTAAAACGCCCCGACTGAGTGGAGTTTGGCGGTAAAACGCCCCGACTGAGTGGAATTTGGCGGTAAAACGCCCCAACTGAGGGTGTGGAGCTTTACCGCGGAACCCTCTCAAACCCAGCAATGTATTAAGTACCCTCCGGGGGTTTAGTAACACATCTCTCTCCGGGGGACGGACTTTAAAAAGTCTCCTGAGAAGAGGCTTTTCATAAGATAAGATAAGATAAGATAAAGTTTTATTTAACGTCGGTATGTAAAAGTCAACAATAAACATTAACACACGTGCTATTGACCGACAATGATAAAATGACATGAGCGGATGAGATATATATACATATGACAATGAAAATATAACAATCTTTGCATCTCATAAAACCTTACCCATTAGCTATGTTACATAATGTGCACGAATTACAGTGACACAAGAACACATCCGAGGTTGACAGCGTTGTTTTAAATTGCTTGGCAGATTTGGCTAACTTCGTTTCCTTGTTGAGCATGTTCCATAGCTTGCTACCTTGATACTTCAATGAATTATGGCCATAAGCTGTTGTCTTAACGCGTGGCATACATAAATTTGGCCCATTTTTTAAAATGTAATTGTTTTCCTTCACGTTATACATGTCCTGAAGATAACTAGGCCCAATCTTGTTGATACTCTTGTAAAATTCTAATGATATGCAGCTCAATCGTTCAACATATAGCAATGGTCTACCCGCTCTCTTCCTCAACTCTGCGTATTCTGATCTAAAGTCATTAAACACATACCTCAATGCCCGCTCCTGTATCTTTTCAATCTTACGCATATTTTTCATATCACAAAAATGCCATACAACGGGACAATAATTAAAATGTGAAAGAATAAAAGCATGAAATAACGTAGGTTTGCTATCAACATCCATTAATTTAGAAACTCTAGCTAAGACATTGAGACTTTTTCCAGCCTTCTTGCATAAACTTGATATATGGTTGCCGAAAGTTAACCTAGCGTCCAGTTGAATACCTAGCAATGTTACTTCCTGTTGTGCTGCCAGTTCTGTTCCAGAAATCGAAAACGATCTGTGCTGACTTAATTCGTTTCTCTTTTCAAACACGATTGCCTGGTACTTACTTGGGTTCGCTTTCATGTAATTGTCGACGAACCACGTTGTTATCTCCGATAACGCCTTCTCTAGAGTTACTTTAACCGGGAGCGGACATTTGTGATGAAAAAGATACCTCTATATAGAGCGGATATTTTAACACTTACGACCGGGAGAAGGCTCTGAAAATGTGGTTTCATAAAGCGAGTTGCCGGCAAAAAATTGCCTCTTCCGAGCGGATTTTGGCGGTAAAACGCCCCGATCGAGCGGATTTTGGCGGTAAAACGCCCCGACTGAGTGGAGTTTGGCGGTAAAACGCCCCGACTGAGTGGAATTTGGCGGTAAAACGCCCCAACTGAGGGTGTGGAGCTTTACCGCGGAACCCTCTCAAACCCAGCAATGTATTAAGTACCCTCCGGGGGTTTAGTAACACATCTCTCTCCGGGGGACGGACTTTAAAAAGTCTCATGAGAAGAGGCTTTTCATAAGATAAGATAAGATAAGATAAGATAAAGTTTTATTTAACGTCGGTATGTAAAAGTCAACAATAAACATTAGCACACGTGCTATTGACCGACAATGATAAAATGACATGAGCGGATGAGATATATATACATATGACAATGAAAATATAACAATCTTTGCATCTCATAAAACCTTACCCATTAGCTATGTTACATAATGTGCACGAATTACAGTGACACAAGAACACATCCGAGGTTGACAGCGTTGTTTTAAATTGCTTGGCAGATTTGGCTAACTTCGTTTCCTTGTTGAGCATGTTCCATAGCTTGCTACCTTGATACTTCAATGAATTATGGCCATAAGCTGTTGTCTTAACGCGTGGCATACATAAATTTGGCCCATTTTTTAAAATGTAATTGTTTTCCTTCACGTTATACATGTCCTGAAGATAACTAGGCCCAATCTTGTTGATACTCTTGTAAACTTCTAATGATATGCAGCTCAATCGTTCAACATATAGCAATGGTCTACCCGCTCTCTTCCTCAACTCTGCGTATTCTGATCTAAAGTCATTAAACACATACCTCAATGCCCGCTCCTGTATCTTTTCAATCTTACGCATATTTTTCATATCACAAAAATGCCATACAACGGGACAATAATTAAAATGTGAAAGAATAAAAGCATGAAATAACGTAAGTTTGCTATCAACATCCATTAATTTAGAAACTCTAGCTAAGACATTGAGACTTTTTCCAGCCTTCTTGCATAAACTTGATATATGGTTGCCGAAAGTTAACCTAGCGTCCAGTTGAATACCTAGTAATGTTACTTCCTGTTGTGCTGCCAGTTCTGTTCCAGAAATCGAAAACGATCTGTGCTGACTTAATTCGTTTCTCTTTTCAAACACGATTGCCTGGTACTTACTTGGGTTCGCTTTCATGTAATTGTCGACGAACCACGTTGTTATCTCCGATAACGCCTTCTCTAGAGTTACTTTAACCTTGTTAAACTCCTTACCTTTAGCCGCCACAGTATTATCATCAGCATAATTATACTTATCGGTTCCCCGTGCGGTGGATACAAGCAGGTCATTCGTAAATACATTATACATTAGAACGATTCACATTATACAGATGCGAGTTTATACATTAACATCGATGGCAATAGGGACATAAATTTAGTGTTACGTGAAGTGTAAATGAAGTGTTAGTTTGAGCAATGTATAGGTTACCTTTCTAGGGTCGATCATTTAAATGTTAAAGATTTACCATAACTCTTGGGGGCTGTTACGCAAAAGTGAAAGTCTAAGCTATGCTTCAGATGGACTTGGATTATATTACATATATATATGTACATGCATGGTTCCTTAAGAGATCGCTTGCCCTCGCTATAACTATACTCAAGAAAGATCGCTCGCGCAATACGTACTTGTAATAACTATGTGAAAAGATGTATAGCGAGGCGTTAATTCCAATATAGTTTTTATTTGGTGCTATTATCACAACGCAAATAAACACTTAAGCCTTGACGTAAACAATGTAACAAGAACGACAATTATAGTTGTATACAATGAGCATTTATTAAGTAACGCGCTTACTGAATTTAACAAATATGACTTCATAAGTTAGTGTATATGCAAATATAGCTTTCTACGATATGTGCCAACAGTTCGTACGCCATTTTGATAACTACATCGGATTACACCAGAAGTTGCCTTGTTCGCCCTTGATCATAATCACACTTGCCTAGAACGATTCCATTTGGCATCCATTAGCTTCCATTTCGCGCATTGGCGTCTGACAAGCGTAATGCATAAGAACAACATTCCCTGTTCATATGAATGAAATGCCGCTCCCAGCCGCCCATGGTCCTGCCACATAGTCCTCTGTGCAAGCCCCAAGCTACGTCTTCTTAATGCATTTCCCAATCAGCTTGTCATACAATAATAGGGTACTTAAAGCGAGTTAACGTGGTAGGGAATAGCAGGAAAACAATATGATGTGATCACAGGCTGGAATGAAACTGTTGATTTTGCTTTAGGTACCAAATTCAGCTAATTAGACAGACCTGGCATAACGTCAAACCTGGGGCGAACATACGTGCATTAGGCATATATTACTTATTTGGTCTATGGTATATGCATTACGTAGCATTTAGATGTCGCGAGCTACAGTACTAGGATGTAGGTAGCTGGCATGACTTCAACTTACGTCAACAATGTAGGGGCTACAACATTCTCGTGAAATAAAGCCATTCACATAACATGTGGGCCCCTTAAAGTGGTTGTTCCCATGATAGCGGCCTTCCATGTCTTAATGGCAGTCTCCCGACCAAAGTTATTGCCTTGTTGCCACATGTAGTTTTCTTGGTCAAATAAATCTGACTCGGACTAAAATTCAGCTCCTAGATCCAAAGGGACTTTCAAGATATTAATCCCAATATAATACGCCATATAATCAAAACAGACTGTCCACTAATTTTTATTCGGGAGAACTATTAGAAATGTTGGCCATTATCCCAGTGACGAGTTAAAACGTCACTTGGCGCGAAAAACTACGGCTCAGATCGTTCAGAATTGATGAGTTTGTACAGATTCTCCAACCAGATTGGTTGCATAGTTTCTTTTCTGTGTGTATATTTGGGGCCTCCGTATTAATTTTCATTATTAACAGGGACATCCAAAGGACACTTGTGGGTTACGTAACTGAAATATATTTGCAGCAGGTCTTTCCATTTGACCTCAAGCAGATATATATGAAAAGGCATAGGTTTCAACAACAACATACCTCGCATGGGATATACAGTGAACACAAACACACAGTTGGAACGCGTTGACGTAGGTGCAAAATGTTTCAGTAACAGCTTTAACGCCACACCGATAGAACAAGTATGTAGCCGTATTAGGCAATCATCAAACACTTGTTGCCACAAACAAAGAACACACAGCCGCTCGTTAAACCAGAGACATCTCAATAGTGGAACCGTAGTCAACATTCTTATGCCTATCTACGAAGCCATAAGGTGTCAAGGCTGTTCCGCGCACTATATACTGTACTGCCGCGTCCCTCCTAAATGCTGGTTTGAGCCCTGATCTATGAGGCTATGTTAAAATATCTACGTTCCAATTTGCTACTGCCTATAAATGAGCTATATACAGATACAGGGTTCCATCACGTGACAAGCCGCCAATTAAGACATACCTAAGTAGGCCGACTGCAGACAATATAAGATCAAGACCCAGCAGAATATTAAAACTAAAGATAGCACAATTAAGGCCTTTTCATGCAACTTGCGACTAGCGAGGGTCCAGTTGGTTTAACTTCGGCATTCATAATATAGGTATACCGTGTTTTTTGCACCAATCCTCACACCCAATGCATATGCATTACTATACTAATTACTTTGTATTCATGCTATCCGATAATTTGATTAACAGTCCAGTCCACGGGTCAACCTCAAATGTGAGCAACAAACTTATTATAAGCACAAGCGTAATTTTAAAACATCAAATACGACATACATATATATATATATCTATATATCTTTTGATTTTTTCAGCAGAAAATTATCGATATATGTGAAGAACGGTTGGTAGTGCCTGGTTCCCTGCACGTGGTGTTTCTGATGAGCTGGTGCGCCCCCAACCAGTCCACCGGGCACCACCTTGTTAAGGGTCCACGGAAAGTCGTAGCCGCAGTGGTTCTCCACCAACCAAGCGAGGAAGAGCGGCACGTAGACGGCGCGGGTTAGAGGGTGGCTACCCATCAGCTTCAACGCGAAGTTGGCCGACAACACCAAGACGATACGTTCGGGGACGCTGAGCTTGTTGGTGACCCTACTCTGCACCGTCTCGTGGTTGTGGTGTGTAGCGTGCAAGTGTTTGTACAGCCACAGGTTGCGATGCAACAAGTAGTGGACCGCGAAGAACAGCAAATCGTAGAGGACGAAGGCGCCTAGGCAGTGGACGCCAATCTGGGTCACCGTTGGAGGATGCATGGGCAGCGCTCTTGTCGTCTGGATCCAGGACTCCCGGCGGACGGCCCACTCTTCTGGATCCACGCCGCAGTAGCGCTTCACCATAAACGTATCCAGAACGGCCAGTGGCGCGCAGTACACCACAGCCTCCAGGAGTAGTTGGACAATAGTGTCATCGTGCGTCCACGTCATATTCTTATCCATTTTATACCTGTCAAAGGCTTTCACTTTGTCTAAGATGAAGCAAGGCACAATGAGAATTATTGGGTAGCACACAGTGGCAAACCAGGTCTCAAAATACACGGAATTGAAGATCCAAGAGGTTAAGAGGTAACCCCATAATCGGGAGACACCAAGCTGTAGAGTGTCGTAGTACAGAACGCCCAGAGCTCCTATGACGATGTACATCACGCGAGCACCCCAGGTGAGCAAAGTATCGCTCAGTCGATCAGAGTTCTGTTGACCTTTGGGCGCCATCGTTGTACTTCCCATATCTGAATCTGCAAAACCCAAAGGATACAATTATATAATAACTACATATAGATGTCACATGCATAAGCCGGCAGCTCTGAGGTGGAAGCTAGTAAACCATCTAATTTGTTGTAAGATTTGTAACACTATAAAATACACATATATATATATATATTATATATATACATTATATCAGTTATTCAATCTCAATATGTGAGCTTTGTAAGATTGCATACAAGTTATTCCCATTTCGTGTAGGGTGCGGCAAAGACTGTATTGAAGAGCTGGTGTTGGCATGTGTGGCAAGCAGTGAAAGGAAGTATTCACCACATGTGCCTGCTAAAACAGTGACACATAGAAGCCAGCCATACTGGCCGCAGGTGTCGCTACCTCGGGTGGCCAAGCACCTTCATTCGTCGTCCTTACAGTCTGGCCACGACACCATCTGGCGCAAGCTAGTATATCCTACATAAAACATATCACGACGAGCCATACGACATACTGGGTGACACTGATGTTACCGGATGTGGCAGGTAGAACCTTCGTTCCATTCATTTCTATTTTAGCGTGGGTGTGGCAAATTGCACTCCATTTTCTTTTGTGTGGAACCCCATCGCTTTTGCTGTTGTTTAGCAGATCTCCCATGTACATAGTTAGCTATTACATCCGCCACTGAACACTTGATTCGCTGACATTACATTATATCATATATTGTATCGTCTCTTTCGGTGCTGACAGAGACTGATCGGCCGGATGCTCACTTCCGGGTTTACGTCCTGGTAATAAGTGAACAGAGGCTTCCGGGTTTACGTCCTGGTAATAAGTGAACAGAGGCCGTATTCATAGTCGCCACTTAGGCTACGCCACTAGACTTAGCGCTAAGTGGAAGATTTGCGATTATCGGGTTCAAAATACATAACTAGTCACCCAAGAAGTGGATTTTCTGAATTAAGAAAGTGCCTAAATTATATTGAAGAGCATGTCTTAATCATGAGCACCACCACAACGAGCTGGTGAGGCCAAGACGAAAATGCACTTTCGTGCGTAACTTACGAAGGGATTATGAATACGGCCTATGAAGTCTAGTCTAAACCATGAATTTCGGGGAACTCCTAATTTCGTAACAGCCAAAACGTGATTGTTTTAAAACAAAATTTCAATTAAAACTACTATTTCAACAAATTGGGTAGGGGAGTGTTCCATCAGATCGGAGGAAGGCGCCTTCGCTGTTGAAAAGGCGGCAAACACTATATGGGAAGTCTGCCGGAAGAGTTTCATGCGGTTTTTTAAGTAAATGTGCAGACGTCACCAAACACCAAACGTCAACTGTTCACCTTTTGTCGAGATGGTAACTTTCAAAACAGCCGCTTGATATTTTTCATTTGTTGGTCTACCGTTGACCACGTATGTGCACCAGACATATGGGCACTAGCTAACACAAACATTTGCTTTATGTTGAATACTCAAGTGCATTGCGTCGATATTGCCTACCGTAACCACTAGGTATGTATAACAGACAAATTATCCAAGTCGAGGATGGTGCAGCAAGTTGCAAACAGTTACTAACACTAATTACGGTCATTTCATATGACGTTCGATTTTATTTCAAGACGTATAGTACAGTGAAACGCATTACTGTACATTTGTTTGCCAGAGTAGGAGCACAGGTCAGTAACTCTTGAGAGATAGCATACATCAAATATAGCTTAAGGGTGGGGCATGGGGGGGGGGGGGGGGGAGGGGGGTGCTCCACACATGGACCACGGGGTGTGGAGGGGGATTTCCATTCACCATTAGCTGGATACGCCACTAGGATCCGGATCCCCACATTCAATCCTGTGGTGGTAATATTCAAAATTAAGTGCAGAGCGGCACAATATGGTCTTGGCCATCAATGGGTGTAGAGGCAGTGGGCGTAGAGGCAGTGGGTGTACAGGCAATTGGCGTACAGGCAATTAGTGTACAGGCAATGGGTGTACAGGCAGTGGGCGTACAAACAATATGTGTACAGGCAATGGATGTACAGATAACGGGCGTACAGGTAATGGGTGTACAGGTAATGGGTGTACAGGCATTGGGTGTACAGGTAATGGGTGTACAGGCAATGGGTGTACAGGCGGTGGGCATACAGGCAGTGGGCGGGCAGGCAATGTATGTCCTGTATTGGAAAACCTAGTAAATTAAAGAGTGAGTGAAGGGAGGAGAGAGGAGGCGGGGGGGGGGGGCACATTAGGTATAAGTTTCTTGTCTATCATGCACATGCCTTGGTTTATGGCAACGTTGAAATTGTTATTCCCGATTTATACACTTCAGGGACAACCGTCCGAATTCACAGTTACTTATATTACTGCAGTTAACTCTTATTTAACTGAGCGCTTATCATCACTATATCATTACCTCTTAGTTTATCAAGAGTGGTTATCTCACCCATAGCAATGACTCCATCACTCGCCAATAGCGATATATGACCTACTGAAGACCATAGTACGAGACTGAATTAGTTTTCTGGCCGAACTATGGCGGGTTATTATTAGGACAGTACGTTTATACGTGGACTCTATGTCAATAGTCAGTGACAGTAAGTCATTGTTCTGCAGACCCTACCCATACTTTGACGTTGCCCATACTTTAACGTTGCAATGAATAGCTCAGACAGATTCAGGGGGTAGCCGTGCAGCGTGTGGCTATAGTGTCCAACCCCTGCCGTTCAAGCCCATATTCACCCCCCCCCCCCCCCACAAGCCGCACCAACCGCCTGACCATTCCCCTCGTAACAGGGCATCCGGATCGGAGAGGGTAGGGTGGTTATGTATGTGTGTGGTTGTTGTATATGTGTGTGTGTGTGGGGGGGGGGGGGGGTCTAGCCTCATTGGGTGAGGAGACATCATCATGTTTCAGTTTGTTCCTTTCTTCTCGACCTCATATGTAATTTTGCGTATACATCTCACAAGCGCGCACTTCACGTGCAAGAGGCTACGGGTCAGTGAAACTGAGGGCCCCAGAGGGCCTTTGTCGGCACGGCGACACGGCGATTTTTTAAATCGACAACGCGACATTAGGGCTGCCTTGAAATCGACATGCGACACAAGACTTAGCGACACGCGACATTGACCTGTTCGTAGCGACATGGCTACCCGGATCTAAGGGGGGGGGGTGGTTACCCTGAAGTTCGTCTGAAGAGACCTGGGTTTTCCCTTCCAACCCAGACATCACAGGGCACCCACGGACCCCCCCCCCCCATATTTGTATAAGAGTGCCCCCCCCTCCCCCCCCCCCCCCCCCGGCCCAGTACCAGATACTGACCCACCGTGTCCCCATCACTCCACCGGTGGTCAACACGCCATGCCCCTCGCTATACCTGTACCGATGTAGGAATATATGACCACCCACGGCATGCATAACACAATCTACAATTAGAACCCAGTTGTTTTCCGTAGTTGAACCACACAAGCCGACAAACATTTGGCTTTGCATGGCTGCGACAGCCACTGGCCATCCATGTGCTAACATAACTGATCTTGTGTCGTCCTAATCAGGCTAATGAAGTAGGTTCCCCCTTAACATGCCTTATTCGGGTCAAGCCTCGAGAAAGGCTTCATAGAGAAACCCACCGACCTAGTTGTCAAGGTACCAGCAAAGTATACCGACGTCTTTAGGTCAGTCACCGGTTACATTTTTGTAGCCCTTACTCTGTTACTGTAAGAGTAACCCTGAAGAATCCAGGCCTCGCTACCGTTCTTCGGTGCTATCCTTACTGCAGTGTCGAAGACCCGACGGCAGCATCATGGCCAAGGTAAACGCCCACGCTGTATAGTGGTACATCAATCGTGTTGACCGGTCGCTGTATAGTGGTAGCCTACATCAATCGTGTTGACCGGTCGCTGTATAATAGTGGTAGGATACATCAAACGTGTTGACCGGTCACTGGTGCATAGATACAAACACACCCTCCCTCGCTAGCCGGCCTCTCAGAAGTCAGAGGCGTGTGCGGTCGGCCGTGAAGATACCTATAGATACAACGAATATGTAGGCTACAGCATGTAACGAACGGGTAACGAACGGCCACAGACGTCGTCGCCATCGCTCTCACAACACCATGTCAAGTATCGGTGTCTGCAAGGTCTTTAACGTACGACTACTTACCGTGAGCCGACTGACGCTGCTGCGGTCCCGTATGTCCCATCGCTTCACGCTCGGGGATATGTATGTGATTCAGACCTCTCCACCCCACAACCCGCTGGGTCTGACTGACGCGGCGGGCAGAGCGAATGCTGATTGTCATGCACTGGCCAAAATTGCAATGTCAACGGGCTGGCTGGCTGGGCCATAGGGCCATGCCTGCCTGGCTGAGCCGTGCCTGGCGGGGGCCGACCCGGCAAATATTGCAACTCACCCTGACGCGTACTCCTTACCTTACCAAGCACATTGCATGCGGAAGCTGTCGTAATGCGGGTGGGGGGAGGGTATGTGTGTCTAGGGGGTGGAGAGGATTTGTGTGTGTGTGTGTGTGGGGGGGGGGGGGGGCACTAAGTGTCATTAATTGTTTGCCTATTGTAAGGTGATCACTGAACAGTAAATTAGGCGGCGGTTTGTTCAGCTCATTTATGCGCCATCACGGTAAAGAATAAATCCGCCATATGTAACCCCTCCTCGTTTTGCAGAAAAACACGTTCCGAGCTTCATTTTACACATTTGCAGGTAAATGGGCGTGGCATGAGTATGAAGGCGTACAATGAGTACAAGGCTGATTATTAAGAGCGCTGGGACCCCCTACACCAGTCATCCCTCCATCGTCAGCCCTCCTCCTGTCACCCTGCTCCACCCCTCCACCCGTCACCCTCCTCCACCCCTCCACCCGTCACCCTGCTCCACCCCTCCACCCGTCACCCTGCTTCACCCCTCCACCCGTCACCCTACTCCACCCATCCAACCGTCACCCTGCTCCACCCGTCACCCTGCTCCACCCCTCCACCCGTCACCCTGCTCCACCCCTCCACCCGTCACCCTGCTCCACCCCTCCACCCGTCACCCTGCTCCACCCCTCCACCCGTCACCCTGCTCCACCCCTCCACCCGTCACCCTGCTCCACCCATCCACCGGTCACCCTGCTCCACCCCTCCACCCGTCACCCTGCTCCACCCATCCACCCGTCATATTGCTCCACCCATCCACCCGTCACCCTGCTCCACCCCTCCACCCGTCACCCTGCTCCACCCATCCACCCGTCACCCTGCTCCACCCATGCACCCGTCACCCTGCTCCACTTATCCACCCGTCACCCTGCTCCACCCCTCCACCCGTCACCCTGCTCCACCCATCCACCCGTCACCCTGCTCCACCCCTCCACCCTGCTCCACCCCTCAACCCATCAGCCTGCTCCACCCCTCCACCCGTCACCCTGCTCCACCCCTCCACCCGTCACCCTGCTCCACCCCTCCACCCGTCACCCTGCTCCACCCCTTCACCCGTCACCCTGCTCCACCCCTCCACCCGTCACACTGCTCCACCCCTCCACCCGTCACCCTGCTCCACCCCTCCACCCGTCACCCTGCTCCACCCCTCCACGCGTCACCCTGCTCCACCCATCCACCCGTCACCCTGCTCCACCCCTCCACCTGTCACCCTGCTCCACCCCTCCACCCGTCACCCTGCTCCACTCCTCCACCCGTCACCCTGCTCCACCCGTCACCCTGCTCCACCCCTTCACCCGTCACCCTGCTCCACCCCTCCACCCGTCACACTGCTCCACCCCTCCACCCGTCACCCTGCTCCACCCCTCCACCCGTCACCCTGCTCCACCCCTCCACGCGTCACCCTGCTCCACCCATCCACCCGTCACCCTGCTCCACCCCTCCACCCGTCACCCTGCTCCACCCCTCCACCCGTCACCCTGCTCCACCCCTCCACCCGTCACTCTGCTGCACCCCTCCACCCGTCACCCTGCTCCACCCCTCCACCCGTCACCCTGCTCCACCCCTCCACCCGTCACCCTGCTCGACCCCTCCACCCGTCACCCTGCTCCACCCCTGCAGCCGTCACCCTGCTCCACCCATCCACCCGTCACACTGCTCCACCCCTCCACCCGTCACCCTGCTCCACCCCTCCACCCGTCACCCTGCTCCACCCCTCCACGCGTCACCCTGCTCCACCCATCCACCCGTCACCCTGCTCCACCCCTCCACCCGTCACCCTGCTCCACCCCTCCACCCGTCACCCTGCTCCACCCCTCCACCCGTCACCCTGCTCCACCCCTCCACCCGTCACCCTGCTCCACCCCTTCACCCGTCACCCTGCTCCACCCCTCCACCCGTCACACTGCTCCACCCCTCCACCCGTCACCCTGCTCCACCCCTCCACCCGTCACCCTGCTCCACCCATCCACCCGTCACCCTGCTCCACCCCTCCACCCGTCACCCTGCTCCACCCCTCCACCCGTCACCCTGCTCCACCCTTCCACCCGTCACTCTGCTCCACCCCTCCACCCGTCACCCTGCTCCACCCCTCCACCCGTCACCCTGCTCCACCCCTCCACCCGTCACCCTGCTCGACCCCTCCACCCGTCACCCTGCTCCACCCCTCCACCCGTCACCCTGCTCCACCCCTGCAGCCGTCACCCTGCTCCACCCATCCACCCGTCACACTGCTCCACCCCTCCACCCGTCACCCTGCTCCACCCCTCCACCCGTCACCCTGCTCCACCCCTCCACGCGTCACCCTGCTCCACCCATCCACCCGTCACCCTGCTCCACCCCTCCACCCGTCACCCTGCTCCACCCCTCCACCCGTCACCCTGCTCCACCCCTCCACCCGTCACCCTGCTCCACCCCTCCACCCGTCACCCTGCTCCACCCATCCACCCGTCACTCTGCTCCACCCCTCCATCCGTCACCCTGCTCCACCCCTCCACCCGTCACCCTGCTCCACCCCTCCACCCGTCACCCTGCTCGACCCCTCCACCCGTCACCCTGCTCCACCCCTCCACCCGTCACCCTGCTCCACCCCTGCAGCCGTCACCCTGCTCCACCCATCCACCCGTCACCCTGCTCCACCCCTCCACCCGTCACCCTGCTCCACCCATCCACCCGTCACCCTGCTCCACCCATCCACCCGTCACCCTGCTCTACCCATCCACCCGTCACCCTGCTCTACCCCTCCACCCGTCACCCTGCTCCACTCCTCCACGCGTCACCCTGCTCCACCCGTCCACCCGTCACCCTGCTCTGCCCCTCCACCCGTCACCCTGCTCCACTCCTCCACGCGTCACCCTGCTCCACCCCTCCACCCGTCACCCTGCTCCACCCCTGACAGCTCCCTCCTCGCGTCCCCCACTTCAGGTGTCGTTCAGCTAATGACTCTAATAATATACACAGAGGATGGACTCCCATCGCCACCCCTGCCCCCGCTCCCGCCCCATTGCCTCATATGCCCCCCCCCCCCCCCCTCATATGTGTCGGCTATGTTCGGGTGAATGTGAGATGCGCACGAACGTGGACCTTATGGGCTGCAGTAGCCCTAACCTTTGTTGGAACGCTATCGACTAAACGTGAACACTGCCCCGTTATTACCATGGAGACCAGACAACAAACGGCGCCCACTCTCACGGTGACTCCGGGTGTTTTCTTGCCATCGACGTTTAGAATCTCCGAGGCCACATCGCTTCCGTGTTCTGCATAAGTGGGCGCCACTGAACGTTGGATCGGCTGTTGGTACAAGCGGACCCAGGCAAGCCCACTTCTCAAGGGGGACGGGGACCCGCTTCTCAGGGGGGGGGGGGGGGGAGGGGCGCAAGGGGTACTTCCGTTCCTCGGGAACTGGCTTTTCATTTCACCGTGAACTGGGAATGAGGAAAATAGTTGTTCGTGAACTGGGGATGAGATATTAGCCGACCGTCGTGATCAGTGATTTTCATTAAAACTGCATGTGGGGTTGTTTCGCTGTTTTTGAATGCCAAATTTGCGTATAAGAACACAAACCTAAGGCCTTAAGGGTCATAACAGACCAATTATCTGCCAATGAGCAAAACATTTCAAATTCATGAATTGTCCGCCACAAAAATGAAAACTTGTGCTGATTTGAAACGTCATAAACGTGTGTACACGAGCCGTTTACTGGTGCCACGGGCGGGGGCGCCCAAGCGCTAAATTATATGAGACAATAGAAGCGTCCGGAGCGCCACTTTTTCTTTGGCGGTGGCCGTTGACACTGCTTGTGGTCATAAGCTGGTACCGCTGCTCAAAGGTAACATTTCCTGTTTATGTTTATTTTGGTACAGCGGTTGCAACGGTCAGCTCCACATGTAGCTTTAATCGCGAACTGAGAATTTTAATACTAAATAACCGTGAATTGTGAAATCGCCAAATGATGTCATGTATCCGCCCCTTCCATTGTATGCGGGGAGTTCTCCGTTTAATTCGTCGTGACCTGGGAATAAAGAAATTTACTCTTCGTGATTTGGGAACACGACCCTCCTTGCCCCTCTCTAGGAAGGGTCGGGGAGATGAGGGGGTGGGGGCGGGGGAAGCCCGGGGGCAGGGGACACACCGCTCCCCATACCACTGCCTTTAAGGTTTGTCTCGAGACACCAGTGCATGAAATCATGAATTGATCGCAATATCATAAACGCTCTTAATTCACCTTGATTGGCTTGTACGTTTTGAAAGAGTTTATCGGTGGGAGATGATACGAACCGCTGGGAGCCCCTGGTTACCCACTGTGTTGTTCTAATAGGGCTTCCGCCAAAATGGTTGTATTATCAATAATTCAGTCATATTTTCTCACTTGGCATCAGGTCATTATCTATCCCTGACGTAACGGGCTTACATACCAGGTGGGGTATCATAGCGATGTGACACGATTCAGTCAATCTGCACCTTCGTCATCAATAATAGAATAGGGCCGCGCTGCTTGCACGGCACGGCTGGAAAGGATGAGTTTTGTCAGTCGTTCCGCTCATTCCGCCACGAAGACTGTCACTACTGCGTTATGATAATGTAAGCAGCACCAAATCCTCGAAGTTTTTGGGCAAGGAAAGCATACATGCATTGTATTGTTCTCCACGTCTTCGTCTTCATCGTAATGTGTATCGAACCATATGTTTTCAACCACATAGGCCCTATTAATGATTGCTTTTGGTTTGCCAAAGAGAACAAACACGGCAGCAGGAACATAATGCGTACCACAAAACCTTTCGCAAAATATATATCCAGCCCCCGGCATCCTGCATGAGCCCCCTATGACATGTTTCTGAGATCTTTCGCTTGGGGGCGCTCCACGCCCGCGCCTCACCCCGCCCCCGCGAGAGTGCGCCACTGTTCTACACCGGGAAATTCATTTCACTGGAAGTAGACTTGGAATGTTCGGACTTACGTTTCGATGTTTTTCTCTGGAAAGGGGGGGCACTAGGAGTAAGAATGCTTCAGCATGTGGATTTAATTCAAGGACTTACATGTCTTTTACTTGCCTGTGCATCCGCGCAAGTTGAGGGTAAGTTTCGTTATGTTTACTGTCGTTGCAGCTAGTGTGCAAGTGTGTGTAAAGCGTGAGTGGGCCGGGCCGCGCGGGCCGACCTGAGGGCAAGGAGTCGACGACTTGCTCACCCGGGCTGTTCATGTGTCTCTCGCTGTCTCTACCTGCTGGTCTGCCCGGGGCGTCGGGCCACCACACCGGGTGAGCGGGCTGCGCGCAGACACTCACACCTCAATTGACGTATCTGTCACGGTAAATAGATATTAACTCTGGCCTTCTACAGACATCGGTTTGCCACTCTTTCTAACGATACCGCGCGAAGTTGTCGAAGCTGCTTCGAATGTTTGCAGGCGTATTATATTGTTTACCCCGATGGGTTGAGACGATTGTTAAGCAGTGGATATGTAAAAATGCGGTTTCATGAAACCTCCCCTCATGCCATTGACCGTTGCTTTGGACCCATTCCGATATCAACTTATCTGTCAATATATGATGGTGAAGGTTTGTAACTTCGTAGGCTCATATTATTGTATTGCACTCCATGAGAGTTTTTCGGGGAGGTTCCTTGGTACAATGTATCCTGCATATGCACAATAGTGGCCAAAAACTTCTCATATACGTTTGTTTGTTGCTTAGTGATCCCTTTTGGCATACCCGTGGTCCTGTCACATGGTCTGGGCCCGTGGTCCTGTCACATGGTCTGGGCCCGTGGTCCTGTCAGATGGCTTGGGCCCGTGGTCCTGTCAGATGGCTTAGGCCCGTGATCCTATCAGATGGCTTGGGCCCGTGATCCTATCAGATGGCTTGGGCCCGTGATCCTATCACATGGCTTGGGCCCGTGGTCCTGTCAGATGGTCTGGGCCCGTGGTCCTGTCAGATGGCTTGGGCCCGTGATCCTGTCACATGGTCTGGGCCCGTGATCCTATCACATGGCTTGGGCCCGTGGTCCTGTCAGATGGCTTGGGCCCGTGGTCCTATCACATGGCTTGGGCCCGTGGTCCTGTCAGATGGTCTGGGCCCGTGGTCCTGTCAGATGGCTTGGGCCCGTGGTCCTGTCAGATGGTCTGGGCCCGTGGTCCTGTCAGATGGCTTGGGCCCGTGATCCTGTCACATGGTCTGGGCCCGTGATCCTATCACATGGCTTGGGCCCGTGGTCCTGTCAGATGGCTTGGGCCCGTGGTCCTATCACATGGCTTGGGCCCGTGGTCCTGTCAGATGGCTTGGGCCCGTGATCCTGTCACATGGTCTGGGCCCGTGGTCCTATCACATGGCTTGGGCCCGTGGTCCTGTCAGATGGCTTGGGCCCGTGGTCCTGTCAGATGGTCTGGGCCCGTGGTCCTGTCAGATGGCTTGGGCCCGTGGTCCTGTCAGATGGCTTGGGCCCGTGGTCCTGTCACATGGTCTGGGCCCGTGGTCCTGTCAGATAGCTTGGGCCCGTGGTCCTGTCAGATGGCTTGGGCCCGTGGTCCTGTCACATGGTCTGGGCCCGTGGTCCTGTCAGATGGCTTGGGCCCGTGGTCCTGTCAGATGGCTTGGGCCCGTGGTCCTGTCACATGGTCTGGGCCCGTGGTCCTGTCAGATGGCTTGGGCCCGTGGTCCTGTCACATGGTCTGGGCCCGTGGTCCTGTCAGATGGCTTGGGCCCGTGGTCCTATCACATGGCTTGGGCCCGTGGTCCTGTCAGATGGCTTGGGCCCGTGGTCCTGTCAGATGGCTTGGGCCCGTGATCCTATCACATGGCTTGGGCCCGTGGTCCTGTCAGATGGCTTGGGCCCGTGGTCCTGTCACATGGTCTGGGCCCGTGGTCCTGTCAGATAGCTTGGGCCCGTGGTCCTGTCAGATGGCTTGGGCCCGTGGTCCTGTCACATGGTCTGGGCCCGTGGTCCTGTCAGATGGCTTGGGCCCGTGGTCCTGTCAGATGGCTTGGGCCCGTGGTCCTGTCACATGGTCTGGGCCCGTGGTCCTGTCAGATGGCTTGGGCCCGTGGTCCTGTCACATGGTCTGGGCCCGTGGTCCTGTCAGATGGCTTGGGCCCGTGGTCCTGTCAGATGGCTTGGGCCCGTGGTCCTGTCAGATGGCTTGGGCCCGTGGTCCTGTCACATGGTCTGGGCCCGTGGTCCTGTCAGATGGCCTGGGCCCGTGGTCCTGTCAGATGGCTTGGGCCCGTGGTCCTGTCACATGGTCTGGGCCCGTGGTCCTGTCAGATGGCTTGGGCCCGTGGTCCTGTCAGATGGCTTGGGCCCGTGGTCCTGTCAGATGGCTTGGGCCCGTGGTCCTGTCAGATGGCTTGGGCCTGTGGTCCTGTCAGATGGCTTGGACCCGTGGTCCTGTCAGATGGCTTGGGCCTGTGGTCCTGTCAGATGGCTTGGGCCCGTGGTTCTGTCAGATGGCTTGGGCCCGTGGTCCTGTCAGATAGCTTGGGCCCGTGGTCCTGTCAGATGGCTTGGGCCCGTGGTCCTGTCAGATGGCTTGGGCCCGTGGTCCTGTCAGATGGCTTGGGCCCGTGGTCCTGTCAGATGGCTTGGGCCCGTGGTTCTGTCAGATGGCTTGGGCCCGTGGTCCTGTCAGATAGCTTGGGCCCGTGGTCCTGTCAGATGGCTTGGACCCGTGGTCCTGTCAGATGGCTTGGGCCCGTGGTCCTGTCAGATAGCTTGGGCCCGTGGTCCTGTCAGGTGGCTTGGGCCCGTGGTCCCGTCAGATGGCTTGGGCCTGTGGTCCTGTCAGATGGCCTGGGCCCGTGGTCCCGTCAGATGGCCTGGGCCCGTGGTCCCGTCAGATGGCTTGGGCCTGTGGTCCTGTCAGATGGCTTGGGCCCGTGGTCCTGTCAGATGGCTTGGGCCCGTGGTCCTGTCAGATAGCTTGGGCCCGCGGTCCTGTCAGATGGCTTGGGCCCGTGGTCCTGTCAGATGGCTTGGGCCCGTGGTCCTGTCAGATGGCTTGGGGCCGTGGTCCTGTCAGATAGCTTGGGCCCAGGGTCCTGTCAGATGGCTTGGGCCCGTGGTCCTGTCAGATAGCTTGGGCCCGCGGTCCTGTCAGATAGCTTGGGCCCGTGGTTGGGTTAGATTCCGCATTGGGCGGACTGGTGCAAGATTGACATAGCTTCTGTGACCCAGTGAAGGAATCTTTTGCAGTTTTCACCCAGATACCAGACGGGATTGGCAATAATAGATCACTGCAGCTTAGTCAGCAGAAGAAAGAAACCAAACGTAGGCCTACGTGTAAATGTGGGGGCTGGAGTGGTTGAGGAATGAGGGCGGGGGCCCGGAGTGGAGGCGGAGGGGTGTGGGGGCGTACTATGGGTGGTAGTCGTGGTGTGGGCGGTGGAGAATGAGGGGGGTGGGGGGTGCTGGGGTCCATGTGAATGGTATGGGTGGTGGCGCGTGAGGGAGGCCTCGTGAATTCCACACGTCAATATTATGTGTGAACACAGATCCTTGCAGACAGCATGTTGGTGGACAGTGTTCACTGTGCCGGCAAAGAATGCCATCTGCAAGATGCTCCCCGGTATATACAGGATACTGGATGTCTGGCATATGCGAGTGTAGAATTAATAGACCCATGGAAATAATACTGCACTCGAGACACTTCCGTATTGAATTATCCTGTTGTAGAATTGCTTATGCATTTTCATCCATCAATGTGAGCGACTCACAAGTTAATGGACTCGCCATGTATACCGACAAATGTGCTAGGTGTATGACTTGACGACAGTGTGTTTTTTACCCTTTTTTTCACACAGCAACATCAGTTAGAGGTCTGTCCCATGGCCCCTCCCCCCTCTCCTCCCTCCCCGACCCCTCCATTGCTCGACACTGGCTGACCCAACCTTAATTGTCTGTAACGTCAGTTTTATGCCCCACGCCCTCGCACCCAGCCACCCCCGACCCCCAGCGACTCACTCCCACCACCCTCCAAGATACACCGAGTCAGTCAGTCGCCGGGGCGTTCAGATATAGGTAGGTACGAGACGTGTGCTGTGCGGGTTTGTGAGTTGAGCGCGGTGAGAGGCTGGCACACCTGAAGGGTTTACCGGGTGACGTGCCCTCGGAAATTAGCCTTGATGGGTCGTGTGGTTTACCGCGACTCTCCCCTGTTCGGATATCGCTCTCCCATGCGAGGGTGAAACTTTCCGTCTGGCGGGAAGTGGGGGTGGGGAGGGTCGGTCCCTCGCCCACCCATCCGTCGTGGCCAGCACACCAGTCGTCAGGAGGCGGAGCAATGGGTTTACACACTGCTACACCATAAAGCTGCCAAGGCACCCCCCAAAGGCACCCCGCACGGGAGCCCAAAGGGACCCACCCAGCCCCTACCCCCCCCCCCCCACAACCCACCCACGCCTCCGGGGGAGGGCCGCCCGCCCGGTTTATGAGCTACCAATCAAGAGCGATACGGATGGTTGGTGGGGCGGTTACGGTGGCGCCGCCTGGTGACATGGAGACAAGGAGTTCTCGGTGGCTGAGGACAGACACGTGGTGGTAGCTCCTGCACGCACCGTGACTGACTGAAACCAAAGTTTTTCTCAATTTAAACTTGTATTTAGAATTTCAAGTGGTCGTATGCGGTAATATAGTGATCCTGTTCAAATAATTGGCCTATTTATTGAACACAGACGCGCTTGTAACGATACAGGCTGGGTGTTATGGTTTTCCCGCGTACCCTTAGCTATTGCAACGTGGTTGCTCGCACTCACAAGAGTAAAGCCCGCTGTGAAACCAGGTCTGAGATGAACCCACACTGTACGCTGCGACTGCGTGGCTACTTCGAAGATAAAAAATCTAAATTGAAATTAACGAGCTGAGGTTTGTGCGAGAAAAGGTTCATCTCAAATACTTTGCAATTACTACCAACACAGCTTGGTCATTCATCCCACGGATTTCTTGGGAAACTAATTAGCAGAAAATCTGACACAAATATCCGGGGAATTAATTAATATCTGGGGAATAATTTGGAAGCCGGATATGGCATCCGTGAGCAGCGGCGTCTCTGAATCCCAAGGGTATCTGAAGGGCATGCCACTCGGCCCGGCGTTCCCGCCTTATCATGACGTGCGCGTGTCATCACGTGACTTCGTTAACATATCCACAGCGGCATGTTTATTTATCTCGCCGTTTAATGAGAGCTGAAGCGTGATTATATGGCAGCTACTACTGTAGTCACCGTTGGAGAAGGGAGTGGGAAACTCTGGACGCCCAGTGTCAGGACTAGTCACACTGTAGGATTGTTGCGTCACCCGAGACCACATTTCATTGGTTGATTGGTATCGGTACGCCTGCGTAAGACGATGAATTTGCAGCTACTTTTTTGTTGGAATCTCAGTTTGTATTTCGATTTATTTAGCGACATTTGCACAACTGAGATATGCTTGAGCCCAAGTTAAATCCCATATGTTGCTAACCGTGAAAGTTCTTCTGGATGTCGACATGTGATTCGGTCACAACATACTATATTGTCGACGACCACGTAGGTAGTTCGGCAAGTGAAAAATGTCATAATTATTATTTTGCCTCTAGAGAGACTACATAAACGTTAACTCGGGGCTTTGAGACGTGTATACCACCCTGTAGTCACACACACACAGTGGATAACTATAGAAGGCTTCTCGGATGTTGTGGTGTCTCTTACATGTAATCACACCGTGATCCTTGTAACGGTACATGTTAGAGTCGGAGACCGGTATTGACATGGCTCTGGACTTTTGTTTGTGGCGAGTATTATGTGAGCCGTTCGAGGCCCGTGGGGACAATGGAGAGTCCCAGTGGCAGCGTGCAGCCCCCCACCCCCCTCCCCACCCGCCCCGTATAGCCAATAGAGTGTGATTGAACCCATGATGGCCGCGTATATAGGGGCTGGAATGGAAAGAAAATAGTCGACGGCTGTGGAGTCCGGCCCCGGGCGTCCGGCTCGGTCCTCTGGATACAATGATACGGGTCTCGGGTTCTATAACTACACCTAAGGTACTTGGTGAAAACTATTCAGTGTCAGGGTAATTACAAATTCTGGCCTTCTTGACGATTC
The DNA here is from genome assembly GCA_964019135.1 of Arenicola marina. Classification (NCBI taxonomy): domain Eukaryota; kingdom Metazoa; phylum Annelida; class Polychaeta; family Arenicolidae; genus Arenicola; species Arenicola marina. Next base: position 22,316,865 of record OZ025249.1, read on the forward strand.
TTGGGCGAGAAAGTTGTATATTGGGTACCGTGCGATCCACAAGGCTTGAATAACCAGAATGCGCCTGGAGTGGCTTCGAACAGGATTATTCTTGTGTGCAAAACTGTAACCTCCAAGTTTGCAAGTTTTCTGTTGATTCCTTCATTATCCAGGCGTGCTGGTGCATGTCGGGAAGTAACTGACCGTCATAACGAACTGGGAGGCCAGCAGAGGGCGGTCTAATAAAGCTATTTCAGAGGGCGGTCTAATAAAGCTATTTCAGAGGGCGGTCTAATAAAGCTATTTCAGAGGGCCGTCTAATAAAGCTATTTCAGAGGGCGGTCTAATAAAGCTATTTCAGAGGGCGGTCTCAGAGGGCGGTCTCAGAGGGCGGTCTCAGAGGGCGGTCTCAGATGGCGGTCCTAGAGGGCGGTCCCATATGACGGTCTCAGAGGGCGGTCCCAGATGGCGGTCTCAGAGGGCGGTCTCAGAGGGCGGTCTCAGAGGGCGGTCCTAGAGGGCGGTCCCATATGACGGTCTCAGAGGGCGGTCCCAGAGGGCGGTCTTTGAGGGCAGTCCCAGACAGCGGTTACACACAGAGGGCGGTCCCAGAAGGCGGTCCCAGAGGGCGGTCCCAGAAGGCGGTCTCAGAGGGCGGTCTCAGAGGGCGGTCTCAGAGGGCGGTCTCAGAGGGCGGTCTCAGAGGGCGGTCTCAGAGGGCGGTCTCAGAGGGCGGTCTCAGATGGCGGTCTCAGAGGGCGGTCTCAGAGGGCGGTCTCAGAGGGCGGTCTCAGAGGGCAGTCTCAGAGGGCGGTCTCAGAGGGCGGTCTCAGAGGGCGGTCCTAGAGGGCGGTCCCATATGACGGTCTCAGAGGGCGGTCCCAGAGGGCGGTCTTTGAGGGCAGTCCCAGACAGCGGTTACACACAGAGGGCGGTCCCAGAAGGCGGTCCCAGAGGGCGGTCCCAGAAGGCGGTCCCAGAGCGCGGTCCCAGAAAGCGGTCCAATTCCCAGAGGGCGGTCCCAGAGGGCGGTCCCAGAGGGCAATTCCAGACGGCTGTCCTGCAGGGCGGTCCCAGATGGCGGTTACAGAGGGAGGTCCCAGAGGGCGGTCACAGAGGGCGGTCCCAGAGGGCGGTTACAGAGGGAGGTCCAAGAGGACGGTCACAGAGGGCGGTCCCAGAGGGCAGTCCCAGAGGGCGGTTACAGAGGGAGGTCCAAGAGGGCGGTCACAGAGGGCGGTCCCAGAGGGAGGTCCCAGATGGCTGTCCCAGAGGGCGGTCCTAGAGGGTGGTCCCAGAGGGAGGTCCCAGATGACGGACCCAGACGTTGGTCACAGGGCTGTCCCAGGGAGAGATCACAGAGGGCGTTCTCAAAGGGAGTCTCAGTTGAGAAAGAGATATTTCTACGGAATTTCCCTCACGCCGGTGTATTTCACACCGAATGCCGCGAATCATTTCGTACCGATTGACTTAGCGTAACGTTAAACATTTCCCTCTCTGTACCATATTCTCTGTTTCTCGCTGCACTCCACTCTCCCCCTCTGTCTGCACTCTCTATGCTGTCTTCTCTCTGCGTTCTCCGCTCCTCCCTGTGTGTGCGATGTCGTGGCGACGGGTCTTTAGAGGCCGGTGAGACACGGGTAGCACGCCTCGTTGGGTTTTAATGCGATCAGGAGCCTGGTTCGCTGGCCACTTGGCTAACGATACCATCCGACAACACAGCGATAGGGATCAGATTAAGACATAGGATTGCTGTGGATGGGAAGACCAGTGCTCACGCCGCGACGAAACGGCAGGGAATGAAGGCGTGGGGCTGGGTGGTGGGGAATGGGGGGGGGGGGTGTCCAGCGGTGGGGCAGATGTTCAGCTGAGTGGCAAAACTGACCTATCGAGGGATGTCCCCCGGGCATACTTCTGGATTCACGCCATATGGGATCCATGAGAGTTCCCTCGGCGGGGCAGGAGATGCCGCCGCCAGGTTGACAGATCGTGGCGGTTGGACCTGGGGGGGGGCGGGGGGTAGATGCGGGAGGAAGGGAGGGGAGGGATGGAGAAGTGGAGTGAGAGGGCTTTTGGGGGGGTTAGAGGGAGGAGGGGCTTGGAGGGGAGAAGCGGGGGTAGTGAGGGGCGGGATTGCGAGGTGAATGGAGGGGGTTGAGCGGGGAGGAGAGGGGGTTTAGAGGGGAGGTGGGGGTAGAGAGGGGAGAAGGGGTATGGGCGTGAGAGCGTAGGGTGGATGTAAGCTGGTCGGGGAACAGAGAGGGTTAAGAAGGGGGGGGTAGAGGTAGACCGGGTAGGGGTAGGGGTAGGGGTATGTACGGAACTGGGAGGGTGGAAGTGGTGGTGGGTGTAGACAGCGACAAGGATTGTTGGGGCTGGAAGCGATGGCAGGGAGGAGGTAGAAAACAAGGGGGGGGGGGGGTCATAGAGATGGTGGATTGGTGGGAGGGTTATGCTGGTTTGCGTAAAGCGGGATTTGGGAATGTTTCTGGTGACTGACTTGTCACTTTGGTTGAATCCAGGGGAAGGTATATCTGTGCCGTGCTTGCTGCCAGGGGTGTGGGAAGCGGGTGGAGTGTCTCCGGATCAGGGGTCACGCGACTGCCCCGGTGCACCCAGCGGGGGCGAGACTCTCGGGATCCAGGACCACCTTCGGCTTGGTGGCCGCCCCGATTGTAGCTGGCTCAGCTCCCTCCGCTCTGTGGGTCCGAGAGGCCGACCGCCAGTGACAAGTAGTATCCAGCCCAGTCACAACGGCCTGAGATCCAGAATCCGGTATCCCCAGCGTGATCCAGACGAGACGACGCGGTTCGAAGCAAAGTCTGCTGCGGCCGGCCGGCTCAGAGTCTCTGGAACGGAGTGTGGAGCGGGACTGTCGTCACGGTTTTCTGGATCAAGCCAGCAGGGCATCGCGGTTTGTGGGCTGCGGCTGTTGGAAGTCGTGACGCCCCGCCCCGCCCTGCCCGGCCCCACCTCCACCCCACACTCCCCGCCTCTCCCTCGGCGGCCACTGCGGCGCACCCTCCCGCCCAACCTCCCACTCGCCCATCCCTGCCAGGGTCGGTCATTCATGAGCCCTGTTGGCAGGTCTGGCATCGCGATTAGCAGGCTATTAGGCCATCAGATACCGACTTATTATAAACACCTACCTCCCATGCGGCGTGTTCCGTGGCCAACCAGTCGCGTTTTTTAACCAGTCAATCTGGATACCTCGCGGTTCGCGGATTGCCGACCCCACTGAGTGGAGATTGCTAATCGCCCTGGCGGTCGGTGCTGTAACCAACCGCAAGCGATCTTAAACCCTCTGTTTGGTTGGTGGTCGGTTTTAACATGTGTTTGGGGTAAAGACTGTTCGTCTTGTGGTTGGTTGATAGGATATGAATCTGGATATACCGGTACTGCTTGCTTTACTAGGATCAAAATGTGTCAAAAACTGGTGAATGCGACTACATAAGACTGAGATCGGCGTCTACTGGTCGATGAGCGCCAGTCATTGTTTACCGCGATGACGGCACGCCACTACGGATTACGCCAGAACTAAACGCGGGCTTCTGTGGAGATAAGATAAAGTGAGGCCGGAGTGAGGATTACCTCCTCTGGATCACGCTTCCCACCCCCCACTCCCAACCCCCCGACATCTCTCGGCACCGGACCCGCCACTCAGGTGTGTTCTGACTTACCACCTGGAGCGTCCACGATTGATCCTGCCGCTTCAGTCTGGATATACATACATATAACAGTGCCACGCAGTGACCTTGACCCCGACATCCGTGATGGGCCAGCGGCCGGATACCTCACGGCGCGGATCCCGAGGCCGCGGCGGATCCCGGTGCCGCGGCGGATCGCCCGGATTCCTGGGATGGGGAGGCCAGAGATCAGCGCCAGGGAAGTTGGTCTGGATCTGGCCTCTCCTCCTGCTCTCCGGATTAACAATAGGCGGGGCAGTAGACAAAGGCCACGTGCGTCAACAAACACCGGATCCCGAAGATCCCGATATATTTTCCGGGGATGATGAGACTCCTTGGGTTCCGGAGCGACAGGATCACTTAGGGGAAGTCCCGCCCTCGTGGCTTCCCTCGCCGTCCGTTGCCTCCGTAGCGAGGCCACAGCGGGAGGAGGAGGTGGATGCTCAGCAGGACAAAACAACAGGTAAAACCTCTCTGGTCCCAAGGACCTACCTCTCCAAGGCGCCAGACACGCTGGTCGGGATCTATCACCTCTTCTGTTGCGAAACACGGGAGTATCTCTCATCCCTTGTGGTTCTCGCGCATGCGTAAACACGAAAGAAAATACACATAAATGATCCCTTATTACATGGAAATTAATACGGTTGCTGTTTGTGGTGCCAGATGACCTTGCTTTATTATAATACGCGTATCAGCGTCATTCGTTATCTCACATGGTTAATTTCGATATTGAAACTTGCCCCGAAAAGCTTAAGAGTTGCCGGTATCAGCATACCCGGATGTTCGCTGGGTGCGTTTTCAATGAGCCGATGGCTCTGATTGGTTGGTTGGTTGGTTGGTCGGTTGGATCATTCCAGACGTTCTATAGTCCTAGCGACCCGGCTTGGTACTTGGATGCTTGGCAACCGGTGGCTCATGACGCAAAGTCATTGACCTCCTGTCTTACAAATCACCCTCGTTATCAGAATTCATCAGACAGACGTCGACACTGATGAATCGAAAGATCATGACCCGTGGCCAAGTGACCCCTGACCCCTGGAGCGTCGCCTTTAAGTAGTGACCTAATGTGGGGATTTAAAAAGATTATTTGCAGTACTGGTATTGACTCACTTTAAATATAACGTAACGAAGATGCGATGGAAAGCACTTTGCTCTGTTACAATGATGCTGTTAATAGATTCAGACGGTTTATTAATGATAACCATTCCCGTTCACCCCTCCCCACTGCCCCATCTCACCCCCAGATCTGTCCAATATTACCGCAGGCTACATGTGACAGATATGTATCATCCCCCCCCCCCCCGTCACCACCTCGCCTCCTACCAATTTACTTTGGATGTGATTGTGAAGAGAACGACCAGCTTACATGTAGGACGCCGCTCCCGTACTGTATGTATTTTGGGCAAACAAAAAATAGACTTGGACCTTGGCATTCTTGTTGCCAGCAGTTTAACACGTTGGACGGTGACTAACAGAGAGACGTCGTCGCTAATCTCTGCGCATTCACAAACTTTTTACTTCTGCGACTTTTTTCGCCTCTAGCAAAAGGCGCTGGCCACTTGTTTGTCTGAGAAACCGATTCGTACATTTAGGTGGCGGGATGTTTCCGTAGTTAGGTCATCGCGAATGCACTCTCTGTATACAAATATGGCCCGGCTGCTAAAACCAAATATTTTAGTCTTACTACAACCGACGATAAATAAGCTAAAGAGTCGTTTTGCACGGTGTCTATGATTTATCTGAGCGTCATACCATATCACTGTCTCACAGGCGATGTGTAGGCTAAGTAAGACCACGTAAGGCTCACCTATTTGGAGGCGGCCTGTCTTTACTAGTCCTGCAAGCAAGCCGCTGTGGCTACCACCGTATAGTTCCGCGACTGGACCCATATCGGAGCGGACTAACGTTACGTTACAGCGACGGAGTAGTCTTTACGAGCGTTACACCAGTTTATGTCAGTGAACTGTACACCATATTTTATTGTAACCGCGTAAAATGTCCGTAATTCGAATGCGAATATGATGTAAGCTTAAATGAGTTTACTTAGGCCCACGGTGTTCCGTACACTCGTACTGAGAAAGACTGACGGTATGAGGGGCTCACATACAACATGTACAACATACAACATGTACAAGCAATGACCAAGTCTGATCGGACGGTCGGGGTGGTGGGACCCTTTCACCCCAACCCCATCCTGGCGATTGGACCGATGATTGTAGTGTATAATTGGATTAACACCCGGTTGATGGAAGCTCTCAGAGAGCCATAAAATGGCTGTTACAAATGTATTCAAATATACTCAAATCCTCACGTTAACGGCCATAATCTGCCGGCCATGCTTAACTCTTGAGTCAGACAGTTTAACAGTTTAATAGACTAGCCGTCTGTTGTGACCACCCCCCACCCCTCCTTCCTATCCGCCCTCCCCGCCCCTCACCCTCGGGTGATCCTGCCCGTGCCCCCCAGGTACCCGGGTATGACCCCGGGGTATATCCCTTGGCATGGCTCCTGTCGCCCGCGTCTGGCTGGCTATCAGGGCTGACAGGTGCGTGATAGCACTCAGCCTCCCCCCTCTGTAACACAGTGTGTCTGTCGGCTTGCTCGGCTGGTATGAACCGGCGCCAGATATATGTCTATAAATCGCCACACTTGTACCGTATTGCTTGCAATGTTGGGCCCGCGGGGGCCTTTGACACGGTGGAAGAGCCGAAGCGCGCAAATCTCGAACACGTGTAAACTGAGACGAGACTGTCGTCGCCTACCCCGTAAGTCTCGCTCGCTGGTTTACGGCGTGACCGGTGGTGTCGCTAGTATCAACCGTGCTTTGTTTTAGTGGGGGGGGGGGAGGGGGGGATTACCACGGTGTTATGGAGGGGAGATGGTAGGAAGGGGGGGGGGGTTGGGGGAGGGGGATTACCACGGAGTTATGGAGGGGATATGGGTGGAGGGGGGGGGGGGGTATCCAGACGCGGCATCGAGAGCTGTGAGAAAGTCCCGAACCACCATCTTCAGTAGCCGCATCCAAAGAGTTGTTTGGTAAGGGAGTCCGCGCAAACTTCCAAGGTGCATAATCTGTGTAAAGTGTTGCCGAAAGTATATCTCGGGGTTAGGGTTATATGAGATGGCGCGGGGGGGGGGGGGTGTTTAAGAAGGCTGGGGGGTGTCCCAAGGAGGCTGGGTGGAGCAGGGCATGACGGGCAATGCTGGGTGGGGGATGCTGTTGGAAGAATAGTGAGGGAGGTGCCAGGGAATGTTGGGAGTGGATCCAGGGTGGCAAGGGCTACTGGAAGGGGAGGGGGTAACAAGGATGACTGGAAGGGGAGGGGGTGACACGGATTACTGGAAGGGGGGGGGGTGACGAGGACTACTGGAAGGAGAGGGGGGGGGGCAAGGACTAGTGGAAGGGGACGGGGTGAAGGAGAGGGGATGCTGGAAAGGTCACATTGTAAAGCGGGGGACCATGAGACGGTGAATCATGCTCGTGTCATGCGGAGATGGCTTCAGTATCCAGCGTTGTCTGTGACCGCATTGTGGGTCAAGCGTCGTCTGGAAGAATGGGGCGTCTCAGAACAGCTGCTCACCCCCGACCACACCCCCCCACCCCCTCCCGTCGAATAATTGTGGGGTCGGGGTGACGGATTCAGTAGGAAAGGCTTAGTGACGGTGACGGAATGTAATGGACAAGGAAAAAGTGAACGAAACGGGAAAGAACAAGTGAGGCAATCAGATAAGTAGAAAGGTGACACGTGAAGCAATGATATAAAAGCAGAATAAGTGAGATAATGAAATGAAAACGGGAAAAGTGATGGAAGGAAATGGAAACGTAACAAGTAAGGGTAGGGTTTTTTGTGTGTGCTAAATATTCTTTTATGCGGTGTGTTCGGGGCTTATGTGATGTCATGTTACATCACAGTCGCAGGGATAGGCGGTTTCTCAGTCATTAGCTTATCGGATTCAAAACATAAATACAAGTATTCACCCAAGAGGTGAGTTAGAAAGGTGAGACAATTATATTGCATATGATTTCTTGACCATGAGCACAGCCACAATGAGATGGTAAGACACTATCCTCATCACTGCCACGGAGGTTAGTAGTCATCTCTGTGTTAGAAGGCTATTTGGCAGCTTCAGTGACAGGTATCTCATATGCCGTTAATTCCCCACCCATAATAACCTAGGGCTCATGTCTGTGAACTTAAATGGCGCCCTCGTCTAAACTCCGTAATCAGCTGAGAGAAGGACGCTATAAAACCACTGGAGTTCAGCCTTCCGTCCACCCAGCGACAAAGCCCTGTCTGTACACCTGGTCTGTGAGGGTCGGTCGTTGGGGCGTCAATGGCCCGTGTTACTGCCATAGGGTAGGTGACCCGGATAGGGTGTCCCTGTGTAACACTCAGGCCTGGGGGGTCAGGCGGGTTAACCAGCCATTAGTCTCCACGGTGACAACAGCCGTCGGTCTCACGGCATCCGATGGCTGGTATCTAATGACGTGACGGCATCAAAGCATGTGACAGCCATTCTTCATCACCAGATCCTCTTTCTTGAGCTTGTAGCACGCGACATAACTTACGTAATGGGTTTTTCACAGCCTTTGGCTGGACTGCTGTGTTTTGGAATTTTATTCCACAACGGGACGTCAGGGCGCTAGATATGCCATGGTACATAGTTCGTAGCTTAGTTACGGCAGGCCGGGCGCTGGTCTAGACTGGGGGTGGGGGTAGGGGGGTAGGAATGGCGAGACCCACTTTATTGAGCAAAGATGCATATTTTCAAACTGTACGCCCTCTTATGTGTGGACCCCCCCCCCACCCACCGGTGATCATATATTTTAGTTGATCCCCAATATTATTTTCGAACCTTCCCAAAGTGGACCCCCTCTAATTCTTTTGGTTTTCAAAATGCTGAATCCAGCCTGGTCTAAGCTATGTTACGCCACTGTATATGGTTTATAATAATATTACGCCAGTTTACGCAAGTATTTGGCTGGAACTATTTCGTTATGTAGCTCTTTCTTCTGCCCACCACGAAGTTACCCAGCCATGCCCATGGATCAACCGTTAATTATCGATTAGTTATATCTTAATACATAATGCTACGCATCTGTTTAACCCTCTGTCAAAGCGAAAGAAAGAAAAAAAACGTATCGATGTGAATCTCAGGTTTAACGAATGTATTGATTGTAACGCTATATAATGCTATATTGTTCCGTGTCTCCTTCCCTCCCAGACTCTGGATTGTTCCCGCTCGTCTTCAACCTCGCACGGAACGCGGGTATCACGTCCAATGCCACGTGCGGCCAATCAGGACCCGAGAATTATTGTCGTCTGGTTGAACACGTGAAGCGTCGTCAAGGCGACCGCATACAATGCGGCGTCTGTGACGCCATCAGTGCGCATGCCTACGAGAGACATCCGGTCGCCCACGCGATCGATGGCACCAACCAGTGGTGGCAGAGTCCATCCATAGCCAATGGAAAGGAATACAACTGGGTCACCGTCACCCTCGATCTCAAACAGGTGAGTGACAGCTTTTAAAACAATGGGATTTGTTGTTTATCGATCTTCTGATGTATGTTAGTGTGGAAAGGCAGCGTTTGATGGGCTTAACCACGAGCGAGACGACATGTCTTTAAAGGAACGAGACTGTTCATTTTTTCTCACAACTACCGTTTACTAAATATTTGATGTATGTTAGTGTGAAAAGCCAAAAGCTTACTTCAAGCCAACCCATGAGAGGACACCTGTTGTGCCACCTGCGGCAAACTGTCATGCAGTCGCACGTTGGTTTACGTTGGTTTACCGAAAATGCTAGCGTTAAATGAAGAAAATAAATTTTAATCTTTTACCTCGTGTTGCGTGGGCAGACGGGCGTCAACCACCGAACAGATGGGAGTATATGTTCTATGGTCTTGTTGTACATCGACTATTCGGGGAGAATGTGGGGGACGGGGATGAGTGTGAGGGGGTGGGGCGCTATTGGCTGTATCTCAATTACACATCAAACGGATGGCGTGAATTCCCATAATTAGGCAGTTAGCTGTTATGGCTGTCTTTGACTGCGAAGGCCTATTGTAAAGTTTATCCAGGAGCCATGTGCCTTGGATAACTGTTCGGGAGCGCTGTGCTTTAGAAAAGTCTATCTAGGAGCGATGTGCCTTAGATAAGTCTGTTCGGGAGCGATGTGCATTGGATAAGTCTTTCCGGGAGCGACGTGCCTAGGATAAGTCTGTTCGGGAGCGATGTGCCTTCTCACAATGGGAGTATGTGTTCTGTGGTCGTGTTGTACATCGGATACTCGGAGAGTACGTGAGGGGGACGGGGATGAGGTGTGTGTGGGAGGGTGGGTGGGAGGGTGGGGGTGGGGGGGCGCTATTGGCTGTATTTTAATTACAAATCAAACAGATGACGTGAATTCACATAATTGAGCAGTCAGCTGTTATGGCTGTCTTTGACTGCAAAAACCTATTGTAAAGTTTATCGAGGAGCGCTGTGCCTTGGATAACTGTCCGGGAGGGCTGCGCTTTGGAAAAGTCTGTCCGGGAGCGATGTGTCTTGGATAAGTCTGTCCGGGAGCGATGTGTCTTGGATAAGTCTGTCCGGGAGCGATGTGTCTTGGATAAGTCTGTCCGGGAGCGATGTGTCTTGGATAAGTCTGTCCGGGAGCGATGTGTCTTGGATAAGTCTGTCCGGGAGCGATGTGTCTTGGATAAGTCTGTCCGGGAGCGATGTGTCTTGGATAAGTCTGTCCGGGAGCGATGTGTCTTGGATAAGTCTGTCCGGGAGCGATGTGTCTTGGATAAGTCTGTCCGGGAGCGATGTGTTTTGGATAAGTCTGTCCGGGAGCGATGTGTCTTGGATAAGTCTGTCCGGGAGCGATGTGTCTTGGATAAGTCTGTCCGGGAGCGATGTGTCTTGGATAAGTCTGTCCGGGAGCGATGTGTCTTGGATAAGTCTGTCCGGGAGCGATGTGTCTTGGATAAGTCTGTCCGGGAGCGATGTGTCTTGGATAAGTCTGTCCGGGAGCGATGTGTCTTGGATAAGTCTGTCCGGGAGCGATGTGTCTTGGATAAGTCTGTCCGGGAGCGATGTGTCTTGGATAAGTCTGTCCGGGAGCGATGTGTTTTGGATAAGTCTGTCCGGGAGCGATGTGTCTTGGATGAGTCTGTCCGGGAGCGATGTGCTTTAGATAACTATGTTGGGGAACGATGTGCCTTGGATAAGTCTGTCCGGGAGCGATGTGCATTGGATGAGTCTGTCCGGGAGCGATGTGCTTTAGAAAAGTCTGTCCGGGAGCGATGTGTCTTGGATAAGTCTGTCCGGGAGCGATGTGTCTTGGATAAGTCTGTCCGGGAGCGATGTGTCTTGGATAAGTCTGTCCGGGAGCGATGTGTCTTGGATAAGTCTGTCCGGGAGCGATGTGTCTTGGATGAGTCTGTCCGGGAGCGATGTGCTTTAGATAACTATGTTGGGGAACGATGTGCCTTGGATAAGTCTGTCCGGGAGCGATGTGCATTGGATAAGTCTGTCCGGGAGCGATGTGCTTTAGATAATTATGTTGGGGAACGATGTGCCTTGGATAAGTCTGTCCGGGAGCAATGTGCTTTAGAAAAGTCTGTCCGGGAGCGATGTGTCTTGGATAAGTCTGTCCGGGAGCGATGTGCTTTAGATAACTATGTTGGGGAACGATGTGCCTTGGATAAATCTGTCCGGGGGCAATGTGCTTTAGATAAGTCTGTTTGGGAGCGATGTGTCTTGGATAAGTCTTTCCGGGAGCGATGTGCTTTAGATAACTATGTTGGGGAACGATGTGCCTTGGATAAATCTGTCCGGGAGCAATGTGCTTTAGATAAGTCTGTTTGGGAGCGATGTGTCTTGGATAAGTCTTTCCGGGAGCGATGTGCTTTAGATAACTATGTTGGGGAACGATGTGCCTTGGATAAATCTGTCCGGGGGCAATGTGCTTTAGATAAGTCTGTTTGGGAGCGATGTGTCTTGGATAAGTCTTTCCGAGAGCGATGTGCTTTAGATAACTATGTTGGGGAACGATGTGCCTTGGATAAGTCTGTCCGGGAGCAATGTGCTTTAGATAAGTCTGTTTGGGAGCGATGTGTCTTGGATAAGTCTTTCCGGGAGCGATGTGCTTTAGATAACTATGTTGGGGAACGATGTGCCTTGGATAAGTCTGTCCGGGGGCAATGTGCTTTAGATAAGTCTGTTTGGGAGCGATGTGTCTTGGATAAGTCTTTCCGGGAGCGATGTGCTTTAGATAACTATGTTGGGGAACGATGTGCCTTGGATAAGTCTGTCCGGGAGCAATGTGCATTTGATAAGTCTGTCCAGGAGCGATGTACCCTGGATAGGTCTATCTGGGAGCAATGTGCTTTAGGTAAGTGTCCGGGAGAGATGTGGCCTGGATAGGTCTGTCTGGGAGCAATGTGCTTTAGGTAAGTGTCCGGGAGAGATGTGGCCTGGATAAGTCTGTCCAGGAGCGATGTGGCCTGGATAGGTCTGTCTGGGGGCAATGTGCTTTAGGTAAGTGTCCGGGAGAGATGTGGCCTGGATAGGTCTGTCTCGGGGCAATGTGCTTTAGATAAGTGTCCGGGAGAGATGTGCCTTGGATAAGTCTGTCCAGGAGCGATGTGCCCTAGATAGGTCTGTCTGGGGGCAATGTGCTTTAGGTAAGTGTCCGGGAGAGATGTGCCTTGGATAAGTCTGTCCAGGAGCGATGTGTCTTGGAAAAGTCTGTCCGGGAGCGATGTGCATTGGATAAGTCTTTCCGGGAGCGACGTGCCTAGGATAAGTCTGTCCGAGAGCAATGTGCTTTAGATAAGTCTGTTTGGGAGCGATGTGTCTTGGATAAGTCTTTCCGGGAGCGATGTGCTTTAGATAACTATGTTGGGGAACGATGTGCCTTGGATAAGTCTGTCCGGGGGCAATGTGCTTTAGATAAGTCTGTTTGGGAGCGATGTGTCTTGGATAAGTCTTTCCGGGAGCGATGTGCTTTAGATAACTATGTTGGGGAACGATGTGCCTTGGATAAGTCTGTCCGGGAGCAATGTGCATTTGATAAGTCTGTCCAGGAGCGATGTACCCTGGATAGGTCTATCTGGGAGCAATGTGCTTTAGGTAAGTGTCCGGGACAGATGTGGCCTGGATAGGTCTGTCTGGGAGCAATGTGCTTTAGGTAAGTGTCCGGGAGAGATGTGGCCTGGATAAGTCTGTCCAGGAGCGATGTGGCCTGGATAGGTCTGTCTGGGGGCAATGTGCTTTAGGTAAGTGTCCGGGAGAGATGTGGCCTGGATAGGTCTGTCTCGGGGCAATGTGCTTTAGATAAGTGTCCGGGAGAGATGTGCCTTGGATAAGTCTGTCCAGGAGCGATGTGCCCTAGATAGGTCTGTCTGGGGGCAATGTGCTTTAGGTAAGTGTCCGGGAGAGATGTGCCTTGGATAAGTCTGTCCAGGAGCGATGTGGCCTGGATAGGTCTGTCTGGGGGCAATGTGCTTTAGGTTAGTGTCCGGGAGAGATGTGGCCTGGATAGGTCTGTCTCGGGGCAATGTGCTTTAGATAAGTGTCCGGGAGAGATGTGCCTTGGATAGGTCTGTCTGGGGGCAATGTGCATTTGATAAGTCTGTCCAGGAGCGATGTGGCCTGGATAGGTCTGTCTGGGGGCAATGTGCTTTAGATAAGTGTCCGGGAGAGATGTGCCTTGGATAAGTCTGTCCAGGAGAGATGTGGCCTGGATAGGTCTGTCTGGGAGCAATGTGCTTTAGATAAGTGTCCGGGAGAGATGTGCCTTGGATAAGTCTGTCCAGGAGCGATGTGGCCTGGATAGGTCTGTCTGGGGGCAATGTGCTTTAGGTAAGTGTCCGGGAGAGATGTGGCCTGGATAGGTCTGTCTCGGGGCAATGTGCTTTAGATAAGTATCCGGGAGAGATGTGCCTTGGATAGGTCTGTCTGGGGGCAATGTGCATTTGATAAGTCTGTCCAGGAGCGATGTGGCCTGGATAGGTCTGTCTGGGGGCAATGTGCTTTAGATAAGTGTCCGGGAGAGATGTGCCTTGGATAAGTCTGTCCAGGAGCGATGTACCTTGCGTAACCTTGGATGGGTCTGTCTGGGAGCGATGGGCCTTGGATGAGTCTGTTCGGGAGCGATGTGCCTTGGACAATTCTGTCCGGGAGCGATGTGCATTGGACCAGTCCTTACAATAAACTGTCTAGCCATCCCTGCTTTCGGAGCTAATGGATATAAGATCAACTTTCCAGTGAAGATTTCAAGGAAAGCTGTGGGGTGTTTGTGTCTATATATGTGTATCTGTGTATACATGGATGGCTTCATGTGGGCCGACTGCAAGCTTTGTGGATACGACGCCCTCCCTCCCTCCCGACTGTAGATCCAGACTGACACAGGTTTACTGTGGCGGTGCTCTCAGTGACCTTGTTTCCGACTTTGACATCAGGTGGCAGACGTTGTTTGTCAGGTGCCGCGTTTTAAGGGGAAATATTTGCATTTCTCGGTGCTGGCGAGATTGGACGTGAAGTAGGTGGGCTCTATTCTCCTCCGGCGTCTTGTATATATGTGTCCCGTGTAAGGTGGACGTGGATAAAGCAGGGAAGATGGGGGGTGGGCACCATGTTGTGTGGGATGGGGTGGAGTGTGTCTGGGGTGTGTATGTAGAGGGGTGGGTGTGTGTGGGGTGAGGTGGGGTGTGTATGGTGTAAGGTGTGGGGTTTATTCGAGGAGGGGTACAAATGTGTCCTTGTATGATGGGCGTGGATGAGGGGAGGGGGGAGGGGTTTGTGTGTTTTGAGGGGGCGGGGGCAGTGACGTCATCGAGAAAAATATGCATGCCTAAGTGACAGTTTTGAGGATAGCCTTTAAATAAGTGACATTTTCAACTTCATGGCATGAATGATTTATTTCTTGAGATAAATGGGGCAAATTGTTCTGACTGCACGACGAGTCGCCTGGTTCCCGGACCGCTTTGGACAGACACTTTGTTGGTGCCTCGGCACCAGCCTACAAAAGCAGTTCGTCTTGTTCAGTTCAAGGAATGCCATTGTGAAGCGGAACGATGACGTCACACTGGATGTTCTTCGTCGTTAATTAAGTAAACGTAAATGGCCGTTTGGGTGAGTCGGCCGTGAGCTCCTATGCTATGGTGGGCCACATTGTGGGCGGTATGGTGGGCCACATTGTGGGCGGTATGGTGGGCCACATTGTGGGCGGCATGGTGGGCGGTATGGTGGGCCACATTGTGGGCGGTATGGTGGGCGGCATGGTGGGCCACATTGTGGGCGGTATGGTGGGCCACATTGTGGGCGGTATGGTGGGCGGTATGGTGGGCCACATTGTGGGCGGTATGGTGGGCCACATTGTGGGCGGTATGGTGGGCCACATTGTGGGCGGTATGGTGGGCGGTATGGTGGGCCACATTGTGGGCGGTATGGTGGGCGGCATGGTGGGCCACATTGTGGGCGGTATGGTGGGCCACATTGTGGGCGGTATGGTGGGCGGTATGGTGGGCCACATTGTGGGCGGTATGGTGGGCCACACTGTGGGCGGTATGGTGGGCGGTATGGTGGGCCACATTGTGGGCGGTATGGTGGGCGGCATGGTGGGCCACATTGTGGGCGGTATGGTGGGCCACATTGTGGGCGGTATGGTGGGCGGTATGGTGGGCCACATTGTGGGCGGTATGGTGGGCGGCATGGTGGGCCACATTGTGGGCGGTATGGTGGGCCACATTGTGGGCGGTATGGTGGGCGGTATGGTGGGCCACATTGTGGGCGGTATGGTGGGCGGTATGGTGGGCCACATTGTGGGCGGTATGGTGGGCGGCATGGTGGGCCACATTGTGGGCGGTATGGTGGGCCACATTGTGGGCGGTATGGTGGGCGGCATGGTGGGCCACATTGTGGGCGGTATGGTGGGCCACATTGTGGGCGGTATGGTGGGCGGTATGGTGGGCCACATTGTGGGCGGTATGGTGGGCGGCATGGTGGGCCACATTGTGGGCGGTATGGTGGGCCACATTGTGGGCGGTATGGTGGGCGGTATGGTGGGCCACATTGTGGGCGGTATGGTGGGCCACATTGTGGGCGGTATGGTGGGCGGTATGGTGGGCCACATTGTGGGCGGCATGGTGGGCCACATTGTGGGCGGTATGGTGGGCCACATTGTGGGCGGTATGGTGGGCCACATTGTGGGCGGTATGGTGGGCGGTATGGTGGGCCACATTGTGGGCGGCATGGTGGGCGGTATGGTGGGCCACATTGTGGGCGGCATGGTGGGCCACATTGTGGGCGGTATGGTGGGCCACATTGTGGGCGGTATGGTGGGCCACATTGTGGGCGGTATGGTGGGCGGCATGGTGGGCCACATTGTGGGCGGTATGGTGGGCCACATTGTGGGCGGTATGGTGGGCGGTATGGTGGGCCACATTGTGGGCGGTATGGTGGGCGGTATGGTGGGCCACATTGTGGGCGGCATGGTGGGCCACATTGTGGGCGGTATGGTGGGCCACATTGTGGGCGGTATGGTGGGCCACATTGTGGGCGGTATGGTGGGCCACATTGTGGGCGGTATGGTGGGCGGTATGGTGGGCCACATTGTGGGCGGTATGGTGGGCCACATTGTGGGCGGCATGGTGGGCCACATTGTGGGCGGTATGGTGGGCCACATTGTGGGCGGTATGGTGGGCCACATTGTGGGCGGTATGGTGGGCGGCATGGTGGGCCACATTGTGGGCGGTATGGTGGGCCACATTGTGGGCGGTATGGTGGGCCACATTGTGGGCGGTATGGTGGGCGGTATGGTGGGCCACATTGTGGGCGGTATGGTGGGCCACATTGTGGGCGGCATGGTGGGCCACATTGTGGGCGGTATGGTGGGCCACATTGTGGGCGGTATGGTGGGCCACATTGTGGGCGGTATGGTGGGCCACATTGTGGGCGGTATGGTGGGCGGCATGGTGGGCCACATTGTGGGCGGTATGGTGGGCCACATTGTGGGCGGTATGGTGGGCGGTATGGTGGGCCACATTGTGGGCGGTATGGTGGGCCACATTGTGGGCGGCATGGTGGGCCACATTGTGGGCGGTATGGTGGGCCACATTGTGGGCGGTATGGTGGGCCACATTGTGGGCGGTATGGTGGGCCACATTGTGGGCGGTATGGTGGGCCACATTGTGGGCGGTATGGTGGGCCACATTGTGGGCGGCATGGTGGGCCACATTGTGGGCGGTATGGTGGGCCACATTGTGGGCGGTATGGTGGGCCACATTGTGGGCGGTATGGTGGGCCACATTGTGGGCGGTATGGTGGGCCACATTGTGGGCGGTATGGTGGGCCACATTGTGGGCGGTATGGTGGGCCACATTGTGGGCGGTATGGTGGGCCACATTGTGGGCGGCATGGTGGGCCACATTGTGGGCGGTATGGTGGGCCACATTGTGGGCGGTATGGTGGGCCACATTGTGGGCGGTATGGTGGGCCACATTGTGGGCGGTATGGTGGGCCACATTGTGGGCGGTATGGTGGGCGGCATGGTGGGCCACATTGTGGGCGGCATGGTGGGCCACATTGTGGGCGGTATGGTGGGCCACATTGTGGGCGGCATGGTGGGCCACATTGTGGGCGGCATGGTGGGCCACATTGTGGGCGGTATGGTGGGCCACATTGTGGGCGGTATGGTGGGCCACATTGTGGGCGGTATGGTGGGCCACATTGTGGGCGGTATGGTGGGCCACATTGTGGGCGGTATGGTGGGCCGCATTGTGGACGGTATGTTGGGCCACATTGTGGGCGGTATGGTGGGCCACATTGTGGGCGGTATCGTGGGCCACATTGTGGGCGGTATGTTGGGCCACATTGTGGGCGGTATGGTGGGCCACATTGTGGGCGGTATCGTGGGCCACATTGTGGGCGGTATGTTGGGCCACATTGTGGGCGGTATGGTGGGCCACATTGTGGGCGGTATGGTGGGCCACATTGTGGGCGGTATGGTGGGCCACATTGTGGGCGGTATGGTGGGCCACATTGTGGGCGGTCTGGTAAGCCACATTGTGGGCGGTACGGTGGGCCACATTGTGGGCGGTATGGTAGGCCACATTGTGGGCGGTATGGTGGACCACCCCCCTCGAAGGGTCCGCTGGCGGCCGGTGGGTGTCAGTGAGCTGCCCCCCCCCCCGTCCCCAAAGGTCCAGCGATCCTGTCGCTGACCGCTGGCGGCCGGTGGGAGTCAGTGAGCTGGCCCCACGCGCACCGGGACGTACACCAGTGACTGGCCTGCAAAATTGTTTGTCCAGAAAATAAACACCGAACGATTAACCTTTGACCGCAGACTGCTCATTTAACGCTCAGTCGTGGTAGAGGGTGTAGGGCGGAGGGAAGGGGGTGAAGTACACTGGGATGGGGTGGGTAGTGGGAAGGGGGAGGCATGCCGGGATAAGTTTCAGGGATATGATGCCGGGGGGGGGGGGCGTATTGTCAGTGACCTCTGGTGTTTTAGATGCGCTCAATGTGCAGCCTCACCTCAGGAGACAAGCTCAAGCCGTGCTGGGTGATATGTCCTTCTGTGTGCCCTTCTGATATGGGCGCCTTTCATGTGTGTGCCTGTGATGATATGTGTGTGCCCTTCAGATCACTGAACGGTGGCGGATGCAGCTGATATTGTTAACGTGGCTAATACGGTGGCCAACATAGCTCACACGACTGATAGAACTGATGTGTCTAAATTGGTTGATGTTATTGACACATCTCATATTGCTGACCTAGTTGATATTGCTGACATGGCTGATATTGCTGTCATGACTGATATTGCTGATATTGCTGTCATGGCTGATATTAGTGACATGGCTGATACTACTTACATCGCTGATATTGCTTACATAGCTGATATTGGTTACATCGCTGGTATTGCTGAGGTGGCTGATATTGCTGACATGGCTGATATTGTAGTTTTTTCTCTGACTGTTTCTATTACGAGCAGTGTAACCATGGCATTATGCCCCGAGCCAGCGATGAATGCCTTGTAGGGCCGGTGTCATTCCATAATGGGAGTACTAAGGTGTGTGCCCGCTTGGTACCTGATGGTTGATGTGCCTGCCTGATACACCTAAACATAGAACACAGGTCTCGAGCGTGTAATTAGTCCCGCTATACACAGGGGCAATGTGATATAGACGTGGATAGCGAGGGTGTGTGTTTTTGCTGCTCTGTGCTTTTATACCCGTGACATACCGGAGACGCTCTAAACCTGAAAGGCAAAACTGGTATGGCAATGGCGGTCTGAACGACGCGGCCATTAAACTTGTCAAATGGGACTTGGCGAGCGATGAAAACTCTTTGATAGCCCCGCCACAGTCGTTCCCTATCGCCTGTCCCCTGTCGCCTGTCCTCGGTCCCCGGCCGTCCGGGGCCGCCCGCCTCAATGAGACCTTCATAAGCTGCCCGCACGCACAGTTTCTCTCCCACTACCGACCTATCCGCCGAGATATCTGTCTTACGCATACCTCGGTTGAACTTGATGCGAAAGATAAAAGTTTACATCAAAGGCCTTCTAGTGGGGTGCTTTCCACCAGGGCCATACAACACATAGTCTTTGCTAAGAACCTCTTAGGGTAGAAAGTTTTACAAGGCAATCCTTGTCATGGCTGGATATTTGTACATCTGAACCTTCGTATCCAAAGGCAAATAAAGATCGATGGTGTCTTATTCTGCTGGGTCTTGCAGCCCACCGTAGAGACCTCGTGTTGAAGTGTGGGACGACGCGTGGCTGTGATATGTTGGTTGGCTGTGATATGTTGGTTGGCTGTGATATATTGGTTGGCTGTGATGTGTTGGTGGGCTGTCATATGTTGGTTGGCTGTGATGTGTTGGTTGGCTGTGATATGTTGGTTGGCTGTGATGTGTTAGTTGGCTGTGATATGTTGGTTGGCTGTGATGTGTTAGTTGGCTGTGATATGTTGGTTGGCTGTGATGTGTTGGTTGGCTGTGGTATGTTGGTTGGCTGTAATGTGTTGGTTGGCTGTGATATGTTGGTTGGCTGTGACGTGTTAGTTGGCTGTGATATGTTGGTTGGCTGTGATATGTTGGTTAACTGTGATATGTTGGTTGGCTGTAATGTGTTGGTTGGCTGTGATATGTTGGTTGGTTGTAATGTGTTGGTTGGCTGTGATATGTTGGTTGGCTGTGATGTGTTGGTTGGCTGTGATATGTTGGTTGGCTGTGACGTGTTAGTTGGCTGTGATATGTTGGTTGGCTGTTATATGTTGGTTGGCTGTGATATGTTTATTGGCTGTGATATGTTGGTTAGTTGTGATATGTTGGTTGGCTGTGATGTGTTGGTTGGCTGTGGTATGTTGGTTGGTTGGCTGGAAGTTTTATTTGGTGATGATATGCCAGCTGCCAGACTGCACGATGACCGGTGAAAAACGGAACCGCGTGTTATACTCTATGTATTTGTGCCCAACATAACCGGGGTGTTCAAGAGTATGTAAAAATAACACCGCCACGACCGAATACCCCCTTTTCACGACCCTCTCACCCCGACCGTCCGCCGCCGGTCACCGCCACCTACCATGGAACCAATTGTCTTACGTTGGCCGATTTTCTCCGAAAGCAAACACGACCAGATGTGATTTATCTAGTAGAGGCCCAGGACCAGCCCGCAGACCGGTGACTGCTGTTTTCGACAAAACGAATGGCCTGGAATGCCAGGGCTACTTTAGCCATCGGTCCCACCTCCTCCTCACCTTAGATATCTGTGCCACAGAAAATAAACAGCAGTTTACGCTGTACCGTGTATGCGTGACAAGGTTCGCCGAGGAACATCCCTGCGCGAGACATGAATACCCGTTTTTTGTCCTCCTTTATTGTCAAGTTTTTTGCTAGTTACATTTTCTGGTGTCAAAACAGTTTCCCCGCCGAAGCTGGCAACTTGTTTATGCTCCTTGCGCGCTAGATATGTCATCGCTAACCTCCGAATCGGCGAAATATTGTGACTTCATGGATACTCAAGAAACAAATCTCAGACTGCAGCTCCGTCGGTGTTGGTGTTGATATTTACTTACGGCATTAGACATGAATTGTAAATGTTGTCTTATGGTATTACATTTGATTACATGGTATTGCATGATCGTGTTACGCATGATATATGATATTTATCTTATGGTGGGAAATTTGATATAATTATATGGGACACAGATGCTTTTGGCAATTTTTGGTGGGATTGATTTTATCCGGAAATGTTGCTGTTTCAAGGCACGTTTGTGCACATGAATGTTAAATTCGGCACATAAACGTCTTGGGGCATCCCGAATGGGGTTGGATGACCCACATGCAGGTCATAGGGTCGAACCCATGACCTGTTGTTCTGCAGCTCAACCGCTTGCCAACTGAGCCTGGGACATTGCTACCAATATCTTGCTCACGTTGGACCCTTAACATCCCTAGTGTCTCGAAGTAATGTTACTTCCGGTCCCTGAGCCACTTCCGGTGTCGCTGGGGCTGAGTGGTAGCGCGCTGTACTTCACCTCGACAGGTCACTCGTACCATTCACGACTCCAGGTCGCCTCTCATGGTAAGTGGCGTTAATATAGCATGGGAAACCGGAAGCCAAACGTGTCATTCATGTGTGTTCCGCCCAGCGTCATAATCGCCATCTCGAGATATCTAGGCTGAAAATCCTGGACGGTCTCGTTGCCTTGATTGCCGCGAGGAAAACGTGAACATTTCTCTGAAGCGTTTCCACCCACCCGCCCTGCACCGGTGACATTGCACACACTGATGTCCTCTGCTATGGATGGGTGATCACTTACTGTGGGGATAGCCCCTGTTCTGTGGCTGTAGGACGGGCAAAAATCTGACAGGGCCAGTCAGTTTTTTTGCCCGTCCTACAGCCACAGAACTGGGGCTACTGCGGGGGTAGCTGTTACTTCCTGACCCGTCTCGTATTCGCTCTGTGCGAGCGAGCTGGGGTGTTGGGAGGTGATGTAACGCCCCGCTCAGAACTGTGTCAGTGGGTGGTGTTGATGGTATGGCGTATTCGCTCACTCGGAGACATCGCAGCTCGCTGCAAGTGTTAAACGAGTCGCATTTCACCCTTGAGAAGGCTATTATTCCGTCGTCGTGTCCCCAGGGGTGCGAGGAAACCCCGGCAGGGGGAGGGGGGTGGGGATGGATTGGGGGGGGGGGGCGTCGCGGCGGCTGCGGGGTGAAAGGGTAGCTTTGCCTGAGGTCGAAATCGGGGTGGGGATGGTATATACTACACCTGGCCGGCGGGAAAGCCATTCCTCGGGACTACGGGGCTGCTCCGTGCCCCCGGGTGGCGGGATACGCTACCCCCCCCCCCCCCCCACTGGGGTGCGGTGCCTCCGCGGGGGTGCTGAGCTCCCTGTGAGATGCCCAGTCCCCCGGGAGTACGACTTAGAAACGAGGCCAAAGTTCAAGTCACGGTCCGTCGTCCGCAGAGATGTAGCTTTTGACCCAGGAAATATGTGTCGGAGTACAGCCGCGAGGGTGGGCGGGTAATGGGGTAGGCAGGCGGGGCTATTTGTGGGGGTAGTGATAGAGGGTGCAGTTACGTCGCCGCCAGCCCAACCACCCCCCGTGACCGTCCCTCTGCCACCCACCCTCTCCTCCCTCCCCCCCGCCCCTTGCCCCCTGATCTCCCTCAGCTCCTCCTCCCCGGCCCCTGACCCCTGCCTCCTGATCGCCCCCGTCCCCTCTACCCTGCCCCTGCCCCCCGATCGCCCCCATCTAGCTCCTCCGCCGTGCCCCCTGCCCTCAGCGCGCCTGGGGCCCTCGATGTGCTGACAGATGACCGCCGCTCGGGGCGCTCTGGACATCGTCGGAGAGTGAGGCCAGGGGGGTGGGGGTGAGGGGGTTCCATCTGGAGAGATCACTTGAGGCGGTGGGGGGGCGGCCTGCGGGAGGGAGGGAGGTGGGTGGCTGGTGGAGAGGCGTAGGGGGTGCATTGTTAGGACATGGAATCTGTTGTTGGTGGTACCAGGTTCGCGTGTTGGAAGCGTCGTTACGTTTCAACAGGTGCTCGATTGGCCAACCTGCAGGGGTGGCGGCCAGGGCTGCCCTCAAACTCTCCCTTTTTCCTCCTGTCTTCCAGGATGCGTATTCACTATGTTTTATTTAGATATTAAGACTTTGGCCTGCAACATTTAGACATTCACAAATTATCGTTCTTATGAGATTGATTTTGAGTTACCAACATCGGGAGCTATGGAAATGACGGGAGGGAGGTGGAGGGTCAAATCCCGGGGGGTCGGGAAGCAGGGGCCTAATTCACGAACATAGTTTAGCCGGCTACGGGATTTATTCGGCTAAAATCGCCCATCGTTTATATGGTAACTTTAGTTGACTAAGCCCCAAGTCGGCTAAACTGCGTTTATGAAATCCGCCAGGTGACGTGGTTCGAAATGTTTATCATGGGTGATGAGGCTTTTTGCGCGGGAGACATCTCCTGCTCAGAAGACAAAAGGTATTCATCTCCATCACAGTCATGGACTCCGCGAAGGTCTTCACCTCCCGGTGCTGCACTTGACGACAGCTCAGACCACCACCCGTCAGCTGGATGCCAAAAAAAGCCCCCTGCCCCCCACCCCCCCCCCCCCCACCGCCCCCACCCGTCTCTCCTCACTCATTGTGTGTGGCGGGGGGTCGGTACCTGGCTCCCATTCACATTGACCTTTGAGGGGTAAACAGTGGGAGTCCCCTTACCGCCTCCTGTACAGCCACAGGCCGCCCGTCGCGGGTCCCTGCCATAGTGGTGCTGCCAGGCACTGCTTATGGGTTATTGTGGTATACAGCAGCCAAACTTAGACTTAGCACCAGATTGAGAATAGATGTGTATATATATATATTTATATATATGTTATATTGTGGCATAAACAGGAGTAGGTCGGAGGAAGGATGTGTCTGGGTAAATTGTTACCTAGGGTTTTTGACATCGCTGTTTGAGGAAACATACGGGTACGGGCCACAAACACCAGCTTGACGGACACGGGCCACAGGCACCAGCTTGGCAGGCACGAGCCACAGGCACCAGCTTGGCCAGCACGGGCCACAGGCACCAGCTTGGCCGGCACGGGTCACAGGTACCAGCTTGGCCAGCACGGGCCACAGGTACCAGCTTGATCAGCACGAGCCACATGCACCAGCTTGGCAGGCACGAGCCACAGGCACCAGCTTGGCCAGCACGAGCCACAGGCACCAGGTTGGCCATCACGGGCCACAGGCACCAGCTTGGCCAGCACGGGCTACAGGCACCAGCTTGGCCAGCACGGGCCACAGGCGCCAGCTTGGCCAGCACGGGCCACAGGCACCAGCTTGGCCATCACGGGCCACAGGCACCAGCTTGATCAGCACGAGCCACATGCACCAGCTTGGCCAGCACGAGCCACAGGCACCAGCTTGGCCAGCACGGGCCACAGGCACCAGCTTGGCCAGCACGGGCCACAAGCACCAGCTTGACCAGCACAGGCACCAGCTTATCGACAGCTCACCGCCTCCACAGATGGGTTCCCGTATCAGGCCACGTGGTCTCTTAGTGGCGCCCTCCAATGGCAGATTATCGAGGGACTTGACCCCACTCCAAGGGGTGGTCAGTGGCTGTGGCCAGCTGTAGTGCCATCACGATCGCCATGGCAACTCAACCCCCTCGGCGCCGAGTTACTGTATTTGCACTGATGCATTTATTGGAGGCTAATTAAGAAGACAAATAAATGTTCTAGACGATGTTCCGTCTGACCAGGTAACTGAAACGATTCACATGCCTACTAAATCGTTTGGCACGCCCGGTATCTTCGAATGTCAGAAGATTAAGTATCGTCCATGTAAACGTATTTTCCCTGGGTTTCTTGGATCCCGAGAGACTGACGGATCGCAAACCGACCACCGGATCCTGCTGGGCTCCAGGATCAAGGCGCTGAAATGTGGCCGGGATCGTCGCTTCTGTCGCCGCCGGATATTTGTTTGTGGTGTGAGACGTTTTCTGAGAAAATGACCATCGGCATCATGTCCAGGCTGCCCCTCGTTACACCCCCCCCCCCCCCAACTCCCCTCCTCTCCTGTTATCCCTGCACCAGCATTCCGCCCCACGGCACATCTGTTGGGATGCATGTTGGTATGGCATGAGATGTTTACTGTTGTGGTTTTGATCTTTCAGTCTCTAGTCCACGGTCCCCAGTCCTCAGTCCCCACCCCCAGTCCTCACCCTCCAGTCCTCACCCCCAGGCCTCACTCTCCAGTTCCCAGTCCCCACTCCACAGTCCTCACTTCCCTGTCCTGACGCCCTAGTTCCCAGTTCCCAATCCCCACTCAACAGACCGCACACCCTAGTTCCCAGTCCTCGGTTCCCAGTTCCCAGTCCTCAGTTCCCATTTCCAGTTTCCACTCCCCAGTCCTCATTGCCCGCTCCCCAGTCCTCACTCCCCAATTTTCACTCCCCACTCCCTAGTTCCCAGTCTCCACAGCCCAGCCCTCACTCTCCAGTCCTCAGTCCCCAGTTCTCAGTCCTCAGTCCCTAGTCCGGCCTCACTCCCCAGTCCCCAGTCCCCATCCCTCCGTCTCCAGCCCTCACTCTCCATTCCTCAATCCCCGGTTCTGTCCTCACTCCCCAGTCCCCATTCCCGATCCTTCAGTCTCCAGCCCTCACTCTCCAGTCCTCAGTCTCCAGTTATCAGTTCTCACTCCCCAGTCCCCACACCCCACCCCCCAGCCCTCAGTCTCCAGACTTCCTCCAGACGCGTACACCGGCCAGGCTTCCAATGGATCGGTCCTTCACACACCCATCGTTTCGGTCCACTCGCCGGTCACCTAGCTGCCTGTAAGTAAGCCTTTCTTATGCGGTTCTCTGTCAGGTTTCATCTCGTACAACAGGTGTACACAGGGCCTAAAGAGCAGCCACCCCCCCCCCTCCCCCACCAACCAGCCGTGCGGTATGTACGTTAGATAACCTGATATCGATGAAGTAACTAACACCAATTGGAGAAGACTCCAGGAGGGTAATCCATCATAGAAAAAGCCCGATATTCCTCCTATTATCGCCCAATCTGTTCGCCCAACCTCCCGCAGCCATTGAACTCTCCACGCGTATCCCTTAGTTTTCACGGCATTCTGTCTCGGAGCTCCAGTTCCTCTTGTTAACCTTTTCTCGGTCTGTAGACGCCTCCTCGGCCTCCTCGGTCTCCTCATCCACCCGACCCAGTAGTTCGGGATTTGTCTTCCGCGACTGATTCTCTTTCAGAAGTCGTTTCGCATCTCAGCCGTGTTCATGGTCACAACTAGCCCTCCGCCCTGTCCATGCCGCCGCCCCCTCCTGCACTACCATGGTTGTTCGCACCTACTTAATTTGCTGACCGGTTCCGGATCAGCTACGCATGCCATCCGGATCACTACCGCAGGGGGGAGTCATCAATCCGGACGATCCCCTTGTAGTCAAGTGCGATCCGTGTCGATCGTTGCTGCAGCTCCGGGGGGTATCATGTCCCGGAAATGTACGCCGCGGCAGAGGCGGGCAAGGTGGGGTCGCGTAGGGGGACATGGGTGATGGAGGGGAAGGGCAGAGGGTGTGCGAGCAGGGCGTGGATGAAGTGTGGCCGATGGGGGGGGGGGGCATGGGTGATGGAGGGGATGGGCAGAGGGTGTGCGAGCGGGGCGTGGATGAGGGGTGGCCGATGGGGGGGGACATGGGTGATGGAGGGGATGGGCAGAGGGTGTGCGAGCGGGGCGTGGATGAGGGGTGGCCGATGGGGGGGGGGGGGCATGGGTGATGGAGGGGGTGGGCCGGCAGACGGTGGAGCAAACATGGTGTGCGAGGGGGGCGTGGATGAGGAGTGGGCAATAGGGGGGGGGCATGGGTAATGGCGAGGGGTGGGGAGAGGGCGGGCAGAGGGTGGGGATCTAGGTATACAGGATGTGTGGCGGGGGCGTTGATGATGAGTGGGCGGGGGAGAGTTGGGGGGGGGGGGGGCAGAATAAAGGCAGGACATGACCCAAAGGTGTCAGTAGGGGTCACATACCAGACCCCATGCTCCCTCCCCTGCCGCCCACTGAGATGTCAGCCAACCCCCGGGCTAATACACCGCCCGTGACCACAGCCCGCTGGGTAATCACCGTCACTTAACAACACCTAGGGGTCCTGGATACTCGTCATATATTCCGCTCAAATCGGAGACAGATCCCCCCCCCCTCAACCCCCCACAAGCTTGGCTCGCGAAGCATTCGTCACGCAGCATATTAGCTGGCACCCATACCGCGCGAGACTTGCAGCGAGCCACGAGACTTGACGCCGTCTCCCATTGGTACCCCATTGGCTGGATCCTGAAGCATGCTTTGAGGAATGAGACCCCATGACATGTGGCATAGGAGGGAGGGGGGAGGGTCATAGACCCATGATGGAGGTCAAGGTGGGTGGAGCATTCACTCACTTACCGCCTTTAGAACCCCTCGTTACCGTGACAACGCACCGTCACGGGGCAGATGAGACCCCCAGGGATCCCTGGCGCCAGGCACCCCCAAGGACACATCCGCTGCGTCCCTGCTGACGATCCAGAAATCCGCTGTAATATTAATTTAATTTAAGCTTTTTCCCCTGCATCATTAATGCAATGAAACCTGGAGATGCCCTAACATATGTTAAAAACACACAATAGAGAGTGTGCCAAGCGTGTCATGTCCAAACCTCCAGTTTCCAACTTGTTTCCTTTCACCCATAATAACAACCCTAAACAAGCACAGTGGATCTTACTCCCGCTCAGTGGAAGCCTGCCTCTAACTCCATTACCCTCCCCTCCACCGCTCGGGAGTGGCCTCCGCCTTAGGGTCCCACACTCCACTACTCCCCCTCCCTTCACTCCCCGGGTGTTGTCTTTGCTCTGGGGTCCCAACCCCCCACTCCTCTCCCTCCACCCCTCAACCCCCCATGCGTTTTCTCCGCCCTGGGGTCCCACACTCCCCCTCCCTCCCTCTCCTCCACCCCCTCCACCCCCCCAATGTTTTGTCTCCGCCCTGGGGTCCCACACTCACAAGGTCGCGTGGCTCCAGAAAGCCTCGGCGCGTTGGCCCTCTCACTAGGTGATCCTTCCGCCAAGGCAATTAGTCCCACGTCCTCGCGACCTCATCACTGCGGGGATGCGTCAGCACTAGTTCCGGTTCTGGTCGTAACAGGAAATCTTGAGAAGAGTAATTTTTGTTTGTCAACGCTCCCAGTTATAGACTAGTTCAACTATGCAGGCTGGTGTTGCATCTTTCTGAGAAAAAAACATCTTGTCTTCTTCTGAAATGAAGAAAAAAGCTTGGAAAGTCTTGTGAAGCTGCAATAATAGTTAGCAGTTGTGCAGTGGGGGAGTGCACGGGTGGCGGGGTGGGACGGATGGAGGGGGGAAGGGGGGCAGCGGAAGGTCTCCGACGGCAGCAGATTTTACGACCGAAGTGCACTTGAACGTACCTATTTCTTATTAAAAAAACTACGTCTGCGATCTGTTGATAAGTTGACATTCGTTATCCTTATATCGGGTCTTCCTGTTTAACCCCTCTATTATTTCCCTTGTGCCTTGCCAATGCAGTCTGTATCGTGGATAAATCATGGTTCACATTGCGTTGTTGTTCATCAAGGCAGCGGCCGACAGGGAACTTCCATTGGTACGTTGGTTAATTGAGAGGTTTGGAGAGTAGATAGGGTATGGTACACCTAAAATTGGGTGGAACGTTAATAATACAGCAGAACGAAGCGTCAACATAGAAAGGAACCATCTGCCCCAATCCTGCATCGAGGTGTAAAAGAAATGACACGACACAGAGAGCATCTAGATTGACGTGATGTGCCTTACGAGTCTGTCTTCGTGTTACATTCAAGCTGGCAAATTGATGAATCCCGGACGCTTCCACACAGGACAATGTGTTCCATGGGAGAATGAAAACCCGATCATTGCTCATCTCGGAAATATCGTCAAATAGTTAGCCAAGTGCAACACACATGTCACTAAAACATTCTCCAATGCAGGTCTTTGATGATGACCCAGAAGAAGTCAATTATCTTCCCTTATGAACATTAGTTTACACTGTAGTAGTGTATTTATGTGCTGCCACCTGGCGAATGTGATCGTCTGCACATCCGGAAGTAACTTTCCTTTTTTCCGATGGCCGTCATAGTTGGATGGCTCCTGCGGAGTTAGATTACAGTTATTGTAGGTGGGTTCAGAGGTTTCGGTTCAGACCTGCGGGCCAAACTCATTTCTACAATCTGCCGACGCTCGGAGTTGACTAAGGGCTTCAACAAATTCAGGAAAAGGTCGGGATTTGTATCTTCTGATGCCCATTGAGAGTGATGGTGAGAAAGACGCTTGAGGCAGGGCAAAAATCTAGAACTTCTTGAAACAATGGCCGGATGAGGAGTTGTAGCCTCGTAACCAGGAAGGCTAAGGATCACGAGGCTCCCTAGCGATCACAGTGACGTCATCCGTGGTTGTCAAGGGCAACCCAAAGACACGTGGATCGAGTCGGCCCCAGGCGATGTTAACGTCGCTGTTAACTTTAAAATTAGGTTAATTTGGTAATTGTGCGCGACTGCATAAAGTATATGTTGGTGTCTGAGACTGCCGTCTTTCCATTTGATGTCCTCTGCGTTCTCGAGAGACTCCAAGGAAGAGTTCTGCACCATGCAAAGGCGCAGCCTACCCACCCAGATCCCTATTATGCTTCGTTGGAAAACTGAGGGTACCAACCCGAAGTGAACCAAAATATACTAATTACCGTTACAAACCCAGCCCTCTTGAGGTCATTCGGTGATCGACGTGCTCTCGGGCTCTCAGACTGGGCGTAATGAAGTTAACGGGCTGACCACCATGACAGCTACGCAACAGCTGTCGACAGCTGTCCGCTGCCCTTAGACCCAGGACACTCGCTCACTCACTCACACACATGCTCGCATATATACATATATATATATAGAGAGAAAGACACCACAGGCCCGGCCTCAAACCAAACAGTACTGCCGTGATAGCCAAACAGTGGCCGACTTTTAACCTGTCCGGCTTGCGAGCAGCGCCCTCTGTGCTGACCGGCCGCATTAGTGTAGCGTCTCTAGGTCTGTAGGACGATTGATGGTTCTTTATCTGGCCTGGAATAACCTGTTGTTTTAGTCCCGGACATGAAAGACGCCGTCATGTCCCGTACTAAGCCGCCGGGAGGAAATAAACCGTTTGACCCTTGAGCGTCCCTCTTGTAGCCCGACGTGGGTGGGTTCTGTCGCTCAAGTGACTTCTCTCATCCGATTAAAACAAAGTCGGGTGTTATAATTACTGGCGTGGCCTCGTGTTTTTTTTTATTATGCAGGTTTTATTACCATCAGCTGTTCGTTAACAATGCCACGGGGTCAGAAATAAGATATTTGAGTTCGCGGGGGTGAAGTATGGGTAGGGATCACTGTGGCGTTCGCGAGAATACTTCGTCGCAGCCACAAATATCTTTAAAAAAATACATGTTGGAGCAGGTAGCCGGACTGTCATGGCTTGAGTTATTTATTGCCTGAAAGAGGCTAACAAAAAGGGTGTCAGGTGACATTAAAAACCTCCTCTGCCCGGTTTAATCATGACCACACCTGATAAACATGACAGGTTGTCACCCCAACAGCTGCTATGAGTTCCCAGACGGATTCAAGAATGCATAAGTTTTCAGCCGTAACGCCCGACAACCGTGTGAGTCGGTATGCATCGACTGTGTGACTGACTTATGTCGTCAGATTTTGGTATCATTATATATAGATTCCTCCATCCCCTCGATTCCATCCCCACCCCATCCCCACCCCAATCCCCATTACCACCCCCACGCCCATCCTCACCTACACCCCCGCCTCCAACCCGCATCCGTTGGCCCTGATGTGCAAGGAACCAGCCTATCGCTTGTCTGTTCCCGCCCTTTCTGGGGTCAGCAGACGACACGAGGCGCGTGGAATTGATGGCGGCGGGAATCATAACTGGCATGTATCCGGTACACACCAAAGCGGTCATGGGAGACAGACGCAGACAGTAATGGCCTAACAGTTGTGGTGTGACACACAAAGATGGTTCCGGTGATACGGGATATTAGAGGACCCACAGGCGGATCATGAAAGACGCCGTTGTGGTTCAGAGTGTGCTCCACTTTAGGCGACTCCTCTTTCGATTCACATAGTGCCAATCCACTTGTAGCCGGCCGCAGTGGCTTTACGGGTGTAAGTTACAGTTGTCCTCGAGAGTTGATCGGGGGAGAACGGTTCATTAACTACATCAAATCAACGTTAAGGCCAATTAGGTACAACAAGATGACACAGTTCCATCATGATCGCGATACCTACCCGTCGAAGTATCGCTGGAGTCGCGTGGGTACGATATGTCACATGGGTATGTCACATGGGTTTGTCACGTGCGTATGTCACGTGGTGGTCGCCTACAACAGTATACGCGACATATCCCAAACAGAGCAGAGATAGGCCTACATCAAAGAGCTCACATCATAATCTATTTTTTAAAGTTCTTTACAAGTGTACATGCTGTCATCAGGTTGCCTTGCCGAGCGGCACATCAGCCAATAAAATGGGCTTCACAGACTTCATCAGTTCCGCGTTCCTCCACAAGAGGGCGCCATGGTCGGGGGTCGCTTGTCAGGTGGTCTTAGCCATGTCATATATAACAATTTGTCTCCTAGCTCGTGGCTATGTGTAACCCAATAGGAAGGCGCTGTAGATAAGGCGTTTTGAAAGGCCTACCATGTCCTCATTGCTGACTCGAGCCACGCAAGGGAACGTCATCACGCTGATGGCAGCGAACGTTGCGTAGAATCATCAGGCTTTTTGGTCGCATTAAGATGCGTCACTTTACCAATAAAAGAATCTGGGCACACTTATCGGGCGTCTGTGTGGCTGTTTGCCCTTCAGGGATTGTGCATTTTGTAGCGAACTGATACCCCTCGTTGGCCTATCAGTTTACTACCGTTCTAAATCTCTAGATCTATAGGAGTGGGGAGGGTAGGGGCGGGCGGGGGGGGGGGTCAAATATCCAGTGTCGATTTTAGCTAAGCTTTTTGGCTAAGTTTAGTGTGTGTGTTTTTCTAAAATGCTACTACAGTGTATCTGTGTCGATGTCACTTTTTCAGATCCTCAGTGTCGGAATTTGAGGGTCAATGTCGAATGTCAAATATGCTTGTTTTCGCGTGTCGCCATTTACCCCTTCCAGAGCCCTGTCTCCAAGGAAGCATTTTAAATGGAGTAGCGTCGCCGCGACTTTCACAAGCTCAGTGCCTTCACCACCACCATTAGCCTGGTTCCGAACCGTCTCACGAGTGCCTGGCGTTGCCATTTGTTACGTCATTGGTGCCATGGCAACACAATACCGCATGCAAAAAGATTACAAGGACTAGATTCTTGTCTAGCGCTGTCATCTTCAAAAAGCGTCCCTTACGTTTTAAATTGAAAATCAACAAATTACATTTATTGTAAAGCTTTTTTTTTATTGTTGAATGTTATCAAGTAACTTTTTTGGGCCTTGAGTTAAATTCATATGAGGTCGATCAAAGACTGTCGTTCAGATTTCTGTTGAAGGCGATGTGTCTATAAGACAAACGGTTGCTCAAAGTCTCGTACAATGGATGGTGTAGTCTACGCTGTTCGTAGTTAGTACTGTCAGCCCGATCAGCTTGGATTGCCTCCTTTGAAACTTTACAACTTTACAACAGAGAGATGTTAAGCAATTATAAGACGGATTGGTGTTGTATGCCGTCTGTCTCCGCCATACACGACCTTGAACAGAGGTCAGTGAACTCCTGGGCTTGAGGTGTGACATGGGCCACCCACCTAACCACGTGTTCCCAGAGAATGCAGATGGGTCACACCTCACCCCCATCATCGCTCTCCCCATCACGCCCCCTCCGTCTTCCGTATCTACGTACTCGTTATGCAACCCCCCCCCCCCACACACACACACACCCCTCCTTGAGTGTCCTCGTCGCGAGTAAAATGTACAACAGACGGCATTACATGATTGGACAGGTCGGACGCCTCCGCACCAACATCCACAGTCCATTCCCGCCGAGTGCCGGTTGAGCAGGCGACGACAGGCCGTGGGTAAAACATGCAGGGCGGGTGGCTACGGGTTTGCCAACAGCTTCCCGAGTCCGCGTCATCGCTAATGGCTCCGCTCCCAGTTTTAGTTACGTCTCTTTTTTTTTCTGGTGTTTGTTATTTTGACTACTTCCTCTTTTCCTTGTCTACATTATGCCTTTCGCACCGATTATTCTTTGTAGGGTGGTGAACAGAAATCAATTTTATGCAATAGTTAAATATGTGTTGTGTTGTGGGAACGTTCACGTGTCCTCGCTCTGAGGACGCGGAAAGAAATGATTGTTTAACCAAAGCGCGTTGGTTTTTAAGCCGTGAAGTAGGATGTTTATAATTGAGGCAAGACCCTTGTTTCCTGACCGGATGCTGGATTTGTCCGAATGGGAAATGAATGGAGTGATCCCCGTACGATTGCATTGTCGTTCGTGTCGCGTTGTGGTGTGTCAAGTTTTTTATGTTCACTCATGATTCCCGCCAAAATAACCATCATCAACACCGCGGGGGGGGGGGGGGGGGCAGGCATCGTGCGTTTTAGGGAGGTGACGGAATGCCAATAATATGCACTGAACATTGGTATTTCCGACGAACCAAAAAGGGGGATATTTTAGCTCAGCGATGATTGGCGTTAGAACAGCATCGAGTCTGTCTTTGGTTCAGCGATGATTGGCGTTAGAACAGCATCGAGTCTGTCTTTGGTTCAGCGATGATTGGCGTTAGAACAGCATCGAGTCTGTCTTTGGTTCAGCGATGATTGGCGTTAGAATAGCATCGAGTCTGTCTTTAGCTTAACGATAATTGGCGTTAGAACAGCGTCGCGTCTGTCTTTGGTTCAGCGATGATTGGCATAGAACAGCATCGAGTGTGTCTTTGGTGCCGCGATGATTGGCATAGAACAGCATCGAGTCTGTCTTTAGTGCCGCGATGATTGGCTTAGAACAGCATCGAGTCTGTCTTTGGTTCAGCGATGATTGGCTTAGAACAGCGTCTGTCTTTGGTTCAGCGATGATTGGCTTAGAACAGCATCGAGTCTGTCTTTAGCTGAACGATAATTGGCTTAGAACAGCGTCGCGTCTGTCTTTAGCTTAAGATGATTGGCGTTAGAACAGCCTCGAGTCTGTCTTTAGCTTAACGATGATTGACGCAAGAACAGCCTCGAGTCTGTCTTTAGCTTAAAGATGATTGACGCTAGAACAGCCTCGAGTCTGTCTTTAGCTTAAGATTATTGGCTCTAGAACAGCCTCGAGTCTGTCTTTAGCTTAAGATTATTGGCGCTAGAGCGGCATCGAGTCTGTCTTTAGCTTAACGATGATTGGCGTTAGAGCGGCATCGAATCTGTCTTTGATGCCGCGATGATTGGCGTTAGAGCGGCATCGAGTCTGTCTTTGTTTCAGCGATGATTGGTTATGAGTCGTCCTTGGTTGACATACAACACATGGAGCACATGGGGTGGGTGGGCTGGGCGCAACCTGGAGTGACAGCCTCGTGTCACAGCTTGGGTTGGCGAGTGCGTGTCAGGGGCTAGTGGGGGGGGTGTGAGAGTGAGGAGTGAGTGACGGCGGTGTGACACCCCTCCCCTGGTTCACGGTGAGTGATTACCGGTCATCACGCCACATTACAACTGGCCAGGTGGCTGGCGGGCACCCGGGGCTGCCTCGGGAGAGGGTGGGGTGTGTGGGTGCGTTGGGTATGCGGCGTCGGGTATGTATGGACTGTGGGTGACGGTCGCGGGCCGCTTGAACACCGTCATTGATTTTTTTTAGGCTGCTGGTTGCAGTTCATTTGATGCTGTTTCGTTGCCGGTGCTAGCATGCCAGTTCTGTCCAGGCCAATGGGACATGCACACCTTTATTTCACAGAACCTTGTACTATTGCGTGACGTCACATTCGGTGGCGTGGACGGCCTTAGATGGTGGCTGCGTGTGTGACCTGCAGGTAAGGGCATAGGTCGTAATAATCCTCCCCCAGGTAGACCTTTGTCGCTGCCATGGGAGGCCACCTCAATAGGGCGACCATCCGGACTCCACACTGCCCGCCATAGCTCCCTTTAACGGGGCTGACGGAGCGGGGGGGGGGGGAGACCCTTATAGGACATACATCACTTGCTTTCAGATTCCAGAAAGCACCAGGGATGCAATGGCCATGGGCGGGAGCAAAATTGGGTTTGTCCGGGGAGGGAGGGGGGGGGGGGGGGCTAAATGAGGATGAGAAAACAGTTTTAGCGTAAGCATTAGTGTAAGGAAAATGGAAAAGATGAAAGAGGTCATACAGGAGGGTCACTGCCCACGATTCTAAACTTCTAAACCTGCTCACCTCTTAAACCGCCCCCGGTATTCAGTTAGTCGGCTGCGGCAGTGGTTGCCTGATGGGACCAGCTGCCAGGCGACTACTGGTCCCAGCCCCCCGGTATCCCGCCGGCTTCCCCGCCACGCTGGCTCCATGACCAGGCCAGTTGTTGCGGTGTGCCGGGTTCTGAGGGTTGTTGGGTCCTTATGCCACCCACCCCTCCCTCCCTCAATGGCCTCACCCTCGCATTCCTCCTCCCCCACCCTATGCCCCCCGTGGAGGTGGGTGACTGTGTGTCAGTGCCCCAGCTTACTTCATTACGTACCTTGGAGGCCAGTTGGTCATTAAAGCTAGAAGTGCGATCTACCGTGGGTTTACTTTGAACTTCTATGAGCGGTAACCTCATTTTAAAGATGCTATTGCAACACAATGTAAGCATGCCAATAGGCGAGGATGCGTGAACTGCATACTCTTCTTACTGGATATATGTGGAGCTTCTTATTAGTCGTAGAATCTCAGTGTAGGTTGTCCTTCAAAAACTGACGAATGGAAGGAGGAATACATTTTTCCGCAAAAATTGCCTTTCGTAAATCGCCAAATTGTTCAAATTAGGTTTAATTAGCTCTATGCATTAAATCAGCCTACATCTCAAAATTATGATGCAAACATGTGTGACATCTCGTTGAGTCTGTAAAACAACAGTTTCAACATAAAACTAGCGCGGACATCACAAAGAATACCGAACAGTGAACAGGCGCTGGGATATAAAGCCGGCCACCAAATTCTGCTCCGGTGAACAAATTTGCTTATCTCCGGATAGCCCAAAGGCTTTCATGAATTAAAATAAAGACAGGATACACTTATTTAACATGGAGAAGAGAGTGGTAATATAAAAATTACGGAACATATTGCTTTAAAGGAAACATGTGCATGGTATTAATGAACTATTTTATGTGACAGCTTGAGAAATCAAAACTTGTATGCGAGCCCTGTCCGGTAGCAAAGAATAGTGCTTCGATCTTTGTGATATATATATATATATCCAAGGCAATGATGGCCTCTCTGGCTACCCATGGCTGAGGCAATGAGGACCCCTCTGGCTCCCCATGGCTGAGGCAATGAGGACCCCTCTGGCTACCCATGGCTGAGGCAATGAGGACCCCTCTGGCTACACATGGCTGATGCAATGAGGATCCCTCAGGCTAACCATGGCTGAGGCAATGAGGACCCCTCTGGCTCCCCATGGCTGAGGCAATGAGGACCCCTCTGGCTACACATGGCTGATGCAATGAGGATCCCTCTGGCTCCCTATGGCTGAGGCAATGAGGACCCCTCTTGCTACCCATGGCTGAGGCAATGAGGACCCCTCTGGCTACCCATGGCTGAGGCAATGAGGACCCCTCTGGCTACCCATGGCTGAGGCAATGAGGACCCCTCTGGCTCCCCATGGCTGAGGCAATGAGGACCCCTCTGGCTACCCATGGCTGATGCAATGATGACCCCTCTGGCTACCCATGGCTGAGGCAATGAAGACCCCTCTGGCTACCCATGGCTGAGGCAATGATGGCCCCTCTGGCTACCCATGGCTGAGGCAATGAGGACCCCTCTGGCTCCCCATGGCTGAGGCAATGAGGACCCCTCCGGCTACCCATGGCTGATGCAATGATGACCCCTCTGGCTACCCATGGCTGAGGCAATGAGGACCCCTATGGCTACCCATGGCTTAGGCAATAAGGACCCCTCTGGCTACCCATGGCTGATGCAATGAGGACCCCTCTGGGTACTCATGGCTGATGCAATGAGGACCCCTCTGGCTCCCCATGGCCGAGGCAATGAGGACCCCTCTGGCTACCCAGGGCTGATGCAATGAAGACCCCTCTGGCTACCCATGACTGAGGCCAGGAGGACCCCTCTAGCTACCCATGGCTGAGGCAATGAGGACCCCTCTGGCTACCCATGGCTGAGGCTATGAGGACCCCTCTGGCTACCCATGGCTGAGGCAATGAGGACCCCTCTGGGTACCCATAGCTGAGGCAATGAGGACCCCTCTGGGTACCCATGGCTGATGCAATGAGGACCCCTCTGGCTCCCCATGGCTGATGGAATGAGGACCCC
Source organism: Arenicola marina (assembly GCA_964019135.1). Classification (NCBI taxonomy): domain Eukaryota; kingdom Metazoa; phylum Annelida; class Polychaeta; family Arenicolidae; genus Arenicola; species Arenicola marina. Next base: position 22,354,034 of record OZ025249.1, read on the forward strand.
TCTGGGTACCCATGGCTGAGGCAATGAGGACCCCTCTAACTACCCATGACTGAGGCAATGAGGACCCCTCTGGCTTCCCATGGCTGAGGCAATGAGGACCCCTCTGGCTACCCATGGCTGAGGCTATGAGGACCCCTCTGGGTACCCATAGCTGAGGCAATGAGGACCCCTCTGGCTACCCATGGCTGATGCAATGAGGACCCCTCTGGCTCCCCATGGCTGATGCAATGAGGACCCCTCTGGGTACCCATGGCTGATGCAATGAGGACCCCTCTGGCTACCCATGGCTGAGGCAATGAGGACCCCTCTGGGTGCCCATAGCTGAGGCAATGAGGACCCCTCTAGCTCTCTCTGGCTGAGGCAATGGGGACCCCTCTGGCTCCCCATGGCTGATGCCAGGAGGACCCCTCTGGCTACCCATGGCTGAGGCAATGCGGACCTCTCTGGCTTCCCATGGCTGAGGCCATGAGGACCCCTCTGGCTACCCATGGCTGAGGCAATGAGGACCCCTCTGGCTGCCCATAGCTGAGGCAATGAGGACCCCTCTAGCTACCCATGGCTGAGGCAATGTAGCTGCCAATCGCTATGCCCTTGGTGCCTTGGACATCTGCCAGTCCGCCTCACGGACATCGGGACACATTATATCACCAGTGTACATTGATCTGATTCAGTGTGGGGGTGAGAAGCGGCGGGTAGGTGCAGGAGGGGGGGGGAGGTGGGGGGGAGGGTATTTATGAAGCCTCCCGCCTCCCGGTGGATCATTGGACCGCCAGATTCCGGCTGTCCATTGGTCGGGATCGCTGGTGTGGATGGATCCAACGACTTGAGGGCGCTAGTTGCTGAGTCAGCCAAACTCGCGCCTAATAGCTTCCCCAGCCTCGTGTTGTGAATTCTCCGGCAGATTTGCCGTTGATAACCTACAGGCTCCCCCTCTCTCTGGGCAAAGTGGTGGGTGGGGGGTATGTGGGCAGGTGTGAGGCCGCCGCCGTGAAGGCTGAACGGATGAATGAGGAGGGGGTAGGAAGGCGGGGTAAAGCGCAAGGGGGGCGGGGGGGCTCTCAGAGTTGAGAGAGAGAGAACTGAGGCATGATAACTATGGTGCTTCATGGTATACAAAGAAACTGCCCGAGTAGAGGGGAAAGCAGAGACAGAGGCAGGAACAGAGGGAGCGGAAGGGGAGGCTTACGGAGGCCAATGGGAGTGCAAAGAGCCCCCCCCCCCCCCCCGCACCCCACGCTATTCGGTGAGGACACGGGTAAGGAAGTCATTGCGGCATGCCGGACGCCCTGGCTGGGTCACTGTCTGGGATGGTCTGGCCACACCCCGAGGGGCCGCATGCCTGCTGGGGCGATCTGCCTGCCACCTGTGGACGGCCATAGCCTCCTACCCTCATCCCTCCCTCCACCCACCCCCACTCCTACTACCCTTCCCCGACCCGGATCCCTATAGACACTCCCCGCCTGTGTGTCTCTTCGCCTGACTTGTAATTCATCATTCCATGGTCTCCAGATATTGCTTCTTCTTAGATCTTTGTCGTTATAGCCCCTCCCCACCCCCCCCCCTCCCACCCCCACCCCCTCTACCACCACGATCATCTCTTGCGCAACCACCACGGTCTTGTTCACAAAAAAACACTATATTCTGGAATTAGTACTTAGGAATCCGTACTTTAGCGGCTGGCATGTGTCAGTATAGGCTGCACTGCCCTGTGGATGCGGACCGACCTCCATGAAGCCTTCAACACCGTTGACTGCTGTTGACCGTGGCTGCCTCTGTGTAGGTATAACGGGTGGTATAACTGGAGCGTTACCCTCTTCCTCTAGCTACATCCAATAATCCCCCCCCCCCCCTATCAGCCTGGGTACAACTTTTACTGTTCTCCGTCGGCAAGGAACGTTCGGAGGTGTTAAAAGAGTCCATAAATGACGTATTTTCGGGTGGAGACACGAAGAGGAATCTGTGTGTGAGGGGGTAGGGAGTGAGTGCAGTCAGTATATGTTATCAGCTATTATGGTAGGGTGGCGAGATCGTTACCCTCCACCCCCCCCCCCCCCTTCATCCCTCTGTATACCCTGCACCGGATTATAACGCTTCACTGGTTGGTGTATATCGCTGTTCGAGTACGTCAGGCGTCAGTCTCCGCTTAGTGGCAGCACTCTCTTCTCGGGGACATCAGTACCATATAGACAGTCCACAGGGTGACCCACTTAAAGCTTTTTTGTCTTTAATGAAGTTGCTCAGTTCCTTACCAGTCAGAAACGTATATAATATATCAAGAGTCTCCCCGCTTCACCCCCCCCCCTTTATCCCCCCGCTTCAGTCCCACCCCTTGCGCACCTACACCCGGAGTTTGTCTTGCTCGTAAACGATGCGCCATCTTTCTTGGCGTCGCTGGCGGGAGTTCTCGGCATAAGGATGACAGCCTTCGGTGCAAACATAGCGCTTACCCCGCGTTTTGAGGGGGTTGTGGGGGGCAGCGGCCTTGGGGCGTCCGCACAGGGGCGACAGAAGGTCCCGGTCCGTTCGCGCATCGTGGCTTCACGGGTACGCTCTAGAGATCTTATGGGAGAGAAAGGGTGGTAATGGAGAGGGGTGGGGTGGAATGGGGGAGGGGGGGGGGTATGACGAAATGTTAGGACGGTAGAGAGGGGGGGGGGGGGGTGTAAGGATGGCCATTGCAGGTGGATAAGGAAGGGAAGATGGAGGGGGTTCAGGATATGGTTGTATGTTCAAGACGCCGTGTATATAGGTCCCCAGGGTTTCGTTTTTACGCCACCGTACATGAAAAAGCCTCGACGACTCAATAAATACTGCAAAGAGACATTTCATATTGTATTGCATGTAAATAACGAGCCGTGAGGTGGTGGACGAATATTTTGTATTCGTTTTCAGGCTTTTTACTAAGCTAAACACATGGCGACCACATGCAGCCATTCACTGACTCGTTATACTGTTATTTCTATGGATGTTTTGACATCAGACTATCGTTTTTTAGCACTGCTTCACGCCTTCGTTTTCGCCTAGTGTTAACCCGGCGTTACAATCGGCGTAGGACGGCGATTAGCGGCACAGTTTTGCTATCAATATTTTAGCCATAGACGAGAGAGATATGGATATGTGAACTTGTAAACAAACGTGAAGTGATGGCCCGCCAAACCTGTATAAATTCATTTGAAATTGGAGGCATCTGATACAGCAGATATCAGTAATTTCGTTTATTTTGACAGCATAAAATAAAATACAAATATTGATATGTTGCATGTCCAAATAGTCTTTACTCTGTATAACGTTAGTTCTGTGTAATCTGTGTACATTTTCGAAACCGACTTTCCCTTCTAAATAAAAAAAAAATGCCCAGTTTACGTCATCTACATAGTGCCTTGCAGTGGCAAAAAGCTACGGGCAAAATAATAGGTTGGGGTCTTTTTTCATTCCTTTTTTACCATTGGGTGTTTCTCTTTCCTGCCTGTCTCTGATTTACTGACCACTTTGTTGCTGGTATTTTCTATCTGCTCATCGCGAACTACGTCATGTGTGTTGTAGGTCGCTAGATTCATAACCACTGGTTTCAGCGCGGCGTTTGGCTGCATGCCTCTGTCGATGTTAAAACAATTAACGCGGGGAGTAAATAATGCGGTCGGATTCACCATTCGGCCACTGCTTCAGCTCTAGGCTGTAGATTAATGAAGTGGAGGCAACCTACAGGGAAAGTGTGATCATTCTTGGAGCGTGTAATTTTTACCACGTGTACTTCGAGTGTAGTCTCTCCTCGCATTAATTGCAAAACACGACGACCAATGACTTGACGTAGAACGCAGGTTTTGTTTTGTTCAGTACAGGTGTTTGCAAGAAAAGTTTTTCGGTCAAAACTCGATGGGCTTTCTGATAAGCCTACTGCAGTTACCGTTTCATTGGGACTTACGAGGGCTCTTATTGTTGTCGGCAGCAGAGACTGTAACCTGAGTTACAATAGGCCACTTTTTGACTGCAGCACTGAAAACGGCTCCCGGTGCAATTTGTTCGAGCGCATACTTTGACTGCACATAACACGATGGGCTGACTGCGCTGGGGCAACTCGCTGGAGGAGGGCGATAATACGGGATAATCAGCTGCCGGGAAGCAGGGCTTGAAGTCAGCGCCCTCTCGCACTTCCGGTTGGTCTAGTACGGCCGCGGGATCCGGTCGTCTAGGGTTTGGGGGCAATGGATTGATTCAAGCAGACGACAGACATGTAGAAGTGAGCCCTCGGCTCCAGCCATGAATACTGTTTTTTAATAGGATTTTAACTGGTGCAATGGCTGATTTATTGATTTGGGAAGCCATCCCGTCGGGCGCATGGAGAGCTAATAAAGATTGGCATTGTGAAACAAGAATAGTTTCAGAGCGTGTGCGGCCGTGGGAAGCTAATTATGCCAGTTGCTTCAGGTTACTCGAATCACCCCAGTGTGCTCGCCATATTTGACAGCTAATTAGGTTGTATTGTCGTATTATATCGAGACTGCAGTTCGTCAAGTATCGGTGGTGAGTGACTCGAGGAAATCCGAAAGCCTGACGCCCATGACCCCTATTGATTGACCACTACCCATGACCCCCAGGGACTAACCACTCTACCCATGACCCCCACGGACTGACCACTCTAACTATGACCCCCACGGACTCACCACTCTACCCATGACCCCCGCGGATTGACCACTCCCCCACTGTCGGATCTGAGTATGGTGTTTAGGGGGTTTAAAAAATACCTTTTGACGAAGAATTTCGATGTGAAATCATATCTATCTAAAGTGTTGACTCCCCCGCCCCCCTTGGTCGTAAAAAACAGTGAACCCCCCCCCCCCTCTCGGGTCCCAAGTGCTCAGTGCCCCCCCCCCCCCCCCTTCCAATTCCTAGATCCGCCCCTGACCCCCACGGGCTGACCACTGACCATGACCCCCAAGGTCTACCTTACTCCGCTATGCCCAATACAGCCACCAACTGGCTCCATGGCCTCAGGTGCAGCCCCCACCCCCTATCTCCTTGCCCCTACCCGCAAGCATCCTGTTGTTTACCCGCACTCTCGCCCAGTATTCGCCCTGAGACCTCAGGTTGTTGCAGACATAAATTATTGCTCTTCCTCGTCGGGGGTAGGGGGGTGGGGGCTTCACGTGGAACGGTTGGGCGGGGTCAGGGCGGTGCGGATACTACGGTTGGGGTGAGAGGGCGAGGTGTGGGGCGGAGGGCGGGCTGCCTGCCGTGGGTGGTGCAGCTGCCAGAGCCACCGCCAGTGTTCTTGTGTTTTCACCCCTGGCGTCCCGTGGTGATTGACACGCTGTGTGTCACTGGTCGTCTTTTTGCCGAGGCCTTTTAACCCAAACAGAACTGCTGGCTGGTGGGAACGACTGAATATCCCCGCCTGGCCGAGTAATTAAACGGGAAAAAGGGAACAACAATGCCAACGTATATACATATTCGCCACGTGCCCTCTGAATGGGAAAAAACAACTGATATTTTAACGGACCGAACACCCTTATGAGCCACTATGGTCCACACTATGGTGTGCAGTGTGCACTTAGAACTAACACTGCACCGTGGTCAGAAAAAGCGCCTCCTGTCTTGATATCTCTTGCGCTGGGCAGATCCAGGAGATGGGGTTATAGGGAGAGAGCGCCTTCACCCCTACTCTCTTGCCCTCTATTGAGGACAAGTCGAAGTGTCCCCTCCTCCGTCACACAGACACACATTTAAAGTGTATACACTTTGCTGAGTCTAGTGTGGGTGCAACTGTACTACTGAACCATTTCTAATATAGAATACAGATATGTTGCACGACATTTTTTATAATACCTCAGCAGACATTTTGCCTCTACCTATTTATCAATGCTAACTAAGTTTTGGGGAGGCTCCAGCGTCAGCGACCTCAAGCTCCCAGCTCGAGTCTCCTGGACCAGTGTACTACTTGTTGCATTGCACGTTTGTATTTGGGTAATTACTTTGTAAAGTAATTTTATTTTGACTTTGACTTTTGAATCATATATACTGTGAAAATAATGCCGATGTGTCTTCCTTCCGCTTCAGGTGTTTCAAGTGGCATACATTCTCATCAAGGCAGGAAACTCGCCGCGCCCGGGGGAATGGATCCTCGAACGCTCCCTAGATGGCGTGCAATTCAAGCCCTGGCAGTACTTCGCCCTGAGCGACAGCCAGTGCTGGAATAAATACGGGGTGCCCCCCACGGTGGGCAGGCCCAAGTACAAGAGCGATGACGAGGTCATCTGCACGTCCTACTACTCCAAGCTGGACCCCCTCACCAATGGAGAGGTAAGGTATCTCTGCGCATGCGCTGTCGGTTTACTCCGAATTCGAGGGATAGGGCCCCAGTGTGCAAATGGTGTGGACTACACAAGTACTCTTCCCGCCATGCGGTCACTCCGTGGACCACACTTGGCTCTTCCCTCCATGCGGTCACTCCGTGGACCACACTCCGCCCGTGCGTAGGTTTGAACCCCACGTGTACAAATGGGGGCAGTATAAATACATGTCTTTAAAGCAGAGTAAGGGGTACTCCCCGGGACATGGCTCCTTTCTACCTTGACCCTCCCCCGTGTCGCAATATGACATTAGCTTAGATCTACCTACCAAAGCCAATTTCCTCTTTCTACAAGACATGGCTCGTCTAGACTATTGAGCTTCATTCATATTGACCTTCATTGCCAATGACCTTCATTGCCATTGACCTTCCTTGCCATTGACCTTCATTGCCAGTGACCTTCCTTGCCATTGACCTTCCTTGCCATTGACCTTCATTGCCATTGACCTTCGTTGCCATTGGCCTTCATTGCCAGTGCCCTGCATTGCCATTGACCTTCATTGCCATTGACCTTCATTGCCATTGCCCTGCATTGCCATTGACCTTCATTGCCATTGACCTTCATTGACATTGACCTTCATTGCCATTGACCTTCATTGCCATTGACCTTCATTGCCATTGACCTTCCTTGCCATTGACCTTCATTGCCATTGACCTTCATTGCCATTGACCTTCATTGCCATTGACCTTCATTGCCATTGACCTTCTTTGCCATTGACCTTTATTGCCATTGACCTTCATTGCCATTGTTCAGTTAGTTAAGTGACCTTATAAGGCCAATGGTTCTTTTTCACGAAGCATTTTGTCCCGAGATATATAAGTATAAGGAATGTTTTGTTCATATTTGCTCGGTTGTTAGATGTATTATTAATAAAGTGTAGCTTTACATATATCAATATGTCAAATAAAATTAAATCATTGAATATGATACCACTTGTTGCACACTAGATACGTGTACACACACTCTACACGATCTCTTGGCCCGTATGCGTCGATACTATTCAAAGAAACTAAACCAGCCCAAACGGTCAGACGGTTGTTTATTGCACAATAGTATCTGCCCATATATTAGAAAGCAAATGAAGTCAACCATAACAAATACCCACACGCCATCAATGTATAATTAATAAATGGGGAGGCTTGATAAACTATGCATATTTTATATGTCTGAGCGTTGTTTATCGCTCTGTTTCTGGTTTCAGATCACGATATCCCTAGTCAATGGTCGTCCTGGCGTGGACGGACCGACAGAACAACTCTTGGTAAGTCTAACAAAGTGTGCCATCGACACGCTAAGGCCATCATCGTTCCCATCAATTCGTCTCTCCTGCATCTCTGCTGGCGGCATTCTTACTCTGCCAACGGTGCGCTCACCACACACCTTGGTCAAGGCATCATTGCCTGGCTAGTTCAGTGATTGGCTGGCAGTGCTTTGGTTGGTGTTTTAATATGCCATTTACAGTCGTGTGCGTAATATATTGTCATTGCATGTTGTCCTGGAGTGGTGAGAGTTGCTCCTGTCTCCTGGCTGTGGGGCATGTGGACTGCAAGGTGGTCCGGGATGGTAATGTCTCAGCAGGTAGATCTATCCTCGGTTCGGCTTTGGCCTTGGGGGGTCATGCTTGGTCGTCGTATAGATATGTCTATGTTTATGTCGATGTGCTAATTGAATGCCGGGGTCCCGCAGGGTGGGAGGGGGAGAGGAAGGGTGAGGGGGGGGGGCGGGGGGGCGGGGTCATTACGGCGGTTGTAAGAACATGGAAGCCCGCCGCCATCTATACCGGAAACTCCGGTCTAGGTGATGGATCGTGCAACGCTGGGGGACTTGGGGGGGTGGGGGCGTGAGGTCCTGGGTTGTGGGCGGGACAGTCAGTGTGCCCGTGGGTCCCCTGAGGGTATGTATGGCCAGTCGGGGGGGGGTGGGGAGCAGATATACCCCCTGAAGCGACCCATGTGCTTCCCCGAGGCAGCGGTCACCTCCCAAGCAGCGGTCACCACCCAGGCAGCGATCACCACCCAGGCAGCGATCACCACGCAGGCAGCGGTCACCACCCAGACAGCGATCACCACGCAGGCAGCGATCACCACCCAGGGAACGGTCACCACCCAGGCAACGGTCAACACCCAGGCAACGGTCACCACCCGGGCAGCGGTCACCACCCAGGCAGCGGTCACCACCCAGGCAGCGATCACCACGCAGGCAACGGTCACCACCCAGGCAGCGGTCACCTACCAGGCAACGGTCACCACCCAGGCAGCGGTCACCTACCAGGCAACGGTCACCACTCATGCAGCAGTCACCACCCTGACAGCGATCACCACCCAGGCAGCGATCACCACGCAGGCAGCGGTCACCACCCAGGCAGCGGTGACCTCCCAAGCAGCGGTCACCACCCAGGCAGCGATCACCACGCAGGCAGCGGTCACCACCCAGACAGCGGTCACCACCCAAGCAGCGGTCACCACCCAGGCAGCGATCACCACGCAGGCAGCGGTCACCAGCCAGACAGCGGTCACCTCCCAAGCAGCGGTCACCGCCCAGGCAGCGGTCACCACCTAGGCAGCGGTCACCACGCAGGCAACGGTCACCACTCATGCAGCAGTCACCAACTAGGCAGCGGTCACCTACCAGGCAACGGTCACCACCCAGACAGCGGTCACCACCCAGGCAGCGGTCACCACCCAGGCAGCGGTCACCTACCAGGCAACGGTCACCACTCATGCAGCAGTCACCACCCAGACAGCAGTCACCACCCAGGCAGCAGTCACCACCCAGGCAGTGATCACCATCCGGGCAGCGGTCACCACCCAGACAGCGTTCGCCACTCATGCCGCGGTCGCTTGTCACCTGTATCCAAGTCCACCTGCGGAGTCCCTGTCTCCTGACCGGGGACAGCGCTCGGCTACCCTACCCCTGATCACTGACCCTTTACAGCCCTTTTCATCGGCCAATGTATGTGTTGGCACATGCAAGGCCTCCTCCTCCTTTAATTAAATCAACACTCGTTATATTTTACCCTGAACGTTGATTGCAACATGACCTTCAGTGGCGGACAACCCGTAGACTAATGTAAGTGCCCATGGTGTCACAGAGGTCACAGAGGTCACAGCGGTCCGAGTCTGGCGTTCGTTGCCCTACTGTCTGCTTTACATAAGGTCCCACAAATGACTCGTTCACCTGGCTCGAGTCTTGCATATTCAATTGTCTCTCCGGCAACAATACAAGCGTTCGTTACCGGTCGCCTCTCTTGTTCCACCTGTCGCTGTAGTGGTGCCCCCAAGCGGTGGACACGCACATTACGGATAATTTACGCCGCTTGACCCCGAGGTCTCCCGGTTTTGCGCACGGTATGTCTGTGTGTGACTTAATTACCTGGTTATGGAGGAGTGACTGTCTTACTGGGGCACTAAAGTCCAACTGGGGCACTACTGTCCATAAATATCATCCAATTGGGGCACCACCGTCCAACTTGGACACCGCCGTCCAACTGGGACACCACCGTCCAACTGGGGCACCGCCGTCCAAATGAGGCACCATCGTCCAACTGGGGCAGCACCGTCCAACTGGGGCACCACCGTCCAACTGGGGCACCACCGTTCAACCGGGGCACCACCGTCCAACTGGGGCATTATCGTTCTTCGATTGCTGTGATGCCGTGCCTCAAGGAGGGAGTTTGAGGTGGTCCGTTGGGAATCAAATCATAGCAATGATGACGCCGCCGACAGTTTACAGACAGTGAGTGGTATTAGCTTTTCGGTTCTCTGCTGATACCTGTTATATTCTGCTGAAAGCTGTCAGACGGTAGCGAACTTTACCCATACTGCTGGTATCTTTCAGACGCTGCTAATAGCTTCGGACGCTTCCAAATAATCTTTCTGGTATATCTACTTCATACCGCTGGCGATCCCAATCGCCCCCCCCCCTCAGACCCCCCCTCGCCCCCGTGGCCCAGTGAGTTTTCGCGGTAGTAACATGAAAATCTATGCCATCTTCAAGCAGCCCTCTCTGCAGATCCCGTATTCCCAATTGCGCCCCAAACCTAATCACAAGCAAAGGAGTTAAAACCTTGATCACTCTGGGTTATTGATGGTAATTGACACCATTGGGGAGAGAGGGGAAACATGTTGCCTGTGATGTTACATCTTCCTTGAGACACCTCACCCGTGATGTGCGAACTCCTCACCCACCAGCCGGCCAACGCTGGCTCTCCTCGCCCTCTGTGATACAGCCCCGGTACCATTACCGTACTCACCTGTCTGGACGCGACCGCCTTATAGCGAGACGCGATATAACCGTGATTTATGGAAACCTTCAGCGGTCAACTTTGATGGCTCTTCACCATCAAAGAAACCGAATCTCAGCGATAGTGGCGAAGGGTGGGAGCCTGAGGTTGGGGGGTTGGGGGAGGAGGGGGGGGGGGGTAAACGCTGTAGTAAACACACCAAGGACGCATCCTTTCTTCAAAGGGAATGCTGTAGACACGCAAATATGTTTCGGAAAAAAAACGTATATATATTGTTTTTAAAAAAAGAAGCTATATAACATATTAATAATAAAGATTTGCATTTATATTTCACCGAAGGTTAGTGTCCTTACAACAATCTTGCAGCATCAGTTATTACTCTCCCCCTCCCCCCCCTCCCCCACCCCCCGGCCGCCGCCGGTCTCGACACTCAGGCTCGGGCGACAAGAGCTAGCCACACGCCTGAAGACCTCTCTCACCCTTGATCACCCAATTGTAAAAAACAACTCCTGGAAGGTTGCAGCCTCTTGAGTTGGGCGCCTACCAATATAAAATGGGGCATGGAGTGGTACTTACAAGCACTCTTCGGGGGAACACACGAAAGAGATATCAAGTCTTGGTGAGGAGGACAAAGACATACAAACTATAAAGCAGGTGAATATGATATACGGCCTGGTGCCCTCTATCTATTCTGAAGCCGACACCTTCGCCCACAGTTTGCTATATATCATCAAGACATACATATAATGTAGAGTTTTAGTTGTACAGCTCTTGGTTCCGTTCGTGTGAATGTCCTATCTGCTATCTAGCAGGGATCTTCTATCGGCTCCTGGGTGGTCTGCGAGCGTTATCGAGCAGGGGAAAAGCAATGCCATGCTCCAGAGAAATACCCAAAGGGAAAAAAGCTCCAGAAAAAAACCTTATGTTAGCCGTGACAGTGACTAAAACTGGGGAGTTACTTATATCGAAACAAAACAGGGAGCTTTTGTTTCGCTGGCGTATTGAGTCAGTCTCGTGTGTTTACAGTATCGTGTCCCCGCTCACAGTTCCCGCCTGCCATCTTCCCTCCCGTTTTTAACTTGACGCGATTTTTGACTTTTAGGGGAAGATGTTGCTCGTTGAGTGAACAGCTATCCCGTGAAAAACAACCCCGTTGTTGGGGTGTTTTGGAGCGACACAGTATATCTAAGTATCTGAAGTTTTGGAAGCTGTGGAATTTGTGTATAAGCCTCAAGGTTTAATAACCAAAGCTGGAGCTGTGCCAATACTATCAATGCCATGGCCCTTCACACTGACAAATCATATGTAATCGACGCTGGGTGAAAAAAGTAACTCTTTCTTTCTTGAAAGAACTTTCAAATGGGTGAGCCATTGCATTGCCAAACACAAGCCTGGGACATGGGTAACCATTTAATCTGGTATCGGCAGCTACTCTCAGTTTGAGACAGACAGACAATACGCAACTGTCCCTGACATTGTTGAGTTGTTATCATTTATTATAAGAGATCCGTCCAGTGCGGAATCTCTGGGCGGGTCTGGTATTCAAATATAAGTCACATATGTTATGTTTTCGTATTAAACCATGAGAGTTCATACGGACGTTCATGCTAAACCTGGCGTTCTCTGTCCTGTCTGAGTTCATACTGACGTTCATGCTAAACCTGGCGTTCTCTGTCCTGTCTGAGTTCATACTGACCTTCATGCTAAACCTGGCGTTCTCTGTCCTGCCTGAGTTCATACTGACGTTCATTCTAAACCTGGCGTTCTCTGTCCTGCCAGAGTTCATACTGACGTTCATGCCAAACCTGGCGTTCTCTGTCCTGTCTGAGTTCATGCGGAAGTTAATGCTAAACCTGGCGTTCTCTGCCCTGCCTGAGTTCATACTGACGTTCATGCCAAACCTGGCGTTCTCTGTCCTGTCTGAGTTCATACTGACCTTCATGCTAAACCTGGCGTTCTCTGCCCTGCCTGAGTTCATACTGACGTTCATGCCAAACCTGGCGTTCTCTGTCCTGTCTGAGTTCATACTGACGTTCATGCTAAACCTGGCGTTCTCTGTCCTGCCTGAGTTCATACTGACGTTCATGCTAAACCTGGCGTTCTCTGTCCTGCCTGAGTTCATACTGACGTTCATGCTAAACCTGGCGTTCTCTGCCCTGCCTGAGTTCATACTGACCTTCATGCTAAACCTGGCGTTCTCTGCCCTGCCTGAGTTCATACTGACCTTCATGCTAAACCTGGCGTTCTCTGTCCTGCCTGAGTTCATACTGACGTTCATTCTAAACCTGGCGTTCTCTGTCCTGCCTGAGTTCATACTGACGTTCATGCTAAACCTGGCGTTCTCTGCCCTGCCTGAGTTCATACTGACCTTCATGCTAAACCTGGCGTTCTCTGCCCTGCCTGAGTTCATACTGACGTTCATGCCAAACCTGGCGTTCTCTGTCCTGTCTGAGTTCATACTGACCTTCATGCTAAACCTGGCGTTCTCTGCCCTGCCTGAGTTCATACTGACGTTCATTCTAAACCTGGCGTTCTCTGTCCTGCCTGAGTTCATACTGACGTTCATTCTAAACCTGGCGTTCTCTGTCTTACAGGAGTTTACCAGAACGAGGTACATTCGGCTGCGGCTGCAGAGGATACGAACGCTGAATGCTGACCTCATGACCTTCATTTATGACGACCCCAGATACCTGGATGATTCGGTGACCAATAGGGTAAGTGGTCAGTGGGGGTGGGAGGAGGGGGCGGGGCTGCAATGGCAGGGACGCATTGGGACAATCTTCAATGAGGTATTGTCTATATTACACATCAAAGTGATATTAACCAATCGATTCATAGGTTAGAGCCTTGCTGGTTAAGTTTGTTACTTGAGATACCGTTACATTGTTGCAGGGCCGTCTTAACCCGGAAGATGAACTTTCTTTTAGTATGTACAGGTATAAGTATGTCCCCGAGTATGTCATGCTCCAACGTCTCGTCTTTGCCGTGGATTTGTGAATAATAATCCGTCTGCCCCAAAGTGAGTGCAGGAACAAGAGTCGGCTGTTACAAAGTTTTCGTTTTCTCCTCTCGAGCGGAAATGCAACCTGTTTTGCATTTGGCTGTTGCTCTCAGCCCTGTGCCCCAATTGTTTGTCGCCATCCGCGCTGTAAAAGAATTGGAAGTACTACGGAAGTATTGTGTAATCAAAGGTCCTTTAATCTGTCGGCTGAAAAACGCACCTGAAGAGTGGCGGATTGCTGAAGAGTTTTTCCCTGCGGAAATGGGTTAAAAGCTTTTATCGCAGCAATTCTCACGTTGCCACCGGCACCGGGCAAACGCCCGAGTGTGGATGTTGGGGCGAAGGGCGGGGGGGGGGGTGGGGGGGGGGCGGGAAATCGTTCATATTTCCTCATACAAGTGAAAAACATTTTTCTCAATTAGCTGCTGTTTTTACTGATACGTAAATTTACGTCTAGTGGCTACGGCCAGTGGGTACGCTCAGTGGGTACGCCCAGTGGGTACGTTCAGTGGGTACGCCCAGTGAGTACGCCCAGTGGGTACGTTCAGTGGGTACGCCCAGTTGGTACGCCCAGTGGGTACACCCAGTGGGTACGCCCAGTGGGTACGCCCAGTGGGTACTCACAGTGGCTACGGCCAGTGGGTACGCCCAGTGGGTACGGCCAGTGGGTACGCCCAGTGGGTACGCCCAGTGGGTACGCCCAGTGGGTACACCCAGTGGGTACGCCCAGTGGGTACGCCCAGTGGGTACGCCCAGTGAGTACGCCCAGTGGGTACGTTCAGTGGGTACGCCCAGTGGGTACGCCCAGTGGGTACGTTCAGTGGGTACGCCCAGTGGGTACGCCCAGTGGGTACACCCAGTGGGTACGCCCAGTGGGTACGCCCAGTGGGTACTCACAGTGGCTACGGCCAGTGGGTACGCCCAGTGGGTACGCCCAGTGGGTACGCCCAGTGGGTACTCAGAGCGGGTACGCCCAGTGGGTACACCTAGTGGGTAAGCTCAGTGGGTACGCCCAGTGGGTACGCCCAGTGGGTACTCACAGCGGGTACGCCCATTGGGTACTCACAGCGGGTACATCCAGTGGGTACGCCGAGTGGGTACGCCCAGTTGGTACTCACAGTGGCTACGGCCAGTGGGTACGCCCAGTGGGTACGCCCAGTGGGTACTCACAGCGGGTACATCCAGTGGGTACATCTAGTGGGTACGCTCAGTGGGTACGCCCAGTGGGTACTCAGAGCGGGTACGCCCATTGGGTACTCACAGCGGGTACATCCAGTGGGTACGCCGAGTGGGTACGCCCAGTTGGTACTCACAGTGGCTACGGCCAGTGGGTACGCCCAGTGGGTACGCCCAGTGGGTACTCACAGCGGGTACATCCAGTGGGTACATCTAGTGGGTACGCTCAGTGGGTACGCCCAGTGGGTACGCCCAGTGGGTACTCACAGCGGGTACATCCAGTGGGTACGCCGAGTGGGTACGCCGAGTGGGTACGCCGAGTGGGTACGCCCAGTGGGTACGCCTAGTGGGTACTCACAGCGAGTACATCCAGTGGGTACGCCCAGTGGATACGCCCATTGGGTACTCACAGCGGGTACGCCCAGTGGGTACTCACAGCGGGTACGCCAAGTGGGTACTCAGAGCGGGTACGCCCAGTGGGTACACCTAGTGGGTAAGCTCAGTGGGTACGCCCAGTGGGTACGCCCAGTGGGTACTCACAGCGGGTACGCCCATTGGGTACACCCAGTGGGTAAGCCCAGTGGATACGCACACTGGATACGCACACTGGATACGCACCCTGGGTACCCCCATTGGGTACGCCCAATCAGTCCATTCACGAGGAAGCCGATTGTGGCTACGACTGGGCTTTAACAGTGCGTTCAGTGTAGACATAGTCTGGGAGTTTAGCGTCAAGTCGTACCAGGTGTCGAGCTCTTGCTGCGCACGCGCGGACTGCACGCCCCGATGTGGGGCACGCGGTGAAAAAGATGGTTACGCAGCTGTGGGGGTCACCTCGGGCCGAGCCAGCTACAATCATCCTAAAATCATATGCACAAACCTAAGATTCCAACGTACCCCAACAATTTAACAGCTGGTCAGTGGAATATACAAGTTTGCTCTAAAAAATATGATAGTGGCAAAAATCCATTTATGTTTGTGTATTACTACGCGTCCCTGTTGTGTTTGTAGGCACTGCACCCCGCTACAAAACCAAGGGATTTGTCCGCATTTTATTACTCCACTAATACGAGACTGGCCTGAGAATCCTGCAGTAGATGTATACTGTACAGCTATGGGTGATATTACAACCAGTTTGGCGGGGAAGGGTTTCGTCAGTAAGAGGCAGGCGCATTCGAGCGCGACCGATCGCTAAGCCCGGTTAGCTCAGCCGGTAGAGCAGCAGACCGTTGATCGTGGGGTAAGTTTCTTGGGAGTAGCATAAAAAATCGTGGTGCTTTCTACGGTCAATCTATGAGTCCACTACTCATCATACGATTTCGAGTTCGTTGTGGGCTTCGCATGTTCACATTTGGTGGCAATTGGAATTTTAAAAGGAGCCTGCTTCAACCATAGATTGATATTGCGTTAGTATGGACGGATCCGGTGGGGGGGGGGGGCATTTTGTACTGCCCCCTACCCTATATTTTAATGAAACTCATCCTTTTCGTAAGATGTATCAAATTAGAGCCCCCCCCCCACCCTACTACCCTTTCCCTTTTCAAAATCCTGGACCCGCTCTTCTGAATTTCTCTTCTGAGCTTCCCTCTGGGGGTAAGCTTCAGTCAGTTGTCATGATTGAACCCCAATGTATACTGAGGGTCGTGTGTGGGCGATGTTTGACCTGCTGAGCCTGTCATAGGATCACTGCAAGGAATGGGTTTTTAAAAGGTGTATCGGCGAGTTTCCCATATGAAGACGGGCGCTGGACTGGCGTGCTTATCAACATAACAAACGGCTCCTCTACCACTCAAGGCGTCGCTTACACACCTACATTCGCGCCTATACATATGACTACATACAGATCTGTAACTCTTCTACAGGTTTTGCGGTAGGGGTGGAGTGGGGGGGGGGTCGACTTCCAGGGTAAAGGGACAATAAATAAAGCATGGGGTGTTACCCCTTCTCTATGAATCCCGTCAGTCAGGTGTTGCTGTGAGGACTACCCCAGAGGGTTGGTGGACCCTCTCGGGCCTAACAACTCCGGAGTAACTGATACGCTACCTATGTGACCTGTAAACGGAGAGGCCGGGGTGGAGAGGGTGACCCCTGCCGTGCCGACCTGGTATAGTTTTCAATAAACTAGTCTGGTTTGTTGTGCCTGCGATACAACAGGGTCCCGGTAAAGGCTGTTAATGGTTGACATGCGACAATTAAAGATGATACATTCTTGTGGCTGATAAATCATTATATGAATTAATATATATTCCACTGCTCAACGCATGCTTTTCGGCATGTAACACTGCCTTAAAAATCTAAGATCAATGTTAAATATTGACAGGACATTAAGTATTTTTGTGGGTGCATTTGGTTCCATTTCTGCTTCAATGTATAAAATGCAATTCTTTTTTAATGTTACGGCATTGTCATGAAGGTTAATACGGTGATATGATACTGTAGGAATGGACTTAAAGCAGACATAACCGACATGACGACATCCAAACTGTTCCTTCACCAATGAGTTTCGGTCTCGACATGATTCGGTTCTCGATTCCTCCTGTAGCGGCGTTCACCCGGGAACCAGCGCCTAAAGTGCTTTTTAATTATCCACTCGTGTGCGGATGCTCTTCTCTTTATGGCCGAGTGACTACCGAATTGCGGTTTGAGAGTAAGTAGCGCGCAGTCGCTTCACCGCCACAGCCACAGCCACGTCCCCCAATCGTGAATGCGCCATCCCCTTGACCTGGCCTGGTCCAATCTGACGACCGCATCACCTCCGCTGTCTCCCCCCCCCCTCCTCCTCCCCCCTCTTCTTCTATCCCATCGGGCCGGGCACCTGGGATTGACCTCTGTATCGGCTTGAGTGTGCCTTAAGGTCTCTAGGGCAAGTGGATGAAAACCCTTATCAATGAACTGTCAGAAGGCGGGAGTTGGGATCGCCCCGTTCTCGTCGGGTGGAGCGTTTCTTTTCCTTTTTTCTCCTCCTCTCCCCGACTGACTGGATGTAGTGTCGGCTAGTAGCAGGCCAGGCACGTATCGTCTGGTACTCATCTCCTGTGAGCACCGTTAGGCCATCTTGCGCTTTAAAAGGTGTCGTAACCCGAGGGACGAGAGGGGGGGTGTCGAGATAATATTTGCTGAGATTAACATGCACACAAGACCTTTCAACTGTTTTTTCAAAGCTTAAAAAGGAGCCAAATATACGATGGGTGTTGTTGAAAGCAAATGCATTTTTCGTCCAAGTCGTCAATGATGACCTGCAATATATTGTCTTCTGCTCGACTTCTCGCTGGTCCCCTTCAGGTTGGAATGCCAGATAAGATAATATCGGGCACCAGACGTCGCGGATGTGAATTCCCGTTCATCAATCACGTTGCCTAGACTACAACGAATCTTTTCTTTTTTAAATAGTTAGGCAGGACTTGGTTCTGATTGGCTGTCGTAGTGGCCGTTCTTGGGGCTAATTGGTTGACCCGGTTGATATTATGCTGCTCTTGGCGCTGATTGGCTGACCTGGTGGCAGTTCTTCGTGCTGACTTACTGACCTTGTGGCTGTTGTGCAGCACTTGGCGTTGATTGGCTGTCGTGGTGGCAGTTCTTGATGCTGATTGGGTGACCTGGTGGATATTATGCAGCGATTGACGCTGACTGGCTGACTTGGTGGATGTTATGCAGCACTTGGCGCTGATTGGCTGTCGTGGTGGCAGTTTTTTGGTGCTGATTGGCTTACCTGGTGGATATTATGCAGCACTTGGCGCTGATAGTTTTTCTTGGTTGTCATTTAGCGTTGATTGGCTGGCCTGATGTTCCTTGTGCTGTACGCTTGTTGGTTGCTTCAGTATGCAACAGTCCATTATGCCACCCCTCCGTTTTAGATATTGGTACTATTACATACCTATATCGTCTCAGTCGGAAGGCCTATGCCGTGTTTGCCCGAGGTATCTCTCCTCTACCTCTGTGATTTGCCACCATTTGCCACCATTGTTAATCGGGGATACCTGAAGGCACGACATTTCCTCACCCTTGCACACAGCCCGCCGTCCAACCTCCCTGTGAGTCTAGTGATTGAGTTATCTGATAAGTAATGGGGGTACATTCATCATCCCATCCTTGGCCTCAGTCAGCCCTGATGTACGCGCCTCCAAGAGACAACCTTTGCCACCTGCAACGAACTTGCCTCAACATCTCTGTGGCAAAGGCGGACTGTCCCTCTATGTCTGTATGATGCGTTCAGGCGATGCTTTTAGGAAGCATCTCACCGACGAAATCCCGTTCGGCACGAGACGATACGAGCCGTAATGGCGAGGTTTGGTAGCTGCTCGCGCGGCGGTTGTATCTTTCATGTCTGTCTCGCTTCTCCAGCTATAGGTGGTCTGTCTGAAGGCGGTATATAAAGATTAGCGCTGGTTCAAGAACGCACTTGAGAACGCTGCCAGGTCAGGGAGTATACTTACAGCCTGCTGCGTGTGCCGCCTGCCAACATGGCCGCTCATGCCCCGATCACCCCCCCCCCCACCCCCCCGAGCCCCAAGTCCATTCCACTCTAACCCAGCACCATCCTTTCATTCTCCCCTTCCAAGCCCCGACAACATTAACCCTTCAAATTAAACCGAAGAAATTAATGCATCGGACCCCGAGAAGTGTGTTATGTATCGCTCCGCGGCATTGCACATTTAGTCCTCCATCAGTCACTCACCAGAATGACAGCTGTCTGGCCATTGAAGCCGGCGACTCCTCTCCGAACCAGCGGACCAAGCATTTCCCCCGTGATAAATCGCGGTCCATACCATACAGTGTCGTCTGCGCGGATGCGCCGAGAGCCCATTTGCCGTCGTCTGATGTCAGGTTTTATTTATACAAGCGTATCGTGTGTATCTCACTTGTAAGGGAAATAAAAGATTTGAGAAAAAACACCTAAAAGTGCAAAGAAGACGTCTCTGGTTTCATCACTGCAGAGACTCGGCTTATTTCGCGAAAGGCGAACCGTGCGAAATTAAATCCATACTGGTATTTGCTCTACATGCCATGGCAGCTGTGTCTTTATGTTTGAAGAGAACTGCTTGAGGTCACTGTGTGGGAATCTGCCCCTGGCTCTGCCCATCTACACCGTGTAAATGAGCAACAGTTTATTGGCTGACAAAAACTGCCGAACCCGATACTCAGTTTGTTTGCAAATGTTTTTGAACGTTTTAAGGAGACATGGCTCCCATTGCAAACATTTGTGTGTGGGACAATATCACAACGACATCTTTGTCCCTGGTGTCAGATCCCAAAGATTGGCTCCCTCCGTATCTTGAGACTAATTCGTTCCTGTTGTATTCCTGACACAGATTCATTGCAGCGTTGTTCTCTGCGATAGATTGATTTCAATGGTATTCTTTGTGGTCAATTTCATTTCGGCGGTATCCTCTGGAGCAGTTATTTTCGTTGAATTATATGTAACAAAATCATTACCGTAGTCTGACAGATTCATGTCCGCAGTACTCTCTGTGACAGATGCATTTCCGCAGTATTCTCTGTGACAGATGCATTTCCGCAGTATTCTCTGTGACAGATTAACTTCCGCCGTATTCAGTGTGACATTAATTCACGCCGTATTTGCTGTGACAGATTCATTCCCGCCGTATACTGTGTAACATTCATCCCGCTGCGTTGTCCAGTTTGCTTAACGCACGAGGTATACAATCGATCTGCAGTTTAATATGATACCTGACTGTATTTGCTTTTTTCCTTTTCAGTATTACTACAGTATAAAGGACATTGCGGTGGGCGGTCAGTGTATCTGTTACGGCCACG
Source organism: Arenicola marina (assembly GCA_964019135.1). NCBI lineage: Eukaryota > Metazoa > Annelida > Polychaeta > Arenicolidae > Arenicola > Arenicola marina. The sequence continues at coordinate 22,374,576 of OZ025249.1, forward strand.
CGCGGCTCTGCCCATTGGAACCTTACACTGGGGTGAGTCCGCATCAAATACACAGTGCAGAGTTCAATTATCACGTGGATATAGGTCGTGTAATTGATTATCTTAAAATATGTTATTGTCTTGTAAAGCATTATGTTAAGATATAATATATAAGGGAACGTAATTGATTATATTGAACATTTTTGATTTTAATGTTAATGCTTATGTCGTCATATGTTGCATGTTATGCAAGTGAGCACACATCGATCTCTTGTCGCGAATCTTGACATATTACAAAGTCAATATATCAACATAAATCAAAAAAGTCAACGCAACTCATTATAACTACAAATACTACATAAATGAAGGTATAACCAAACAAATCAAACTCCAGACTGGGAAGTGAAGTTACAAATACATTGTGTTATTTTGGTTGAGTGATTCTAATAGAAAGAACCGAGGTTTAGTAACGCTATTTTTGCGTCATGACAGCAACTGAAGTGCCAATGTGAGGACAACACGTGTGGAAACAGCTGTGAGCGGTGCTGCCCCCTACACAACAACCAGCCCTGGAGAGCCGGAACCTACAAGGCGGGCACCATGTGTGAACGTGAGTACTTGTTATGTCTAGAGCCCCGACACCTACAAGGCGGGCACCATGTGTGAACGTTAGTACTTGTTATGTCTAGAGACCCGACACCTACAAGGCGGGCACCATGTGTGAAGGTGAGTACTTGTAATGTCTAGAGACCCGACACCTACAAGGCGGGAACTATGTATGAAGGTGAGTACTTGTTATGTCTAGAGACCCAAAACCTACAAGACGGGCACCATGTGTGAAGGTGAGTACTTGTAATGTCTAGAGACCCGACACCTACAAGGCGGGAACTATGTATGAAGGTGAGTACTTGTTATGTCTAGAGACCCAAAACCTACAAGGCGGGCACCATGTGTGAAGGTGAGTACTTGTAATGTCTAGAGACCCGACACCTACAAGGCGGGCACCATGTGTGAAGGTGAGTACTTGTAATGTCTAGAGACCCGACACCTACAAGGCGGGCACCATGTGTGAAGGTGAGTACTTGTAATGTCTGGAGACCCGACACCTACAAGGCGGGCACCATGTGTGAAGGTGAGTACTTGTAATGTCTAGAGACCCGACACCTACAAGGCGGGCACCATGTGTGAAGGTGAGTACTTGTAATGTCTAGAGACCCGACACCTACAAGGCGGGCACCATGTGTGAAGGTGAGTACTTGTAATGTCTAGAGACCCGACACCTACAAGGCGGGCACCATGTGTGAAGGTGAGTACTTGTTATGTCTAGAGACCCGACACCTACAAGGCGGGCACCATGTGTGAAGGTGAGTACTTGTAATGTCTAGAGACCCGACACCTACAAGGCGGGCACCATGTGTGAAGGTGAGTACTTGTAATGTCTAGAGACCCGACACCTACAAGGCGGGCACCATGTGTGAAGGTGAGTACTTGTTATGTCTAGAGACCCGACACCTGCAAGGCCGATTTATCCGCGATCAGTGACACCCTTGCCCCTCGGGCCATGTCTTTTCGGCGGTCTGTCTCGCGGATGCCCTGGTCAGTGTTTGCGGAGGGTTTGTGTTTTTCTTCCATTGCCTGGCACGGCTGGAACCTCCGCATTATGTTCCCGGCAGGTCAGTTTCCAAACCTATAAATGGACGACATTTGAACCCGCTTCGTTCCCGTGCAGGTTGTGGGCAGCCACTAACTTCTTCAAGTTGCATTTCCTGACCGAATTCCGTATACGATATGGTGCAATGCACCAGTGTTCCATATGATTTCCACATCATTCGGCGTCGAAATGATAATTATGATGTTAGTCCATCTGGTTGATTATGTCTCTAATTCGCCTTCTTATAGCGATATTGTAGTTTTTATATATACGACGCCCCTATCGTTATGATCGGGGGGATCTAACCGCTTGAAGAAGTACTCACAACGAGCTGTCACTCCACGACTGGAGAGGGACAAAACGGTGGCAATTAGCGATGACATCTCGGGGTATATTTCACTCGGGGCGCCTAACTAACTCAGGGGGACGTTTACATATGTCTTCGTCTGCTGGGAACCACTTCCGCTTGACGACTGTACGTAATGCGGCTGTACCGTTGAACCACGAACTACCTGGACGACCAAGCGCATGCAACGCCCACCCGCAAAGAAAACCCATGTTCTCCTCAGAACGGGGACTTGATGCTTACGTGTATCCGTGAGTGATGCCATAACTAACGAGACGCCGTGATGTGTGGCTGCCCAGGGGTGACCTTGGCGGCGTCTCCCCTCTTCTCTTCCGTGTTGCCTCCGTGAACTTGTTGGTCTACTTAACCCGATCGAGACACCGTCTCCCGGTGCAACATGCTCGCGCATGGCGTGTGTGTGAGCTGCTTGGGGCACTGGCAAAAACTAAGCCTTTATCCCCGTATAACTACTTGATCTCTACCAAGAGGGGCGCGCGTACGATGGCGGGGGTGGGGAGTACTACGGTGTGATGGGGCGTCGTGTTCTTGGTATGGGGATCGGTTTTGTTTACTCCCATAGAACATGTGTTTTTTTCGTCTCCTTTTGGAGAGGGCTGTTGTTTGATGTGCAATTAGCAGTAGCCGAGAGGGAGAGCGTGTCAGTGTTTTTTGTCTGAAAGGACTCAGTGGTCTCAGCACCACCTTAATCATTCCCCTGTTGAGGCCCAGGTGTTGTCGTGGTTACACGCTTAGCGGGGTGGGTGGGGTCGGGCATAGGGTAGGCCGGGGCCCCCCCGGGGTACGTCACCCAGACAACCTGTTTAGTAAATAAGCAGGAGATGTTACCTCAGACAAAGACAGATATTATGTCAGGCGTTTGGCAACACGTTCCCTGCTCGTCTTGAGGAGAACTGCAGATGTATCCCAATGGGCTGGTCTATGCAGTGTATGGGCTGGTCTATGCACTGTATGGACTGGTCTATGCACTCTATGGGCTGGTCTATGCACTGTATGGACTGGTCTATGCGCTCTATGGGCTGGTCTATGCACTCTGTAGACTGGTCTATGTACTCCATGGGCTGGTCTATGTACTCTATGGACTGGTCTATGCACTCTAATGGGTGGTCTATGCACTCTAATGGGTGGTCTATGCACTCTATGAGCTGGTCTATGCATTCTATGGGCTGGTCTATGCACTATATAAGCTGGTCTATGAATTCTATGGGCTGGTCTATGCACTATATGAGCTGGTCTATGCATTCTATGGGCTGGTCTATGCACTATACGAGCTGGTCCATGGATTCTATGGGCTGGTCTAAGCACTCTATGGGCTGGTCTATGTACTTTATAGGCTGGTCTGTGGACTCTATGTGCTGGTCTATGGACTCTATGGGCTGGTCTATGCACTCTATGGGCTGGTCTATGCACTCTATGAGCTGGTTTATGCACTCTATGGGCTGGTCTATGCACTCTATGGGCTGGTCTATGTACTCTATGGGCTGGTCTATGCACTATATGGGCTGGTCTATGCACTGTATGGACTGGTCTATGTACTATATGGGCGGGTCTATGTGCTCTATGGGTTGGTCTATGTACTCCATGGGGTGGTCTATGCACTCTATGTGCTGGTCTATGTACTCTATGTGCTGGTCTATGCACTCTATGAGCTGGTCTATGCACTCTAATGGGTGGTCTATGCACTCTAATGGGTGGTCTATGCACTCTATGAGCTGGTCTATGCACTCTATGGGCTGGTCTATGCACTGTATGGACTGGTCTATGTACTATTTGAGCTGGTTATGTACTCCATGGGCTGGTCTATGCACTGTATGGGCTGGTCTATGTACTCTATGAGCTGGTCTATGCACACTATGTGCTGGTCTATGTACTCTATGGGCTGGTCTATGCACTGTATGGACTGGTCTATGTACTCTATGAGCTGGTCTATGCACACTATGTGCTGGTCTATGTACTCTATGGGCTGGTCTATGCACTGTATGGACTGGTCTATGTACTCTATGAGCTGGTCTATGCACTCTATGAGCTGGTCTATGCACTCTATGGGCTGGTCTATGCACTATATGGGCTGGTCTGTATACTCCATGGGGTGGTCTATGCACTATATGGGCTGGTCTATGTACTCCATGGGCTGGTCTATGCACTGTATGGACTGGTCTATGTACTCTATGAGCTGGTCTATGCACACTATGTGCTGGTCTATGTACTCTATGAGCTGGTCTATGCACACTATGTGCTGGTCTATGTACTCTATGGGCTGGTCTATGCACTGTATGGGCTGGTCTATGTACTCTATGAGCTGGTCTATGCACACTATGTGCTGGTCTATGTACTCTATGGGCTGGTCTATGCACTGTATGGGCTGGTCTATGTACTCTATGAGCTGGTCTATGCACTCTATGGACTGGCCTATGGACTCTATGGGCTGGTCTATGCACTCTATGAGCTGGTCTATGCACTCTATGGGCTGGTCTATGCACTCTATGGGCTGGTCTAAGCACTCTATGAGCTGGTCTATGCACTCTATGGACTGGCCTATGGACTCTATGGGCTGGTCTATGCACTCTATGAGCTGGTCTATGCACTCAATGGGCTGGTCTATGCACTCTATGGGCTGGTCTATGCACTGTATGGACTGGTCTATGTACTCCATGGGGTGGTCTATGCACTCCATGGGCTGGTCTATGCACTGTATGGACTGGTCTATGTACTCTATGAGCTGGTATATGCACTCTATGGGCTGGTCTATGCACTCTATGGGCTGGTCTATGCACTGTATCGACTGGTCTATGTACTCCATGGGGTGGTCTATGCACTCCAGGGGCTGGTCTATGCACTGTATGGACTGGTCTATGCACACTATGTGCTGGTCTATGTACTCTAATGGGTGGTCTATGCACTCTATGGGCTGTTCTATGCAATCTATGGGTTGGTCTATGCACTCTGTAAGCTGGTCTATGGACTCTATAAGCTGATCTATGGACTCTATGGACTGGTCTATGCACTACATGTGCTAGTCTATGTACTTTGTAGGCTGGTCTGCATTCTATGGGCTGGTCTAGGTACTCTATGGGCTGGTCTATGCAGTCTATGTGCTGGTCTATGCACACTATGGGCTGGTCTATGTGCTCTATGGGTTGGTCTATGCACTATATGGGCTGGTCTATGCACTCTATGGGCTGGTTTATGCACTGTATGGGCTGGTCTATGCCCACTATGGGCTGGTCTATGCACTCCATGGGCTGGTCTATGCACTCTATGGGCTGGTCTATGTACTCTATGGGCTGGTCTTATGCACTCCATGGGCTGGTCTATGTACCCTATGGGCTGGTATATTCACTCTGGGCTGGTCTATGCATTCCATGGACATGTATATATCCATTAGCAATATAATTATTTTTATCTTTATTCCGTACTTACGACACCCTGGGCCCATAGTACAAAGTGCTTGGGAAGACAAGATCTGGAAGGAAATGATCCAGACGCGACTGTGATGCGACCTAATGAAGTCTAATGAAGGGATGAGGGATTCACGGAGAGGCATCAGCCAAGCGCCGTTATGCTGTAAATAGTCTAAAATGTTGTGATTTTCTTCTCTATTTCGGCAGCTTGCCAGTGCTTCGGCCACGCGGACTCCTGCGTCTTCAACCAGACTGTGGCTGACCTCAAGCTGAGCCAAGACACGTACGGCCTCTACCAGGGTGGCGGCGTGTGTGTCGACTGTCAGGTGTGTACCCGCGTCTGTGTGGGCGTGTGTGTCGACTGTCAGGTGTGTACCCGTGTCTGCGTGTGTGCCGACTGTCAGGTGTGTACCCGTGTCTGTGTGGGCGTGTGTGTCGACTGCCAGGTGTGTACCCGTGTCTGTGTGGGCGTGTGTGTCGACTGTCAGGTGTGTACCCGTGTCACTGTGTGCGTGTGTGTCGACTGTCAGGTGTGTACCCGTGTCTGTGTGGGCGTGTGTGTCGACTGTCAGGTGTGTACCCGTGTCTGTGTGGGCGTGTGTGTCGACTGTCAGGTGTGTACCCGTGTCTGTGTGGGCGTGTGTGTCGACTGTCAGGTGTGTACCCGTGTCTGTGTGGGCGTGTGTGTCGACTGTCAGGTGTGTACCCGTGTCTGTGTGGGCGTGTGTGTCGACTGCCAGGTGTGTACCCGTGTCTGTGTGGGCGTGTGTGTCGACTGTCAGGTGTGTACCCGTGTCACTGTGTGCGTGTGTGTCGACTGTCAGGTGTGTACCCGTGTCTGCGTGTGTGCCGACTGTCAGGTGTGTACCCGTGTCTGTGTGGGCGTGTGTGTCGACTGTCAGGTCGTGTGTGTCGACTGTCAGGTGTGTACCCGTGTCTGTGTGTGTGCGTGTGTGTTGACTGTCAGGTGTGTACCCGTGTCCGTGTGGGCCTGTGTGTCGACTGTCAGGTGTGTACCCGTATCTGTGTGCGCGTGTGTGGCGACTGTCAGGTGTGTACCCGTGTCTGTGTGGGCGTGTGTGTCGACTGTCGGGTGTGTACCCATGTCTGTGTGGGCGTGTGTCGACTGTCAGGTGTGTACCCATGTCTGTGTGGGCGTGTGTGTCGACTGCCAGGTGTGTACCTGTGTCTGTGTGGGCGTGTTTGTCGACTGTCAGGTGTGTACCCGTCTCTGTGTGGGCGTGTGTCGACTGTCAGGTGTGTACCCATGTCTGTGTGGGCGTGTGTGTCGACTGCCAGGTGTGTACCTGTGTCTGTGTGGGCGTGTTTGTCGACTGTCAGGTGTGTACCCGTGTCCGTGTGGGCCTGTGTGTCGACTGTCAGGTGTGTACCCGTATCTGTGTGCGCGTGTGTGGCGACTGTCAGGTGTGTACCCGTGTCTGTGTGGGCGTGTGTGTCGACTGTCGGGTGTGTACCCGTGTCTGTGTGTGTGTCGACTGTCAGGTGTGTACCCGTCTCTGTGTGGGCGTGTGTCGACTGTCAGGTGTGTACCCATGTCTGTGTGGGCGTGTGTGTCGACTGCCAGGTGTGTACCTGTGTCTGTGTGGGCGTGTGTGTCGACTGTCAGGTGTGTACCCGTGTCTGTGTGGCCGTGTGTGTCGACTGTCAGGTGTGTACCCGTGTCTGTGTGGGCGTGTGTGTCGACTGTCAGGTGTGTACCCGTGTCTGTGTGGGCGTGTGTGTCGACTGTCAGGTGTGTACCCGTGTCTGTGTGGGCGTGTGTGTCGACTGCCAGGTGTGTACCTGTGTCTGTGTGAGCGTGTTTGTCGACTGTCAGGTGTGTACCTGTGTCTGTGTGGGTGTGTGTGTCGACTGTCAGATGTGTACCCGTGTCTGTGTGGGCGTGTGTGTCGACTGTCAGGTGTGTACCCGTGTCTGTGTGGGCGTGTGTGTCGACTGTCAGGTGTGTACCCGTGTCTGTGTGGGCGTGTGTGTCGACTGTCAGGTGTGTACCCGTGTCTGTGTGGGCGTGTGTGTCGACTGTCTGGTGTGTCTGTCTGGGGGTCTGTGTGAGAACGCGGTAGATATTCGACCGCTGATCAATTGGTCTCTGGTTCGAATCCCGGTCTGTGCGATCTAATCTGGAGCATATTTCATCCAAGTCATTCGTTGTCCCCGGAGGTTTCTTGGACTAATTTAGCCCTCCTGCGCACAAAGTGGGCCAAAAAACAACAACATATTGATTTGTCCATCTGCGCCGGCCGGATCTGAAGTCTGAACTAAGGCTGACTCAGCAAACGATGTACCACAATCCACCACGGGATTAATTGGTAGCACCTGCTCAGCCAGGAATGTTAAACTAGCCTGGATAATGAGTCTTGGCTGGGGCGTTGGGTTAACACAGCGTCTGTTCAGACGAAGACATGACAAAAACACGGGTACGATATTTATAGAGACTCTTGACAGATTGGAGCCTTCTGGCATATCTTCTGGCGCCTCAGACACTCAAATGGAAATTTTATTTTATTTTTGGTTGGTGCGATGAGTGATGGCATTGAGCCTGCCTCCCTGTTCGGGTGGCCCAATTTATACCCCATATGCACAAAAGTGGCCTAAAACATCATCATATTTCTCTCTGTTCGGCGGCCCAAAGTTCGCTCCGAGGAAGCGGAGCTGACGGCGGCGTTTATGATGACGCTCATTGGTCGATATCTGGTCAAACCCGATGGATATCCCGGCCAAGCCATCTTTCACCTTTTAGTGCACTCTTATGGTGGACATAAAGTGACAGACCCATATAGACCAGTGGTATGGGAATTCCTTGTTCCGGTTTAGTCCATGTATACACAAATGTGGCATAAAACATATATGCACGGTCTTCCATAATGGGCACGCGATACTTTCAAAATGTATACCTGCATATTTCCATCTTTTTCCATATTTTCGCCCTCAGGACAACACGATGGGTACGAACTGCGAGATGTGTGCTGACGGCTACTACCGGCCGCCCCAGCTGGCCCGGGCAGACCCCAGTCCCTGCCTCACGTGTCTCTGTGACGGGCCCGGCGCCACGGGGCTCTGTGTCAAGGACGGCAGCCTGGAGACCGAGGGCATCGTGAGTACGAGCTGGGTTCAGTGTGCTGGGGGGTGTATGCTGGGAGGTTCAGTGTGCTGGGGGGTGTATGCTGGGAGGTTCAGTGTGCTGGGGGTGTATCTGAGAGGTTTAGTGTCCTGGGGGTGTATCTGGGAGGTTGCAGTGTGCTGGGGGATGTATCTGGGAGGTTTCATTATGCTGAGGACTGTATCTGCGAGGGTTTGGTTTCAGTATGCTGGGGACTGTATCTGCGAGGGTTTGGTTTCAGTATGCTGGAGACTGTATCTGCGAGGGTTTGGTTTCAGTATGCTTGGGACTGTATCTACGAGCGTTTGTTTTCAGTATGCTGGGGACTGTATCTGCGAGGGTTTGGTTTCAGTATGCTGGGGACTATCTGCGAGGGTTTGGTTTCAGTATGCTGGGGACTGTATCTGCGAGGGTTTGGTTTCAGTATGCTGGAGACTGTATCTGCGAGGGTTTGGTTTCAGTATGTTGGGGACTGTATCTGCTTGGGTTTGGTTTCAGTATGCTGGGGACTGTATCTGCAAGGGTTTGGTTTTCAGTATGCTGGAGACTGTATCTGCGAGGGTTTGGTGTCAGTATGCTGGAAACTGTATCTGCGAGGGTTTGGTTTCAGTATGCTGGGGACTGTATCTGCGAGGGTTTGGTTTCAGTATGCTGGAGACTGTATCTGCGAGGGTTTGGTTTCAGTATGCTGGGGACTGTATCTGCGAGGGTTTGGTTTCAGTATGCTGGAGACTGTATCTGCGAGGGTTTGGTTTCAGTATGCTGGAGACTGTATCTGCGAGGGTTTGGTTTCAGTATACTGGAGACTGTATATGCGAGGGTTTGGTTTCAGTATGCTGGGGACTGTATCTGCGAGGGTTTGGTTTTCAGTATGCTGGAGACTGTATCTGCGAGGGTTTGGTTTCAGTATGCTGGGGACTGTATATGCGAGGAGGCGTACTGCGGTCCGCGGTGTGAGGAGTGTGCCCCGGGGTACAGGGGTTACCCTCACTGTGAGCCCTGCCCCTGTGACCGGGCCGGCAGTCTCAACCTCGATACCTGTGAAGGCGAATGTGTCTGCAAGGTACGTAAACCTATTTAAATTGCCTTCACTTGCGCTGTATCGAATTGTTTCAAGTCGTAGCTTTGTAACCACATTAGTAAATCTCATTGATGTTCTGGCATTGGAACCTCAACCGTACAAATTTTAGAGTAACGTATGCTTGGCGGATCGACCGGCGTATAAGGGCGACCAACAATCCTGTCATGTTATCGACTGTAACCGGTAGGTTATGGCACAACTGAAAAGAAAATCCAATACTTGTTTCGTTAACTTAACAAGAAATGACTACACAAAAATATCTCTGGTTGTATTACATGCGTTTTAAGGATATAAATATATATATAAATGTATATATTATTATATTATTTGCCCCCACCCCCTCAGGCCCACGTTTGCAGCGAGCACTGTGACGAGTGTCTCCCCGGGTTCTACAACCTGAGACTCGACAACCCGGATGGCTGCGAACCCTGCTTCTGTTTCGCCATCTCCAACGAGTGCTCCAGCCTCACCTGGGGCAGAAACCAGGTAATGTGTGGGTCTGACCTGGGGCCGAAGACGGGTAATGTGTGGTATGACCTGGGGCAGAAAACGGGTAATGTGTGGGCCTGACCTGAGGCCGAAACCAGGTAATGTGTGGGTCTGACCTGGGGCAGAAACCGGGTAAATTATGGGTCTGACCTGGGGCAGAAAACGGGTAATGTGTGGTATGACCTGGGGCAGAAATCGGGTAATGTGTGGTATGACCTGGGGCAGAAAACGGGTAATGTGTGGGCCTGACCTGAGGCCGAAACCAGGTAATGTGTGGGTCTGACCTGGGGCAGAAACCGGGTAATATATGGGTCTGACCTGGGGCAGAAAACGGGTAATGTGTGGTATGACCTGGGGCAGAAAACGGGTAATGTGTGGTATGACCTGGGGCAGAAAACGAGTAATGTGTGGGCCTGACCTGAGGCCGAAACCAGGTAATGTGTGGGTCTGACCTGGGGCAGAAACCGGGTAATATATGGGTCTGACCTGGGGCAGAAAACCGGTAATGTGTGGTATGACCTGGGGCAGAAAACGGGTAATGTGTGGTATGACCTGGGGCAGAAAACGGGTAATGTGTGGGCCTGACCGGAGGCCGAAACCAGGTAATGTGTGGGTCTGACCTGGGGCAGAAACCGGGCAATATATGGGTTGACCTGGGGCAGAAAACGGGTAATGTGTGGGCCTGACCTGAGGCAGAAAACGGGTAATGTGTGGGTCTGACCTGGGGCAGAAACCGGGTAATATATGGGTCTGACCTGGAGCAGAAAACGGGTAATGTGTGGTATGACCTGGGGCAGAAAACGGGTAATGTGTGGTATGACCTGGGGCAGAAAACGGGTAATGTGTGGGCCTGACCTGAGGCCGAAACCAGGGAATGCGTGGGTCTGAAATGGGGCAGAAACCGGGTAATATATGGGTCTGACCTGGGGCAGAAGTCGGGTAATATATGGGTCTGACCTGGGGCAGAAACCAGGGAATGTGGGTCTGACCTGGGGCAGGCGGAAAGTAGGTAATCTGTTATTACCCTGATGTGAAAAATTAATATTCCCCCCACGGGGCAGGAATGACATGGAGTATTCCTGCAGCCCATGATGGGTTGTTTTATTGCGGATAGAAACTTTCCGAAGTGCAATATGACGACACTCGTAGAAGTCACGTATTTTTTACTTGAACGCCTAGCCCCCCCCCCCCCCACCTCCCTCTGGCCCACCCTGATCGTGTATTGATGCACCTATTAAATATGATCCTGGTCCCGGTGGCCCTGACCCAGAGTGTGAGTAACCGAATCCGCCGTGACGGCATTGGTCAGATCCTGACAGGGCGATATATACATCACGGCAATCCAGGGTCCGGTGACTGTCGGAGATAAGACTAGGCCCCTGCCCTGGCCCCTGTCCCTGCCCCTGCCCCTGCCCCTGCCCCTGTCCCTGTCCCTGCCCCTGCCCCTGTCCCTGCCCCTGCCCCTGCCCCTGTCCCTGCCCCTGCCCCTGCCCTGGCCCCTGCCTCCGCCCCTACCCTGGCCCCTGTCCCTGCCCCTGCCCCTGCCTCTGCCCCTGTCCCTGCCCCTGCCCCTGTCCCTGCTCCTGCCCCTGCCCCTGCCCCTGTCCCTGTCCCTCTCCCTGTCCCTGCCCCTGCCCCTGCCCCTGTCCCTCTCCCTCTCCCTCTCCCTGTCCCTGTCCCTGTTCATGTCCCTGTCTCTGCCCCTGCCCCTGTCCCTGCTCCTGCCCCTGCCCCTGCCCCTGCCCCTGTCCCTCTCCCTCTCCCTCTCCCTGTCCCTGTCCCTGTTCATGTCCCTGTCTCTGTCCCTGCCCCTGCCTCTGCCCCTTCCCCTGCCCCTCTCCCTCTCCCTCTCCCTCTCCCTCTCCCTGTCCCTGTTCATGTCCCTGTCCCTGTCCCTGCCCCGGCCCCTGTCCCTGTCCCTGTCCCCCGGCCTGGGTCCCAAAGTCTCGGGCAAGCCTCCCAGGGGAAGCCATTGTCCCCAGCCCCACCCTCACCCCCACCAATACCCACACCCCCACCACTACCCACACCCCCACCACTACCCACACCCCAACCACTGCCCTATACCCATCCCCATCACTACCTACACCCTTACTACTTCCCTATCCCCACCACTACCCCCACCCCCACCACTTCCCTATCCCCACCCCTACCACTACCCTCATCCCTACCCCCACCACTCCATTACACCCCCCCCCCCCACCCCACCTATTCCATAGGCTGCTGGTATCAAGATCACGTGTCAACTGTTCGAGTCATGTTTGTTTTTTAATTGGTTACAATGAGGGGTTCGTGGCTGTCCACCCCCCACCCCACCCACTGGGGCGCCTCCGCGGACCACATAGGGGGAGAACGGGGTTCGGTTACCGGCTGCGTGCCGGAGACACCAAGTGGCTCGATGTGTGAGAGTGGAGACTGAGGTCAAGGCCCTCAAATGTTTCAAGTTTATCGTTTGAACCGAAACTGCCGCGATGGAATTTAAATCCCTCCAAATCGTTGGTCGTGTTTCCGGGGTTACTGTTTCGCCAATAAACAAGGTGAAACGGTAGATGGAAATCATGTTGTCTGACTGGCCAATCAGCGTTGGACGAATCAAATCGGCCGCTGTACATATAGGCCCATTTTTTTGGATGAGGCGCTTAACGTGACATCAGAGGATTATGGTGCCGTGTCTGTATCCGTTCCATCGTCTGTCCATCCCAACTTTTTTGGTGTCCAGTGTTTTTTATCAAGGTAGTATCTTGAATAAAGGACGGACCGAAGGCCTTCTTTAAGGGGTGGGGGTGAAAGCAGGGCAGGGATGGGCGAGTGAAGGCTTCATTGTTTGCTGCTTTATGCGAACATTAGTTTCTGCTTGTAGTAACAGCCCCGCTGTCCGAATTCCTTGTTTGTATTCTAAACCCTGGTAGCGTGTGGCGGACAAAGGTTAGCGAGTGTAAACTTAATCAACTGAGCAAGCACATCCCAGGTTCGGTCAATGTTGGGGGTGGTCGTGGTTCGCAGCTTGCCCCGTCTCAAGAGGCTGTTCACCCTCCACCCCCCCCCCCCCTCAGGTGCACCCACCGTGTGTTCTAGACTTGCACTCCTGACCCACACTGGACTGTGGTATATCTGTGCTTTAGTTGATTCACTGTTCTTCCTATATCCACGGTCAGCAGGTCAGTCTACATGGGCCTTTAAAGGGAGGGTGGGGTGGGGCCTGGTCGGATGGGGCCGGGGGGGGGGGGGGGGGGAGGCGAGGGGGAGCGCTGACGGATCATTTGTTAGTTACCGTAATTTCTGGCATAAAAGTCGGCCCTGAAGATAATTCGTCATGTATTTTGTCGCTACTTCAGCGAGGTTGGGGGGGGGGGGGGTAGTGTTGGAGGTAGGAGAGTGGTGCGGGCGTGGTGGGGGTAGGGGGTGGGGATAGGGAAGTAGTAGGGGTGTAGGTAGTGGTAGGGGTGGGTATAGGGGAATTGTGGGGGTGTGGATAGTGGTGGGAGTGGAGGTAGGGAAGTGGTGGGGGTGGGGGTAGTGGTGGGGATGGGCCAAACCAAATAAAGTTAATCGGTTAATGCCTCTCCCCCCCCCCCACCCTCCCGCTATAAGTACAAGATCAAACACCTTCTAACGGACAAGTATAACATGAATACTGGTCGAAAGTAATGTGAAGATTGCTGTGGGATAATTGGCCGTCTTTGTTACAATAAAGGTATGGGAGTGGGGGGGGGGGGGTGCATTCAGTAATTTGCCAGTGGTCAGTATCCCATTAATGCCCTATAGTCCGTGCGTCAGGCTTATCATGACAAGGTCTGACCCGAGCTGTCACCCGACAGAGATACCCGCCCATTTCTTTGGCCATTAATTCTCACCTCGTTAGCAAACGCCTTGCTTTTAGTACGCATTGAAAAAAACACCTGACGTCTGTCTCTTAGTCACTTAGCCTAATGTGGTTAGATTTCACCCATGAACCACTGGGGTGAAGCTGGTTTCCTGATTACGATACTGTGGACACGCATACCAGGGGCTTTGGGGAGTCGTATCTAGGCAACCGACGGGGGCTCCTGTCAGTGTCTGGGGCTGAGGGGTGGGGCAGACATCTGTGGTCAGAAGGGTCACGCTGCATGACCACACTTCTCTTGTCCAGATCCGCTAGCTTCGTCCGAAACATCGGGATCGACGTATGTGATGCAGCCATATAAAGAGGGTTCCATCATTGAACTATATGCCCATATATGGTATGACTTCCTTCGTCTGGGCGATTGCCTGGTGTGGAGCGACCTCTGGTGGCCTCTGTGAAAGTGTCTCGGGGATTCCATAGTTTGAATTCGTACTCCGCTCATCTCGCTCCGATGTGTGTCCGCCCCGGGGTGTGTCAGCCCCGGGGTGTGTCGGCCCTGGGGTGTGTCGGCCCCGGGGTGTGTCGGCCCCTGGGTGTGTCGGCCCCGGGGTGTCGGCCCAGGGGTGTGTCGGTTCAGGGGTGTGTCGGCCCCGGGGTGTGTCGGCCCTGGGATGGGTCGGCCCCGGGTGTGTGTCGGCCCCGGTGTGTCGGCCCGGGGGTGTGTCGGCCCAGGGGTGTGTCGGCCCCGGTGTGTCGGCCCGGGGGTGTGTTGGCCCCGGTGTGTCGGCCCCGGGGTGTGTCGGCCCCGGGGTGTGTCGGCCCCGGTGTGTCGGCCAGGGGGGGGGTTGACCCCGGTGTGTCATCCCCGGGGTGTGTCCGCCCCGGTGTGTCGGCCCCGGTGTGTCGGCCCCGGGGTGTGTCGGCCCCTGTGTTTCGGCCCCGGTGTGTCGGCCCCGGGGTGTGTCGGCCCCGGTGTGTGTGTCGGCCCCAGTGTGTGTCGGCCCCGGTGTGTCGGCCCCGGGGTGTGTCGGCCCCGGGGTGTGTCGACCCCGGTGTGTGTGTCGACCCCGGGGTGTGTCGGCCCCGGTGTGTCGGCCCCGGGGTGTGTCGGCCCTGGGATGGGTCGGCCCCGGGTGTGTGTCGGCCCCGGTGTGTCGGCCCGGGGGTGTGTCGGCCCAGGGGTGTGTCGGCCCCGGTGTGTCGGCCCGGGGGTGTGTTGGCCCCGGTGTGTCGGCCCCGGGGTGTGTCGGCCCCGGTGTGTCGGCCCGGGGGTGTGTTGGCCCCGGTGTGTCGGCCCCGGGGTGTGTCGGCCCCGGTGTGTCGGCCCCGGTGTGTCGGCCCCGGGGTGTGTCGGCCCCGGTGTGTCGGCCCCGGTGTGTCGGCCCCGGTGTGTCGGCCTAGGGGTGTGTCGGCCCCGGGGTGTGTCGGCCCAGGGGTGTATCGGCCCTGGGGTGTGTCGGCCCCGGTGTGTCGGCCCCGGGGTGTGTCGGCCCCGGTGTGTCGGCCCCGGTGTGTCGGCCCCGGTGTGTCGGCCTAGGGGTGTGTCGGCCCCGGGGTGTGTCGGCCCAGGGGTGTATCGGCCCTGGGGTGTGTCGGCCCAGGGGTGTGTCGGCCCCGGGGTGTGTCGGCCCCGGTGTGTCGGCCCCGGGGTGTGTCGGCCCCGGTGCGTCGGCCCCGGGGTGTGTCGGCCCTGGGGTGTGTCGGCCCCGGGGTGTGTCTGCCCAGGGCTGTGTCGGCTCCGGGGTGTGTCTGCCCAGGGGTGTGTCGGCCCCAGGGTGTGTTGGCCCAGGAGTGTGTCGACTCCGGGGTGTGTCGGCCCCGGGGTGTGTCGGCCCCGGTGTGTCGGCCCCGGTGTGTCGGCCCCGGTGTGTCGGCCCCAGTGTGTGTCGGCCCCGGGGTGTGTCGGCCCAGGGGTGTGTCGGCCCGGGGTGTCAGCACTGTGTTGTTGTGTGGCTGGACGCTGCAATCGTTCAATGACAGTTGACCACTTAGTGGCGTGAAAAGTAAGGCACCGCTAAAACGCTAGGAACTACATACCCCCCACCCCCCCCCCCCCCGCCCCGCACCGTCTTACTCCGCGTCTCGTTATGTCCAACCTACTACGACGTCCCCCCCTCCCGTCCCCCCTCCCTCTTCTTCCTCACAGTCCGCCTTACAACGTTGATCTACTATATATGGCCTGAATGGGAAGGGGGGAGTGGGGGGTAGGGGTAGGGAGTGGTGGGCCGTGGGGGTAGGTGATGGGGAAGTTATGGGTAGTGGGGCGTGGGAGGGGGCGGTGAGTAGTCGGTAGGGGGTTGGGGGGCGGGCGAGAAGTCCGCAGGGGGTTGGGTTGGGGGTGGGGGGAGGGTGAGGAGTCGGTAGGGGTGGGGGGGGGGGGGCGAGGAGTCGGTAGGGGCGCGTCAGCATTAAGGGAGGGGTGGGGGAAGCTCCCTTTGGTCCTGATATCTCTGACTTATGACCAATGAATGTTTGATGTCGGGTCGTTGTGTACCCAATGAAGGTCTTTACTTGGAGCAAAGCTTTTATTCTCCCTTGACTCTTCTCGTCACAGCTGACCTCTTTGGACGGTTGGGTGGTGACGGACGCTGCGGGTACAGGAACGCTGACCCCGGCAAGGTCACCCTCAGGCACCCTGACCCTCACCACCCGCGACGCTAACAACCTCAACAGAGCCCTCTACTGGCAGGCGCCCAAACCATTCGTCGGCAACAAGGTGATTGTCAATGTCTTCAATGATGCTGTGTTATGGGTTTTTGCATCATGGCCCATATATGCAGCACGAATAATGAACACTTTTAATTGGACTTATAAATATATAATTACTTCAATTTTCATTAAAGTGTGCTTATTAAATATTTTCATCAAAATACCATTGCTTGTGCTGAAAAAGCGAAGCAGGACACTGAATATCGCCCAGACAGAGATGAATTTATTCGTATCCTGGTGTACCATGCGGTGTTCCACATTACGAGAGGTATAGTCAAACGCTTTGAATAAACTTATCCATTACCTGTTTTCTATCTTCTGACGAGGCGTGCTAACTTTTTCCAATTGCTAGCTGTGTAGTTTTATGTCCATAATAACACATTAAAGTATAGATTCAGGGTTCCGCTTCACAATATTCCATTATATTCCAGCACGTTGCACTTGTTTGACTCCCACTCGCTGTCACTGTATGACGGATTATGCCCACCGACCCAGCGTGATTCCCCCAAAACTTAATAACTTAAAAATGTATTAATTTAAGTGCCTGTCATGTAATTTTACAACTATAATTTGTTTCTTGAAGACAATTTTTAGTGTTCTTGTCACTTTGGCGTTACAGATCCTCAGCTATGGTGGAGTCTTCAGGTACAGCTTCACGTACTCAACCAACGCCACCATCGAAGACGCCGAGGCTCATCTCGGCAATTATGACGTCATAATTGAGGTAATTATACGTTATAGCCTTCCATCGGTGACCTCGAGGCTCATGTGGGCAACCATGACGTCATATGGAGATAATCATGCTTTATAGTATTGCATCGGTGACTCCAATGTTCATTTGGTCAATGATGACGTCATAATGGAGATAACTATACATTATGACATCATCTCATCAAAACCTCCATACACTCAGGATACCATGGTATGTATAATACACATGCACACAATAATTGTGTATTATAATAATAGTAATAACTCCTAAAAAACCGAAATACGATGTTAGCAATGATGAACCGTTGATCCGAAATGGCTTTGAATGATGAACTGACAGTAGCCTGGCTAGTGACGTCACTACTGGTTCCGGTTCCAGGGCGGTGAGCTTATCCTGGGTCACAGCGGCAAGTACTGGGAGGAGGACCTGCGCCATCTGGTGGCCTTCAACGTGACTGAGGACGGGTGGCGCCATCTGGAGGGCAGCACCAGCCCGCAGGATACGCTGGTGCCCAAGGAGGAGTTCATGTTGGCCTTGGCGCAGGTAGAACGTCTGCTGGTGCGGGCTTCCTACCACGTCTACCAGATAGAGACCAGGTGAGGGAGGAGGTGCAACCGCTAGGTCTAACGGCAGACGGCGAATTAATTAAAGAGAGACAAATCTGAAACGAATCCCGGAAACAAATCTGAACAAATTCACGGAAACAAATCTGAACAGAATCCCGGAAATAAAACGGTACATTGAGGCGGCCGTAGGGTTATCGGTAGGGTAGGGTCTTTGTTTATTGGCCGTGATACTGACGGTGGTACTGACTGGCCGGTGTAAACGGGTATGGTGGAGTGTCGTTATCATAATGTACCCGCCATGACCTCATCGCTGATAAAGTAAGTCGGATTTTTAGGCTTTCATGTGTTTGATGCTCTACTTGTCTCTCTACCTCTCGCCTCCCCCCCCCCCCACATCCCTCGCCTTCCCCTCTTAATCATGGACGCCCCCCCCCCCACCTCTCCTCCCTCTCCTGCCACAGGTTGCTGGAGGTGAGCATGGACGTGGCCTCCCGCAGTGGCCAAGGGCCCAGCATGCCTGGCGTGGAGAAGTGCGTCTGTCCGGAGGGGTACGCCGGCTCGTCATGCGAGGTAAGCGTCACTGGGGTGTCTACCGTAGAAACCCATCGCCACCAGTAGCTTCAATCTGTAAGTGTTAGCAATCTCAATGGCCTGGTAGTCTGTGCGCTAGGCTAGAGCTCTGCCAGGCCAGCCATCCTATCAGAGTTCGGGGATCCCGTCCCCACTGTGCGAATGTCTTTGTTCGGGAAGAATGCGGATCACATAGTGTCTGGGGTTGTTACAGTATTTGATATACGGTATGTTGATATGTTTGTTTTTCTTGACACTGCCCGTGAAGTTTGTAAAAATGACGTCAGTGACATAATAGGTATGACGTCACATATGGCTTTACCTATGACGTCATGAATGTTTAAGGGGGGTGATTGCGTAAATTATGACGTCATATAAGGATGGCTGTCTGAGACAATCTTGAGCTTTATATATATATAAACGTCACGTCAGGTCACGTTGGACGCATCAAGCATATCGCCACCAACTTTGTATGACCGTGACCCATATATATATACACACGTAACGTATGACGTCACATACATTGTGACCATGAACCCCTACGTCACGCCTGCCGCCATGACCACCCAACCACACCCCACGCCTCGTTCCAGACGTGCGCCCCTGGCTACAGGCGCGTGGCCAACATTCTGATAGGGGGCACCTGTGAGCCCTGCCAGTGTAACGGCCACGCCGACAACTGCGACCCCTACACAGGAGAATGTCTGGTGAGTGCCTCATCACCCTCGCGGTATAGCGATTCAGCACTGCTAGAGGGGGGGGGGGGAGGGGGAGAACTATTGTGTTCCCAGTGAGCCACCTCAAGCGGTCCGTGCGTGGTTCGAGCCCCCACCTGATGTCTATGTTTGTGTGGGATGAAGGACCCAACCAACGTTAATTAAGGAACAATTATTAGTTTAACTTGAACCCGTCGGGCTTGGGCACTGTGATTAAAACCCTACGTTAGATCTAGACGGATAAGAAATATCAGCTATTTCTCAGCGCAATATAAGCCAGATTATTGAGCTACAAACGGGTATAGATAACCATCTCATTAATATATTAAAAGGACGAAAATGGTAATCCATGCTTGTTTATTGCTATGTATGACGTGGTCAGTGATATTTCCTTTCCTTTCCATCTCTTTTCAATCATAGAACTGCCGCGAGAACACCAGAGGCGCTTTATGCGAAGACTGCCAGTTCGGTTTCCATGGTAACGCCGATGCTGGGGCTGAGGGGTGCCACCCCTGTGCCTGCCCCATGGCGGACGCCACCAACAACTTCGCGCGGGGTTGCGTACCCACCCCTGATGGAGTCAACGACTACATGTGCCTGGGCTGTGGCCCGGGTTACGAGGGGGAGTTCTGTGAAATGTAAGTCCTTTATATATTATGACTTCAGGTTTGAGTTTAACTTGCCATTCTGCATGTGGTGTCCAAGAAGGTAAATATATCACCGGCAAAGGAATGTCGGCCGGATTCCACCGGGCGCACCTGAGAGCTAGCGTACCTCAGTGGCGATATTCCTAGCTCGACCCACTTGCTGTGGTGCCAACTTTTATATCAACCCACTCTCCAATCTATCTGCTTAACGTCACCCCAAAGCTGATACTGATACAGGTGAGAAGCTTATCATTTCTTATCATTTCTTATCGCCCTGTTGAAGCCTTAGCTCTGTCGCCAAAACTCCCGAAAAGTGATACAGTGTATTCGATAACCTTACTAAGTACCCTCTTAAACGATTGAAAGGCCGCATTCGAGTTTACATACACATTGTGAAATGTGAGATGTGTCGAGAAAGACAAATCGGGCGTAAGGTTTCACGCCCGTTAGCGCTATGAAAGCTCTGCCGGATGGAAGTCCATTAATAAAGTAACCTACCCATAATGCATCTCGACAGAGCGTTTTAGTGTAAAAACCTGGTTACGGAAGCCGTTATCGTTATTTCTGGTGATGAAAGCGTTATCGAATTGGGGCGTAAGGGTCACGTGATCTGACCCGGGCACGGATAACGTGTCTACGGCTGGTGAGCGTCACGTGGTACAATCTACTCGATAGACACCACGCGCCCTGCATGGGATGTTCCTAAAGCACGGATAAGGCTGCTGGGTAGTGCTTGAAGCTTTGCAGTTGAAAGTGATCATCTTTTTATGGCCAGTCTGAAGAGTCCGTTGATATTTCGTTGGGTTTCCGGTGTTATAATAAGAATTATTATCTGTATGCTGATGAAATGTTGGTCAAATTGTTTACGCTATATTAAACAAATGTCAAGCTCACACTGATCAGGCGATATATTGGTTCATAGTTGGGTTCTTAAGTAGGTTATGGAGATGGGATTGTTTATAATCTTGTTGCAACCGGCTTTTAAACTTTTTATCTTCCTATGTTGCATGTTATTCCTTTGATCGTGACACATATTAAATAGTGTGTTTTTCTAGTTTTGTATCCGTGTTGCACATACCATTATCGCGGCACGCATGATAACTCACGGTATATATGCTATTAATATATTGATATTAATTATAGTTGTAATGCAAATCTATCTTTAAATTCAGCTGCGCTTCTGGTTACTATGGCAACCCCATGGAGCATGGCAGCACGTGCGAGCCCTGTGATTGCCATGGTAACGTGGACTCTCGGCTGGAGGAGCCCTGTGACCGCCTGACCGGTCAGTGTCGCCAGTGTGTTCACAATACGGAGGGATTCTACTGCGAAATGTGTGGACTCGAGTTCTACGGATCGGCCGAAAATGGCGACTGCTCAGGTACGTTTTGACTTCTGGAATTCGAAAGCGGTCTCACATGTGCCATATGTGTGTTATTAACACAAACAGCTTGCATATTAAAAAATAAGAAAATAAATATGGATATGATCAGCTGAAGGATATAACCGCACATGATATCAGTTACATACAGAACGTAATCTGACGACGTTTGACTTACGGAAACACCACAACAAATGCACAGTTGTTTTGTACTTGACGATCCGATTATAGAGACCACGTGAGCTGAGCAGCGCTGCAGCTCATCATCCGTCGGTGCTGGTTTTTAATACGCAACAGGGGGATGTTTCTTGCTCTCTTTGATGAGCAGCCCACCGTCGGCCTCGTTATGGTGGATTGTACAAGTGTTTATGTACAGTCTTAATATCTAATATGATCAGGTTTGCAGTTGTCTTTCGCTTCTTGCAGCGTGCGAGTGCAGTGTTTACGGGTCAACAAGCTCGG
The DNA here is from genome assembly GCA_964019135.1 of Arenicola marina. NCBI lineage: Eukaryota > Metazoa > Annelida > Polychaeta > Arenicolidae > Arenicola > Arenicola marina. The sequence goes on from OZ025249.1 coordinate 22,396,248, forward strand.
TGTGTGACCCCCGGACGGGGCAATGTGACTGCAAGGACCGCTACGGAGGCCGGGACTGTGGCCAGTGCCAGGTAGGCAGACCCACTACCACTCTCCACCACCGCCATCCCATCCCTGTTCCCCACCCCCGCCATCCCATCCTTATTCCCACCCCCGCCATCCCATGCCTGTCATCGAGTCCCCATCAACCCATCCTGGCATCAAACCCCCATCACTCTAACACCAATCACCCAAACCCATCACCCGCACATCAACTGGTGGGTTTTAGGTCCGAATCCGGGCCTGAACACATAATCTGGGGCATATTCATCCATTCTTACTGCATCCTCGAGACAGGTTCCTTGGCCCTGTTTAGCTCTGGCAAAAGCGGCCTAAAACCCCAACATTTCCTATACATTTATAAACCTTCGGAATACCGATCTGGTTTGCTTACAATGATTACAATTTTGCCCCATTATCCCCGACACATAATATTTTTAGCCTACTATAGTTTACCCGGTCGAGTCGGAAATATTTGCTAATGAGTGGTATCTCGTGCCAAAAACACCAGAATTCAGCTTATTTTTCGTCAGCTTCCCAGAGAAACATTGTATGATATAATAACATTGGGAAACAATTAGAAAACTGCCGCGAGAGGTTCATCACGCCCCCTAGCGAACCATCCCCCCCCCCCCCCCCGCCTGTGTCGCAAATGCCTCTCCAGTTGGATTTGAAAAAAAACTTATCATGGAAAGAAGATAAAAGTAGACAATCTGGTCTGTGTTACTGCGTAAATGTTGGAATTTTTTTGTCAAGGCGCACGCTGACGTCCTAATTCCCCCCCCCTCCCCCGTCCACCCCTCTCCTCCCAGGATCCACAGTTGATGTGACGGTACGGATCTGGAATCAGGCACTGAGCGGTATCTGGGAATTGCCACAGGAGGTGTTGCGCCGCCAGTTGCCAGACTTGGCCACACCGATATACACGCGCGCCCTCTAGAAAGCAGGCGAAGAGTGAAAAGCACCGGGCCTGGTGACAGTTTGACAAGGGTTATCAGCGGCGACCGCTTTTTTCCTCTGGTTGTGTTGATTTTAGTGCCCAAATATTTTGTTTATGACACTTGGGAAGAGAAAATGGCGCTATCTTCATCAGTCTCGAGTCGGGTGCACTCTCGGCGTCCCTGTCACACCATGGCCTCCGGGAGTGAGCATAAAAAACACCCTTTGATGTCTAATATTATGCCTGTTTTGTTGGATGACTCCACTCTGTTTCGCACGGCTTCCCCGCGGATAGTAAGATGTTTGAATAGATAAGAAACGTTTGACTCGCATTCATTCATATTCAGATAGTGTATGCAGACCAATGTTGAAACTGGCGAGCTGCAACATATTAATATCTGACCAATCAGGGGCGGATCTAGGAATTTGCCAAGGGGGGTGGGGGAGGTTGCTCTCTGAAAACTTCCGACCGAGGGGTGTGCTCTCTGAAGAACTACCGACCGGGGGGGGGGGGTGCTGGGAGAAACCGACTTTTACAGTGTATGTTCAGTTTCCCAAGGGGTGGGGGTGCAACCCAGCTAACCCCCTAGATCCGCCACTGCCAATGATATTGCCTTTGGTCTTGCACACTGTCGCAATTGATAATTTGTTACATTGTAGTGTTGTTTTGTGTACCTGTGTCTCTCCTATCTTTACTCCAGCCCGGCCTCGGTAATATTGCTGTCGGTTGCCGCCCCTGTAACTGCAGCGATATCGGCGCGACGGCTGACCTCTGTGACCCCGTCACCGGACGCTGCACGTGCAAACCCGGGGTCGGAGGTCACTTCTGCACGCAATGCAAGCCGGGATACTACGGCTATTCTCTGGCAGGTTGCCAAGGTAATCTGAAAGTCATTTTAGTTCTGTTTGCCGAAAAACCAAAGTAGACTATCAGTAATGTGCCATTGACCGTGCGTGCGTCATGCATGTTTAATTCACAGTACTCAAAGCCCTTTCGACTCCGATATGGTATGCGGGATCGCCCCCCATGCTGATATGTCCGCCCTGTATCTTATGGATAGTATCTATCATAATGGAACCGTACCCACCACTTGGAGCGGAGTGTCTAAATATCCTGCATTGTATATAAGGCGGACAACTGTGCATGGGGGGGACACTACCGCATGTCACACCGGCACAACACACTAGAGTTCACCGGTTATCCTGTTTACATCTTTGTTAAGTAAATATAGTGGACTTCACCTCTTTTAGTCCAGTAGCTTTGCCCCGTTTTCCTACCCAGTTTGCCAGTTTACAATTGAATACATATAATACAGCAAGTGTGTTGCACTTCAATCTGATCTCTTGTATATATTTATAATAAAAGTAAGGAATCATAATTACGACTCCCGAACGAACCGTTAATTCCTGACCGTATAATGAGCCTTGTTGTAACGTTGGGTGTTCTCCACCGCAGTCTGCGGCTGTCACCCAGAGGGGGCGCTGGACCTGCAGTGCGATCTCACCAGCGGCCGCTGTGACTGCCGCCCCAATGTCGTGGGCAGGACGTGCGACCAGTGCCAGGTAGGGAGGCCCGTCAGAGAGGGTCGAACCTACAGGGCAGCGATCGAGGCCATGGTGGCTTTAATATGTGTATGAGGGGGGTGGGGGCGTATTGGCTCGGTAGACGTCGAATGAGGTGGTGTCAATTCCGTTTTTTCTACATCAAATATAGATGAGTTGTGCTTGCAGGAACGTCATGAAATGGACAGATGTTGATTAAAGCATGTGCGGTTTACACGCTGCCTGGGGCTTCGTCATTCCTGCAGTGAAGCATCTTACTATCATAACGTCCGCGTTCAAGGTTTAATGTGCAAATAGAATACCAAATATAAACACGTCATAACGCATCCGTTTTCTTAACTCGTCCCGCCCCCTCATCTGTCATCTGACCTCTTACAACTCTACCAAAACTACACCCCCCCCCCCTTGACCACTGACAGGTCGACCACTGGTGGGGAATGAGGACCCACGGGGGGTGCGAACCTTGCCTCTGTGACCCCGTGGGGTCAGAGTTCGGCCAGTGTGAGCTTGAGACTGGCCAGTGTCGCTGTCGTCCTGGCGTGATGGGCCAGCATTGTGACCAGTGCGACGCCGGTTTCTACGGATTCTCTCTCAGTGGATGCAGACGTAAGTCACGTGACAGGCACCAGAACAACTTATAGTATAGTGTAACAGTAAATACACAAATTGTGAATTTCGAAATACAGAACTCAAACTTGTGGCCACAGTACTAGAGGAATATTTAATGTAATTTAGTTCCTTTATTTACTGTATTTTGTATTTATTTATTTTAATTTACTATCTTTTCCCATCTTATCGTTATTTTTCATCGTCCCAATAATGGAATGTATTAACTACGAACCTCAAGAATTGACCTGAATACACTCTACCTTTCGCAGAGTGCCCGTCGTGCCTGGCCCCTGGACAGGTGTGTGACCCTGTCACAGGGCGCTGTGTGTGCCCCCCTCTCACCGAGGGACACATGTGTGAGCGATGCCAAACCGACGCCTGGGGGTATGACCCCCTCAGGGGCTGCAAGGTGAGATTAGCCAGCGGCCCTTTAGCTTGGTCACGGTATAGTGCTCTACCGAACATGTTCATAGAAAAATGTTTACCCACGTAAACAATTGTCACTACAATGTCCTCGCATCCCACAATATGTGATTGGTTAATATATGGACATGCTTTTCAAGTTTGAAAACTTTGAATTAAACTTGCCAGTAAAACCGACTAAAGTAGGCGTATGCTTGTATCCACGGGATATGATTTAGTTGTTCCACCATGGTAGGGCGAACCATTGTTTCAGCTGGACTCGCGCTTGCTGTCATCTAAGGTTCTGATATATTTCGGCGATTCTAACCTGGAACATGGATTGCCATTTCTATTTGGTCACAAACTACGGACAAATTTATATCTATTATGACCGCGTAATATGAGCTAACGTACTCCGCTTCCCTCACTGTATATATTTGCGTCAGGAGCTAGGTGAATAATGAGTTTGTATTTATCCCCCTCCAGCCGTGTGGTTGCAGCCAGCTGGGATCGGTCAGCAGTGGCTGTGACGCCATCACGGGCCAATGTCAGTGTCAGCCGACATTCACCGGTACCCAGTGTGACCAGTGTCCCTTCGGGCATTTCAACTTCCCGTCATGTAACCCCTGTGCCTGTGACGTCAGAGGCAGTGCGACGGCGAGCTGCGAGGCCGGACAGTGTCAGTGTGACGACCTGGGGCAGTGTCCCTGTAAGGTGAGTGTGACGACCTGGGGCAGTGTCCCTGTAAGGTGAGTGTGACGACCTGGGGCAGTGTCCCTGTAAGGTGAGTGTGATGACCTGGGGCAGTGTCCCTGTAAGGTGAGTGTGACGACCTAGGGCAGTGTCCCTGTAAGGTGAGTGTGACGACCTTGGGCAGTGTCCCTGTAAGGTGAGTGTGACGACCTGGGGCAGTGTCCCTGTAAGGTGAGTGTGACGACCTGGGGCAGTATCCCTGTAAGGTGAGTGTGACGACCTGGGGCAGTATCCCTGTAAGGTGAGTGTGACGACCTGGGGCAGTGTCCCTGTAAGGTGAGTGTAACGACCTGGGACAGTGTCCCTGTAAGGTGAGTGTGACGACCTGGGGCAGTATCCCTGTAAGGTGAGTGTGACGACCTGGGGCAGTATCCCTGTAAGGTGAGTGTGACGACCTGGGGCAGTGTCCCTGTAAGGTGAGTGTAACGACCTGGGGCAGTGTCCCTGTAAGGTGAGTGTGACGACCTGGGGCAGTATCCCTGTAAGGTGAGTGTGACGACCTGGGGCAGTGTCCCTGTAAGGTGAGTGTGACGACCTGGGGCAGTATCCCTGTAAGGTGAGTGTGACGACCTGGGGCAGTATCCCTGTAAGGTGAGTGTGACGACCTGGGGCAGTGTCCCTGTAAGGTGAGTGTGACGACCTGGGGCAGTGTCCCTGTAAGGTGAGTGTGACGACCTGGGGCAGTATCCCTGTAAGGTGAGTGTGACGACCTGGGGCAGTGTCCCTGTAAGGTGAGTGTGACGACCTGGGGAAGTGTCCCTGTAAGGTGAGTGTGACGACCTTGGGCAGTGTCTCTGTAAGGTGAGTGTGACGACCTGGGGCAGTGTCCCTGTAAGGTGAGTGTGACGACCTGGGGCAGTGTCTCTGTAAGGTGAGTGTGACGACCTGGGGCAGTGTCCCTGTAAGGTGAGTGTGACGACCTGGGGCAGTATCCCTGTAAGGTGAGTGTGACGACCTGGGGCAGTGTCCCTGTAAGGTGAGTGTGACGACCTGGGGCAGTATCCCTGTAAGGTGAGTGTGACGACCTGGGGCAGTGTCTCTGTAAGGTGAGTGTAACGACCTGGGGCAGTGTCCCTGTAAGGTGAGTGTGACGACCTGGGGCAGTGTCGCTGTAAGGTGAGTGTGACGACCTGGGGCAGTGTCCCTGTAAGGTGAGTGTGACGACCTGGGGCAGTGTCCCTGTAAGGTGAGTGTGACGACCTGGGGCAGTGTCTCTGTAAGGTGAGTGTGACGACCTGGGGCAGTGTCCCTGTAAGGTGAGTGTGACGACCTGGGGCAGTGTCCCTGTAAGGTGAGTGTGACGACCTGGGGCAGTGTCCCTGTAAGGTGAGTGTGACGACCTGGGGCAGTGTCCCTGTAAGGTGAGTGTGACGACCTGGGGCAGTGTCCCTGTAAGGTGAGTGTGACGACCTGGGGCAGTGTCCCTGTAAGGTGAGTGTGACGACCTGGGGCAGTGTCTCTGTAAGGTGAGTGTGACGACCTGGGGCAGTGTCCCTGTAAGGTGAATGTGACGAGCGAAGTTGGGACTAACGGCACATTTTGCTTGTAAGGTTATACATAATATAAGCCTGAGATTATGTAACTAATTAGCAAGAATACTATTTTAGAAGAATGGAAACGCGAAAAAAATAAAGGTGAATAAAGCCTAAACATACACAAATAGTCTAGGTAGTACTATTTACCTGTAAATGGATATACCTTGATAATTTGTATACTGTTAACTCACAATCTATATAATGCAGGAACTGGTATTTGTTTATATGCAAATAATTTATTATCACGCATTCAAAGTGTCTGCTTCTTGAGGTTGATGCGTCCCTTTAACTTGCAGGTAAACGTGGCAGGTGCTCGTTGTGACCGGTGCGTGGAGGGTGCATTCAGTCTGGAGGCCTCCAACCCCCATGGATGCACTTCTTGTTTCTGCTTCGGCCGCTCGGAGCGCTGTCGGCAGTCGCCCTACACGTGGCTCCAGGTCAGTATAGAATGGAGAGAACAATGAAGGGGGTCGATTAAACGATTGTTGTTTTAGGTCCTTTTTGTGGACCTTACATATTACTTTTCTGCTAAATTAATATACTCCGTGGGCAGTACTGGACAATACATACTTACCTGAATGTGCCCTACAGTATCTGTCCCGTACAACCGCGTGTCCCCAGGCTGACACCCCTTGGCTTTGTGTTGCAGCGGTCCTGGTCTGACGTGGATGTCGACGTGAGCGTGAGCCGGGGGGTGGGCTCTGGCGGCCCGGGCGTGGGGCTGGGTGCCGAGGGCCCCCAGGTCCTGCTCCAGCCCACCCAGGTCAACCTGACCGTGAGCCCCCTGCAGATCGACCTGCCCATCTACACCGCCCTCCCCTCGGCGCTGCACGGGGACCAGGTCAGTGGGTTAGAGGGATTTAAAGGATGCAACCAATGATCCGAAGCACGTTCGGTTATATATATATATATATATACATATAATGATAGGCATTGGTGTAGTGATATATATTACTTTACCTGTATTTAATATAAAGTATTATGTCTGATCAGTCGCATCCATTGTCACGTGTTACCCGCCGCAGACGCTGTCGTACAATGGCAAACTGACACTGACCGTGACCAATGACCTTCCTCTGAGCGACTTCATTGGGGAAGAGGTGTGGCCCGTGGCTCGTATCGTGGGTAACTTCCGACTCTCGCTGTGGTACCGCGAGAAGACTCCAATCCTGCCGGGAAGTTCCCACCGCCTCGAGCTCCACCTCCACGAGGTAATCTCGCGCATGACACCCACGCCATTCACCAGGGGGCGCCACAGCTTATTTCTCGTCCTACTTAATCTATTAATCTAAATACTTTGCTGTTTTGCTTTGCGACGCATATACCGTGACATTAATTAACTCAGAGGGTCTTTAACCAAGTAATAGCAATATATTAAAAACAGTTATTGATAACAAATATATTTACATTAAAAACAAAAATGTCCCGTATGTTGCAGTATGTATTATTTAACCGTTAATATTGGGGGGCGTCGTGGTCCGGTCATGTCCTTATAAAAGATTAATCTCTTATAACGTCTGTCCTTTTCATTCCTTCTCCATTGCCACCCTCAGTTTTCCCTGGTGGTAACTAACACATACATATGTATATACATGAGGTGGTAACCAAGATATATATATGTATATACATGAGGTGGTAACCAAGATATATATATGTATATACATGAGGTGGTAACCAAGATATATATATGTATATACATGAGGTGGTAACCAAGATATATATATGTATATACATGAGGTGGTAACCAGGTTGTACCGTATCGTGCCATTCAGGATCTGTGGGAGGATGACGCCGGCCGCCCCGTATCCCGAGAGGTCCTCATGATCGCTCTCCAGAATGTGCAGCAATGGTGGGTCAAAGCCTCTGACGTCACGGGGGTCTCCGAAGATCACATGACCCTTCCTGAAGACCGGACGTCAGTGTATCTGGGTCACATCCGGTAGGTTCACTTCCGATCTCGTGTTGTGTACTGAATAAATCGTTCTTGGACAATCGGTTACATTGTTGTCAACTATATATGAAGGAATATATGAAGCGTTTGTTATTTATGTGGAGGTATGAGAAAATTGGGAAAGGTAACAGCGGTGGTGATTTCATCGACTGGATGAGTATTGCGTGTTAACAATTATCATGATAACTAGGCTCGAAATTCTATGACGTTAGCTAGGAAGCAGCTTTGCACATAATGTGAACGGCTCCTGTTTCATGGTTTCAGGAGTGCCGACGTTGTAATAAGCTGTTCGTCATATAGAACGCACACCTGTCTATAAATCGCACACGTGTCGGAGCCTTTGATGGACTTAAGACGGGTGATGGGTTTGTGTTTTAGGATCGGTGACGCTGACCTGGATTATGCCGTCTCGGGTGATGGATCCGGACACGTGGCTTCAGGCGTTGAAGTGTGCAGCTGTCCCCCGGAGTACGAGGGTCTGTCATGCCAGGTAGATAAGGGGGTCACACATCAGACAGACAAATAGAACCATTGGCCATATCATAGGATTCCCAAAATAAAACGAGTTGAACCTTTCGAAAGCGGAAGGTCCTCTCCCAGAGGTTGTACATACAAGCAACATCTAATATATATCCGGACTTACAATACACGACAATAAGAAAAGAAAAGTAATTTTTTTAAATACATCTTATTTATACGGTTTAGGTTAATAGGTTAAAGTAACTTAATGGGCAGATTATTATGTTTTTTTGTTCCATAAAATTATATTTTTTTCTTTTATTTCTCATTTATACCCTTTGTCTTTAGGATCCAGCTTCTGGATACCACCGTGAGCGACCAGATGACTTCCTGGACAGTGAAAATCCTTTGGATCTGATCGGAGAGAGCGTCCTGTGTCGTTGTCATGGACACAGCAGCTTTTGTGACAAAGAGACAGGCGTGTGTCAGGTAAGGAGACCTTCGGCACCGAGGAATGGCTTTCAGGGTTGACAACACCCGATAGCTTATATGACTTGCACAGTTTTTACTTTCTGCATCCGTCAATTACACATCAATTACCCCTATGTCTGTCAGTTCCTTATTTGTCCGTTCTGAAATGAAAATACCTCTCGCTCTATTCTTTCGATTACACAGTTTGATACACTGCCTTTCTAGTCAATTTAATATCACGTCCTAGAATACTATACTATAAAAATACACATACTACCGTGTTCCTTATGTAACAGAATTGCCAACACTTCACGAGTGGGGACAACTGTCAGTTCTGCGATAGTGGTTACTATGGCGATGCCACCATGGGGTCACCAACTGATTGCCACGCGTGCGCCTGCCCTGGACCTGAGCCCGAGCAGAGGTCAGTTTAAATACCCCCGCGGTGTCTTCTACCGGAGGCATTATACAAAATATAATTAGAATGGCACACGGATTCTGAGGATATCGTGCAAGGCCGAAAACTTTATTTTTGTGATATCTGACAAATCTGTTGTGATCTACATACCACTTAGTGACTCTTTCAAGTCAAGCTATTCAGTCTACGAGATAAAAGATAATACGTCATCTAGATATTTATGCCTCATATAAACAAGGATTAGGATTGGTTTTGAGGGATATTAGATATAATATGTAACCAATATCGACACACCATTTATTAACGATGGTTTTATAACATGATTTCACTGACCGACGTGTGACCTTCCAGTTTCAGTGCGACATGCTACGCTGTCGGGGGCGGTGGCTATGTGTGCGACCGCTGCGCCGAGGGTTACGGCGGGGACCACTGTGACGTGTGAGTACGGACGGCTATTGAAGTCCCCATTGATCATTATAACACCAATATAGATAGTAATAAATAACGCCCGACTGACTCGGTTTCACAAACGACTCCAAAACTACCGTGGTGGGTATTGAGAGGGGATATATTACCTTAAGTGCTGCCTGGTCATAAATTTGTGCGTATGTCAGGGACATCGTGTAATAATAGTTTGTCCACTTCTCAATAAATTAAGTGCCAACCGATTCGCGTGTTTCGCGATTCACCATGTTTTCGTCCCTTGTGTCCGGTCAATGCATACAGACACTTCGCGATTTGCGCTGTGTTATATTCCATCTATCTTAGCTACACAATGGCTGGCCTATGCATGAAAATTGCAACATGAAATATATCTTATAGTTTAAATAGAATATTTTCTTTTTTACCTGTCTTATGTTATTATGTTACTCGCGCATGTACATTGACATTGATTGGTAATAAATAAATGGTTTGTCAACAACAAAAATCTGAGCTTCGAAATTACCATTCTTCTTGTATGCTTTCTTCATATCTGTACTCATGGGGCCATGGCCCATTTAGTACAATAAATACGATTATGACTCGGTGGATGACATAACATGCTCCTTTAATATTTAAAATGACACGAATTTGATTTCTTTTTCGCTCGCTCATGTGTATAACCGCATTTCAGATGCGCGTCTGGTTACTATGGCAACCCGTGGGTACCGGGAGGACGGTGCACGCCGTGCGGTTGCAGCCCTGGGGGGTCGGTGGCTGGGCACTGTGACCAGGCGACCGGCCGGTGCCACTGTGCCCCCGGGATCACGGGCCTCAAATGTGACCAGTGCCAGCCCCGCCACGTCATAGTGGAAGGGCGCTGTCAGTGTGAGTATCTCCCGCTTGGGGCACCACGTGTCTGTCCCCATCGTGATCAGCTGCCATCTCGCTATTAACCTTAACTTTTTCCGGGTAAACCAAGTAACAATTAATGTCATTAGAGGCATTATTTGTGTTTGGTTCGACCAAAGGAAATAACTGTTGACCAACCATTCGTTCTCTTCAGGTTTCATCTCTCAATTTTTTTAGTCAGAAGGAAATAATTATTTACTTAAAGAAAACAACATGAACCTTAATTTCGGCCGGACCGGTTCCACCAACCATCATACATATCTACATATGCTGGTGCCTATATTGCTACCTCATGTGGCGGTCACGGTTGCCTAGGAACAGATTAATTGTGCCTAACTTTACGCGTGTTTGGCTTATCCCCTTCAGCCTGTGACGAGGGCTGCTCAGGCCTCTCCCTGGAGAGTGTGGACGATCTGTGGATGGTCGTCAACAACTTCAACACGTCAGCGGCCGCCCTGTTACCCTGGTCAAAGATCAGCTACATCGACACTATGGTGGGCCAGTACACGGTGAGTGGGCCACCAGCAGGAGTGTAGGCGAAAATAACGCGGTCTCTGTACATACAGCCTTCTTAATTTGTTTCATCTGGATCTTCACATAATAAAAGTGAATCAGTTCAATAGAGCTTAATAGAGTATTTGTGACATTTTCTTTCAGAAAAACCTTGGTAATGTGTCCATCCCATCTCTACGCACCACTCAGAACCTTCTGGAGGAATTGAACCTCGAAGCCGACCGCATCCAGAAACAGGTACCCTCACGCCGTCCAAAGACGTCAGGATGAGATGAGTCATAGTTACTTTAGACAGAGCCATAGAAGATTGTTCAACGTTGTTCTGTATTAACCTTACGTGATGTGTATACGACACAGTAATTAACACGAATACTCGCGACTCTCCGGTCAACGGTCTTCGAGAGCTATTGGAATTCCTCGTACATGTTTTATGCCGCGAGTTACATATGTTACGTCCTGCGTATACGACACCATTCCTGTGAACGGTGAACGAATGTCACACGTGGCTTGACATGGAGCGAGTTTGAATCGATCAGCTGATGGCGTACGTGTGTTGTTTGACCTCAGGCGACCTCTGCGGCGGCGTCCGGTGTGAGTAGGTCGATGGACGGCGAGGACCTGTGGATACAGGCGGAAGACCTCGTGTCTGACATCTGGAACACGCACAGCGAGGCGGAAGGTAACAACGGGGTCACTCGACCACACCACCAGGGGGGGCTAGTTAAGTTAATCTCTGTATAATGTTGCAGCTACCTCGAGTTGCAGCTAAATATGATCCGTATTAACGTGCCGGGTGCATGCCAGACGATAATGTTAATACATTTAGGGCCTTATATATGTAACATATATTTGTTATCACTATTTGTTCGACATTTGAGGAATTGTGTGCATTAACCTCCTACAACCCGCTGCGATTAACACTTCTTTCCTGGGAAACTATTACACGAATTCCTGACGAGAGACACAGGATCCACATGGATGTAAACTAAAACACACCCGCTGTGAAAAAAAAAAAAAAAAACGTTCTCCGGTCACGTGATCAGGTGACGTGCGAGAGACGCTGGACCGGTTGGAGGGTCAGTTAGAAGACACGACTGGAGGTCAGTGGGACATGAGCGAGCGCCTGGCGGAGGCCGAGGACATCCTGGCCACCATGGAAGACGTCAATTTCATGGTGTCAGCCTTCCAGGGCGACTCGGAGAACATGTGAGTGCTCTGACCCCCCCCCCCCCCCCACCCCCTCGTCCACGAACCCGTCTTACGGTTTCTCAAACCTCGCTAGCTGCACAGAGAGTCACATGAGATTCGAGCTGTGTTGAAGGAATATGAAGTCACTATGTTGTCTTATTGCACTGTAGCTGGGTAGTTAACATCATCCCTAAATGGTCAAAAGCTGATCGAGACTATTTGGAGAAGTTTGGAGTAAAAGATGACATCGTATGAGGGACTGCCATATACATTATTGTTACCACTGATGCCACTGAAATGACGTAGGTTCCGTTTGTAATGAACATACTAATGTAACAGGTAAACGGATCTACATGAAGAAAACCATAACACTCTGATATTTGATATATTTATATATCTGTTGCCTCCATATTAGTTTTGCCGATCAGTCCCTGAAGAAAGTGGAGGGCATTGTAGGACACTACTCTCTGGATCTGGAGGGCATTGAAGCCAGACGCAATGACAGTCAGAGTCGTCTTCTTGACATCATTGAATTGTTAGATCAAGTGAACAACGGGACTGATCATGTTGTGGCCGAGAACACCGCCAACAAAGACCTCTCTTATCAGATCAAGGTAACACTTTGTTCCTAGATATATTAATGTAATGGCGCTGCATTTCAAGTTATGATACAAAATAACGTTTTTTGTTGAACACATGATGGCGTATGGCGTGAATTTGAATGGCGTATGCAAACTTATGATTAAGAAGAATAGAAGTAGAATAATTATGTGTTGAAATTGGATATTAAGTCAAAAGTACAAATAAACCCCTCACCCCCACGCAATAGCAATGTCAAACAAATGAGAAAATCTGAGAAATCATACAAGGAGATGCCACAAAATCTGCTAAGTTGATCCTTACGTGTATACCTATATACAAATATATATATATTTTGCTTTTAGAGCAAACTTGATGAACTGGAAGAAGAAAAGGCTGGGATAGATCAAGCGTTCGATATGGCTGATTCAACCAATGGAAACGCTTCTGACACTATGAAGAATGACGTCAGGGGTAACCACAAGGTACGGTATGAAACGTTAGGTCAAGGTCAAGGTCGCTTTTTGCATACTATAACATGTATGTGCTCTTTTGCTTTGTCTCTACGGAAAAGCTTTTCAAAACATTTGTAGTTCGATGACAAATAATAGCGAGTCCTGCTTTGTAGACTTTGAAGATTCAACGTATGCAGGAACTTGTGGTATGGAACGTTTAACTACTGATTTGTAATGTAAAGCAACGCATTCAGCCTTTGTGGAGCAAGCTCAACGTAACAGCTTCCTGGACTTCTCTACCACACCCACAGGCTGCTCTTGACATGATGCGTGACGTACGGAGTAAGCTGGACCAGGTGACCATGAAGGCGGGGGTGCTGGAGCAGAGTCTCCCAGACCAGCAGCCTGCACTGACCAAGGCACAGGTTCACGCCGACCAGCTGACCGCGCAGGCGGACGGACTCGATAGGTGGGTCCACTGCTGAGATGAAAACATTCTCAGACACCAAGGCTGCATGATTACTACATTTGTTCTGTGCCTTAATTTTCTCATATAATGTTTCCTTTGCGACCCAATAGCAGTTTACATATTAACCTTGCGTCACTATATGATCCATTTGAGTCACCTCACTTTATATCCAATGAAAACATCTAAAACACCGAAGATGCATAATGATTTTCTTTGTATATGATTGATCCACTTTACCCCCTTCACTAGAAATCCAATGCGTCCCGCCAACAACCATTGCATTGTTAAGCATGTGGCTGAGTTTGCCTTGACTTGCAGCCAGTTTGCGGAGACGCGAGTGGCCTCCGAGGACGCGGTCCAGGCGGCCAACGTGTACGAGAACATCGCGGCCGCCATTGACAACGCCATGAACGCCACGAGGGACGCCAGCGACGCCGCCATGAACGCCTCAACCGCCGTGAGTGACGTCATAACCAGACTGGTCGAGAGCGCTCTTATCACGAGATTGGACAATAGCGCTCTCATCACGAGACTGAACGGTGTAACTCTAATAACGAGACTGGCGCTATCATAACGAAAGTAGACGAGAGCGCTCTCATCGCGTGATTGGGCAAGAGCGATGCCACAGCGAGGCTGGACGACAGCCCTATCACAAAGAGCTGGCTCTAATGTGAAGTTGTGAACCTGGTTATCTCGATGTGGACCGGGTTATCCCGATGTGGATCGGCTTGTCCCGATATGGACCGGGTTATCCCGTAGTGGACCGCGTTATTCAGATTCAATTAAGCGGTATAAGATTTTTCAATCGTTTGATACAGCTCGTGCTCTCAGAATCATCGTCTTATGCCGAGCTCTTACTCTTCCCTAATGTGCAGGTTTACTATCCGTTCATGCTGGTAACGAAGGCTGCTTTCCCTCCTTCCTCCTCTTTTTAGATTGGTGACGACCCCGGTGGTCCAATCAAAGAACAGGTCGCCGTATCCCTGGCTAAAAGCAAGGATCTCCATGACAACGCTACCAAATTGAATAACTTGGCCCAAGGTAAGACAAGGATAAAGAGATGCATAAATTACATTCTAATCCCCTCTGGTATTCACATTACTGAGTGCCATAAGTTTCGTCGCAAATTAATTAATGTTAATCTGAAACGATGATCTGTCTACGCAGTTGAAGTAAACTAATTCGAGCCATCAGTTATTGAGAGGTATTACATTGAAAATAAGTTGGCGTTATTGCAGGGATGCCCGCCCGACTTAGAGACCGGAAATTAAGCGCTGATGGCACGACAGCCAACAACGACGAGGCTCAAAGCAAACTGGAGGCCATGGAAGACATCATGGCCAACCTCTCGTCAGGTACATGTACCGCTGTGCTGGGTCACTCATCATTCCACTGTTTGTCATTTCTCCTGGCTGATCTCAATATAAACTGAGCGCCTAGCAACACGTTGTTCACTTCCACCTTTAGGGATGGCTGATCTCAATATAAACTGAGCGCCTAGCAACGCGTTGTTCACTTCCTCCTTTAGGGATGGCTGATCCCGTTGACGATATCACGTATGAGGCCACCAACACGGTTGCCAAGGCGACCGGGGTGTCTGAGCGGGCGATGGAAATCCAGCAGGAGTTGGACGACAAGTTTGTGCCCCGAGTGGAAGAGATGACCGCGAGCACGGCGGACGGACTGAGGCGAGCCAGCGCCCAAGGTCAGTGAGGACAACAACCACGTGAACTAACCGTACTGACGTACTGCAGTTTCGTTTATCTTTAATTGTGCATTAATGGCAGTTTCTCGGTTAAAGTTACTGATAAGGCAACACAGATAAGACTACTATTAAAGATGTTTGTGTTTGTGTGATTAATAATACAATATTCAAGGACTGTTGGTCCAAATATATCTGTTCGCAAAAGGGAGTGGCACTCACATGATCAATCCGGAGAGAACTCTCCTTTCTTTCTCATTTTGACACTGTGGTGTCCCCAGTGACGATAAATGTACACAATTCGTTTCTCGTCTCCTCGTCGTCTTTGGTTATCACCTGTATAATCGAATAAAGTTTTGTTCGTAGATACTTTTACTCTCGAAGCGATATTTCACAGCGACATCAGAGGAGTTGGTACACCTACATGATATATTATACGTTTGTATTTGATGCCCTTGCAGTGAAGGCGGTGACATCAGCGCTAAGTTGTTACACCTACATGAGATATTATACGTTTGTATTTGATGCCCTTGCAGTGAAGGCGGCGACATCAGCGCTAAGTTGTTACACCTACATGAGATATTATACGTTTGTATTTGATGCCCTTGCAGTGAAGGCGGCGACATCAGCGCTAAGTTGTTACACCTACATGAGATATTATACGTTTGTATTTGATGCCCTTGCAGTGAAGGCGGCGACATCAGCGCTAAGTTGTTACACCTACATGAGATATTATACGTTTGTATTTGATGCCCTTGCAGTGAAGGCGGCGACATCAGCGCTAAGTTGTTACACCTACATGAGATATTATACGTTTGTATTTGATGCCCTTGCAGTGAAGGCGGCGACATCAGCGCTAAGTTGTTACGACAACATGAGATATTAGACGTTTGTATTTGATGCCCTTGCAGTGAAGGCGGCGACATCAGCGCTAAGTTGTTACACCTACATGAGATATTAGACGTTTGTATTTGATGCCCTTGCAGTGAAGGCGGCGACATCAGCGCTAAGTTGTTACACCTACATGAGATATTAGACGTTTGTATTTGATGCCCTTGCAGTGAAGGCGGCGACATCAGCGCTAAGTTGTTGCACCTACATGAGATATTATACGTTTGTATTTGATGTCCTTGCAGTGAAGGCGGCGACATCAGCGCTAAGTTGTTACACCTACATGAGATATTATACGTTTGTATTTGATGCCCTTGCAGTGAAGGCGGCGACATCAGCGCTAAGTTGTTACGACAACATGAGATATTAGACGTTTGTATTTGATGCCCTTGCAGTGAAGGCGGCGACATCAGCGCTAAGTTGTTACACCTACATGAGATATTAGACGTTTGTATTTGATGCCCTTGCAGTGAAGGCGGCGACATCAGCGCTAAGTTGTTACACCTACATGAGATATTAGACGTTTGTATTTGATGCCCTTGCAGTGAAGGCGGCGACATCAGCGCTAAGTTGTTACGACAACATGAGATATTAGACGTTTGTATTTGATGCCCTTGCAGTGAAGGCGGCGACATCAGCGCTAAGTTGTTACACCTACATGAGATATTATACGTTTGTATTTGATGCCCTTGCAGTGAAGGCGGCGACATCAGCGCTAAGTTGTTACGACAACATGAGATATTAGACGTTTGTATTTGATGCCCTTGCAGTGAAGGCGGCGACATCAGCGCTAAGTTGTTACACCTACATGAGATATTATACGTTTGTATTTGATGCCCTTGCAGTGAAGGCGGCGACATCAGCGCTAAGTTGTTACGACAACATGAGATATTAGACGTTTGTATTTGATGCCCTTGCAGTGAAGGCGGCGACATCAGCGCTAAGTTGTTACGACAACATGAGATATTATACGTTTGTATTTGATGCCCTTGCAGTGAAGGCGGCGACATCAGCGCTAAGTTGTTACACCTACATGAGATGTTAGACGTTTGTATTTGATGCGCTTGCAGTGAAGTCGGCGACATCAGCGCTAAGTTGTTACACCTACATGAGATATTATACTTTTGTATTTGATGCCCTTGCAGTGAAGGCGGCGACATCAGCGCTAAGTTGTTACACCTACATGAGATATTATACGTTTGTATTTGATGCCCTTGCAGTGAAAGCGGCGACATCAGCGCTAAACTTGTTACACCTACATGAGGTATGATACGTTTGCATTTGATGCCCTAGCAGTGAAGGCGGCGACATCAGCGCTAAGTTGTTACACCTACATAAGATATTATACGTTTGTATTTGATGCCCTTGCAGTGAAGGCGGCGACATCAGCGCTAAGTTGTTACACCTACATAAGATATTATACGTTTGTATTTGATGCCCTTGCAGTGAAGGCGGCGACATCAGCGCTAAGTTGTTACACCTACATAAGATATTATACCTTTGTATTTGATGCCCTTGCAGTGAAGGCGGCGACATCAGCGCTAAGTTGGTACACCTACATGAGATATTATACGTTTGTATTTGATGCCCTTGCAGTGAAGGCGGCGACATCAGCGCTAAGTTGTTACACCTACATGAGATATTATACGTTTGTATTTGATGCCCTTGCAGTGAAGGCGGCGACATCAGCGCTAAGTTGTTATACCTACATGAGATATTATACGTTTGTATTTGATGCGCTTGCAGTGAAGGCGGCAACATCAGCGCTAAGTTGTTACACCTACATGAGATATTATACGTTTGTATTTGATGCCCTTGCAGTGAAAACGGCGACATCAGCGCTAAACTTGTTACACCTACATGAGGTATGATACGTTTGCATTTGATGCCCTTGCAGTGAAGGCGGCGACATCAGCGCTAAGTTGTTGCACCTACATGAGATATTATACGTTGGTATTTGATGCCCTTGCAGTGAAGGCGGCGACATCAACGCTAAGTTGTTACACCTACATGAGATATTAGACGTTTGTATTTGATGCCCTTGCAGTGAAGGCGGCGACATCAGCGCTAAGTTGTTGCACCTACATGAGATATTATACGTTTGTATTTGATGCCCTTGCAGTGAAGGCGGCCGGGGAAGAGTTCGACCGACTCCATAACATTACGGAGATGCTGGACGAGAAGAGGAGCAGGATCGAGCAGATTGGAGTGGACCTCGGGGAGAGCATCTTGGAGCTGAAGGAGAAGATCAAACAGGCTCGCAACCTGGCCAACAGCGTGAGTGGTGTCGGTGTGGTTCCAGACTGGCCCTGTCACGCGGCAAGATCATGTCGTGCCAATGTGAAAACTCCATGGTAGAGCCGAGCCCGCATTGTGCCCGGGTTTATCGCCCACTTGTTTCAAATGTTTCTTATCCTGCACCAAATGGACGTGGTTGGGCGTCACTCCGACTCGGCGTCGGGAGGGGGGGGGTCGAGTGGTTGCGCGGTCAACTGCAGACCGACAGGTTGCGGGTTCAAACCTCGCGCGTGTCTGGCGAGTGCTTCGTCATTTCACAACATTTCCCCAGGAGCTTCATTGCTCTGGTTTAGCCCATGTGCGCACCAATCCAGCACTCCGTCCCGATGGCACTCGCTCTTCAACATATTTCCTGGGACTGATGTAGTAACAGACTCCAATACGGAAACTGTTGGATTTTATTTTTGACATCGGTGCTCGAACACACGAATACAAATGCCACGTTCCAGACAGTAATTTCCCTGTCTCGTAACTTTTAGACGAGCACATTGTCTGGTACATCCTGGCATTAGCTGCTGTATGACGTCCGTTCTAATTCCGTTATTCCGTAATCACAGATCAAGATCTCCTTGCACAATCCTGGATTCTGCGTCCGGCGGTACGAGCCGGAAGTGGAGCCCTCCACGGCCAACACAGTGTCCTTCCACTTCAAGAGCAACAGCACCAGTCAGGACATGCTTCTCCTGTTACTGAGGAGTCCCAACACGGTATGTGAACTTACTGAGGAGCCCCAACACGGTATGTGATCTTACTGAGGAGTCCCAACACGGTATGTGATCTTACTGAGGAGTCCCAACACGGTATGTGATCTTACTGAGGAGCCCCAACTCGGTATGTGATCTCACCGATAAGTCCTAACACGGTATGTGATCTCACCGATGAGTCCCAACACGGTATGTGATCTTACCGATGAGTCCCAACACGGTATGTGATCTTACTGAGGAGCCCCAACTCGGTATGTGATCTCACCGATAAGTCCTAACACGGTATGTGATCTCACCGATGAGTCCCAACACGGTATGTGATCTTACCGATGAGTCCCAACACGGTATGTGATCCTACTGAGGAGCCCCAACTCGGTATGTGATCTCACCGATGAGTCCTAACACGGTATGTGATCTTACCGATGAGTCCCAACACGGTATGTGATCTTACTGAGGAGCCCCAACTCGGTATGTGATCTCACCGATGAGTCCTAACACGGTATGTGATCTTACCGATGAGTCCCAACACGGTATGTGATCTTACTGATGAGTCCCAACACGGTATGTGATCTTACTGAAGAGTCCCAACGCGATATGGGATCTTACCGATGAGTCTCAACACGGTATGTGATCTTACTGATGAGTCCCAACACGGTATGTGATCTTACTGAGGAGCCCCAACTCGGTATGTGATCTCACCGATGAGTCCTAACACGGTATGTGATCTTACCGATGAGTCCCAACACGGTATGTGATCTTACTGAAGAGTCCCAACGCGATATGGGATCTTACCGATGAGTCTCAACACGGTATGTGATCTTACTGAAGAGTCCCAACGCGATATGGGATCTTACCGATGAGTCTCAACACGGTATGTGATCTTACTGATGAGTCCCAACACGGTATGTGATCTTACTAAAGAGTCCTAACGCGGTATGTGATGTTACCGATGAGTCCCAACATGGTATGTGATCTTACTGATGAGGTGTGTGCATTTCCTGATGAGACCCAACATGGCATTTCCGCATTGCTAGTTCAACCTCGATGTTAATAATCAATAACTGTAACTCCCATAATATCATATTATCCTATATGTAATAGCAATATAATAAATGAGACATATCTATTTTCTTTTGTTATTTGCCTGGGCTATATATCTCGGCTTTGTCCTTTTTATTTCTTATTTTGATTGATCTTATTTCCGTGACGCTATCTTGTCTGGTCGCCAGTCGGACTTCCTGGCGGTGGAGTTGATCGGGAGCCACGTGCAAGTGATGTGGGACGTGGGGGCCGGAACCACCTCTCTGACGCACGACCTTGACATTCATCCCGCCTACCTCGTGTCTGACGAACCCAGCAAGTGGTACAGGGTCGAAGTGGAGAGGTTGGTGCTGCCTTTGGAATATAGATTAAATCAATCATATTTAAAGGTGTGACAGAAATGGACAGATTTTACAATTTGGTTGGTAGTCATATAACATGTCTATAGACCATCGTACGAGGTATTCGCTAACCATAATCGTGTATCATTCCGGTATCTGTATAATTCCAGTAGCTTACAGTTCGCAGCCCTGACATTGTATCTGAAGATAGATGAGTTGTATTGTCACACAATGGGGGAGACAAAATTAGGCCACACTCTCCACAGTTGCGTGGTGAGATCAGTTTAAATTTGTGACTCGTCATCCACATATATAAAGGTTGTACAATGTGCCTACTCGATTGTTACAGACTGAGCAATGGGATGAGGCTGGGGGTGCGACGGCTGTCGGAGAGAGGCGCGACGGCCAGCGTGACGGAGGAGTCCCCTCCCGCCTTCAGCACCATGGACCTCCCCACTCAGCCCCCAGACCTGTTTGTGGGCGGTGTGCCCCGGGACTACGAGGTCTGCCCACACCCTCACACCCTCACACTACATCCACCATCTCACATATTCCGTGCTTACACCAGTGCAAATTCCGTTTTTAGAAATAATGCAGCTGTATCTTCTAACTTCTCGGGATGCAAGCCGAGTGTCATTTCAATCGCTGTTTATATATTATTTATCGTTTATTACCTTAATATTTAATATAATATATGAAAAGTCTCATTAGAAGATTTTGTGTTGATTCTGTGCGATTTTCTTTAGAGCCATGCACGTAATGGTGTCATAAGGTGAGATATTTACGACTTCAGTTGCCGAAAGGAGTGCGCACGCGCTGGTTCTCTGGTTGCCTTGGTGACGTGAAGCTGGATGACAAACCCATCGGTCTCTACAACTTCCGTCAGCTGGAAGGAGGGCAATGCGACGGCTGTTCGGAAGTGTAAGTCAATTCGTATATAGTTAAGTTTTATCGATACTGGTGAATAAATGACAAGGAGACATAAACAATTTAATATGATAGACGAATTTGTGTTTATTTATTCCTATTACATTACATTGTTCACTCTTCTGACACCCGCTCGGCCACTGTTTCATCTGTAGCTCTCCTATGGCAGCAGAATAACACATCACGGCCACGTAACATATATGTTTTGCTACTACCCGGAAGCCACGCGGGTGCCAATTACATCTCATGCCGTCACAGAAGAGTAACATATGCTACATTTAGTTAAACACCCTGCCCTGTACCGCTAGGCTGCTTGGTTGCTTTGCCCCCCATGTGTGCACAGAAGTGGCCTCACGCTCCTCTCTCGTGTTGGTGATAGGCCGGGTCAGAGCGGTACGTTCAGCACGTACCAGTTTGACGGGTCCGGGTACGCCATCCACCCGCCCGTCATGTACGACACCTCGCGCTTCATCATCCGCCTGGAGTTCAAGGCCATCTGGGAGGAGGCTCTGCTCTTCTTCGCCCACAACGACGAGACGGTAAGGAGAACAGGGCCGCTAGGTGTACTAATGTGTCATGTGTATGTGTGGTGTGCATACCGGTAAGTACAAGTATTGTATAATGTGTTGTATACGTTTGTTGTGTACATGTATTGTATCGTTTGTTGTGTACAAGTATTGTATACATGTGTTGTATACGTTTGTTGTGTACATGTATTATCTAGTTTGTTGTGTACAAGTATTGTATACATGTGTTGTATAGTTTGTTGTGTACATGTGTTGTATATTTTGTTGTGTACGTGTGTTGTGTACGTTTGTTGTATACGTTTGTTGTGTGCATGTGTTGTATAGTTTGTTGTGTACATGTGTTGTATAGTTTGTTGTGTACGTTTGTTGTATACGTTTGTTGTGTGCATGTGTTGTATAGTTTGTTGTGTACATGTGGTGTGTACGTTTGTTGTGTACGGGTGTTGTGTACGTTCGTTGTATACGTTTGTTGTGTACATGTGTTGTATAGTTTGTTGTGTACATGTGGTGTGTACGTTGGTTGTATACGTTTGTTGTGTACATATGTTGCGTATACGTGTTGTTGTCTGTCCACTGATGATCAACCTAGATCGCTTGCTCCAGGAACTAGGTCTTGCTTTGCATTGTTTAATTATATATAATCCTCATTAAAACTTTAGGATCTAGTGCTAAAATAATCTATTGCTGCTTCTTATTCGGTTTCATGACAATGACCAAGCGGAATTATTATTTCACTGTAACATGAATGTATTGAGTCATGGAATGCTTCGACCGGCAATGCAACCTTATGTTAGTGGCACTTATTAGACGCTAGTCACTACGCAATCCCTTGTTGTGGAGCGTACATCTCTCAGTCCCTTAGTAGATCTATATACGTCGTTACAGTCTCTTCCGTTGTCTGTGATCTATCCAGGGGGAATACGTGGCTCTGGAATTAACGGAAGGTCATGTGGTATTCCGCTACGTGGCTCAAGGTCAAGGTCAAATCACGCTGCGTTCACGGTTTAAGCACAACGCTAATGACTGGGTCACTGTACAGGCCGGACGGGACGACTCGCTCAAAGGTGGCCATGTTGGTGACGTCATCGCATGCATGTGTCCGCAAATCTGCGCCTATTTTAACGACTGCTATCAGTTCTTTTGCTGGCGTGAATAAAATTCCATGTAAAGGTTTCATCGCTTTATATTAAATGATCATATGTAGTATTTATAGATTAAGAAAATACTTCTAAGTATACCACAGGCTAAGATTATCATGACCTTGCATTTTGCTTGACTCTTACTGAACACATATTATTGTGTATATTTGTGTCTTGTCATTGAATGAATTAACCAAGGCACGTGGCTCAGGTCATATGGGAATGCCCATCGTTGTTTGTAACGCGCGTACTGTTTCCTCGTTGAAGCCTTCCTGGACGTGGAGGGCGAGGACTTGATACAGGTGCCGCCCGGAAAGAGAATTCTGAGTCTAGAGAAGAGCGCGCTTTACATCGGCGGAGTTCCTGCTACCGTGAGGCCCGAATAGTGAGTGTCCCTGTTGCACGTGTAATCACGGGCCGACAAGCAGAGAGACAGTTACAATGTGTCACACTCTCCTTAAGTTATCATGGGTCACACTTCTCCTTACAGTTACAGTGTGTCAGACTACCCTTACAGTTACAGTGTGTCAGACTACCCTTACAGTTACAGTGTGTCAGACTACCCTTACAGTTACAATGTGTCAGACTACCCTTACAGTTACAATGTGTCACACTTCTCCTAACAGTTGCAATGTGTCACTCTTCCTTACATTTACAATGTGTCACACTTAATTCTCCTTACAGTTACAACGTGTCACCCTTTTCCTTACATTTACAATGTGTCACACTTCTCCTAACAGTTGCAATGTGTCACTCTTCCTTACAGCTACAATGTATCACACTTCTAACAGTGGTAACAATGTCATACGCTTCTCTTTCCAGTTACAACGTGTCGCGCCTCAGTTTTCTGGGCTGCCTGAGGAACGTGCAGGCGCTGTCTCGGGGGTCCTTCATGCTCGACCTCATTGATGGCGTCTTTGTCGGCATGCAGCGAGGCTGTCGAGACAAGGTACCAGCCCTACAGACTCCCTGTTGGGGTTTAATATGCTTTATATATCTGGACAAATAGACAGGGTTCGATTCCTGCCCCTTGCACATGCCTGGTGTGAGTGTGTATGTGGGGGGGCGGGGGGGGGGCATATATATAATAATCAATAATCTTGCAATTTGCTCGTCTGGCTTAGCTAATAGTAACATGGGATATGTCACTTTGGTACATCAGTGGGAAACTACAAGTACAGCTGCGCTGCTGACAAACATTCTGCATTTGTAGCTAGGGTGTATATGTACTGTATGCATACCATAACAACTAGTGGCATATTTCTGCTTCAGACTGCACGAACCGTGGGTTTCCAAGGTGACGGGCACGTGCAGTTGCCAAGCGACGACATGGAGAAGGATGGTAACATCTCCTTCGCTTTCCGCACTCAACAGTATGGAGCCCTCCTCATTCTGGCTAAAGGTTACAACCCTGAGGTAAGTAGAGATTCACATTGAATTGATGTAAAGTACGTCTGTTTCTTTTCTTTCCATGAAGTCCATTGTGTGCACATATTTACCGCAATATCACAGATATCGTACGTGTATTATCAGATGTTACCACCAAACTTGTTGACATACCTGCAGTGTCTCATGCGTTAAACATCACTTTACGCCCCTGCCCCCGCCCTCCCCATTGACGTTCTAGAGCTTCTACTCGGTGTCCATAACAACGGGGAGGCTGAGCACGTGGTTCAACGCGGGCGAGGGGCTGGCCAGCATCACTTCCGGCGAGGTTTATAACGACGGACATCTGCACAGCGTCTCCATCATCAAGACCCATCGGCTGTTAGTATCACCATGGCAACCCATGGTAGCGCCGCACGCTCCTGTCGAACCAATGAAAGGGACAACACAAAACTATTGCCTTGAACTGATAGTTTTATCATTGCGCAGAACATCTTATCCAGAGATTCTAAATAGTAATACTTACAGTGTGATAACGAACGAACTTAAGATACTCCGTAATTCAAATCATCTATATATTGGTTATAATATAAGTGAAATCCCTTTAAGACCAATCACGTAGCATATCTAATCCTAACGGCAGTGTTTTGCTGCCTTCTCGTTTATTACAACTATTAACACCATGTTTACTGGTGGTTATATAGGATTCAGATGTACATGATGCAGTATTTTTGCCGCCGCCTCGTTAATTACAACTGTTAACGCCATCTTTACTGGTCGTCAGGATCCAGGTGTACGTGGACGACACGTTCAGCGGGTCGAGTCGCCTGCCGTCGGGCACCAGTCGGGTGAACAGCATGCCCGGCGAGCGCGGCGGGCTGTATGTGGGCGGCGTGCCGGACAACATCGACGCCAGGGGGCGCGCCGCGTCACTCGTGGCACTCAAGGGATGCATCCGGGACCTCGCCATCAACGGACAGTCAGTGATTTTATTTAAAATACACAATAATAGAATGTCTTTATCGACCGTTGGTTCAAACATGGGTTTACGTATAATTATGTAATTTGATGCGGGTCAGCAGGTCTGCGAATTTATTATCTATGGGGTTGTCCTTCTTTTTGTTCATTTTTTTTATCATTTATTGGAGTATACCGTGGCTAAACAAATATGAAAGTGATTGCACGGATACGAAATGGATGGCGTAAATACACTTTCTAACATTGACCCCTAGGCGATACCTTTAAGTAATTATTTAATAACCCCCCTCCCCCCCCCCTCCCTCCCAGACTGCTGGCCCTGGACGCCCCTATCGACTACCATCGGGCGGACGTGGGGCGATGTCTGACCGCCACCATCTTCCCCAACCTGGCGAACGGCACCACCGGGGGCACCACCGCCGGGCCGCCCAGCTTCAGTGTCACCATCACCTTCCCCACCACCCCCTCCACAGCCTCCACCAGCACATCCACCACCACCCCCGCCCCCACTAAGGTATGTCTCAGGGCATGATGATTATCATCATATGAATAGTATTAACGCGTATTGTCCTAGTTACGTACGTACCAATATGCCTGTGTGCCATGATGCCAGAATATAGTTCTTATTATTCGTATTATTAGTTTAAAAAAAAACACTATTTGATGAAATTCGTGCAATTCCTTATTGGAGCTATATCTATTATTTTCATGTGACCTTGGTGCCAGTACTGTAGCTTCCCGGTTTTTTTAAACAAGGTTTTATAGTAGTAATATTTACTTAAATACTATATCTAAATGCGAGTCTGCCAACTACAGGAACCAACGTCGTGTGCTGCGGACGAGAGCTTTGAGAGTATGTCGGACGCCATTGCTCTCGGTGACGTCATCCATAGTTACGCCGAAATCCTGGTCCGCCGCAAGGATATCACCAAGGAGTAAGTAACTCACTCGCACGAGGGCGTCTGTCATTGATTGGAAACCGTGTTGGCAAACTGAGTAAAGTGTAAAGAGAGTAACTACCCAATGTTCCTACGGTTTGAATCTGTGTAGGCCGGCAAGATGTTGTCTTCCAATGTTTTTGTATTGTGCATACCGTAACGGTGTTGTGCTTGTGTTTCTAAAGCACAAATTAGGAAAAGTAGAAAGCTGAAATATTAAGAGATGTTTAGCATAATTTGAAATGCATAACAATTGAACATTTTATCTGTGATTACACAGTTTTCGTTCAGTTGATTTTAATGTGTATTCGTTGTTCCTTCCTTTCCAGCTTCAACATGACTATTGAGTTCCGGTCGTTCTACCGGAATGGGTTGTTGTTCTTCATCACCAACGCCAATCAGAGTGACTACGTGGCTGTCCAGCTGCATGACGGTCAGATCAGAGTGGCCTACAACGACCGGAGGGACGCCAGGCAGGTCGCTGACACTACGCCCGTCAGCGACGGACAGTGGCACTCGGTGGGTGCCATGGCGACAGCAGTGACACACGCACACCGTGGAGACTCAACCCTCTGTCTCGCCACCCTGCATGTTTACTAAAAAATAATCCAAAACTGTTAAACAAAGCTATACATATCGTCAAGCTTTTCCTGGCAGTTCTCATCAGTGGCAGTCGATCGTGTTTATTAAGTTATTTTCTGCGATTAATTTGACCTCGCTCGTGTATTGGTTAGCGCACTGGACCGCAGATCAATAGGTCGAAGCCGAGCCTGGGCACCTAATGTGGGGCCTGTTGCACCCATTCGTCGTACCTGGAGGTCCATTGGCCTAACCCATGCAGCAAATCTCATCTCTTCTCAATCTATACTGACGTTGACTTGTTATTTGACCTTGACCCACAGCTGAGGGTGACCAAGGACTACAAGAGCATCACGCTCCAGGTCGACAACATGGAGACCAAGAGTGACGTCATCACCCGGAAGCTGGACGTCGTGGCGCCGATCTACGTGGGGGGTCTGGAGCAACGTGTCGACGCGCCGGCAGGAGTGGTCAGTCCTTCACGTCCGGTCACGTGTCTCTTCCAGGCTTCCTGGAAATGCGGCCACCATCTCATGCAACATGTTGTGGGACTAAGTCCGTATATATATGCAGTTCATACGATGAATTTCATAGCTATATAGTAATGATGACACGTAGTATCATCAATCTAAAAATTGACTGATTGAGACCTTAGATATTATCTCGGTGAAAATGATACATCACTATAAATAGTATATATATATGGTTAATTTCCTTACGCCAAGTGCAGTCTTTCAGCATGTTAATATGATTAATCATAGTAATACAAAGCATTTCCTTCAATGCGTAATCCGTGTTGTTTTAGGTGTCAGAGAGCTTTAAGGGATGCCTGCGCAACTTCCTGTTGAACGGCGCCGTCATTGATGTAGCCAACTCGAAGCGAGTGATGGGCGTCAGGCGATGCTTCTCGAAGGTGGAACCAGGCATGCACTTCGACGGCTACGGCTACGCCACCTATTGTACGTGTATTGGGGTGCGGGGTGGGCATGCTGTGCGCCGTGGCCTACAGCGATGTATCATAGGTTACTATGGCACACCATAATATATCTATTCTGTTATATATCATGATATCCTGGTAAAATCCACTGGTGACATCATTCCATTGTCCTCGGAAAACGACATTACCGGATAACAATGGGTCTTCGGGGTTCGCCCTCGGACTCCATTATTATCGGATAATGTCGTGTTCCTCGAACATTAACTTGTTGTTTACCGTGAAAATATAATAGTATAAATATCTTCAAGCTGTTTATCTTGGTATAGGCCATATATAGCAGGATATTGATAGCTTTCGGAATAGCAAACTTTAGAGATTAAACCACCAAATAAAAGGCCCGGCAAAACAGTAGTGAGTTGGCCGTGACATCTACATGACGCCATTTATGATTATGGCAACATATTAATTTTATTCCATGCGTATCTGGTTAGTTGTTGGTTGGTTAAATCAATAATTGTTTTCTCCACCAGCCGAACAATACTTGGTGAAGTCCTACTTTCGCGTTGAAATGGATTTCAAGACCACGAAACAGGACGGCATATTGCTCAGCACCAGTCACCCCAGGAACAATCCTGCCTTAGCATTGGAACTGCTCAGAGGCAAAGTGAGTTAACTGCATTTTGCGTAAGAATGAAGGTCCACTAAATAACATGAACGTTCGCATAAATAAGCGGGATTTCTATTGTAAGTTATCGAATTCTAATATTCATTAGATATGGTCTTATTTGATCCAATACCGGCCATTAGCAAAATTGTACGCAATATTGCTCTAACATGCAATTGACGTTGGCGTACTGACGTACGCATATTCTTCCTAACAAAGCCTTCCGCCTGTAGGTTGCGGTCGCAGTCTACAGTTTTATTGACAGATTTTCTCTCTTTTCCGCTATGTTCCAGTTGACCTTCAGTGTGGTCAACAGCGGCGGTGTTTTCCAGACTCAGGCGGGACGCTGCGAGTTCTGTCTCTGCGACAACCGGTGGCACCACCTAGTGGCGGAGTACAGCGGTAACATGGTGACGCTGCGCGTGGATGACGGCGACCTGCAGGTGGGGCGTGGCGGTGACGACATGACACTCAACACCAACTACGAGCTCTTCATCGGCGGTATTCCAGGTAAGCGAGAGCGAGACAGTCCGATTACGTCATCAACAAGGTTCATTTACAACCTACGAAATGGATAATTGTCATACATGTTCAGCATGATCGAGTCATACGTGAGCTAACAAATGGTTCGCCTAAACATGGAAGAACGACCGTTCATCACACTACAATAATTCCTGGATCCTCGCCTTTATTATCCCATTAAAGACGAAATTCTTTGACGCCCACATCTATCCATTGGTCTACACAACCTTATTTGAACATTTATAGGATACAGATGTGGTTGCAAGACACGAAGACTCCTTGTCTAGAAAGAAGATATACATATACTGCACATTTAACCGCAGCCGGAAAAACTTTCATCCCATCTTTCGATACCCTGAAGGTGGTAACGTACAAATTAGGCATAACATGATAATGCTTTGCACATCTGTGTACTGTGTATGATTTAAGTGTTTAATTATTGCCATGTTATCTGCGTCACCATGATGTCCTTCGGTGTTTCAGCATACGCCAATCAGGGAGTGGCCCAGACAGGCGAGTTTTTCGTCGGATGCCTCCGCAACTTCCTGGTGAACGGCACACTGGTGGCGCCCCACTCCATGTATGAGCTCAACAATATACACGTGGCCGCCTGTCCCATAGGCGTGGAGTAGAGGCGGCATCGCATCGGGCTGCCCACGACCTCACTCCATGTACGAGCTCAACTATATACACGTGGCCGCCTGTCCCATAGGCGTGGAGTAGAGACGGCATCGCATCGGGCTGCTCACGACCTCACTCCATGTACGAGCTCAACAACATATACACGTGGCGGCCTGTCCCATAGGCGTGGAGTAGAGGCGACAACGCATCCTCGTGCAGACAGGGGAGGTTGGGGGGGATGCTGTTCCCCACCCCAAGACTGAGGAGTCACAGAAAGCCAAGTGTCTAGTGGGTCGCGTGCGGTGCTAAAAAGACTTCTCTCTCACACAAAGCCACGTGCACATAGGGTCAGGTTTGATGTTAGAAAACACGTCTCTCTCTTTCACAAAGCCACAGTGGGCCAGGTGTGTATCTAGTGTGTTACTATGACGACGACTGGAATTTGATTTACGTGTTATTATGCAGAAGCGATTGCTGTACACTTGAAATAGAACATGTTTCGGGTTATGTTGTTGTTACTTAGTATCATGTTAATTCGATGAATATATGTAGCATACAAGAGTTACTGTCTTTTCTTTGAAGAAGCCCCTTAAACAGCATTTTTTTATTTGTTCTGTGAGCGCAAGTTATTTGATGCCGTTCTACAGCATCATTTCTTATCCCATAGCGTGAACTGTTAACATGTACATATTGACTTGTCGTGGGTGTGCCTTGCACCGCCGACTATTACTGATCATCGATCGATCGACAAGAAATACATCTACAGTACGTATCTGATATGTAATTCACTATTCCTAGCTGTGGCACATACTGGCTAAAATACTCAAATTTCTGACATTTCTTGGAAGTGAAACACTCTGTTTCGCTAACTTGTAGATATAGCATAGTAGAATTTCTAATCAAGCCCTAATTGTCATTTATATTTCACAACAAAATAGCGCATGTGGCGTTGAAGAAACTGTTCTAGTCACAGTTTGATGTGTATGACTAATATTTTGACAACGCAAACATGATTGACCATCAAGTTTCCATCGAAAGCCACTGAGACTTGGTCTTGTGTGTTCTACTGCTTCATTACTTTATATAAAACATGCCTTGACAAGATACACTATGGTTGGGGGATGGATGCTTGTAAATATTATAGATATAATTGTAGTGTAATAGTGCGAGAATTAATTACGGCATTAAGTAAGTAAACTACCGCCAACGTGGAAGGTGCAGCCATTAAGCTAGGTATTGGCCACGCATGCGTAGAACTACATAAGCTCCAACTCTGCACTCTCAGGGTCTTGATACAATACTGTGCAATACATATACCAAAGATGGTTGATTAAGATTATACAGCCATCTGTGGCTTTACCTGAAAATGTACTGAGTGGGGACTGAGACCTATAGCAGTTGTTCATGCTTCCTGCCATCCCATAATGTGCGAGGTGCGTCCATTACAATCCGCTTGTCCCAGCTGGTATTGGGGACATGACTGGTACACTTCACAATACGCAGACTGAGTGCATGTGTCAGTCCGCGTGTAAGGTTTTCTCAACTTAAAGTAACATAAATAAGGTAAGACAGAGGGCTGTATCTGTAACGTATATATACACAGGATATACACTGAAATATGTAATATTATTAAGTTAATAACTATTACGATATCATTAACACCAGGAAATGATATTGGTGCGTGATTCGATCGTCTCAACAAATTCCTATTCCTTAAGCTAATACATTAAACTATACCTGAATATCAAGATTCAATACGTGTTTTGTGATTTAAAAGTATATTTTGTGTTCAAAATCTACATTTCAAGTATTTGTTAAAAACATTGGCGTGACGATGGACATGATGAACTTTGTATTGTGTCCTTTAGAAACCAAAGGTACGCATTTGATTTCATGTAACTGTATAATGCAAACTTTGGTTTGTGGTCCATCGCACAACTGTGGTGCTATAACATGTTCAACGGTGCAACGATGTGAAGGAGTAGGGGTTGTACTTAAAGAGATATATTTTTGGACGCGCGTCTAGTTAACTGTTTCTATCCTCGTGAAGCTTTTAGATTGTAGACTCGCACTGGTCCGCCAACACGTGACTGGACTGGATATATTGACTAATCGAAAGCATGCCAATCATTTTTCGTATTTGCAAAGTTCCATTTTAGTTCATTAAGTATAATTAGGCAGAATACCCTGGTGCAATATAAAGTGCTAAACCAAATGAAATTGGCGGTGAATTTAATTGAATGTATTGGGGTCAATAAAGTTGATATTGTACACTGTTTCGATACCTTTTGAACGCCACCCGTCTGACACCGACATGCTGAAATCTGGCGTTATATCAGCCCCGTGGCTATATTATCGCCCATCCTTGTTCAATTGCTTGTATCATCAACTGGTTGTAACAGAAAATGTCAATGTTGTAATGTGGTGTACAGATGTTAACAGCGGCATGTCCTAAATGTATACGTATGTTTAGTGTAGGTGACAAGTAGATATTAGCACATAAATATATGCCTCGTTGTCGAAGGAAACGTAGCTTTAGTCTTAATGTTTTGTTCTGTCCGAATTATATATATGTAGAGTTTCTGATAAGGTTGTGTATCGTGAGGATTGTCATTGTGGAATAGAATTAAGCTACCTTACTGAAGGGTGTGGTAAACAATTGGTGCTCCCCATACTGTTGTAAACAAGGACCTATAATGGGAAGAACATGTAGACGTATCACATTACGTATAAACAGTGTACATATTGTACTATAGTTGTACTATACGAACTCGATTTGTTTAAATTTGGATGCGGAGGTGGTGGTAGCCAGTGAGCGGAAGCTCCTATCTTATGTGACCGTTACTAGAACATGGACAATAACCCGACGGTTAATAAACAGAAAGCCGATCTGTGGAATTAGGTATTAAAAGAAGCTTAAGATCTGAAGACACTAACACCATTTTTTTTTTTAAATAATGAAATAATTTTTTCAGTAATTTGAAAAAATAATTGTTTTCAAGCATAAAATTGTTTGGCAATAATGATATATAGTTGCAACCTTTGTACATCATATTTGAAGCGTCAATAAAGCTAATTTATTTAACTAAGGAAACGAATTGTCGATGCGCGTCAAACTGCCGCCGTTGCAATTAAATATTTATAACGCCACTTATTTCGCAAATGTACCTAAGATACTATCAGTTAACAAAGTACGTTTTATGCAGCGGCTCAATTTATTTCACTTAACTGTAATTCAATGTAAATTTGAAACAAATTTGAACTAGATGAAACATTAGCACACAGGTGCTGACAGTTCCCAAGTGGCATGTTAGACACATGGGGAGTGGGGGGGGGGCGCTACATATAGTTAGGTATATACCAAATGACCAAAATTGCAGCTCTTGCCTATATATATATTCCAGTTGATATCGAAAGTGTTCAAATACAATTTCGGCTCTTGACTATATTTAATCCAGTTGATATCGAAAGTGCTAAAATAATTAACCTCCATATACTACATATAACTCCAAAACTGTCCATGTCCATTGTCGATGCCTATTTTAACCCAAAAAACCTCTCACTTTTCACTCGATCTCCAAATCCCCTCTATGGCCTGGGCAGCACACCCTCACCACTTTAGTGATGTAGTGCCCCCCCCCCCACTCCCCCAAACCACGTGGGTTGGACATGAACAACACTACCAATAGTGCTCCAATAGTGCTCCACTACTGACGATAGGGTTGAGGGATACGTTTGCGCCCCCGACCCTAAACTCCTCAATGATCTGTGTTGGGCGGGAGGGGTGGGAGATGCCCTTTCCGGTACTTCCGCCTAGCCAGGACATTATAAGCTACCAATGCTAGCGTGGGCGAGTGATATATTTACGCCAAATATAAAACTACAAACATACTGCCACATATATACGTCCTGTCCCCGGGGGTGGGGGGCACTGTTATCTGGCGGGGGGATTCCGCGGGTGTCCCTTTTATTTATGATGACAAAGATACATCTATAGAGCGGATATTTCCAAACTTGCGATCGGGGGGGGTGGGGGGGGGGGGCTGAAAATGTACGTTCATGAAACGGGTTGCCGAAAACTCCTTCCGAGCGGATTTTGGCGATGAAAAAGGGGGGGCTTTACCGCCCCCCCGCCCCCGTCGCCCACAACAATGTATTAAGTCCCCCATACGGGGCCCTGTCTAGGTCCAGGCAAAACGAAGAGAGTGAAGAACGCTTGTTCAGTTAACCTGTAGGGGAGACCGGGGCTAGTTCGCCGCCAGGGTACGTCCGGTCACCTGGATTATTATTTTCTTCGGTTACGGTCGTTTATGTTCGACCAGCCGACAACAACAGGCCACATGATTCGTTCCGCGTGTGCACGGAGAAAACCGCGGTTATCAGTAAAACTTAATTAGCAGCATGACTGTCAAAGATAATCAATTACATATAATTTTCATGATGTCGGACTTTTCAGGTGTGAAAACGTCCACGACTACATGCTACTCGCAGCCAATTTTTATTAGTCACTACAAGTAGCAAAGGTTTTATTTTTATGGAATTTAGGCTAGTTCATTGTTTGCGACAAACTTTTGTCACAACGTTGTCCTAATGTTAACTTTGAGATGTGATTACAACCAAAAATCAACCTTGTGCGAACGTTGTGTGTTTGCTGGGTGCTTGATGCATAGACAAAACATATATATATATATATATGATGACTAAAAAGTACCGGCCTGTAATCTGTTTAAGATGTGTGTAAAACTAGGTAAAATCAAAAATTATTTGCGCGGCAAGTTCGCCTTCCGGCGATGGGGCACGTTTGTGAGAACCGAAAACGTCCGACTGCCCAAAACGGGCCAGGATCAGAACTTTCGCACCTATAGTATAATGCACAGTTAGATATCGATTTTTGTCCAAAGAATAAATATATCCCCAGATTTGTTCCATACCCTCCCAATTTCGTATTGTTTTAATTGGTAGATCTAAGTTCGTAGGGTGTGACAAGTCCCATAAAGAGCAAAGAGGTCAATGCTGCACCGCTAACGCTTTTTCCTTACCTTGTTGCGCACCGTCCCGACACAAAAGCTCATTGGTCCCCCACCAGCTTCTCATAAAAACTCAATGTTGTTTGTATATCGCTGCAAAACGAGCGTATCGCGGTTTCATATCGGCAGATAGTGTAGGATTGAAACGTCAAATGTAATTGTTAGTTTGTTAGCTATATGATAAATAATAATGGGCTGATAACGCATCCTTGTCTGATACCATATCGGAAGTTTGAGATACCGTCACTTGTAGACGCAGCAGAATCAAGTTTAGAATCCTGACATATTTTACCATATACATACCTACGTTAATTAGTTCATAAAAAATAAATTATGACTAACATAATCAAATGCTTTAATAACAGCAACAAATATACGATAGAACCAACCAACTTTTCAGACAGGTAACACAAACACACTGTCTACAGTTGATATTCCTTTTCTAAAACCTGATTTTCCATTGCCTTCATATGCTTGTAAATGCGCGGAAGTTGTTCACATGAAACTGACAACAGTAATCTATATTGAGATCATTGTCATCAAGATGTGTAATAATGTCGTCAGAGGCTCGTTTGCTTTAATTAACATTGCTACAGGAGCCGTCGTTTTCTTCCACAGCATTCTTTTTACATGGCGAGCAGCCATCGAAGTCCTTCGAACCTTCTTCCGGAGCCATGGTGGTGGCCGCAGACGGACCGCCAGACAATGCTGTAGCCTCTACCTTAGATCCGGGAGGACTTGCATCGTCCACCAGTTCACTGCTCCCGTCGGCAACAGGGTTAATGTCAGGGTCTCCAGGAGCTTAAAACAATAAACGCCCCGATGAAAACATTTACCGTGACACGTATGCATTTCTTCATATGTGTATGTTTATGATTCCAAAATCTCATTAGAGAACTATACATGTATATAACAAAATATCAGAGGACTTTAGGAATGTATACCCTTAATGTCCAGGCATAGAGGCAGGGCAAAAGGCCGGAGGCGCGTTGATACGCAATAGGTCACTTTATATAGCACCATCCCTTCCCAATACGAATTAAGAAAGCGGCGCCATTTCCACACAGACCTTCAAACATATATCTCGCTAATCCATCGGTTTAACCTCCGTCCCAGCCAGCTAGCATAGTATAGCTCTGTGACCCGGCCATCAGTTATAATTGTGCCGAATGAGACATATATCAGCGTTTATCCGCGCATGGGATCCACAGAACACATATCACCACAGTAGAGGCCTACCGGACATGGTTTAAATGATCAACGAAGACACAAACAGAGTAGCCCTTCTAGGACGGACCTATCTGGATAGTGTGGTCCACATGATAATATCCAGAATCCTGATGCATCTTGTTCATGGAGCATAGCTGTAGGCTGTAGACACTCTCCTGTCCCAACTCCTGTTCCAGGAAATCTTCATACAACTGTGCATGGATTTTCTTCACCCCTGGTGAGAACCAAACATTTGAAATAACATTTTCAGCGAGTTATTGCGCAGAACTAACAAACTTTCATTGCAGATACATTATTTAAATGCGGCAGAGATAGATATTACCAACTCCCCTCACTTACCTCTCCCTGGCGTCCCCCATAATGAGCTGTTGCCCCCACCACACCCGCCCCCCCACCCCCACACACACCTATTCAATAATGTACCGTAGGGTGGGGTCAGAATGCCCAAGGATTTAGATGCACCCCATAATATGTGCCCTCCCCTCTACGAGTCCGAAATGCATCCTACTAGTCAACACAACCGAAACATAAATCCTGATGAGTCCTATGGTCCATATAAAATAGTTTTGGGCTGGGCGAACACTTCCTATATGATAAATAATAATGTGCTGATAACGCACAATGGTATTGTTATTCACATAACAAATTAAATGTTTCTATAGACTTTCCTTTAGGTATAACGGAATCATGCCTGGTTGCTACGCACCAAGCCGCAACAAGGCCCATGTCACGCAAGTGTGCTCATATTCCCATTGAAAAGACAGTGCACGGCCCACAACATTGCTTTATATCAAGTTATAGAGGGTACACAGGGAGTTCTAATCTCCAGACAAAATAAGTTCCACAAAGATCATTATTTCCGCAATGAAGAACATCAAGAAACCCGGGAATATGACCGCTTTCCTGCTACGCACAAACTCACCGCAGTCAAACTCATTACATTCGCCCCGCTTTATATTCTCCGGTTGGTATTACCAGAGGCCTATTTCACGTACATAGTGTAGATTATGGGTCTTATACACGGCTTAAATCGCCCATCATTTACATGGCAACTTTAGTCGGCTGTGCCCCGTAGCCGGCTAAACGCGCATGCCAGTATTTCCACTGGAACAGGTAAAAGGGCATGGCTAGACATAGCGGGTGGTACACGTTAACTGTATTAATATACAGAAGTGCGTCTTAATCATAATTGCATCAATATTGTGGCATTCGATCACAAACCATGCATGGCCCAATAGATACATTATTCTCCCGGCGTGACAGGCTGTATTTACCTATCGCACGCAAATCGGGGACTTTCGACAACTTCATAAGTGTGATGTGAGGCTTAAAATCTTCTGCTCCCTGTTCTTCGCTAATAAGGCCTTTCTCCACAAAACACTGGACGACGGCATCTTAAACAACAAGTGCGCCGTCAACAAGTAGCATCACTTAATATTTGGTGGCGTACTATCTTAAAACCATACATATGAAGATTCTGACTATATGTCAAGGCAGAAGTTTGAACAAACTTAGTAATGATAATAAGACAATAGCTGCATGGGCGTAATCGTAATAGGCTTTTATATTCATTAAGAAACGAATGTTATAAGCAAACATCACAAGTGATAAAATATAAAATTTAATTGACCAGCAATTTCATGGAGCTCATCCAGAACTTCCTGTCCAACGACTTTGGCGAAAAGGACTGTATTCTTAAAGTTTCCCAGGCCAGACACGGTCATTTGCAGCGCAGTCGTTTTCTGCAGTGGCCGCTTTTCCAGGCAAGAATCAAGAGCTTCCTTTGCCCTATACGGAGAACATGGCTTAACACGTCGTAACATGTAGGCTATAATGATCTTGGGATTTCACGCCGGAGACACAAGGCCACTGATAATTCTCCATTACCTACTCCATACTCCCAAGCATACCGCTTAATGATTATTTTTCAACCAAAAGGCCCTCTTTCAAACGTAATCATACCCATATAATCAGACTACTTTTGCCACCAAAATCCAATCAATATCTCCATTTGAAACATTTCATGGCCGGACTAATGCAGAATAATATATTTATTGTCGTCAGCATTCGTTCTTTCTTGCCATAAAGCCAGTCGACGACGAAGTAATGCGTAATGTAGTACGTAATAATACGTAACACAGCAAATAGCTCGGACTTATCACCCACCTTGAGAGTTCCTCATCGTCAGCCAGGCGACATACCAGCACTGTCAGGTGGGCAGTCTTCACAGACACCACAGCGGCTTTCAAGCCCTCCTTCTGTTTCACAATATGGTCTTGTATCTGCTGTAGACCGCGGTGAATCTGCAATGGTTAGACCTGCTGTTCTTAGTGTGCGTATCAGGGGCGGATCAAGATTTTCTGGATAGGGGGCGGGGAGGGAGGGTGGGGGATTTGGTGACGATATATCTACTCTATGATCTTTGCATTGGAGAGGTACAATACCAAACAGTGACTAATACTGCCCACACCCAATTTCACCGAACAAATTGTGGGATATTGGTATATAAATATTCCTATATGAGCGGTTTTACGTCATCCCTATGCGTCACAGACTCGTTCCGTATTCACATCTTCCATGTTAGAGCTCATGAAAAGTATTATTTTAGTAATTAGTAAGCGTGAGTAGTACGTGGGCTATGCTAAAATTGTTGTTCATGTTAAGAATCACCATGAATAGGAGCGATGGGGACGCCAACACAAGAGGAACGCTTTGGAGTACCAAAGATGTGTAAAAAAAAACAATTGAGTGTGCAAGGAGAAAAGGAAGACGAAGAAAAAATATAAAGAGCAAAGCAGAGTAGAGGGAAAGAAGAAGTGCGTTTGCATAGGTTGGGGATAGATAATGGAAATATTTGTGAGAATGGGACAAAATTGAGTGCCAAGATAAGTGACGTTGGGAGCGCCCTGGTAGGGTGCGGAGGAAAGGGCGAAAGGAAGTGCAAGGAGAGGTGATTAGTAGTTTCTTCGGGAAGATAAGAAGAGAAGACATTATATGTTGGTGCTTAGGCCGCTTTTTTCGCGCAAGGACTAAACTGGGTCAAGGAACTTCCCGAGACGATGAAAGATGGAGAGATGAAACACGCCCCAGATAATGTGCCCGAGCCGGGATTCGAATCCGGGCTTTTTTATCTGCGGTCTGGAGTGCTAACCATTACACCAGGGAAGTTCCCTCCAAACGAGAAAAAGAGAGAATGGACGGAATTATCAGAATATATGGGAATGCCAGCAGCTAAAAAGTGTCTGTGTCTGGGGCCGATGCCACTCGTGTGAGGCATCAGGGCCGAGACCGGAGCCAGACTCGTGTGAGGCATCAGGGCCGAGACCGGAGCCAGACTCGTGTGAGGCATCAGGGCCGAGACCGGAGCCAGACTCGCGTGAGGCATCAGGGCCGAAACAGAGGCCAGACTCGTGTGAGGCATCAGGGCCGAAACAGAGGCCAGACTCGTGTGAGGCATCAGGGCCGAGACCGGAGCCAGACTCGTGTGAGGCATCAGGGCCGAGACCGGAGCCAGACTCGCGTGAGGCATCAGGGCCGAAACAGAGGCCAGACTCGCGTGAGGCATCAGGGCCGAAACAGAGGCCAGACTCGTGTGAGGCATCAGGGCCGAGACGAGGGCCAGACTCGTGTGCAACATCAGGGCCGAGGCCGGGGCCAGACTCGTGTGAAACATCAGGGCCGAGACCGGGGCCAGACTCGTGTGAGGCATCAGGGCCGAGACTGGTGCCAGACTGGTGTGAGGCATCAGGGCCGAGGCCAGACTCGTGTGAGGCATCAGGGCCGAGACCGGGGCCAGACTCGCGTGAAACATCAGGACCGAGACCGGGGCCAGACTCGTGTGAGACATCAGGGCCGAGGCCAGACTCGTGTGACGCATCAGAGCCGAGGCCGAGGCCAGACGCGTGTGAAACATCAGGGCCGAGACCGGTACCACCCATGTGAACCATCAGGACCGAGGCCGTGGCCAGACCCGTGTGAAACATCAGGGCCGAGACCGGTACCACCCATGTGAAGCATCAGGACCGTGGCTGGGGCCAGACCCGTGTGAAACATCAGGGCCGGGACCGGTACCACCCATGTGAAGCATCAGGACCGTGGCCGGGGCCAGACCCGTGTGAAACATCAGGGCCGAGACCGGTACCACCCCTGTGAAGCATCAGGACCGTGGCCGGGGCCAGACCCGTGTGAAACATCAGGGCCGAGACCGGTACCACCCATGTGAAGCATCAGGACCGTGGCCGGGACCAGATTCGTGTGAAACATCAGGCTCGAGGGCGAGGCCAGGGTCAGACCTATGTGAGCCTCGGGGCCGAGTCCGGGCCAAAGCCCGGGCCAGATTCATGCGAATCATCGGGACCGAGGCCGCTGCTACTTGTGTGAAGCATCAGGTCTTAGGCCGAGGTCAAGTACAGACCCAGGGGTCAGACCTATGTGACGCACCGGGGCCGAGGCCGGGCCGAAACCTGGGCCATATATTCATGTGAAGCATCGGAACCGAGGCCTGGCGACGCCTCGCGTCATGTGAAGCATCGGAGCCGAAGCCTGGCGACGCATCGCGTCATGTGAAGCATCAGAGCCGAGGCCTGGCGACGCATCGCGTCATGTGAAGCATCGGAGCCGAGGCCTGGCGACGCCTCGCGTCATGTGAAGCATCGGAGCCAAGGCCTGGCGACGCCTCGCGTGATGTGAAGTATCGGAGCCGAGGCCTGGCGACGCATCGCGTCATGTGAAGCATCGGAGCCGAGGCCTGGCGACGCATCGCTTCATGAGAAGATTCGGAGCCGAGGTCTGGCGACGCGTCGCGTCATGTGAAGCATCGGAGCCGAGGCTTGGCGACGCCTTGCGTCATGTGAAGCATCGGAGCCGAGGCCTGGCGACGCCTCGCGTCATGTGAAGCATCGGAGCCGAGGCCTGGCGACGCATCGCGTCATGTGAAGCATCAGAGCCGAGGCCTGCCGACGCCTCGCGTCATGTGAAGCATCGGAGCCGAGGCCTGGCGACGCCTCGTGACGCCTCGCGACGCTAGATACATATATCGGTCTGTTTAGTTTCAACCTCTCTGTGTGTATGTTTGTAATCTCATCTTCTTCCGCACCCTCTACTGTCCAAACGCCAATAGCTATCGTTCACCAACGTTTAAGGAAATGTGGCATGTCGGGGCCTCTACCATTTTCAAGTTACGGACTCCCCAATGTCAAAGGTGAAGGTAATCCGATAAAGAGACGAGACCAGACTTCTCAAGCATAGCTTGAGAAGAAAGACTAATTCGAACTTAACCTGACAATGGCCATTCCTCATCTCTTACCAAAGTAGTTTATTGCGTACTATTGGCTGGCCTCCAGCCCTGGTACAATTAATTAGTACAAAAAAAAGAAAAGAGAAACACAGCGACAAAAAAAGAAATACAAAAGTGCGCTAATGTGGAGATAACACCTCTTGCCTTCTCTTTCTCAAGGCAGCGACGATAAATTTACATAGTCCGTATAATGTCTCATTTTCGCTGCTCATCAATTGCACAAAACTGTCTATTGATGGTTAATTATAATAAACGGGGCTAATATACTTTTGTCGAAGATCGGCGTATAAATGACATTTAAGTAGGAAATGGATTTGAGACTCGACTTCGTCAACACAGATTCCTAGGCAATACGGACACAGTCTCTCCTCTAAGGGCATGTTTAAATGTCTACCTTTTTCTATCATAAGATCATGGTTACCACATCTGAATCTACTATAGGCCTTTCTTAATCGTTCACTCTTAAT
This sequence comes from Arenicola marina, assembly GCA_964019135.1. Classification (NCBI taxonomy): domain Eukaryota; kingdom Metazoa; phylum Annelida; class Polychaeta; family Arenicolidae; genus Arenicola; species Arenicola marina. The sequence continues at coordinate 22,438,138 of OZ025249.1, forward strand.
TACTTTTAAATAGCGTTCCGGGTTTAATAAGGTCTTATAAAAGCAATATTCTTTCGATAATTTGCCATTTTCACATACGTTCGTATACCATATTTGTGAGTGAATATCCTTCATTCGTTGTGACACTTCCTGAATAAAAAACCTCGCGTCACCCACTTCTTGACTAAGCCATGCAACACCAAATCCGTGCTTAAATAACCAATTCTATACTTGTGACGCCCAGTTTTTCCTTATTCTACCGACGTCATCATGCGAGCATAATAGTCTATAACTGGCTTTAGCCAATCTATCTTCTGGCATCTGTAACAGTTTAACCCAGTATTTGATTACTTTTAATTCGCTATTATACTGAATCGGTAGACGGCCTAATTCACCGAGCACAGCTAGATTCGACGTGGATTTGCCAACTCCCAGAATGTATTTACAAAACTTAACGTGCACCTTCTCAACGTCCTCTATGCAGCTAAGTCCCCATATTTCTGCGCCATACAATAGAATAGGAAGCACCATGGAGTCAAATAGCTTTAACAATAGACAAGAATCCAGACCTCCTGTTTGAATATCAATACGTCTTATTACCGTAGCCGCCTTATGTGCTTGATCTGCCCTAAGCTTTTGTGTAGCTGTCCATATCATCTTGGGGGTGAAATGCATTCCTAAGTAATTATACATCGATTAACATTGTATTTGTCGACCATCGAACAACCATCTTTCGTTCCCTCTCAGACACCCGCCGTTTCGGAACACCATAACTTTGGTTTTGCTCATGTTAATAGTCATACCCCATTTCTTGCAATATTCCTCTAAGGTCTTGATTATCGCCTGCAGTCTACCCACGGAGTCGGCGAGGTTCGACAGATCATCCGCGTACATCAGCGCTATCAAGTTTGGGAAGGTCTGATCTATGAAGATACCTTTACAATCATTCACAGTTAACAAGTTGAAATACTCGTTCACATATAAAATGAAGAGCAATGGGCTCAATAAACAACCTTGCCTGGTACCTAAGGAACACGTAAAATGCTCGGTCAGGGTATTGGAGCACTGCACACATGATCGCAGTTGCTGGTATAGTGACATCAGAACCTTAAGCGATCTTCCATGAAGCCCTTCGGATAATAATTTATACCACAGATGATTATGTGGGACCTGGTCAAAGGCTTTAGAAAAATCTACATACAGGCAGTAAAAGCGGCCGCCAGGTTTAGACAAATACTTATGAATGACAGCCTGCATAGTGAACACTTGGTCTATAGTCGATCGCCCCTTCCTGAAACCACCTTGACATTCAGATATTTTTTCATTTTCCTCAGCCCAATCGGTTAATCTTGTACTCAGTACCTTCATAAATACCTTACTGGCAGTCGACAACAAGGAAATCCCTCTGTAGTTTTCAGGATTATCATGTGAGCCTTTCTTAAGTACGGGACAGATAATCGCGTCAGCCCACTGCTGAGGATAGTCACCGTGAGACAAGATATAATTAAAAATACGTGCTAGGATCGGGCTAATAAAGTCAACACTATTCTTTAATATTTCAATTGGAAGACCATCCAGCCCTGGAGCCTTGTTACTGGGCAACCGTATAATGGCCAACCTTACCTCGTCGAGCGTTACATCAACATTGAACCACTCTGTTGGTACACCACTATTACACTCTATACATGACCCAACGTGATCTCTTACTTCAGTGTCAATCATTGTCTGGAATTCTACGTCTGGGGTGGGACCTGTATTAAGTAAGGTCTTAAAATATGTCTCCCAGTTCTTGGGGCTAATAGACTCGGACGGTTGCGACCGACCGCAACTCAGACGTTTCACTGTCTGCCAGCATGAGCGACTGTCATTTACGCTATTCCACAACATTTGCTTGTTTATTTCTTTCATTGACTTTTCTTTTTCCCTGCGAGTTTTGACGAAATGGGTCTTGGCATCCCTATACACATGTAGGTCAGTGTCATCTCTAGTTTTCCGGAAGGAATTTAGCTTTCTGTTTTTCGTACGTTTTAAATTTTGTAACTCAGCGTCCCAGTATGCCGGTTTGTGACAGACACTTCGCCGTTTGCCGGTAGGGTTAATCTTCATTCCTTCAGATGCATAACTATACAATTGGTTCAGGCAGAGAATAGCCTGGTTTACATCTTGTGTATTAATTGCATTATGGATGCTAACAACAAATGAATCACCCTCAGAATCAGTTAACTTATTAAGAAAAGCCTCTTTAGAGTTGTCTCGCCACCTGTACCGTATTCGCTCCCGGGTCTGGTGGTTCACCACTTCATCTTGTGACTTACCCTTACACTGGACAGTAAAACTTAGTGGGAAGTGGTCTGACATGTCTTCTGTTTTAACTTGGAAGTGGCGGGACAGATCTGCGAACAGTGAAGTCGAACACAACACATAATCTACCAGGCTCTTACCATTATGTGTTAGGCAGGTAAATACCCCTTCCGTATCATTGGGTGAGCGACCGTTCAACATATGCACACCATGAGACTTACAAAGATGCATAAGTTCCCGGCCGAATGGGTTTTCTTCAGTGTCTTGTGACTTTCGTGGTGTGTTAAATGCATCTGCTGGATAGCAGTCTTCTGCGTCTAGTATAAAACTAAGGTTGTCCTCACTGATAAAATCATTCAACGAGCCAGACCGAGCGTTAAAGTCACCTAGAACACACCAAGCTAGGTTTGGAAATCGAGCTTCGAGCTCTACCATGACGTTCTCTAATATAAGGACCCCATCTCCCTGACCCTCTTCATACGAGGTCGATTCCTCGGGTGGGAGATACGTGCACAGCACTACAATATCGTCGTTTGCAACTACAAACTCTTTATGAAGTAAGAGACAAATAACGTATTTACAATCAATATCGATAACAGACACACAGTATGACAAGGACTTTTTAACAAAAACTGCTATGCCACCCGGCACTCGACCTCTTGTGGCTTTGCGAGCCCACACTTTGAAGTAAGTATCGTACCCCTCTAGGAAAGAGTTTAAGACCGCTTCGCTAGCACCCCAGGTCTCATACATAGCAACTACATCGTGACTATAGCATATATTCTTAAAAATAACACTGTCGGTGTCCTGCAGCCTAGATATTAATCCTTGAATGTTCCAAGAAAGCACCTTCAGTTCACTGTGAGCTTTATGGAGACGCGAGCCTTGGCCATTGCCCTAGGGACCACACTCAGCCAGCTCGCCATCTGCCTTCAGCACGTACTCCTTGCGGTCGATGACAAGTCTGTCCATTTTGATGAACACCTTCTGACCTGGGAGATTCCGACGCTTCTGGAGCATCACCGGCACAAGCTTCTTCCTGGCCTCACGCACTGTCTGGCAGTAGTCCTCAGAGACTGAGATGCCCCGGGAGCCTTTCAGATTCGTCCTCGCAGCACGGAGCACCGTCTCTTTGTCTTTCCAGTTGACAGTCTCTTGATGAATTCGGAACTCGATATCTGAAGGCGTTCGATAGTTATCGCGTTACGTTACAGACAGACCGACACACAAGAGTTTTTCACCTGGCAATTTAGACTAAATAGAGTTTGTAACGGGCAATTTCGGCGAACCTGGTATCCCGATAACCCCCTCAGATCCCGACTTGATCGGCGAACCTGGTATCCCGATAACCCCTTCAGATCCCGACTTGATCCGGATTTGACCCCAAGGAACCATAGTGACCCCTTAAATTTCTATTTGACTCTTCAGATCCCGATCGATTTGACACTTAGGATATTGGATTTGACCCCTAGAATCAGAATTAACCCCTATACTAGGATCCCGATTTACCCCTCAGATCTCGATTTGATCCTTTGCATCCCGATTTGAGCCATAGGATCCGGGTTTACCCACCAGATCCCGATTTGAGCCTTCTGATCAATATTTCAGCCATCAGATCCAGATGGCACCCTTAGAATTCGGAGTCGATCCCTAGTATCCCGATTAACCCGTCAGATCCACATTTTACCCGTCAGATCCCGATTGGATCCCGATTAGACCCCTAAGATCCCTATTGACCCCTCGGATCCCGGTTCACCCCTCAGATCCCGATTTGATCCTCCAGATCCGGATTTGACGCCTAGGATGGGGTTGACCCCTAAGATCCGGATTTGACTCTTCTTATCAACATTAAAGCCCTAAGATCCGTGATTCGACCCCTAGAAAGCGGAATCGACACCTTGTATCCCGGCAGGATAAAGATCCCAGGTCCTTCTTCGCAAAGAGTAGGGGATTACCCACGGGCACATGGCTCCACTCTCACTCCTTCCATTGAGGCGATGTGACCAAAAGTGTCCTGAATATGCAACCAACCCCTAGTATCCGGATTTGACCCTTTAGATCCGGATTGACCCCCTAAGAACCGGATTTGACCCTTTAGATCCCGATTTGACCCCTCAGATCTAGATTCGACCCTTAGGATCCACATTGACCCCTCAGATCACGATTTGACCTTTCAGATACAGATTGGATCTTGCACAACCAGATTGGACTCCTAGGAGCCAGATTGACCCGGATCCAGATTGTGTTTTCTGCTCCCCCCTCCCCAAGAAAAATCAACCCTCCTTCCACACCCCCCCCCCCGCCTCAAATTCCCTTTATATGTTTTAGTGTAGGTTAAAAAAATATGAAACCGACAAATTTGTTGGGTGATTATAAAACACTTTTAGCATTAAAGTTACTTTAGCCTTTAAGTTATCAGAGGTCTTTCACGTTTATGTGTGCTTGATCGGACACACCATGCTGTCCACCTTTACAGCGCTTTATAAAGTTGAACTGAATGGTGCTATAATGGCGAGCAAAATTTTGTTTCGTAAGGTTAATCGTTTTTTTTTTATTCGGCAGGTTCTCCGGAAAAGAGAAAATGTTTTTTTTGGTAAATCATAACGTCACCCTGCTTGACGGTTCTCGTGCAGTCGCTGCCCTCGCTAGTCGCACTCTCTAAAATTAATTATTGTGCGGGAAACGCATCCCATAAACGATTATAAACCACAAGTAGAGTTTGAATCATCGATCAATGCATTTGATTGGCTCGATTTAAATTGACAACTTACAAATGTTATTTACAAAACAAACACTAATGGATTGGGCTGACACAGTGACATGAGCCTCCGGCCCCGTTGGCGAGACTCCCGACGCCAAGCCGAAATAATCTAGAACTAATAATTATTTTAGACAGTGGGAGGTGATACCATTTTGAAAATTAACATATAGATCTACTCACCACTGGATTACGTATAGGGATTGCCACAAAATAATTCGGCCTTTGTCTTTTGACATGGGCATGGGGCTGACGACGATCTTTGGCATCGCCAGGGTTAGTCCCATATGAGACAGCCTGAATGTCAGGGCGTGAGGCCTTGGCCCAAGGACTCATACTCCGTTGCCAAGGCTTGGCACTAAGTCGGTCCGTAGCTGGATTGCTGGAGCACATTTCAAAAATAAAACTTCCTCTGCATAACTTTGTACAGACCGTCAACATCAATATTACTAACGCACTAACTTCCTGAAAATTGTCGTTGTTGTAAGCCTAAGAGTTTGTTCTGTTCAAAGTGCACATGTACGCAACGTATATTAACATGACGTCAGAAGTCAACACTCCAGATGCAAAAAGTAGTTCTATGCTTAGTATTGTCCGTAGCTGAACACACGAATTTCAATGACATCAACGTCATTTATATTTATGTGCAATAGTCTGCTCTTCTCGGAAAAAATCATTAACGCACTCAAAAAAAAAGTTTTAACGAAAATGTATAAAAAAAAAAGATAGCGCATGAATAATTAGGCCGCGGAGTAATGTGACAGGTGCGCAAGCGCGTACGCGTCGCTTGAATCTACATCGTGTCCCCGGCGTGACCCAGTTTCCCTAGCCTGAGGAGTTTTCCGATTCAGGTGAGAACGGTTTCAAATGATTAAAAGAAAGCTTATTTTTCTGTTTCCTTTCAAATTTGCTAAACATATTCCGCTACGTAAATGTCTGCACATAAATGAGTTGCTGTCGTTTGGGTAAACAACGGCAATATATACATTTGAACTTGCAACCCGCCATGATATTTTGGCATTGCCGCATTGGACTTTGAAGGCCGAAGTACTGTCTCGGTGTCTGGTGTTTTGATGACGCTAAATGAAAGCAATCACATAAATTATGTTTATTTATGGATAACAAGAGTTGCGTTTCAAGGTTAGGTGGTATTAGTCTTACGTGTATGAATGAGAAAATCAGTTTGCTTTTAAATCTGGAGAGATAGTGACAGACAGTCTATGGACTGTAGTAGAGCCATTGTCAATCAACAACCTACGACTACGTCTACGAGTACGGCAACTTAAACAAGTAGCCTACAGTGTATTGTATTGTATATAGTCTATTTTGATACAAATTACAATGCTGGTATAGGGTCTGTAAGTGACATCACAGACAGCGCCAGCTCACCTCCAATGAATCTGGTTTTGGGTACATGACACTTCACTTGAAATATTGCGTAGTCTGTAAATATTGTATGTATGGTTGAAGGAACCCCCTTAAATAATGACATATAAGACTTACAATAGTTTCTGACACTAAGCACCTAGACCTAGTTACCTTCAATTTCTAACATGCATTGCATTATTAACAGCTGATCCTGGGTCACCATGGCCAATCTGTTGCTGTAAAATGTAAGGCCAGAATCTCGACAAAGAAAGCCTACACACCCAGCTCGTTTATATAACCCCCCCCCCCCTTCTACCTACTTGACCAGCCAAGAAATCGGGGGTCGTTTTGTCAACGTCCCTGCCTATCGTAATACCATCTGGTGAATGAAGCCAATTACTCCATGCTGATTGTAGAACCCTTGTCTCGTCGCGCCTACACAGTATCAAGTTTCTCTCTGGCTCACTTATTCTAAGACAGCAACTGTATCTAGTTACACCATCGACTGCCACTTCCTGATTCATTTCCCCCGCCACTCTGTGAGTCAAGTCAAAATTGGGTACCTATCCAACAATGATGGTGGACCCCTGATTCCACTCCCTCCTGGGCCGGTGTGATAGCTCTGTGGGCTAGAGCACTAGCATTGAGTGCTCTGGCCACCTGGGAGTCTAACGGCACGTGGATTAGTGGTTTGAGCCATGTCTGTGTGGTTGCAGGATAAAGATCCCATGTCTTTCTTCATAAAGAGTAAGTGGTTACTCCCGGGTACATAGCTCCACTCTCCCTTCCTTTTCCCATTGACGCGAAATGACCAAAAGTGGTTAAAGCATCCTGAATAACCAACCACTCCCTCGCTACAAATGCAACATGTCTTCACTGACCATGCAACTCGTCAACCACATACATAAACAATGCCTAATCTGCTGGGTATTAGTAAGCTGGTGCCCCAGAAACTGTGTTATATCAGACAAAACACTATTTTAATGGTGTAAAATATGGCATACCAGTACCGGTAGTTGTATTATGAAACTTTGTATTTCAAATATTGTGAATGTCTATGATCTGTGAATTCCTGATGTTCAGATCCCTGTTATCTAAATGCATGTTGCCCAGTCTAATATCCAAGATTGGGGTAGATCCTTTGTGGTATCGGAAGTCTCTGGCTACAACAGTTATTTGTTTCACTTGTTTGAAGTGATGAGAATGCGCAAACAAATCCATCATACAATAAGCTGACAGATAACAGCTGACATTGAGGCGGCGAAAATAAACTGAATGCTGATCAAGTGTTATCTTGTCATGTCAGCGATTGTGGTATAAAAGATGCTAATGTCACACAGTGCACTGAAACCATTTGTTAAGCAAACAGGGTGCCCACAGGCTTGAAAAGTGCTTGAATTTTGACTGATGTCTGGAAAAGGTAATAAAAACAGAAATGGGCCTTGAGGTCGATCCAATGTACTTGAATTTGATTGAAAATATGGCAGTTACAATGAAAAGTGCTTGATTTTAAACTGGACTGGGCACTGGCAAAGACCCAAGTAAAAAAAATTAAAGAAAAGCGGGCTGAAGTGAAGAAGTAGCAATTAATAAAAGTAAAGTGATTAACTCCTGTTGGTTGCTAATAAATAAATGTGGACACTGTCTTATTGTTGTCATTCCTTATTTCCGCATATCAAAGATTTTATGCATAAGATTTTGTCCCAAGTTTTGCAATTTGTATGCATAAAATAGACCACAGAAAGTGAAAAATTGTCCTTGAAAAGTCCTTGAATTTTTCTAGTGTTTGCCTTAAAAAGGCTTGAATTTGATGGAACCTTGACTGTATGAACCCTGGCAAAACTATATGGTTACATGGTAATTTTCAGAAGGCATCCATTGCCTGCAATCTCTGATACATAAGTACCTAATGCTATGCTTGTTTGCACTTTAACCTGGTTAAACTAATTCCAAAATATTCTAATGCATACATATATATATATATATATGACTGTCCAGATAAAGCAAACAAGGGCCTCTGAGTGCCTCTGATGGTCTAAGTGGTAGAATGACTTCCAGACTTCTTCTCTGCAAGACTTGCTACAACAATGTTTGAAAGGTCCTCTGGAGCAACAGTGGTCCCCAGGAGTGTTTATTTTATTATTTTCTCTTGAGGCCAGAAATTTGAAAAGAGTGCAACATATTCAGTTTGATGATACTTTTTAATATTTACACAAAACTATTGCATACAGATACATGTACCGGTATATAGCAATTCCTGTCCATGTGTACCAGGTGTGGCTGTCACTTGTTAACACGAAGACTTAAGATTGCAACTCCACATGCTGTAACTAAGCCTCCTGTACTTTGACCAATGTTTAGGCTACATATAGAAGTGGTAAATCTTTTGCGGCCAGTATGAATTACCGAGTTCATGTACAGGAATAAATAATAAGACCGGGTTGGCAAATAACGTTTTTCCTGGCGCTTCGTCAGTATTCTTGCTGAGCCCAGTTGTGTGTCTAGCGCCCGAGCGGAGGAGCGAGAGTGGAGGGCTGCCTGGAACTTCCTAAGCACTCTGACTGCAGTCTCCCTTACCCAACGTGCCGCCGCCCTTCCACCAAGTGGGCCGCATAAACCACCCGGAAACGAACTGTTTATAAATTCAGACGCCGGCTTCTTGTGTTTTTACTTGTGTGTGTGTGTGAACGTGTGTTCTTGTTCCCATCCGTCTGTGCACCGTTGGTGGGCGCGAGTTGGGCCAGAGTGGGGGCGGGTTCGTCAGCAGTGTACTGTATGATAGGATTGAGACAGCGGGTTCCTGGAAGTAGTCTGACGGCCGGCTAGGCACAAGGCGCCTGTGGAGTGAAGACGGCGGGCGGTTACGGGAGCTGTCCCGGAGGGCTAACACAATAATTTTCGTTGGGGGCGCATAATAAGAGCCAACACAACTTGTACGTGTACGGGATCTCTTCACATGTCTCTTCCGTTACGTGGGATTACATTATATTCTACGGATTAATGTACTACGGCCATCAGCGATATAAGGTTACCCAGTCTTAAACACTCGAGTTTGCTGGAAGGCGTGTCTTGTGCAGCCTTAGTATCCGTCTTCGGGATCGTGAGCCAGAATGTCACGGACAGGAATAGCCGGATAACTGATCTGGATCAGAAAGATATTTGGAGTAAAATCGCTCGAAATGTCTTTGTCTGAAGCATTTGATATTCACTGTTGTGGTCTCGCTGGAATGTGAACGCGGTTCTGTTTTAATTTTAGCATTTGAATTGATGGTACTGTACCATCTTTGCTGTATGCATTTGCAACGAACTACCCCCTGCGTGCTTGGCGGGACTCTATAATAACCGTCTGTGTTCTTTCAGGTAAAGGAAAATGGCGACCGATTACAATGATGACGGAATGATGAATGATACGGTGAGTGTTCGATGTACTACTTCAACAGATTCCAGTATGGAGACCTTTCAATAAAAACGTAAATGCTGATAAAGTTTACAGTCTGAAGGTGCCATTTCCCTGTTAATTTTATGTACATTCGCTTTCCGATGGCGAATTTAGTCTGTAAATAGTGATATGTATCACACCAGGTGAGTAATAGCTAGTTGTGATTGATCCTGAGAGCGAGGACAGGTAGCTTATGTACTTTACCATTGATGTAGTTTATGTATGAGTTTCGCGACATCAGGCGCCACACCTTTCTTATATATATGTAAAATCTGAAAGGTTTTCAAAATTACTTGTGAGTCACACGCTTTATGGACGTAAAATTGAAAGTGAAAGAAAGAGTGACATTTTTTTGTGGTATCTGAGTTTCAGCGCACATTGGTGTCTCAATGTACTGGTGAAGTTGTCTTGTCAAACCCATGATCCCAACCATGGCGGTGTTGCCTGTTTCCACCTCGCGTACCCTCACCAATGTCCCACACCTGCATAAATTGCCGGAAGCCAGGTAGTTTGCCTCTTCCGCGACCTCGTTACTCATGATTCTCATAAATATGTGATTCACCGTCCGTAGATCCGTAGTCTTTATTTGTATTGGCATGGGTCATCGAGCGGCCCAGTGCTAATGGCCTCAGCTGAGTGGGCTGTGACGGGTGGGACTGGTCTGGCGTGCTCAGCCCGCCGTCCCGGCCCCCTGCTCTCTCCGCCACGCAGTGTCCGTGGGTGCCGTGACCCCCTGACCCGTGGCTCACCGGCCACCCTTCTGACACCCTGCTCTATGGTGTTGTGATAAGTCCCCCGTGGCTTGTAGCCCGAACCTGGGGGCCACGGGGATGCGGTGTAAGACAATAAATTTCTGCTGACTCAACGAGGATACGACACGCCGTGACCGAACTAGGGGGGGGGGGGGGGTTAAGGTCACGGCCGCAGAAGTTGTAAACTGCTAAAGTCTTCAGTCGGTGTATGTGGCAAGGAGCGATACCCAAGTTGTAAGCAGATCAGGAGGGTTTACGGATTAGACCAATGGTCAGTGACGAAGCTCATGAGGTATTTCCATTATGCAATGCTGATATGAGAATGGGGAATGGGTCTATATGATATGGGTATATATATTGGGTGGTCGCTTACTGGATATATATGTCGACAGCGTGTGTAACGTGCATAACCAGACCTTCAGGAAGCCAACAGTGATGTGTCGTCACCCACTGTCACAAACAGACACCACGACACCACGTATATGTTGGTGTCCAAATGGCTGGGGCGTTATTTGCGCACGGTCATGATGCTGAAACCCGGCCCGACCGCGACATGATACATCCATTAAACCGAGTTATGACGGGTTAAACGATAGCTATGTACAGTCAGTCGGCTCACCAAGTCTCGGAAACGCCATAGACTAATGAGGTCTGGTTGGCAGTAGAGCACCGCGATTAGTTGCGTCAAGCCTAGGTTTTTGGTGGCCCGACCAGGATATTGTGGGCCGCCAGCGATATCTAGGGCTAAGGTTACATAGTGTATGGGCTGCAGTCCCGGGACATACACGCAGCGTGTGGCTGGTCTAGTCCCTCGTAGTTACCAAGATTACAGCTTCTGATGGCAGACTGCGACATGGAGAGCGTCTCGCTGGAGGTACTTATTGCCATTATGTATCTGACGGTGGCGTAATGGGTAAAGTAAACAGGGCGTTTGCGATTACTATGATATATAGGATGGCAGTAGGGGGTGGGGGGGGGGGGTGGTCCTTACGTGGTAAAATCGACAGGATTACTTGTAAAAACTCTTCGGAGGTTATATGCAGTTCTCAATAGGTTAAGAAAGGGAGTAAGAAGTCACATCTAGAAAATCACTTTTGGGTACATGCGTTAATAGCCCATGGGATTTTAACATCAGTGTAAGCATATCTAGTACTTTTTCCCATATAATGTTTTTTTAGTGTTGAACAAAGATTGAGGTAACATGTAATTTCACATTAATTATATTTTGCACTTCTGGGTAGTTTTCTGGGTATATGCGCGCTCCTTGTAGCTTGTGTCTGGAAACACTCGAAAGCCTTATCTCTTCATGCTTAAATGCTGCCGCACCGATTAACGTTGGTTAACAACGTGATGTGGGATATATAACGTTTGTGCTTTTTATATCCTACACTGGCTTTGTGGGTTGTTAGGGTACGGGGTTCTACCGCGGCATGTTTGAATACTCCATATTGATAATCGAGCTTGGAATCCGCTGCAAACATGTGTAAATATCTGTGTTTCAATGAAAATGTACCAGTGTAGTATGGGAGGCCGTTCTGAAGGTAACAAGAGGCTTGTCATCCCAGTGTTAATACTTACATAACTAATCCATCCTCATCGAGGTCTCGTCGACATGGCATACGGCCTTGATGTACACCCGCGTAGATGGCATTCTGGTCTGCTCTGAAAAATCTCGTCTGGCGGGGTTGGAGAGCGCGAAGCCGGAGAGATCGATACGGTGGCGCCATGCTGCGGCTATCACTATAGTCAGTTGAAATGAACAGGCCGGGAGCGGCGGTGGAATGGATGGAGGGGAGCTTTGTCTCGGCATGTGCCTCCTCGGGGATACCCCTTATACCGCTCGGCGCACCTCTCCTCCCCCCCCCCCTCCCGGCTCCCTCTGACCCGTCATGATGTCACCGAGTGACGTCATATCCCGGTGATATCATTGAGGACCAGTCATTGCGCCCCCCCCCCCCCCATCCTTTAGCCACCGCCCCTTCGAGGTCAGCCTTGAAGAGAGGCCGCTTCCCATTGGCTAGGACCCTCTGGAACCGGGGAAGAGAGGGACAGGGTGGGGCTATGAAGAATTTGGGTGGGGCTGGCGGGCAGATGTCTGGGGTGACGCCGGCAAACGGGGGAGTGGCTGGGAGGGTGGGTTCACGGTTTGTTATTGACGAACGCGGCCTGTCGGCGGCGCTCGGAACCATCTCCCCGACGTTGATGCCCCGGCCTGGGGAACATATATTGAACAGTGAGGGCTGGGGCTAAAAATAAACAGGCGAAAGGGACGGAGAGGAAGCATCTCTTCCTCTACCCCCACCCCCTTCCCCTTCGCCCTGCCTGAACATCCCCCCTCCCCTTCGCCCTGCCTGAACACCCCCGACACGGCTGCAGTTGGCCAGAGTCCCTGGGTCTGGCAGTCCGTTTAGACCTGCGTACTGACAGACAGTCCGGGTCCACATTCATTGCTCACCATCCTGGCTACAGACCGGCCGGGCGGTGGCAGTAGTAGGAAGGGCTGGTCGACTTTCACTCACTGGCGGCCTGTCTCCTCTCTTCCTCTGTGACTGTGAGATAGATTCCGACCCCGGCGCCGTGTAGTTTCTGATTGGAGTACGCGAACCCACAGTAGCAGATTGTGTGCCAGTGCACGCCCATTGTGAGGAGGCTTAAGTCGCGCCACGGGGGTGGAGTCCTCTCCCTCCGTCCAACAGAAATAGCCGGGTAAGTGCATTTTATGCTTGAGCGATTTACTCCCGGTGCGTCGCCCGACTGGGGGTGTCATCGCTCGACCCGTGTAAGGACGAGGTGGGTGGAGGGGGCAGGGGGTGAGCGTAATTGGTGTTACAACAGACCGCGCGAGCTTTTAAAATTTGAACGCGGTGGTTGCGCTGGTGGTGTGTACCTGTTTTGGGCACAGTAGCCGGGCACGTGTCCCACCTGGGTCACCAGAGCAGATACATGTACAGTTTGGGCAGATACAGTGGCTGGCCTGTGCGGCAGACAGTCGGTCTCTGATATTTCCGGCTGGCATTCAGTCAGTGGGTCACCCACCCAAATAACTACATGATTATGATTATTGCATATTATTATATATAAATATCTATCTATATATATATAATGTGTGCAGCTAAATGAACTGAAAGCGGATACAAGCCACAAGAAACGCCGAGGTGAGTTGAGAAATGGCACGCTATGGGATGAGGTGACTCATGATTTTAGGTGCCCGCCCCCGGCATTCGTCTGTGTGTGTGTGTGTGGTAGTGTGAGTCAATGCCAGTCACTCAGCGCCACGGTCGTCACTCTTTAGGCTGTGTATGTGCCGTGCAATGTGTCTCCAGCTGTGTGCCGTATAATGTGTCATGCGCAAGGGTAGTCTGCGACCGCGAGTGTTTAAAGCAGCTGCTGGACCCACGACCTCATTGGAGCTCCGAGCAGCCACAAGGCATTGAGGCGGAGGAGACCGCGTATCGTGTTCGTTCAGGACGTCCTTAGCATATTGGATCGACCGACAGACTCTGACTGTGGCTGCCAGACGCCAGAATCTCTTTCGTTCGGGATATCACCCCCACCGGCCCCTCTCCAGGTCTGTCTTCATGTCGACGTGTCGTGGGTACGTGTATCACTGAGGGGCGGGTCTGGCGGTACAATTGAGGTAGGGTTAGGGGCTGGGGGGTTGGACGTGAAGCCGACAGTGACCGGCATAAGACAGTTGTACAGCCCGGGACTGTTATACTGGGTTGTTGCAAGCGATATGCTATGCTATGGGACCAGCCGCGTTGTAGACTGGCTCTATATCTGTCTTTGTGTTCTAAACCGGGAACGTCTGCCTGTGTTGAAAAGTGCAGTTTTGTGTATTGTATGGCCCTCGCATCCAATACTGTCTGGCCATGTCTGTATACCCTGTCTCTGTTGCTGCTCGCTTTTTACGATATTAAGGTAATATGGAAAACTTAGCAAAGCATATGAAGATTATTCGGTTTGTCATTGTAGCTCGTCTCCGAGTGTCAATGTGCTGAAGTGTGCCTATTTTTTTAATGTTATCTGTCTTTGCGTTGTAACATTTATGTATTTATTGCTATATGTAGGATATGGATTTTATATTTTGATTGCAATACCTCCCATATGGAATGCAGCTGGGTTTCTTTTATATCTTATATCCTAATGGCGAATTACCTGGTGGTTAGGAGTTGCCAAGTAAGCTCTACGCTTAATCATTCCCATTTAGTCATTAGGCACAAACATATGGCAAATATTTTAAGTATGCTTATGGCACTGACTGATGCATGTGACAACATTCAGATGTTGGCACAGAACACAGTACAAGATTAATTAGATATACCCTTTGCTGTCCTTCGTGACCTTGAGTGAGTTGCTACAGTTGTTGCCCAGCTTCTTGAGCAACAGGCCCTGATTCGTTCTTGAATTACTTTCTTTGGTGTCTGAAAATGGTTCAGCAAGCAATCCATCCTATTATGCCATGTGGTTTCTAGGATTGGTTCTACAAGTCTTTTATTTCATTATGCCATGAGGTTTCTAGGCTTGGTTCTACGAGCCATCCATCTCATTATGCCATGACGTTTCTAGGCTTGGTTCTACGAGCCAAACATCTTATGCCATGAGGTTTCTAGGCTTGGTTCTACGAGCCATCCATCTTATGCCATGAGGTTTCTAGGCTTGTTTCTACGAGCCATCCATCCCCTTATGCCATGAGGTTTCTAGGCTTGGTTCTACGAGCCATCCATCTTATGCCATGAGGTTTCTGGGCTGGGTTCTACGATCCAAAAATCTTATGCTATGCGGTTTCTAGGCTTCGTTCTACAAGCCATTCATCTCCTTATGCCATGAGGTTCCTAGGCTTGGTTCTACGAGCCATCCATCTTATGCCATGAGGTTTCTGGGCTGGGTTCTACGAGCCAAACATCTTATGCCATGTGGTTTCTAGGCTGTTCTACGAGCCATCCATCTCCTTATGCCATGAGGTTTCTAGGCTTGTTTCTACGAGCCATCCATCCCCTTATGCCATGAGGTTTCAAGGCTTGGTTTTACGAGCCATCCATCTCATTATGCCATAAGGTTTCTAGGCTTGGTTCTACGAGCCAGCCATCTCATTATGCCATGAGGTTTCTAGGTCTGGTTCTACGAGCCAGCCATCTCCTTATGCCATGAGGTTTCTAGGCTTGTTTCTACGAGCCATCCATCTCCTTATGCCATGAGGTTACTAGGCTTGGTTCTACGAGCCATTCATCTCATAATGCCATGAGGTTTCTAGGACTGGTTCTACGAGCCAGCCATCTCCTTATGCCATGAGGTTTCTAGGCTTGGTTCTACGAGCCATTCATCTCATAATGCCATGAGGTTTCTAGGACTGGTTCTACGAGCCAGCCATCTCATTATGCCATGAGGTTTCTAGGCCTGGTTCTACGAGCCATCCATCCCATTATGCCATGAGGTTTCTAGGCTTGGTTCTACGAGCCATCCGTCTCATTATGCCATTAGTTTCCTATGTTTGCTTCAGCACAGGAGTGCAAAAATGTGGGCTAAACATCAATTCCTGGTGACCTTGGCCTCGTTTCCACGAAACTTCCATTTCCTTACATCATGATTTTCCACTGTCTCCTTGGACCTGCTCTTATTCATCGCACCTGACCCTGTAGGCCACCGGAAGCACTGGCTACAAAGCTGCTCATGGTGGAGTTAGTGTGCTAACGATGGCAGCGGAAGACCGCCATCCGCTTCACATCCACCTACGTCCCCAGTAATTCGACTTTCGCCCTGTCGACAACCGGAAGCCGTTGTCTTGAGGAAGCTTCCGTCCCTCCCCTGCAGTCGCCGCTCGCTCAAACCTTTGATGGCCAGCGCCGCCCAGTGGCGCCTGGTCCAGCCAAACAGGAAATGGAGTCAGGCACCGTCCCTGCTGACCGCCATAACGAGCATGGCCGAGTGGGGAACGGCACGGAGGCGTTGGGGTTAGGAACATGTGTCACTGGAAGCTGACGGGCCTGTTGCTGGCGATGAAAGCTCCACCAGTGACGATGCCAAGGAGACGGGTAGGCGGTAGGGGCCGGAAACGGGGTGCTCATTGCTGCTGCTGTGGCTGTTGAAGTGGTGCCGGTGGTGCAGTGGCGCCCATGGATGACGGTGGCGATGCCAGTGGACCCGTATTCAACGGCCAGGGTGCTTTAATGAGATGCTGCATGCGAGCTGCCATCTTGGAATTGACCGAGGCAGGGAGACCGGGAGGGTGATAGGTAAACCGCGGGTTCTGCAACTGGCAGGCAGGAGGACGTAGACACTGTGTAGTGGCTGTTAGCGTAGGCTGGGGAGGCTGCAGCAGCCGCAGCAGCAGCAGCAGCCGCCAGCAGCGGTGGCACGGAGAGACGTGGACACCCTTCCTGGGCTCCTGGTGGCTCCCGCAGCCCGCCTGCCTGCCTGACTGGCTGACTGGCTGAGTGTGACAGCAGGCTTGGCCACGGTGGCTCTGTCACATGGTCGCGACGAGAATCCGCAGCAGAGGACTGGAGGCGGCTGCGCTGGCCTGCCTTTCCGGCCAACCCGGCAGAGTGCCCCGGTCCCTCACCAGCAGTCCGCACCAATCGCATCACCCTGATTGAGGGTATGGATTGCCCTCCTTCGAGGATTTGCCCATCAATATTAGCCCTGTACTCAAACCGGCAACAAGGCTCCGCTTACAAGTGGCATTGTGGGATCTAAGCTTAAGTGTCGAGCTGGGATTTGGAACGAGTGGAAGGCGAGAACAGCGAACGTGCTTGTTACACAAACCAACCGCTGGTTTGACATACAATTAACTACCTGCATATAGTACGCTCGCCTGTGTATGCCGGTGTGGGAGTGAATGCGATACATACGGCATAGATGGCGCGGCCACCTTGGCTGGGATTAATGTGCGAGATATGTATGTACCTCCATAATGAAGGAATGCCCGGTGCATAATGGCAGAACGTTGCATCTTCCTAGGACATGACTCGGAAAATGCTTGCTGGCCATCGCGCGGTCTAGCCATGGCCCCTGGCCCGTCGTTTGACACCCGCCGGAACCTAGACGACTGTGACATTATCCCTGTCGCCGTCACCTTTTCTACGACGAACCCGTTTGCTGCCGCTTCTTCTGGATCGTGTCGTGCTTTGCGGGGGCCCCAGGGTAACCAGGGTAACCTAGCCAGGGCACCCGCAGGCCTCGCGCCCCGTCCATGTTCCCAAGCATGAAGACTCGCCCATGGCGCCGGGAAAAGAGTCGGGAAGATTCCGTTGAATCCACCAGCACCCAGGCTTCATCGTCCATTCGAGAGTTTGAGCTGTTCCGAGAATTCTGTACACCTACCTCGCCCTCCAGTTTTACCTGGGTATTTCAACTCTTTCCTTTCTCTCTCTCCCTCTTTCCTATCTTTTCATCATTGTTGTCGTAAATGTTTTGGATTTCGTAATTACTACCATTAGGGCTTATCAGGGCTTGGGTTATCTAATCCATTGTCCGGTGGATACGGTCACGTGGCCGGTTGGGGTTGGGAAGGGGTTCTGGCGGCGGCGTCTCGCGGAGGGGCGCATGCGGCACGCGCCGCGGAAGATAGACTACTACCTGTTTGGTGTTATTGATTTTACCCGGCATTGGTGGCGGGGCGGGCAGGTGGTGTGGTATCCAGCGCGGGGATCCACAGGTGTCTGGCCGCTGCGGCCCTGGACAACCCACCGGCCTCTGGCCACTCTCAGTAAGACGGGGATTACGTGTGTGTGACTCCCCTTACTAGTGGGGAGCTCGGTGCAACCTCTTGTGTTATGGGGCGTGTTGCCTCGGGGTATTCTCATGTATAATTATATTCATACGCTCTAGCCTTGTCGTAGTCTTTATTTGGTGGCACCACTGCCTCCCAAACGTCCTCGAGTTTGACAGCGCGTCGTCGCTGTTCTTACTTTGATATGACCCTCCATCTTTAATGTGTCGGTAATACTGCCACAAGCGATATCTACTGCCATACGATACTTTTGCAATCTAGTCATGGTGAGGCTACGAATGAATTATTGATTTGGTCAGGGCATCCATCAACGGGGTCCAGACAGTGTACACACGCCTGTTATCCTGTAACATGGTCCTACATAGTCAGGCAGGTGGTGTTGCACCAATAGCACTTCTCAGGCAACCGTCATTATATGTTGAGACATTCGATGGCAATAACATTCGATAACATTTAAAAAATATATATTTGACCAGCGTAAATGTGTATTTAATGCGAAGTAATACCTCAGTTTTTCCACATTGACCGCTTACGACGAGATTTGTTGGCCGAATACCCCCAATGGGACTGCTAGATATGCCCCAAGTCGATGACATTGACCCCTGACCTTTGTCGTTGCAGTCCGCCCCGCCCGCGGTAGCTGAGAACCAGCTCTCCGTGGAGGAGGACGCGGACGAGGACGCGCCGCTGCAGGGTGGCGCCGCCGCCGCCGCCGCCGGCCCCGCCTCCCCCGCCAAGGGCGACAAGAAGAAGGAGAAAGAGGAGCAGAAGCGCCTGGAGAAGGAGCGCAAGGAGCAGGAGAAACGCGACAAGGAGGAGGCCAAGCGGCGCAAGAAGGAGGAAGACCAGGCGCTGAAGGAGGACACTCTGCGCCGGAAGGAGGCGGAGAAGGGTGCCGCCAAGGCGCCCACCCCCAAGGCCTCCCCCCAGAAGGCTGCCCCGGTCCCCCAGGGCGTCCGCTCCGGCAAGATGGTTCGCGTGAAGGTCTACCTCCTGGAGGACAAGGACTACGAGGTCGACATCGACGTAAGTAGCCTTCCTTATGACCTCGCGCGCTCTGTGTCAGAGTCAATGCCTCTTTGGCCATTAATGATCTGCAAAGTGATAATAATCAAATAATTATTCTAGCATTTGTGTTATTTAGAGCGATAACGAAGGAGTCAATGTTGTTCTTCGTGGAACCAGGATTAGGATGCGACAGGGGGGTGGGGCTAAAGGGTGATAACGCCGTTTTCAAAGAAGCGAGCTGTGGTGAGCGACTCTGTGTACATGAACTGCACTGGGTAAAGTGTCAGTGCGTGGGGACGCGTATAGCTGCGATTCCTGGAAGCGGACGACGGTTGCGTGCGCTGTGCACCAGCTTCGACGTCATTTCAGGACATACGATATATATATGTATTGAACATGTATGTGTGTGCATATCTGGTTATCAATCCGCAGCCAGGAATTGTCGCTCATCGAGTTGGTGTAATGACCATTCTTAGCTCACCCCCTGTCCCCATCCCTACCCCGCCTACAGGCCCCATCACTGCCCCGCCTACAGTCCCCATCCCTTTCCCGCCTACAGCCCCCATCTGTGCTCCGCCTACAGCCCCCATCCCTGCCCCCTGCCCCGCCTACATTCCCCATCCCTGCCCCGCCTACAGCCCCCATCCCTGCCCCGCCTACATTCCCCATCCCTGCCCCGCCCACATTCCCCATTCCTGCCCCGCCTACAGCCCCCATCTCTGCTCCGCGTACAGCCCCCATCCCTGCCCCGCATACAGTCCCCATCCCTGCCCCGCCTGCAGTCCCCATCCCTGCCCCGCCTACAGTCCCTATCCCTGCCCCGCATAGTCTGCATCCCTGCCCCGCCGACAGTCCCTATCCCTGCCCCGCCTAGTCCACATCCCTGCCCCGCCTACAGTCCCCTTCCCTGTCCCGCCTACAGTCCCCTTCCCTGCCCCACCTACAGTCCCCATCTCTGCCCCGCCTACAGCCCCATCCCTGCCACGCCTACAGTCCCCAGCCCTGCCCCGCCTACAGTCCCCAGCCCTGCCCCGCCTACAGTCCCCTTCCCTGCCCCGCCTAGTCCCCATCCCTGCCCCGCCTACAGTCCCATTCCCTGCCCCGCCTAGTCCCCATCCCTGCCCCGCCTACAGTCCCTATCCCTGCCCCGCCTAGTCCACATCCCTGCCCCGCCTACAGTCCCCTTCCCTGCCCCGCCTAGTCCCCATCCCTGCCCCGCCTACAGTCCCCTTCCCTGCCCCGCCTAGTCCACATCCCTGCCCCGCCTACAGTCCCATTCCCTGCCCCGCCTACAGTCCCCTTCCCTGCCCCGCCTAGTCCACATCCCTGCCCCGCCTACAGTCCCCTTCCCTGCCCCGCCTACAGTCCCCATCCCTGTCCCGCCTAGTCCCCATCTCTGCCCCGCCTACAGTCCCCAGCCCTGCCCCGCCTACAGTCCCCAGCCCTGCCCCGCCTACAGTCCCATACACTCACACTCGTCACTTCTATCACACAACTTCGTCTTAGCTTCAATGATGTCTGGGGAGTGTTTTTACAATCACGGATATTATTAACTTACGGTTTACAAGCAGGCTCGATTTAGATAATATGCTACCTAAAACCACCAGTCCATCCACGATGTGGCAGTGAGTCACATTTTTCTTGAGTGATTCAGTTCCGTGCAAACACCAACTTCCGATGTCGTTAGTCTCCAGGTTTGGCCGGGGACGGGTGAGGGTGGGGGTGGGGGTGGGGTGGGGTGGGGTCGCCACTCCTACCACATGTGAGCCAACCACCGACCACACACTATTACCTAGCTATCTAACTATAGCCCTCTAATTCTGGCATAACTCCGGCCCTCTAGCTATAGCCCTCTAACTGTAGCCCTCTAACCGTAGCTCTTTAACTGTAGCTCTCTAACTAGCTCTCTAGCTATAGCCCTCTAACTGTAGATCTAACCGTAGCTCTCTAACAGTAGCTCTCTAACTAGCTCTCTAGCTATAGCCCTCTAACTGTAGCCCTCTAACTGTAGCCCTCTAATTGTAGCCCTCTAACTGTAGCCCTCTAACTGTAGCCCTCTAACTGTAGCCCTCTAACTGTAGCCCTCTAACTGTAGCCATCTAACCGTAGCTCTTTAACTGTAGCTCTCTAGCTATAGCCCTCTAACTGTAGATCTAACCGTAGCTCTCTAACCGTAGCTCTCTAACTAGCTCTCTAGCTATAGCCCTCTAACTGTAGCCCTCTAACTGTAGCCCTCTAACTGTAGCCCTCTAACTGTAGCCCTCTAACTGTAGCCCTCTAACTGTAGCCCTCTAACTGTAGCCCTCTAACCGTAGCTCATTAACTGTAGCCCTCTAACTAGCTCTCTAGCTATAGCCCTCTAACTGTAGCTCTCTAGCTATAGCCCTCTAACTAGCTCTCTAGCTATAGCCCTCTAACTAGCTCTCTAGCTATAGCCCTCTTACTAGCTCTCTAGCTATAGCCCTCTAACCGTAGCTCTAACTGTAGCTCTCTAGCTATAGCCCTCTAACTGTGGCCCTCTAACTGTATCCCTCTAACTGTAGTTCTCTAGCTATAGCCCTCTAACTATAGTTCTCTAGCTATAGCCCTCTAACTGTAGCCTTCTAGCAATAGCCTTGTTCGTCCATAGTCATCCGTGCCTATAATAGCCCTCCGTGCCTATAGCCCTCCGTGCCTATAGCCCTCCGCGCCCGCAGCCCTCTCTGACCGGCGATCACCACACTAGCTCGCCGTATATCCGGTTATTGATAGTATCGTAATCTATCTCACGATAGAGATCCAATGTGGTGTTTATTCCTCCCGTATTAACACAACATGCGCCCGCAGCTTGTGGACATAGTCGTAGGAAGGAATCTCGCACGCCCGAACAGAAGCCAAGAGGCGCGTGGTCGTGCAAGGCGTGTCGCGCACCGGCCACTGGCCTTCTTTACACGCTGGCTCCGTGCCCTCCCATTGGCTTCCAATCTCAGTAGCTGTCCCAATCCCAGTAGCTGTCCCAATCCCAGTAGCTGTCCCAATGTCAGTAGCTGTCCTAATCCCAGTAGCTGTCCCAATCCCAGTAGCTGTCCCAATCCCAGTAGCTGTCCCAATGTCGGTAGCTGTCCTAATCTCAGTAGCTGTCCTAATCCCAGTACCTGTCCCAATCTCAGTACCTGTCCCAATCTCAGTAGCTGTCCCAATCTCAGTAGCTGTCCTAATCCCAGTATCTGTCCCAATCTCAGTAGCTGTCCCAATCCCAGTAGCTGTCCAAATCCCAGTAGCTGTCCAAATCCCTGTAGCTGTCCCAATCGCAGTAGCTGTCCCAATCCTAGTGCCTGTCCCAATCCCAGTAGCTGTCCCAATCTCAGTAGCTGTCCCAATCTCAGTAGCTGTCCCAATCCCAGTAGCTGTCCCAATCTCAGTAGCTGTCCCAATCTCAGTAGCTGTCCTAATCTCAGTAGCTGTCTTAATCCCAGTATCTGTCCCAATCTCAGTAGCTATCCCAATCCCAGTAGCTATCCCAATCCCAGTAGCTGTCCCAATCTCAGTAGCTGTCCTAATCCCAGTAGCTGTCCCAATCTCAGTAGCTGTCCCAATCTCAGTAGCTGTCCTAATCTCAGTAACTGTCCTAATCCCAGTATCTGTCCCAATCCCAGTATCTGTCCCAATCCCAGTAGCTGTCCCAATCCCAGTTAGCTGTCCCAATGTCAGTAGCTGTCCCAATCTCAGTAGCTGTCCCAATCTCAGTAGCTGTCCCAATCCCAGTAGCTGTCCCAATCCCAGTAGCTGTCCCAATCTCAGTAGCTGTCCTAATCTCAGTAGCTGTCCCAATCTCAGTAGCTGTCCTAATCCCAGTATCTGTCCCAATCTCAGTAGCTGTCCAAATCCCAGTAGCTGTCCAAATCCCTGTAGCTGTCCCAATCGCAGTAGCTGTCCAAATCCTAGTGGCTGTCCCAATCCCAGTAGCTGTCCCAATCTCAGTAGCTGTCCCAATCTTAGTGGCTGTCCCAATCTTAGTGGCTGTCCCAATCCCAGTAGCTGTCCTAATCTCAGTAGCTGTCCCAATCTCAGTAGCTGTCCCAATCCCAGTAGCTGTCCCAATGTCAGTAGCTGTCCTAATCTCAGTAGCTGTCCTAATCTCAGTAGCTGTCCTAATCCCAGTAGCTGTCCCAATACCAGTAGCTGTCCCAATCCCAGTAGCTGTCCCAATCCCAGTAGCTGTCCCAATCCCAGTAGCTGTCCCAATCTCAGTAGCTGTCCCGATCTCAGTAGCTGTCCAAATCCCAGTAGCTGTTCAAATCCCAGTAGCTGTCCCAATCCCAGTGGCTGTCCCAATCCCAGTAGCTGTCCCAATCTCAGTAGCTGTCCTAATCCCAGTATCTGTACCAATCTCAGTAGCTGTCCCAATCCCAGTAGCTGTCCCAATCCCAGTAGCTGTCCCAATCCCAGTAGCTGTCCCAATCTCAGTAGCTGTCCCAATCTCAGTAGCTGTCCCAATCCCAGTGGCTCTCCCAGTGGATGGGACCACTACATCACACCCTCCTCCCCCCGCCACGCCCCACCCCGCTACGCCCCACCCCCGCCACGCCCCCCCACACATCCGCACCCCCTCCACTGCCCTTACCCCCGCTTTCCTGACGAGTGCCATTTGTGTGACACATATTTTGCCATTCTTGGTCGCCACCCCTTAATACAACGTCCGAAGAAAAAGTGTTTTATATCTGTGGTTGAAAATGTCGGAGCACAAAATGCCGCGGATATTCTATCCCTCTCGCGGGCTGTTGATATGTGGGGTAATTGCTATCATGTGCAGTGTCACGGTGGAGTTCTCCCCAGTATTAAACACGATGTATCAAAGCAGTAAAATAATTCAAAGTGGAATAATAAGCTGTTCTGACGCGGTTAATAGAAGTTTGTAGAAGTTAATAGAAGTTTGTTTGACGCAGCTTGAGAGCGTCGTAACATATAAGCGTGTATCTCATTGGCGTTGAGTCCTGCTGGTTCTGGGGTGGAATCCGCGCGGATGCTGCGTACATCCGGCGTCAGGCTGTGTGTCCCTCTCAGAGCGAGGGCGGGGGGGGGGGGGGGTGAGACCCGCGGGCTAGGGTGCATCCTGCTGACCCTGTCCGCTGGCGGTTGTACATCACCGGCTGACCTCATGCACGTGAAGCGCGCCGATTGATACCTCCTGTTCGCTTGTGTTTTTCTCTGCATGGCGTTGCCCCCTGAAAGTGATGGTCCGTGTAGAGGTGTAATCCGATACTTACAACTATCCCCCATCTCTGTAGGTTCGTACTCTCGTCATTAACACTTCGTGCCTTTATTCGGGGTTAATGGTGATTGGCACGAGATCCTACTTAATTTGGGAGGACAGTACTGAAAACCACTAATAACTGTATAGATTTATTGTATGTGGTCAGTGGAAATGCGTGTTTTACTAGGCAGTCGTTACACTTGGTTATTCGGTGTTTGACGACCAGTGGTGCCCACTCTCAGGGAGCGTCAGCCTGGTAGCGCACTCGTCAGCCTGGTAGCGCGCTCGTCAGCCTGGTAGCGCACTGGTCAGCCTGGTAGCGCGCTCGTCAGCCTCGTAGCGCACTCGTCAGCGTAGTAGCGCACTCGTCAGCCTGGCAGCGCGCTCGTCAGCCTGGCAACGCGCTCGTCAGCCTGGTAGCGCACTCGTCAGCCCCCGTCCCATGAGAGCGGTCTCGCAATCCCATTAACCACTGCGGGGTGATTTGTTTATTAGAAAATAGCGAATACTTCCATGGCGTGCCTCTCGAGGCCAATGCCGTTGTGAGAATTAAACTATCGATATGAGGAACGAGGTATTGGAGGTATTACCCACCGGGGACCCTGCGACAGCACGATACCCGGATGGATATGGGCGGCCGGCCTGTCAGCCCAGAAGCCCTCCCCCCCCCCCCCTCCCACACACTCCACCAGCCCCTCTGCCCCCACACCCTACCCCCTGAACCACTCCGCACTCTAGGTCCGCGGTTGGTGTCGGCTGTGTGCCTGCTCACTTTGAGGGGGAGGAGATAATGTTTGGCTTCTGTCATCGAAATGGTGTGGATGGTATATTTTATGGCGGCGCGTCCCATTAAGGGCCCGTTGTAATCTGTGATGTGTGCTGCTGCATGAGTCATGATGCAAAAGTTCCCTGTTGTAGTCTGATTATATGCAACTGATCATGTTACGAATTTGTTTCATTTCTGAGAACTAGGATATCTGTAATATTAGCATAAGTTTCACACTAGCGACGAAACGATTTCCTGGCATGAAAAGTGGCTGCCGAGTCTTTTATATATATACGCTACAGTTTTCAGTTCGGTGGGTGGGGAGAGGATGGGTGTGGGTGTGACCGGCTCACTTGGTGGCCCTTGGCAGGAACTGCTGGGGGCTGGGTGGAGGTGAAGGGGTGTTCTCCCGCGTTGCTCACCTGGCCCCAGGTAACGTCCGGTATGATTAATCACTGGCCAGCCTGACGTCAGCCCCCTCCACTGAGGCCACTTATGACATGTACTGGGAACCTGTGGCCCACACCCGATACAGCAGACAGATTACCTCGGGTACCAGCCAGCCTGCCTCACCCACCGCGCTGGTCATACATACACCCAACAGCTGTAGCCGCCATCAAGTGCTACAGGCCGCTGACACATAACCATGGAAACCGTATTAACACCAGCTTGGTTTTGTTGTGAAACCTTGAAATGCAGACCAGGCGCCTGATGTACAGGAGGGTTTTGCTTTCCCCCGTCGGCGTCTAGTGATAATTAGCTCGGGGAAGGGAGCGTGGTTAAGAAAACCATGGCTTGTATAGAACAAACAGTTCCTTTGCTTTCGTGGCTGTAACGCTCACTGTGCCAAAGTCGGCCCTGTGGAGTTTTCGTACTCCGTGGCGTGTGTCCCGGTTACATCTAGTCTCCTTTTGTTCAATACAATCTCATTGTACCATGCATCAAATCTGGTTTATCCTGCTGAAGAATATTCTTCTTTGCCCTGGTGATAAGTGTTTTTTTGTTGATCAGCTTCCACGCCGAACAATCAGGTCATGAATGATACCCAGATATCCTGACTATTCTTGTGGTGTCTGGTTCCTGTATATAGTGACCCTCACGGTTCCAATCACTCAGTTAACTCATTCACTAATTAAGGTGTATAAGATAACAATAAATCTTCAAATGTTGCGCTGTATTCACTGAAAGCTACACCTTTATATTAGCCTGTGCCATTTACACACCTGGAGTTTCATTCATCGATAAGCACGTGTTTTGCTTACTACGGGCCCATTGCACACACTTGCTACCATGTGTGGTGTGTACTATCCCACGAGGTCCCACAACCTCATGTTGACTCAGGTACTTGTCGCCCTACCACCATTATCAGAGGGCAAAGTCTGTAGATGAGCCCCAACAAACTCTTCGGACCAGACCGCCTTCGCCTTCCGTCAGGTGAATGCGTACTTGAGCAGTTGTAATGCCGGCCAAGTGCTGGAATGCACGATCTGCTCTCTGATTGCTCTTGCTGTGACGATAGACAGGGTTTCCGTTTTCCTCGCGTATCGCCCGGCGCGGTCACTAGCCCCTATCAGTATTATAGGAACATGTCAGCCCATATGTCAGTACATATATAGCAATCGGACCACTGATTGCGCAGGTACCAATGGTTCATAACAAATTGGGGGGCCGGCCCGATAGCTCAGTGGGTTAGAGCGCTCGCCTTGAGTGCTCTGGCCTCCTGAGAGCCTAACGGCACGTGGATCGGTGGTTCGAGCCCCGCTATGGCCATGTCTGTGTGGTCACAGGATAAAGATCCCATGTCCTTCCTCGCAAAGAGTAGGGGGTTACCCCCGGGGATATGGCTCCACTCTCCCTTCCTTCTCTCATTGACGCGATAGGACCAAAAGTGGTTAAAGCGTCCTTAATATACAAACAAAATCGTAACAATTTGGACCTAATCAGTAATGAATAAAATAATAACAGTGCATTTTTGCAGGTGCGCAATCCCTGGCACCTGCTCCATCAGTGGTCCACCTTCAAGAGCTTAGCAGACGGGACAGAAATGAGGGCTTCTGTAGGGAAATCTGGCTGATAATGTCCCAAGACAAGTCTCTTAAACATGATGGCACACTGGCAATGTCGTTGCTCGTAAACGTCCTGAAAAAGCTTGGTTATTATGACGTCAGCTGTGGCCTTCGCCTCCCTGGGATAACTATTGTGTCTATTGTACAAGTGATATATGAGGACTAAGTGTGTGTGAGTGAGTAGGGAGACATCACAAGGGAGGCATCTCTTAATGCATACGTCATGAACAACACATCTTAGCGACATTTTACCATTAACTATGTGACGCTGGGACGAACGGTTGGGCATTATTATTCGAAGAAAAATGTTAAGCGGCGTTTTCCTTTTATATGTGTTAATATTGACATCACCTTATAATGCCTTGTACTGACTGAGGTTTCATTTTGTTATTTCCAGAAAAAAGTCAATGGCCAAGCCCTGGTGGACAAAGTATGCGGTGACCTTAACCTTCTAGAGAAGGATTACTTCGCCGTGTCCTACAGAGACAAGGACGATGTCAAGGTCAGTGGTGACACGGGTTTTTCTTTCAGTAATGTTAATTTTTTGCGGCGCCGTAGCGAGATCTCCGTGGGATGAAATACCGAAACTTCCAGTGCTTAGTTATATTGAACAAATTAGGTCCAATGTACCTTCTCCAGTGAAGGTCAGTTATATCGCACTAATTTGCGTTGCGCTTAAATTTTATTTGCTGCCATATCGAGACAAAATCAATACCTCCATGGGAAAAAATAGCTAAATTTTCAGACGAATTAAAGAAATATTAGGGAAGAGTTGAGTTCTCCAGTGAAGGTCTGTTGCGGCAGTGGCGTTAACTCCCCCGAAGCGCTATGATGGATATGAAAGAAAGCGCCGTGCGAGTGGCTGCGGACCTCAAACAGGCGATATGTCGATGGAGGATAATGTGCTCCCATTACCCCTACCACCATGGCCGTATTTCTCACCCAGACTCCACTTGGGGAGAGCTCTAATAGAGGTAAATGGCCGCCTATTATGTGGGCTAATTCTACTTTTGCGGTGAGCGCTAGACGGCTTATTGCCTGTAGCCTACAGTCCGCCTGGTTTATAGTTTTCGGTCCTGGGTGACTGCTGCACTGCCTTCATGCGGGCTACTTCAGATCAAATGGATACGATTTGCGCCCTATATGGTGTGCTATATTGCCCTGTGATAGGTTGTGACCTGGATATGCGTGTACTGAATATACTCTATTGGGACAGTACACTTGACATTGCCACAGGCTTCCCTTCCCGACTGTGTATTGGGCGCTCCTCAATGGACCCGTACGCCCAATAATACCCCACTGTGCTTTGTTCAGCCTGGGGAAAAGGTGGCTTCAGGTAGCCAATTCGCCTGAAATCGCCATCAGATCATAAATCAAAATTGAAAAAACATGTACAGCTCTTGGTCTGATGCATACTCAGAATATACAATGCATGTAGATAGCGTGTCAGTAGTCAATAATGGCTTTGACTGGACGATGAGGGAAGCAATCCGTTGTCCGATGGTGTCGTAGAACGACTTGGGTCCGATCTGTGCAGTAAGCCCGCCCAATGTCTGACTGTGTGGCCGTCTACCGCTGTGGCCTAGCGGGGTGAGTGATCACCGGGTCCGAAGATGGGGGGGAGGGGTCGGCTCTCGGGATACGCTCCCTAATGTACAGCCATGACATATGGTCGAGGAAGGCGGGACTGGACGTGACGGCCTGCAGCTACCAGGGGGAGTTGGGTGAGAGAGACAAGCCCAGGGCGGACCCACTCAGAGGAGTGTAATGGGTGGTGTGGGAAGGGAGGGTGTTTTGTATTATTGGCCGGCCTGTACGGTGTACAACCGTGTGGCTCCGCGGGATAAAATAATTCGCGTCACTGAGTTGTGCCGTTCTGCGCAAGAGAACGGCACAAGGGGAGATTATGGGCTCCCCGGCAATGGATGAGTGTAGTCACCCATAATAACCCGTTAGACAGATAGACTGTGGTGACCTAGTTTGGGGTCTTTTATGACCTTATATGCGCTAGATTTGTTCTGCTTAGTCGGGAGGCCAAAAAGTGGGTCGCAACTCTGGTGCAGTAGCGCAACTCGTCGCACAATATGCCCCATAATGTATATGGTAACACCTAGGTAGATCACAATGATTATCTCGCACAACAAGACCTCATGTAATACTATTTCATTTGTAATACTCCCTATATATTCAGACGTTCGGAAACTTGTTTTCTGCCCACGACGTGTATGCACTGTGAACCAAACTAATTCCTTATGTAGCTGATGGAAGTAGCATCCTTCACAACGATAATCTTCATTGCGAACGGCAACATAGCACAAGCCGTTCGTTCTTATCGTGACCCCCAATTTTTTTTGTGACTGTCCCAGAACATGTATGATTAAATACATTTTGTCTGACTCATAATGTGACGGAAGTAAGTACTGTTTGCCATAATGAAAATGTCAATGCAATTATCGGCATAACGAAACCCATCTTAAATTCCTTCATCTATCATGTCCACGAGGCTGCATCATAATTTGTTGTCTTTGCAGTTCTGGTTGAATAACGAGAAGAAAATCAGCAAACAGATGAAGGGTCAGTGTCCGTTCTTATTATTACTGCTGGTTTT
This sequence comes from Arenicola marina, assembly GCA_964019135.1. Lineage (NCBI taxonomy): Eukaryota > Metazoa > Annelida > Polychaeta > Arenicolidae > Arenicola > Arenicola marina. The sequence goes on from OZ025249.1 coordinate 22,468,148, forward strand.
GCCAGACATTTACTGTTGCGTCTCTTGGTAATTGGATGAAGGCACGGGGCTGTCTGGTAATTGGATTCAGGCAGGTGGCTGTCTGGTTCCTATGTGGCTGTGTGCATCAATGTATGTGGCAATAATTTGATTGTTGGACATACATGATTGGTATGAAGCGAATGCCAGCGGTCTGGCTCTCTGGTATAATGATATAGTGACTATTTTGAGGACGCAGGGCGCACGCCTTTTTTATGGTGCTAATCCCCTGTGCTATAGCGTCATATCACAATTCTATTACCTGATTTATCTCAGGCGGAATGATATTTTGTGTGATCTGGCCCTCTACTGCTTTCGGCAATAAAACGTTAGTACTACAGTTGTAGGGTGTCTGGCCATTGTTGGCGCCATCCCCCATAGCTGTGTTTGTTCAGAACACAATGGCCGGCCGTGGATTGTGACGTATTGCCCAATGTATAATGCACCGGGTGCTAATTGTTGCCGTCTAGCACGTGTGACCGTGTGTCGCGGCGCGGCGTGCGCCGCGCCGAGGCGCCAGTTTGTCGTGACAGTACGCCGGTGTTTGTTGGAGTAACATGGCGAAGGACATACATAAACAGTCTGATATGTCGCAGAAGTTTCAAACTGAAACCGAGAAGTACTTCTGGTGACCAAATACTTCCTGGACAGGATGGGAGAGGCTGTGTGTTGGTGTGCGTATCGGGGGAGGGAGGGAGGGGTGATTTGACATTTGGGGAGGAGTCAGAATTCGTTTATTTGACCAAGAAATGTAGTACATATCATACAGAACATAAAGATACGGGTTTGCCAAGAGACTCCCATTAGCCCGTATATTTATGTTTTGTGTGATATGTACTACTTTTCTTGGTCAAAGAAACGAATTCTGACTCCTCCCCAATAGAAATAGAGGAGAATCGTCTATGCAGTAGACATTGTGGAAGGGTGAAGAGGGCAACAGATTGGTTTGAAGTGGCGGAATAAGGTGGCGGCGGACAGAAGATGAAAGCCAGACCGCGGCTTGCCACATCCAGCTTGAGGTTACTCCCGGGCCAAGTAGGCCATTGCCAGCGTCATAAGGTGGCTTCTCGCGAGCTGTTTAGGTTATCCTGTGCCAGACCGGGGCGGGTGGTTGATGGTCTACGTGGCACTGCATTCTCCTCTTCCTGGCAGCCTCCACGAAAAGCAGATCCGTTAAGCTTTCGATTTTATTTCAGGTCTTTCTTTCAAAGCGGAGAGTCTTTCGAAGCAGAGGGTGTAACTTCATATATATATCCCGATAGTCGATATTCTGACCCATGTGTAACGTCAACCACACGTTAACCGCAGTCCGCTTACGAAGTCCCTTCCATGACTACTTCATGACAGTCCTAAAAGTGGGCTACGAACAAAACCTTCAAATAAGTTATGAACAAAGAAGATATTTCCGTATGTCTAACTGTGTTCTATTAAATGAAGTAAAATAATAGTTCTTCCCGTGAGTGCACTTGGCAATATATCTTGGGTACAATACATCTTCTATTTACTGTTCTTATTATTATTATGGTAGAAAAGCCTCCTGGCTACGTGGCTGTGTTTCTGTAATTTGTTCTCCTAGCCAACCGTCTCTATTCCCCGTCCATGGGGTCGCATTGGGTCCCCTAAAGCATGCAACCGCCGTCGGCCAGTGATAGAAAACAAATACCACGGGGTAGATACCCCGGAGTCCTCGCTGAATGAAGGCGGAAAAACAAACCCCTCGCGGGTGGGCGGGACAGCCCTAGGGAAATGTTGGCCCCGCAGTGGGTGCGTCCCGACTGGTGCCTCCTTGATGTTGGCGCTCTCTTTGATGTAGGCGCTGTGGGGTGGCTGAGGTCTGGTGCCTGCTTGATGTAGGCGCTGTGGGGTGGCTGAGGTCTGGTGCCTCCTTGATGTATGCGCTGTGGGGTGGCTGAGGTCTGGTGCCTCCTTGATGTAGGCGCTGTGGGGTGGCTAAGGTCTGGTGCCTCCTTGATGTAGGCGCTGTGGGGTGGCTGAGGTCTGGTGCCTCCTTGATGTAGGCGCTGTGGGGTGGCTGAGGTCTGGTACCTCCTTGATGTAGGCGCTGTGGGGTGGCTGAGGTCTGGTGCCTCCTTGATATAGGCGCTGTGGGGTGGCTGAGGTCTGGTGCCTCCTTGATGTAGGCGCTGTGGGGTGGCTGAGGTCTGGTGCCTGCTTGATGTAGGCGCTGTGGGGTGGTTGAGGTCTGGTTCCTCCTTGATGTAGGCGCTGTGGGGTGGCTAAGGTCTGGTGCCTCCTTGATGTAGGCGCTGTGGGGTGGCTGAGGTCTGGTGCCTGCTTGATGTAGGCGCTGTGGGGTGGCTGAGGTCTGGTGCCTCCTTGATGTAGGCGCTGTGGGGTGGCTGAGGTCTGGTGCCTGCTTGATGTAGGCGCTGTGGGGTGGCTGAGGTCTGGTGCCTCCTTGGTGTAGGCGCTGTGGGGTGGCTAAGGTCTGGTGCCTCCTTCATGTAGGCGCTGTGGGGTGGTTGAGGTCTGGTTCCTCCTTGATGTAGGCGCTGTGGGGTGGCTAAGGTCTGGTGCCTCCTTGATGTAGGCGCTGTGGGGTGGCTGAGGTCTGGTGCCTCCTTGATGTAGGCGCTGTGGGGTGGCTGAGGTCTGGTGCCTCCTTGATGTAGGCGCTGTGGGGTGGCTGAGGTCTGGTGCCTCCTTGATGTAGGCGCTGTGGGGTGGCTGAGGTCTGGTGCCTCCTTGATGTAGGCGCTGTGGGGTGGCTGAGGTCTGGTGCCTCCTTGATGTAGGCGCTGTGGGGTGGCTGAGGTCTGGTGCCTCCTTGATGTAGGCGCTGTGGGGTGGCTGAGGTCTGGTGCCTCCTTGATGTAGGCGCTGTGGGGTGGCTGAGGTCTGGTGCCTCCTTGATGTGGGCGCTGTGGAATAGGTGACAGCGCTTGGTTATGCACTCCTGCAGGATTTTTGTATCACCTACTCCAAGGAAAACTCGACTCCCGATATCATGGTTTACCTTTCTTTGTCTCTTACCTGCCGCCGGCACTTCCGACGCCTCCGGTGTGCACTACACTTGAATGTGTGACGGAGAAACCACTGTTTATTGCCCATTCATTGCATTAACTTGTATATCCGGTTCCGCCATTGTCTTGACCCCTCGCCCACCCGACCACACCCACACCGAGCAACCCGCGACCCAACCCTACCCCCTTCTCTCACACTCAAACATGTCCCCCGAAAGGGAGGAGTAAAGAGTGTGAAAGTACCTCCCATCTTTCTTTCATCTATCTTTTCTTGTGCTTTGGGAGGTTAAAAGCGGGGTTGGACTCTAACGCCTGCAGCCCATCGCCTGCGAGATAAAGATTTTGCGAGAACTAACTGCAATGACCGGTTATTGGCCATAACTCACTCGGTGGTTAATTATACGTCAGACTTATGTTTGCGCCGCCGCCGCCGCTTTGCTTGGTGTGTGGATGGTCCCTGTTCCCTGGTCCTTGGTCCCTGGGATGATCCAGACGCGGGATACGTTGGCCGTCTGGGCTACTGACGTCTGGCTTGCTGCCATCTCCCCCCCCCCCTCCCTCCCTTCCTTGCTTCCTTCCTTCCTTCCCGTTCCCTCGAGACATCGGGTGCTTTATTGATTCCTGCAGACGGCGGCCGCTTAAAACTTTCTGCACCGTGTCTGTGCCACCGCACCGCGGCCGCCGATCAACGGCTAACAGTGTCTGGTCTGGAAGGCTTTTATTGGTCGGCTTTGGTCAAACGTAACGTATCATTCACCTATGGTCGAGCGCTAAGATGGTGGTTTTGGTGTTAATATATGGGCTAAGGGGGTATTTTCGCCCTTTCCTTTCATAGTTGCTATTACAATCGAACTCAGCGACTCAATAATCGGACTAAGTCTGCCAGGCGATGTTTTGTGCATGTGTTACGCCTGATTGCTGCGCGTTGGGGCGTTCCCTGATGAACCACGATGGCGTCCTCGCCATGTGTGTTGGCAATCCGCCCGGGCGGGAGCACTCCGCTAATTGTGGGCAGAATGTTTACATTGGCGGCGCCAGAAGCCTTGGACCTTCCACACCTCGCCACTACCGGCTCCAGTGCCGGCTCCACGGCTGGCTCCATCACACTGCTGGGGCCGGGGCAAACTGGGGTGGGGTTGGCGGCAGTTCTTGCGGCGGTGACCTCTCTGCCCCGATCTCCCCTCCCACACTCCCTTTTCACCGGCCGTCACGCACCTCGGTTGGCTGGTCTGGGTGGGTGTATAGATAGATGGGATGGCCCCTGTCTGGGCTGGCTGGGTTTGGCGATGCTGGGCTGGGCACGGTCAATACACACCAACTCCTCCGGTCGCAGGCCCGACACGATTGATGACCCTCGCAACATGGGCCAATTCTTGTCTTGTCAAGTTGTTGGCACTGGATGGATGGATATCGTGTGATGTGCTTTGCACCTGCTGGACACACACGGACCCCCCCCCCCCCCATCCCCAGCTTCATATCCACCCGAGCAGGCCCCATACTTATAGCCACCCCCCCCCTCCCCCTTTCCTCGTATATCCAGCTACAGGCTATACCCCTCTACCCTCAATTTGTCCTCCAGCCACTGTCCCGATCAACACGTGTCTAATGTCACTCACAGTGCGGTGAGCGATTATCCCCCCTTCTGCTTCCTCCATTAAGGTCGTCGCACCCAACCAACTCACGGTCTTGAGCATATGTATCTAATACAGGTTTTATCCCTGTGCCAGATCACCTTGTTAGCAGGCAGCGGGCTGACCCCTGGCTGTGCTGACCCCTGGCCGTGCTGACCCCTGGCCGTGCTGACCCCTAGCTGTGCTGACCCCTGGCTGTGCGCCGCTATCCCGCTGGGGGGAGCCCCGATCGTTTTCACGGAGGCTCGCCAACGTGTATGGAGATCCCGCTGCTGTGGGAACGTATCCCCAGCTTGTAATCTATTGCCCAGGCCACAGATGGTTTTTTTCTCCAGCCAGCTCTTCAACGTATTTGTTCTGAAATTAATAATGTGACCAGCGATGACGGGTCTGATCTCTATTATGTATTCAAACCTCACCTCCCTAGTCTACTGATGGAACCCCCCCCCCCCACCTTCGTCCCTCACCCCACCCACATAATGGATCTGCGCCCCTGCCTTCCAGCAATTCGTTGCCCCCATTCTCCTCCCACTAATTGTTATGTGCCCCCCAACCGCCACCCTTTGCCCGATTTCCCGGCCTTCCCCTTGTGCCTGACTGTGTTACAGAGTGATGAGGCCGCATCAGCATTAGGACTTATTTGTTGGCTATCTCCCACGCCATCTCTCACGCTTGGCGTGGTGTAAAGCGGCCCTCAGAGACAGGCCGCGGCCTCCTGGAACGACTCGAAGGGGCGTCCGCCGACCAGAACTGAAGTATCTCCGGGTGGGAGGTGGGGGGGGGGGGGCGTTATTGTAGGGGCGTGGTCGAGGCGCGGGCAGGCATGGCATGGAACCCGCCCTCACCCCCCCCCCATCCCTCACCACCACCACCACCACGTGCTCATCGCATGCGCGTGTGTTGGTGTGCTTGGTATGTCTGACTCTCTCGACTTGTGACTGAGATCAGTTGGGGAAAACATCCCAGGGAGCGGTGCCTGTATCGCTGCACAACGGTGCTTGATCAATCAGGGCCTGCCTGCCTAGAACTTCTGGGTAGTTACCTTGGTGATACCGCATTCCGGCGTCCTCGCCGTTGCGTCATAGTTAGGAATGTTGTCCGTGTAATATTGGGACGATATTGCGACTGTTCACTATGGCCCAGTGCGTTCCGACACTGGTAAAACCACATCCAGGGCACCTCTTTAGTCGGGCGCGGGTTGGTAACGGCAACTATTCATGTGTTTGGAGGTCTCAAGTCTCAAGTAGGGGGCTGTATCTTCGCTCTGTCTGACTCCCACAAACTCGCAGCCCAGCAGTCCTCGACACGGCTTGTGGCCAGGAATCAAAAGGATGAAAATCTTGGTTTACTCTTTTAGCTTTTTTTTTTCTGATGTTCTATATGCATCGTGTACACTTAGACCCGAATTGAACTGCATTCTCACATCCAAATTAGAATAGAAAAACAGTCAGAGTAGTGCCCCGTGCACTGTGGTCTATCTAGAATAGAACTATCGGCGTTCAGCGTGACACTTTGTGGTCCACATGGTTTAGGACGCGAGCGACCTCTGCTGGGAGAGTGCTGGCCTACATATGGCTGGCTGGGCGGTGACGCACTCGGTTCGCGGTCACGTGGCTCGGGTCTGCGCGACCGCTCCCTGTACACATCAGCGGTAATTCCGGGACATATGCTGTCATTGTTTTGTGTTTTGCGCCCTAAAATAGCGCTCTGTGGCCCCCATGCGAACGACGTTTTTACGAAGTCAGCAACTGTTTCAGGGGCATAGGTTGTACTTTCGAAATCTGCATTATCGTGTATCTTTTTTTTTTCATTGCTTTGGGGAAAAAACATGTGTATATGGGTCATGTCACAGACAATGCTCACTACTCTGAATTACTTGTCTGTTTGGGATCATTTAACCTTCCACGATCTCGGTGATGTGCTATGAATGATGAAGCATACCATCATGGCAGGACGACCCGTTAGACTATTGGCTCAGGTGGTAAGCAGGCTGAGCTACAGATCAACAGTTCGTGGGTAGGCCTACGTTGATTCGATTGTCTTAAGTGGTAGATGGCTATTTACCGGGTCTCGCCATTAGCATCTGAACGAATGAATGAGCATGGAGTGTAAATCTCTGACATTATGTCCTAGTATGATTAATATTGCACGGCTGATTAGCCTGGCGCGGTGGGTGCTGGTATAGACCCGGACTGGCGCTTTATGAAGGCCGTCCAAGGCGGCATGACCCGCGCCTCTCGTGGTGAGTCACGTGTACTGGTAGTCCTGACACGGGGAGGGGGCGGGGGCGGGAAGCGGACGCTGGGTGACCGACAGACAGAGATGATCGACAGTTAGGAGGGGGGTGTTTGAGAGTGGCGTATGTTGGTATCTGCTGGTCGCTTTCTTTCTGCCGGCGTTGCTCCCCCATGTGACTGGTTGGCTGACGGCATTGACTAGGGATATACTGGGCTGGGCTGGGCTGAGCTGTGCTGGGCTGAGCTCCAGTCACCATGATCGCTTCGGCAACTGTGGAGCTGGCAAGAGGCAGCCTTTGTTTGATGTGGGCTGCTATGAGGCAAGGGGAGCTGTGTGCCGTTGGTTTTCTTGCCAGATCTGGGGCGCGGTAGGCGGGATGTAAGACGGTCTGTCAGTCTGTCTGTCAGTTTCAGCTGTCTGTCAATCTGTCTGCCCACGGCTCGGCCTGTCTGGGACACAGAAACACGGAACGGATAAAGCCAGATGTGAGCCAGTTTGTGGGGGTGGGGGTTATAAAATTAAATTAATTGGGGGTTTGAGGAAACCGGCGACGGCGATATATGTTGGAGCGCTCAGTCATATGGGCTTTATCGCAATACTAATGATTGCCTCTGCAGGCAGGTGGGGAAGGGCGGTCGGTGTTTGAGGGGGGATATGCGGGGTAATCATGAAGATAGGAGTTATCACGTGGCCCTATCAACGACTTTCGCCGTGATGTACGGGCTAGGCGGAGTGGTGTGGAGTGTATGTAGGTGTGGGCAGCTCTGTGTTGCACCTCAGTTCTGAAACATGACCTTCGAGACGTTGACGAGGGCTGCCTTTCAACACCGATCTCTTGTTTGCCTGCGGGCTTTGATATTGTTGTGTATTATGAACCCCCATCCGCGCCTCCCCGCCGCTGACACAATGACGTACCTTGAGGCATACCTTGACGAGAACTGTCCTATTGAGGTAGCATGTGGGCGTCTGGCGCTCTAAGACAAAGAGACGGAAGCTTCCGAACGCAAACACGTGCTGGGTGGGAGACCGTGCATGGACCCCTCGGGACTGTCAAGGTCGGATCGACTGGTTCCCAATACGCCTACGCAGTGAACTTTACCTCGGTGGCTTGAGCACGCCTTTAAAGTAGCGAAAACCCCACACGCTTATGACTAGTTATGGTCATTACTAGATGGAAAAACCCAATGATGACAGTAAATGACTATTTTAGGCAAGAAAAGACTCGTTTCAGGCACTTATTTTACTTCCGACTTTTTGTCTTCTAGAGCTGTGACATGGCTGAGGCTGGGTGGAAGCCTTATGAAATGGTACCCCCCCCCCTCCCCCCACCTCCCTCCTGTATGTGGTCGTGGTCTGCTCACCCCATATCCCAGGTGTCCATCCGCGGACACCACTTGTGGACGGCCGCGGAAAGCAAGGGGCCTGAATAATACATGATGTGTTCTATTAGGCCAATGACCCTTGTGGATTGTACACGGTGCGGGCTACTTGTGACCGCTGGCGCCCCGGGCGGCGACACCGCAAACTACACGGCACTTTTGTTCGTGTACTGAAACATATTGCTAACTTCAGGCATGGACACTGTTTACGCTGCGCCAGTACACCGTCATGTTCACCGCATCTGTACGTGTCGGTGATGCGGGCCGTGACAATACTGTAGGCTGTGTTCGCCCGCTGTACGCACTGGTGCTCCGAGTGGTAAAGCATAGTGCAATGGCCATCCGAGGCATTTGCTTTTCCTATATTGGTGGCCGTCGAATTCACTTTATCGTGGTTTGTCTATGGGCCTTCCCTTATGAAATTAAATATTATATGGCAGTGGCTCTGGTACAGTCGGTATTTCATTCAACAGGTTAGCAATAGAGGTTAGCAAGTTCGTATTTGCCATGTTTTTAATGTGTACTAGATCTAGCTATAGAATGTAAAGTTCTCACGCTGCTTTCACAAAACATCTGCCTGCGCCAGCCTTTAATTATACACCGGGGCGTATTGAGGTCGCGTCGAGTGATTGGTCGTTGTCAGGGGGCATTATGAGAGCTAACTGACCCATAATGCTGTGCCATTGCCTCCTCAGCCCCACCCCCCAGCCCTCCTCCTCCCTCCATCCCCGGCCATCCACCAGGCGCCGACCGCCAGACAGCCGAGGTGCCGAGGTGATGGCCTAGATGTGCTGCCGCGCTCTGCCCACATTCTACCCGCGCTCTGCTAACACTCTCCCCGCACTCTGCCCGCACTCTGCCCGCACTCTCCCCGCGCTCTCCCCGCGCTCTCCAAGCACTCGACTCACACTCTCTAGCGCTCTCCCCGCGCGCTACCTGCGCTCTCCCCACTCTCCCCGCGCTCTGCCCACACTGCCCGCGCTCTCCCTACGCTCCCCCTACGCTCTCCCCTTGCTCTACCCGCACTCTGCCCGCGCTCTGCCCACACTGCCCGCGCTCTCCCTACGCTCCCCCTACGCTCTCCCCTTGCTCTACCCGCACTCTCCCTACGCTCCCCCTACGCTCTCCCCTTGCTCTACCCGCACTCTCCCTACGCTCCCCCTACGCTCTCCCCTTGCTCTACCCGCACTCTGCCTTCGCTCTCCCCGCGCTCTCCCTACGCTCCCCCTACGCTCTCCCCTTGCTCTACCCGCACTCTGCCTTCGCTCTGCCCGCGCTACTAGGCCTGACTGATCATCATCACATTCATCATGTCGATGCGCCCTTCGGTTCATGTCATACAACCATTTCCACAGCCCATAAGAAACCTAAAGAAACATCCTTTCCTATGAGAGGGTGTTGGATGGGAAATGTTGCCGGTTAATGCCGGTTCCTTGGCTGGCGGGGGCTGACGCCGTCTCCTTACACAACTTCCTCCGACATTGCCAATTGAATAGTTGGCTTTTTGTCTTGAGATTGGTAGATAAGACTGGGGAGAAGGCGGGTCTCTGGGCCGGGCAGTCCCGTCTATCCTAGACCCAGGCGAGACCGGGGATACGAGCAGCTCCCATTACGTTTTATGCAGCGCTGTTTTACCGCTGCATAGCGTCCGTCCGCGAGCCGGCCCGGTGGGTTGGTGGAGAGGGATGGGTCCCATGTTATAGCTGTATGAGGGTTATAATGCTGTACGCTGGGGAGAGAGAAGCGATCGCTGCCTCCGTAATATCCCTGGAGGCTGGGTTTACGGGTCTACCGTCGTCGGTGGCTTGGGGCGAACGTGGGCTGTGTCAGGTTGGGAGGGAACGTTTCTGTCAGCGTGGGCACTGTATGTCTGTCAGTATGGGCTCAGTTTCCTGTCAGTGTAGTTTCCCTGTCAGTATGGGCTCGGTTGCCTCCCAGGGTGAGCACGGTTAGCCTGTCAGTATAGTTTGCCTCTCAGTATGGGCTCGGTTGCCTCCCAGGGTGAGCTCGGTTTGCCTGTCGGTGTAGTTTGCCTGTCAGTATGGACTCAGTTGCCTCCCAGGGTGAGCACGGTTTGCCTGTCAGTATAGTTTGCCTCTCAGTATGGGCTCGGTTGCCTCCCAGGGTGAGCTCGGTTTGCCTGTCAGTGTAGTTTGCCTGTCAATATGGGCTCGGTTACCTGTCAGCGTGAGCTCGGTTTTCCTCATCTGGCAGTCAGTTAGCCTGTCACCAAACGAAATTGATCAATAAAAAAGTGTGGGGAACGTGGGATTTTATTTGTCGAAGAAATGTATTTTTTCGCATTAATTTAAGTAAAGCGAGGAAGTGGAACTCCAAATATTGTAATGGTGTGTGCAACTTACATACATCCAGAGATGGTTCCCTTATCTTTATTACGACATCCGGCATTATTTTGTTATGCTCGTAAAACAAGCATCTCAGAGCATATGGTTAAGTTCACTTGCACTTAACCCTATGCTGCGGTCTCCCGCCACAAGCTGCGATCTCCCGCCACATATGACCTTCGTGTGTTCACGTGGACCGATGGCCTAGCTAAAGAACTGAATGGGCATAGTCCAAATTCCTGCTAGGGTAATTCGCTAGTTAGGGCTACCATTAAAATTGCCATGGAGGAGTTGTTGGTGCGTGGTAAACAAATCATATAAAACTGATGTAGCGTAGTATTGGCCGTGTCCAGGTCAGCTAAGGCACAGCGCGAACCGCCGTGTCACGCACGATACCACTGCATGTCTCAGGTATGAGTATGTGTGGGTGGATGAGGGGGGGGAGGCGATTCCTTGCTCCATATTGGTTGTACTATACACGACATGATCCTCAAACATCAACCATGATATCCTCGTACCCAAAATGTAACTGCAGAATCTGCCTTGTGTTCGAGATATCGTATATTCTATTAACCCAAGAAGTTCCTTGACGCGGTTTAGCCTTGATGTGCATAAAAAACTGCTTTAAAAACGCCTTTACTTCCATCATCCATGTCTTGTGTATGGAGAGAGGAGGAGGGGGTGGGGGTTACGACATGGGAGGCTTCGGTTTTTGTACCCCACTCGGTCGTTTTGGCCTTTGAAAGACGACATAAAAGTGACGAATTAAACATTAGCAACGCCGCCCGCGGCCTGAGGCCTGGCAACTGGAGGGGTCTCGGCAAGGGGGTCAGAGCAAGGGGCGGGCGGTCGACCGCGCAAGGTCACAGCAAGGGGCGGGCGGTCGACCGCGCAAGGTCACAGCAAGGGGGTCACAGCAAGGGGCGGGCGGTCGACCGCGCAAGATCACAGCAAGGGGCGGGCGGTCGACCGCGCAAGGTCACAACAAGGGGCGGGCGGTAGACCGCGCAAGGTCACAGCAAGGGGCGGGCCGTCGACCGCGCAAGGTCACAGGGGGGTGTGTCTAGTGCATGAAGGGCGGCCATGATAGAGCCTTTGTTTCACGGAGGGTGTGCTCGAACCACCCTGGGAAGTAATTATACAATGTGGACCTCCTGAAATCACTCAGCGGGAAGAGGTTGGGTTAAGAATTGATGTGCCCCTACGACAGGCACGGGCGTCCGATGGAACAGATAAAGATAAAAGGCAGTCTCTCCCGTCAATGGCATGGTGTACCAACCAACCCGGTCACCATTAAGTAGTAGGCTATCTATAGCACCAGTCTTGAGGCTCAATGGAAATGACCGAGCAACGTAATGACTGGTCAGATGTGGCCATTTTATACACTCTTCAGAAGCCCATGAAGCCGAATCCGGTGCACCCCAATCCACTTCTCAGACACGCCCCTCGCGAATTACTGTTTGACCGCGAAACCTCTTTTGTTTCCTAGATGGCTAGATTGAGGGTTTTGTTAAACAAGACTTCTATCTTATGTACAACTGGTCCGCTAACCGAAATCCTCACGGAATGTGTTTATTCGCGATGGACAAATGCGGTTCAGTGACACGTTGTGTGTAAGCTCCTAATGGATGTTTTTTTGCGGCTACATTTCCTTGCCGGTTACATTTCCTTGCCGGTTGCATTTCCTTGCCGGTTACATTTCCTTGCCGGTTGCATTTCCTTGCCTACTGTATCGAGGTGTTGTAAGCGTGAGGAGAGTTTAAAGTGGTGAAGTGGCTGGCCCGTCCCGGTGTGTCACCGCCTACAGTGGCGCAGACCACCAGTACGTGGTCCCGGACGGACGCCGTGTGTGTGAATACCTGTCTGGGTGTCTATGAGTCAACGTGTCTGGGGACAGGTAGGCTGCGCTGCCTCCAGCTCCACAGCCTTATTGACACACAGATGTATACGCTACAGGTAGAGCGCCCGGCGGCCGTCTTTGCGTCGGTTCAGATCCTGTTAATGGTCTCTATCTGAGCTGCTTACTTTCGGGGTTGCGTGGGCGATAATGGGCCACTCCATCGTTGTGTAAGACTGTATGGGGAGACCCCAAACAGCGGATCACATGACCGCTCCGCAATGGACCTCGTGAGCACCGGTCTTTGTGACAGGTGAGGTGACCTTACCGCAGTGCCATGGGCCCAGTTAACTGTCTCTGTGACAGGTGAGGTGACCTTACCGCAGTGCCATGTGCCCAGTTAACACTGGTCTTTGTGACAGGTTAGGTGACCTTACCGCAGTGCCATGGGCCCAGTTAACACCGGTCTCTGTGACAGGTGATGTGACCTTACCGCAGTGCCATGAGCCCAGTTAACACCGGTTTTTGTGACAGGTGAGGTGACCTTACCGCAGTGTCATGGGCCCAGTTAACACCGGTCTTTGTGACAGGTGAGGTGACCTTACCGCAGAGCCATGGGCCCAGTTAACACCGGTCTTTGTGACAGGTTAGGTGACCTTACCGCAGTGCCATGGGCCCATTAACACGTGACAGGTGAGGTGACCTTACCGCAGTGCCATGGGCCCAGTTAACACCGGTCTTTGTGACAGGTGATGTGACCTTACCGCAGAGCCATGGGCCCAGTTAACACCGGTCTTTGTGACAGGTTAGGTGACCTTACCGCAGTGCCATGGGCCCAGTTAACACCGGTCTTTGTGACAGGTTAGGTGACCTTACCGCAGTGCCATGGGCCCAGTTAACACTGGTCTTTGTGACAGGTGAGGTGACCTTACCGCAGTGCCATGGGCCCAGTTAACACCGGTCTTTGTGACAGGTTAGGTGACCTTACCGCAGTGCCATGGGCCCATTAACACGTGACAGGTGATGTGATCTTACCGCAGTGTCATGGGCCCAGTTAACACCGGTCTTTGTGACAGGTGAGGTGACCTTACCGCAGAGCCATGGGCCCAGTTAACACCGGTCTTTGTGACAGGTGAGGTGACCTTACCGCAGTGCCATGGGCCCAGTTACTGGTCTTTGTGACAGGTGAGGTGACCTTACCGCAGAGCCATGGGCCCAGTTAACACCGGTCTTTGTGACAGGTTAGGTGACCTTACCGCAGTGCCATGGGCCCAGTTAACACCGGTCTTTGTGACAGGTGAGGTGACCTTACCGCAGTGCCATGGGCCCAGTTAACACCGGTCTTTGTGACAGGTTAGGTGACCTTACCGCAGTGTCATGGGCCCAGTTAACACCGGTCTTTGTGACAGGTGAGGTGACCTTACCGCAGTGCCATGGGCCCAGTTAACACCAGTCTTTGTGACAGGTGAGGTGACCCTCCCGCAGTGCCATGGGCCCAGTTAACACCGGTCTTTGTGACAGGTTAGGTGACCTTACCGCAGTGCCATGGGCCCAGTTAACACCGGTCTCTGTGACAGGTGATGTGACCTTACCGCAGTGCCATGGGCCCAGTTAACACCAGTCTTTGTGACAGGTTAGGTGACCTTACCGCAGAGCCATGGGCCCAGTTAACAACAGGCTTTGTGACAGGTGAGGTGACCTTACCGCAGAGCCATGGGCCCAGTTAACACCGGTCTTTGTGACAGGTGAGGTGACCTTACCGCAGAGCCATGGGCCCAGTTAACACCAGTCTTTGTGACAGGTTAGGTGACCTTACCGCAGAGCCATAGGCCCAGTTAACACCGGTCTTTGTGACAGGTGAGGTAACCTTACCGCAGAGCCATGGGCCCAGTTAACACCGGTCTTTGTGACAGGTGAGGTGACCTTACCGCAGAGCCATGGGCCCAGGTAACAACGGTCTTTGTGACAGGTGAGGTGACCTTACCGCAGAACCATGGGCCCAGTTAACACCGGTCTTTGTGACAGGTGAGGTGACCTTACCGCAGAGCCATGGGCCCAGTTAACACCGGTCTTTGTGACAGGTGAGGTGACCTTAACTCAGTGTCATGGGCCCAGTTAACACCGGTCTTTGTGACAGGTGAGGTGACCTTACCGCAGAGCCATGGGCCCAGTTAACACCGGTCTTTGTGACAGGTGAGGTGACCTTACCGCAGTGCCATGGGCCCAGTTAACACCGGTTTTTGTGACAGGTGAGGTGACCTTACCGCAGTGCCATGGGCCCAGTTAACACCGGTCTTTGTGACAGGTTAGGTGACCTTACCGCAGTGCCATGGGCCCAGTTAACACCGGTCTTTGTGACAGGTTAGGTGACCTTACCGCAGTGCCATGGGCCCAGTTAACACCGGTCTTTGTGACAGGTGAGGTGACCTTACCGCAGTGCCATGGGCCCAGTTAACACCGGTCTTTGTGACAGGTTAGGTGACCTTACCGCAGTGCCATGGGCCCAGTTAACACCGGTTTTTGTGACAGGTGAGGTGACCTTACCGCAGTGCCATGGGCCCAGTTAACACCGGTCTTTGTGACAGGTGAGGTGACCTTACCGCAGAGCCATGGGCCCAGTTAACACCGGTCTTTGTGACAGGTTAGGTGACCTTACCGCAGTGCCATGGGCCCAGTTAACACCGGTCTTTGTGACAGGTTAGGTGACCTTACCGCAGTGCCATGGGCCCAGTTAACACTGGTCTTTGTGACAGGTTAGGTGACCTTACCGCAGTGCCATGGGCCCAGTTAACACCGGTCTTTGTGACAGGTGAGGTGACCTTACCGCAGTGCCATGGGCCCAGTTAACACCGGTCTTTGTGACAGGTTAGGTGACCTTACCGCAGTGCCATGGGCCCAGTTAACACCGGTCTTTGTGACAGGTTAGGTGACCTTACCGCAGTGCCATGGGCCCAGTAACACCGGTCTTTGTGACAGGTGAGGTGACCTTACCGCAGAGCCATGGGCCCAGTTAACACCGGTCTTTGTGACAGGTTAGGTGACCTTACCGCAGTGCCATGGGCCCAGTTAACACCGGTCTTTGTGACAGGTGAGGTGACCTTACCGCAGAGCCATGGGCCCAGTTAACACCAGTCTTTGTGACAGGTGAGGTGACCTTACCGCAGAGCCATGGGCCCAGTTAACACCGGTCTTTGTGACAGGTTAGGTGACCTTACCGCAGTGCCATGGGCCCAGTTAACACCGGTCTTTGTGACAGGTGAGGTGACCTTACCGCAGTGTCATGGGCCCAGTTAACACCGGTCTCTGTGACAGGTGAGGTGACCTTACCGCAGTGTCATGGGCCCAGTTAACACCGGTCTCTGTGACAGGTGAGGTGACCTTACCGCAGTGCCATGGGCCCAGTTAACACCGGTCTCTGTGACAGGTGAGGTGCCCTTACCGCAGTGCCATGGGCCCAGTTAACACCGGTCTCTGTGACAGGTGAGGTGACCTTACCGCAGTGCCATGGGCCCAGTTAACACCGGTCTTTGTGACAGGTTAGGTGACCTTACCGCAGAGCCATAGGCCCAGTTAACACCAGTCTTTGTGACAGGTGAGGTGACCTTACCGCAGAGCCATGGGTCCAGTTAAAACCAATGTCTTTATGACGGACGTGACACGCGGTATCTTTGTTATAAATTGCCGCCATGCGAGCTATATGGATGACGGAGCGCACTCTCGCGATTACCTTGCATACTACTGTTTTACCTTTCTGATTTATTACAACCAAAAATACTTTCTCGTTGACAAGCAGATTGTTTCATTTGTTATTTTAGTTGAAGTAGAAACTCGCGAAAGTATAGATATTCATAAATAGTTTTTATTTTGAACGTAATTGTTGAAGAGGCATTAATTGTAGTTTTACTTGCGAGTGCAACTTATTTATGAACGTTCGATATTTATAAATCTTCAACGAAATCCGTGCAATTGGTTAATAATGTTTTTGACTACATAACTTAGAAAAGTAGACTGATTGTAAGCTACCGGCGTGTGCTTATAGAAGTTGCCTTTGTTGTCTTTGCAGGTATTCCATGGATATTCCAATTCGAAGTGAAGTTTTACCCCCCAGACCCCGCTCAGCTCCAGGAGGACTTGACCAGGTGAGACAGACGGATGCGCACTGCGCTGGCTGTGGTACCACGTTGTGTGAGGACTGGGGTGTCGGCACTTCTTGTTGTCAAGTGTCTGTAAAAAAAAAAACCCCACAGCGAACAATTTATCTGAGGCGAAAGACTTAAGTAATCAGGCTGAAATCAGTAGCAAGATTATTATTAAGCAAAAACGGCAAAAGCTATGCAAAAGGTACAATCACTTAACTGGCTACTTGCACTTCTCCGTTTGCACATGATACGTATACACCTAATTGATTCCTGTCAGTGGCATTGCGAACGACTCGACGCATGAGAAGGCGTGGCCTGGTCAGCCTAGGTTCGAACCCCCCACCGCGGCAAAATGAGCAGTGCACATGTGTTGATCATTATGATTTGAATGGCTTTCCATAACGACAGAACTCTTGCCGTAATCAGTCGAGTCCCTTTCTTTCCTCCCGATTGCTCCCCTGTCGCAGTGAATCGTTGCATATTTTCAGGTAGACGTATGTGTGGTAGTAGTTAAGCGCTTGTCTTTACCGTTGTGGCTGAGTGTCTGTGCCGCATGACTGGTCTGCTGAGCCTTGCGTGTCTGTCTCTGTGTGTCTGTGCTACACCCTGTCCATTATAAAGCAAATGGCAACCACACCAGCGCTGTGATCCCCAAACCCCGGCCCTCCAACCCAGACCCACTGAATTCCTGCTTGATGCAATCCGTAATTATAGTCGGATATCATACTATATACTGCTCATTTACATACGATCGGAGATAGTTGCGTGTGTCGAAGGGAAAGTCACGCTCAGTAACTGTTTACAGACTGTTTGTGATAGGAATATTTGATCTAGACATATTCACATATCTATTGCCATATATATTTATGATATACAGCTATGTGTAAACGAAAACCAGTTTATTTACTGACCGTGTAACGCGAGCTGTTATCTGTACTGTCAACAACCGCGAGGTATTTACTATAGTGTTATTTTACCAAATATACGCCGCGCTGGGTGAATAAAAGCCGAGCTGTGGAATCTTTCCTTGGACCGCACTAGAGCCGCTTCAATCCCCACCCCACATAGCCCCCCGCTACCTAGTCTCACGGGGTGTATACCGGATTACTGACGCATCCTGCGGTAAGTAAGCCGCGTCGCGGTTTTAAGTAATTCTGGATCGCCTTTCCGTGTTTCAGATACCAGCTGTGCCTTCAGACCAGGAGGGACATCTTGACCGGAAAGTGAGTACCATACCCCCCCCCCCCCTGCCCCCCCCCCCTCTCACCAACCCACGGTACGCGCAAAATGGTATTCAAAGAGTTTTCTTATTATTATGTAATGTGATATGTAGACCGCGCAAATACCGCCTCAAACTGGGTAAGTGTAAGGACGCACATCTTGCGCCGCAGTTAACGGCGCCAAGCGAAAAAAGTTGTAGACAATTCAATCTCCTGACTGTCTTGTTTTTGTTTTCGTTAAGAGTCCCAAATGATGTACGGTTAAGAGTTCTAAAAGGTTATCCCCCACCTGGACGCACTGCTAAGAATCGCCGAAAACACCCGGCAGAATACCTCAGTGACATTTGTGTACTGGCCTTCACCAACCCCACTCAGACACTTCGGAAATGGATCCACCCACGCTCTTTATCTTGATAAGTGGACCAGTCATCTCTGCCCTGCCCCCCCCCCCCCCGCTTCCCCGCTTCCCTCCCCCTTCGACCGGTCACCGTGTGGAGTGGCACGACCACGAAGCCCCCCCCCCCCCCGAGGGTGTGGTGAGCAGCCCCTGTCCCACCCTCCCTCAATCCCGTCACCATTGGGTCTCTACGTGGGCGCGCGCTTGTCAAACATGGCGACTGCTACAAAAACCTCAAACCATCTCGACATGTTGTGCTCATGATGCTGACCTCAGTGGTTGGGTGGGTGGGTCACTGAAAGCGCAAAGTGAGTTTAGCAGTATTAGGAATCTGTACAATAGTATTCGCTGGAATACGGACCCTGTGACCGATGCTGTGACAGTCGCTATCCCCGGACGTTTAATAAATACGAGAGAACCGACACTCAGTGACACGTGTGCTGTGGGGCTGGACGCGATGGGGTTAGATTGCCCACGGCTGGGGTTTGGTTACCGTGGGGGGCGGGCGGGGGGGGGGGGGGGTATGTATGTATGTATGGCCGAGCCGGATCTATCACAGGGGAATGTGCGAGGATGACTGGTGTCAGTGCACGGCTATAAGTATGCAATGTATGCCTACTATGCGTCTATGTGGCTGTACAAGTGTACAGTGTATGCATACCATGGTTGTATGTCGCTAGAACGGAGTCCTCATGGTTATTATAATATAATAATACATACAAACATTCACAGCATCGTTTCACCGGGGTTTTTTCCTTCATGTTTCATTTTGGGGTGGGGACCGTTTATTACTACCAACCAGTTTTTGGCCATGGTCTTCGCTAGGTTGAAACTACGGCAGTATATAGGCGCCTATAGGCCTATATAGGCTGGAGCATTGATGAGGCCCAGGACAGCTTTACTGATACTGCTAACCGGGGGCGAAGGCCGGCAGGTACAGATGTGGGTTCAGCGAAATTTCTAAACCGTCATGATGTATGTGTGGGGCGCGGCAGTCTGGTGAAATACCGAATTTACAGTAACTTACGCCTCCACTCTGCCGGTTCGTGAATTTCATACCGCTCAAATTAACATATCGTAATGCACCGAGAAGAAAAGGGAGTATTGTAACATGAGCGAAATTGTGTTCTCAGTTAAATAACCCTCATACAGCAGGATGCGTGGGTGGCGATGCGTGGGTCACGATGCGTGGGTCGTGTCCAGAGCTGTTGCCGCAGCGTTTATGACAAAAACAGATGGTCATCGGGAGATGTATAGACCGACCGTCCCTGGCGCCAGACCCGGGCAGTCGCGCCCTCCGCATTAGTGGAGTGCCGGGGGCTGTTCATGTCATGTTGGAGCTGCCATTTACAGCGCATCTGGGTGTCTGATGAACCAACATACTGTGCGGGGAGGGGCAGGGGGCGGGGGTGTCCGGGGGGATATTGGGGCTGAGGTGGAAGGGGTTTGATAGGGGACAACCTGATAGGGGTTTGGGGCTGGGATGTGCTGGGCACGGTCACCAGGGCGACGGATGGCAGGCAGTGGCATCGCGGCATTGCCTTCGGATGGACGGAGGGTGCAGACAACGCGGCGGACGAATATTTGGATCTGGATAAATAATATCCTGGGTGACCCGCCGTGTCGCTGTGAGGAGTGGGCACTCTTTTGTCTCCACCGCCTCACCCCCACCCTCGCCACCCCACCCCACCCACCCCACTCCGTGGCCAGTCAGTCACCGGCCGGGGTCAGACTCGGGAGGGTGGTGAACCTGGCAAGGATGGTGGAGGCCTCTCTCCATCCCCCGGGACTCACCCCTCAACCCTACATGGCACGCCCCCCTGGGACCTACATACCCTGGCCGCCATATATAACGTCTGATGGGATTGTGTTTGGCTTGGCCAGCCAAAAGTTTCGCCGGTTGTCCCTCCCTGTATGAATTGTCCTGTCCACACAATGGGACTGTGAGGCACCAGGGTGGGGGCGGTGAGGGGTGTACAGTCGGGGGTAGTCTCACTCGCCAGACCTCTTTACTGGCCACTATCCATATCTTCATCTATTCGAGGGGGAGGGGGAGGGGTGCATATAAAATAATGACCAGTGTTTACTTGGCTGGTATAAGAGGAGAGACATAACCAGCCATTAGGGTTGACTTCGTACCTGTCTCATCCATCTGGAAATGACCCATTCATTAGTACAGTACTAGTACCACATTGGCATATTGTATGTGTCCTGGTCACGATGCTCTAAGCCGTATCCAGATCTTCAGTGGCTTCTTCCACAGTAAAGGTGGCTGCTGGGGATGGGGGAGGGCGAGGGGGGGGGGGGCAGAGTGGCACGGGCGTGAGACAGATAGGGATCGATATGGACTGCCGGTCTCACCATCATAGCATAATGGCGTTAAGTGGCTATATTACTCGGTTATTATACACACACACACACACCGCCGCCGCCGTCCATTGTCATCACCCATGGAGCGGCATAACCGGGGTGTTCTGTGCTGCGAGCACTGCCGCCACCCTACACAGCATGTGGAGTGGCACACTGATTAAGGGTAATAGTTGGGTCATGGCCGAGCCGTATCCCAGCTTGGCTGGAGGGATTACATGGCTGCCATCTCGCAGCTGCCTGGTTACCGCGCTGGCACCCTGAGGCGTGACCCACGTGTAATGGTCATTATTATCCCGCCCTTGATGGGAGATCCTCCCCCCACCCCACACACACACTCCCTTCCTGCCCCCCTCCCCCGCGCACGCCCTCCCTGCTCCCCCCACACACACGCCCTCTCCCCCCCCCCCCCCACACACACACACGCCCTTCCTGCCCTCCCCCCCCCACCGCACACGCCCTTTCTGCTCCCCCCCCCCCACACACACGCCCCCCCCCACACACACACGCCCCCCCAGCCAACACACACGCCCTTCCTTCTCCCCGCCACCCTGGGAGTCCGCCGGACAGCGGACGGACCCCTGTACTGTACAGCCTCTGTACACCCTCCTGTCTGACTCGTACTTGGAGGGGAAGGGGTATACATTGTATTGATTTTCTTCCGTCCTGCATTAAACAAAGCCCCCCCCCCCTCCCCTTCCGTCTGGCCTTCCCACATCTCATATCGCTTTCCCCCCTTCCTCCTTCTTGCTTCCCCTCCTCCTTCCCCTCTCCTCCGCCCCCCTCCCTCCCCTCCGCTCCGCTCCCCCTCCCTCCGCTCCCGCCCCCCACACACACACCTGCCCTGACCGGGTCAAGCTTTGGGATGAGCGCCACTGCAGCTTCCACTGTAGGACCTGGCGGCCGGTCCCTGTATGTATGTGATCGTCCTGTTTAGGCCAAGGTTATGGCCCGCGCCTCACACCGTCTGCCTTGTTATGGCGCGGTCTGAGCCATACATCATCTTACTGTCACCGCGGCATTCACAAGACCCCGTATACAGGGCGACCTAACACGCCGGGTGGCACAGCCAGCCGCGCTTCAGCCTTGTCATATGGCTCTATATAGAATTCGCTTTGCTCTACTCTTTCTATACATATATATATTAAAAAATGTTGTAAAATCGAATCCTGCATTATCGCATATTTGTACTACTATATTATAGCCGCTTACTGTCCTTGTATCATCGCCCCCTTCTCCACTGTATTATCACCCCCTTCTCCACTGTATTATCGCTCCTTTCTAGCCCTGTGTTATAACCCTTTTTCCCCATGTATTACCGCCCATTTCCCCCTATATTATCGCTCATTTCTACCCCTGTATTATCACCCCCTTCTCCCCTTGTATTATCTCTCCTTTCTAGCCCTGTGTTAGGTATATCACCCCTTTCCCCCCCTGTATTATCGCTGCATTCTGCCACTGTATTATCACCCCCTTCTCCCCCTGTATTATCGCTGCATTCTGCCACTGTATTATCACCCCCTTCTCCCCCTGTATTATCTCTCCTTTCTAGCCCTGTGTTAGGTATATCACCCCTTTCCCCCCCTGTATTATCGCTGCATTCTGCCACTGTATTATCACCCCCTTCTCCCCCTGTATTATCGCCCGTTTCTCCCCCAGGCTGCCATGTTCATTCGTCACGCACGCCATGCTGGGTTCCTACGTGGTGCAGGCCGAGTTCGGGGACTACGACCCCAACGAGCACGGCTCGGGCATCGAGTACATCAAGGACGTCGCCTTCGCCCCCAACCAGTCGGAGGAACTGCTCGAGAAGATCGCCGAACTGCACAGAACCCACAGGTAGCCCCCCCCCCCCACCCCCCCGTGTTCCCGGTGTGTGTACTCAAGCCAGAGGAGCGTCCTCCCCGTCGCCAGACCGTAGCCCCAAGACCCTCGAGTGGTCTCGTTTTTTCTTTTAAATATCATTCTCAAAAATTAATGATAGGATGTTGCTGTAGTTTTGATATTGGTAAACAATAGAATATTTTACATGCACGCAAATTGTTGTGGCAGCTTATTTGTGAATTATTTGGGTATACACCAGGTTTCATTTTCGCAAATCTTACCTTGAAGTTGGCGTGATGACTACGGCATCTTATAGGATTTAGTGATGTAAACCCTTGTGAAGTGTTAACTTTACCAGAGTTAACTTTATCTCTAATTTTTTTTATATTATATTATTTTACATCACTCACGTGATATGACCATAAAACAGATGCATTGGATGTTGATGAAACACTATAAAATTACCTTTAGCTTTAAGAATAAGAAGATATCGTACAAATAAATATATGTATAATAATGATCTATGCCCATATAAATGGTTTATTATATTTACTAACCGTGTGGTTCACTGTTGATGCGCCAGGGGGCAGGCGCCGGCGGAGGCTGAGATCCACTACTTGGAGAATGCCAAGAAGCTGTCCATGTACGGTGTCGACCTTCACCAGGCGCGGGTGAGTGGCCGGGTACAGTGGGGGAGCTACTCTGATGCCCTTCAACATGATGGGCGTGGATCTGAACTAATTCATAATGAGCGTTACCTGTATCCAGCATTAAAGTGTAATTTTGCTGGATCTTTTTTTTTGCGTTCTCAATTTCGTAGCGTATCTAGCCAGGTGTAGCAACAGTGTAGTACGTTTTTTTTTTTCACTAAGTTTATGCTCCCACAGTCCCTTTTTTTGCACCAAGTTTATTCACAAGGAAAAATATATAAATTGTAGAATGCTCCCACAGTGTGTACGTTTACAATCAATTGCGGTCAAAAAATATGGCTTGTAACGGCGTTTACTAATTAGTCCTTGTTTATTGTTTTTTGACGTACACTGGTGTTTGTAGGACTCTGACGGCGTTGAAATCATGATTGGCGTGTGTGCCAGCGGCCTCCTCATATACCGCGACCGACTCCGCATCAACCGCTTCGCCTGGCCCAAGATCCTCAAGATATCCTACAAGAGGAACAACTTCTACATTAAAGTGCGACCGGGCGAGGTGAGAACGCCCCTCCGCCTGGGTTACCGACTGGATCCACCCACACCCATAACTGCCTGTATCCACCTTCCAGTATACGAGTATATATCCGGCTGTAGTGATCCAAGAATAATTAAAATACTAGCTTCCTGTGTCCTTCTATAATTATAACTGACCGCTCGTATCCATCTATAATTATAGCAATACCCGACTCTATCAACCATAATTATACCAGTGTCCTTCGTTTACAGCTATTTCTTCTGTCAGTATGTAACTATTTAAAAAATGTGTCCTTGCAGTTCGAGCAGTTTGAGAGCACAATAGGTTTCAAATTGGCCAACCACCGATTGGCCAAGAGACTGTGGAAGACTGCCGTGGAGCACCACGCCTTCTTCAGGTGAGTAACTCTCGACTGATTGGACTCACCTCGCTTGGGGCTGACACTGTAATCCATGTCATTGCTCAGCATATTCAGGAGCCGTGGAAATAAATGTTTAATCGGATTCAAGATGATGTATTTGTGCAAGAATAAATTCGATACAAATACGAAAGCGACAACATGATAGCTTCAATATTCTCGCTGTGGGGACTCATTAAGACCAGGTACGTCGCTAGCGTAGGACCGACCCACCAAACATAAATAAAATAGAAACCGATAACCCGTGAACCGTGCATAGACTAAAGGGATTTTGTTTCAGTGGTGTGATATGTTTGATAAGGTGTTGGTATTCTTGCGGGCATCCCCACTAACATGTCACTCCACATCCGTCTCGTCTCTAGGCTTAAGGAGCCCGAACCGCCACAGAAGAACTTCTTCCCGCGCTTCGGCTCCAAGTACCGTTACTCCGGCCGCACCCAGTACCAGACCCGCCAGGCCGCCTCCAACATTGAGCGGCCCGCCCCGGATTTCGAGCGGTCCCACAGCAGGCGTTTCCCTGGCTCCAGGAGCATGGATGGGGGTACGCACGGATCCAGCCTCTCCCCTCCCCCACCCTTTCCCCCTGTCCGCTCAGCCCTTTCTGTTATCAACACCCTCACCGATCTTGCAGTCTAGATCCTTTGACCTCTCTTTACAGCCTGATTCTGGTGATCATATAATGTCTCTGATAATAGTAAGTTCAGTCTATAATTCTGGGAGTAGCTCCTTCACGGTAGCTGATATACACTGTGTCACATACAAGTTGACGCCTCACTTCGCTTGCGCGACGGATTTACCCTTTGATTTGTGAACTAACAAATCGTGAAGAATTCCTTGTTTTTCCTCGCCCTGTCCTGTGTCTCTTGGACGCGTTGCTCTGTGACCAAATACCCACATGTAATAATTCTTCTTACCTACCTGTTGCAACCCTTACCGAGTTTGACTCTCGTGACGTGTTAGCGTCTGCGGAGTACGGTAACAAGCGGTGCTCACGTGTGAATAATGAATGTGTTTCCCCCTTCAGCAGGCTTTGGAACGGCCTCGGAACCGGTCCTCAATAACGAAGGTACCCGGATGTGTCTGAATGTTACCGTAGAATGGAACCCCATTTGTTCCCAGTCCTAACACACTTCCATTAACAACGACTTTCGATTCTCTCCCTTGTTTTGATGTTTTCTAATTTCTAGTTTGGCTCTTTGTGTTATATTTTCATTTTTTATTGTTTTTATATGCATGAGCTTTCAGTCAAATGCGGGTTTCTCGGAAATGTCAGCATAGCAGAATATTGCTTTGCATTTTACACAACAGAGAAAGATCTATCGATTTATAAGGTTAATAATGCAAACTGTTACTATTAGAGAAGAAAAAACCCGCACTTGGCAAGCAGTGGAATGTGAAATTTGTATTTCATTTAGTTATTATTAATGTGTATTTAGTTATATTCTTGAGGATGCTATTACGACACAATGTCTTCCTGCGAGCTTGCGGGAGCGCATAAAATAATCGTCTTATTAGATTAGTATTGGGGGTTTTTTTCTTCAAAAACAGACGATTACATTTATTGTTATAGCATGTTTAACATTTTTGCAGGACGTTGCATGACGCTTTCGATTATAACAATTGCCGTTTTCGAACAAACACTTTAACTGTTTCGTATTTAGCGTTAACAACACTTGTGATTTCACTGTTTGTTTGAACTAATTCCATGGTGGTGTCATCAGTGGTACAGTTTTATATTCGTAACCTGTTAACAGCGTCTCGTACGGGACGCCGGCTGAGGTTGTCTATTGCCGGAGATTCTAGGCCAGGGATCTGTTGAGTGATTAGAATGAATGTGACTCAGACTGATAAGGATACTTATCTCTGTTGTTTAATGACCGTTATCGTTGTTGTAACGAAACCTAACGCTTCCGACAGCTGATTAATTGGCTGACAATTGGGCTCAAGCCTGGCGCGATGGAGTTTGGTCGTTTACGGATAACGCCACTTTAGAACCCGTTTGGTGTGTGGTTCAGTGCTATTCGGTGGCTGCATTTGTTGTTAAACTTAACTCAAATTGTGCTTGGAGTGCTGAGGTTTGCTTTTGTGGAAGATGAAGTGCATGGTTGGTTTGGAGCTGATGCTTGGAAATGCATGGCTACTGTGTCTTTTAGTAATACACGTATTTTTGTTAACGGTGGCACGTCATGTAACGGCGAAACGGTGTACCATAAGTACATAGTTATTAATCTGTTAACCGTATAACTACATATTCAATGTGTAATTGGAACAGTTTATCAACTTATATTGTAAATCTGTCTCACTGAGCATGTTTATCCTTGTGACTCACAATATCACCTATACGACCACTTATATTTTTTTCACGCAGTCCACTCCGCCTTTAACGTATATATTCGCCTACGTAAACAGATACACCCGCCATTGTATCCAAGTAACACCCTTGGTTTTCAGCATCACGTCCCAAGTATCCGCTGTAGGCGCTGGCCGTGGCATTGCCCTCTGTCCGTGTTGGTGTGTGGCGTCTTAAACTGAGTCTCTGACTACATGCCCGTGGTTCCGTTGTGGTTGTTGCAGGCGGCCAAGGCCCCGGGTTCGGCACGGAGCGGGCTGAGCAGTACCACACGCTGGACCGCCCCCGCATGGCCGGCACCCTCGAGATGAAGGGACGCAGGAAGGGGTCCGTCCCCTTCGCCGACACCGAGGACGACCGCAACCTGGCCGGCTCGGACCCCAACGCATACGAAGAAGACCCTGTAAGTATGCCCCCCACCCGACACCACCCCCAACCGGGGTTACCTCAGTCCACGCGCCCGCCCTGTTGCGTAGAGCACCTCGGGAGGTATTTTGGGATACGCTTTTTAGGGATGGCCTTGAGGGATGATCTGTCAAGGATGACCTTGCAGGGATGATCTTTCAAGGATCACTTTTCAAAAGGATGATGTTTTAATACGATGATTTCTCAAAAGGAAGACTTTCTAAAAGGAAGACTTTTTAAAAGGATGACCTTTCAGACGAATGAACTTTCAGGGATGACCATCGTCCCGACTACACGCTGTATTTCTGTATACCTTTCCCTCTCCGTCCTGGTTGGTCTTTATGTTTGTCAGCGTGCCAGCGAAGCTGATGTCTGCCCCCAATTTTGGAATATCGTATGTAGACTTTCCCTTTACACACTCTGGTACGGTGTCACCGAGACCGTATGGTTGTGTATGATGTAGTTTGTGGCTGTTGAGGGCTTTCTCCGCCCAACGACTAGGGCTCGAAATGCTGTACCTCAGTACCTATACATGATATACACTGCTGTCTTCCCCCGACCCCTGTCTTTGTGTCCCTGGCGCTGGCCAGACCCACGTGCCTAGCGGGGAGTATGATGCGACGGCTCCCCCCGGGAAGGGTTTCGACAGGGAGGGTCGGCTGGTGACCCCGTCCGGCCGACCCTCCAGGCGGGGTCCCAGCGCTGACGACCTGCTCGCCAGTATAGAGAGGGACCGCGCCTACGGCGGCAGTCAAGACCTGCACGAGTCCATCTCGCGGCCGAACGCATCGGGCAAGATTGAAACCGAATTCCCGGCGACGTCATCTTCCGATCTCAGCAAAACTCCAGTAAATGAGCGCGTCTTTGTGGACCCGGCGGACAGTCGCTATAGGGCCGGCCTGGCCGTCAAGCCTAAAGCCGACGTCCTGCAGGAGGAGAACTTTAAGGAATCCATCCAGGTTGCCTTTCTTGTGTCAGCCTGCTCCTCATACTCCTGCTATGAATATTATAATATTACTATTACTACTACCACCACCACAACTACTGCATCCCCGACGTTATTACTATTAATATCTGCCACCAAATGCCAAGCAGCCGCTCTGCAACATTTATCTTATCTGTGTGTGAGGCCTGGTATTTGAGGGCTGGATAAGCAAGCGGTGGACTTGTATAGGCAGTAGCTAACCGCGTGGTTTGTGTGACATTTGACATGTGACATGAGGCTTGCTGCCTGAGACCGCATGCCTCCCACCGCGTGTGGTAGCCGTCGCCATGGCGACGACAACTTACCGGCTGACCCCTATATCACCACCTCGCCCTGTACGCATGGCCAAGGACGCATGGCCACCGGCGACCGCCGACCCATACCTGCCTGCTCCACCTGACTAAACGCCGGACTGAGGCACGTCTAACACGCAAGACAATTGTTGTTCTGATGCCTCGGCGGACGACGCACGAGGATAGACGTAGCAACAACCCGCTTTCATTGCTAAGCCGTTGTTTCAGTAGTCAACTGCGTGTTTTCCTCAGCTATAGACGCTTCCACGTGACGTCATATGACGTGACAGTGCGGCCGCCAGGTGCGCGGGTGATCGACCCGTCGACCCGCCAAGCCAGCTTTTTATGTTTGTCCGATGATCTCTTTCGTTCTGATTCCGTTTCTCGTTTTGTTTTCGTTGCGTGAATTTATCGCCTAATCGTCGTGACAATTGTGTGTGAGTGAATCGTTGTTTTTTTTCTGTGAGTTGTGAATCTGTTTGCTGCTTGTCCATGGTTTCCCGACATTTGTTTCACTTATGTTCATTTTTTTTCATTTGGAGGGAAATATCTGTGCACAGATAACACTGCTGATTAATTTATTAATTTACGTTGTGTACACTCTCACCAGTTTCATTTTGTTTTTTGTTAATTTTTAAATTCAATAATTTCTATTTTTTAAATTCAGTATCTAAATATGACTCAAGCACATTTAATGTCGTTGTGGGGATTATTACTCGAGCTACAACCATTTATATTGCTTTCTGCTTTTCGGTGGTGGGCTATTATTGTAAAACGTACATTATTATTATAATTATGAGGTTGTTTTAACTGCATTGTGTTCTTTGCGAACTCTACCTTTGAAGGATATTCCAATTTTTGAGTGAAAAGTATTTGTTGTAAACGTTTGTCCTTGGTGACACCAGTTGTGTGTTGGCATTGGATCGCTGTGAGGTGCAGGGTGTATGAGGCCGGATATATGGCACGTCATTCCTTCTGTTACTGTGGGCTTTGGCCGCGCGTTGTGTATCGGTGGTGGGTCTGGTGTCCCTACCCCTGCCGCTGTCTGTGGATGACCCCGTGACGGGGACGGGGGCCGCCTGGCTGGCTGTGGTTGACCCCCGCGTGACCTTTGCTTACCCCGCCAGGAGGGTGACCGCCTCCAGCTGATCGCCACCAAGGACAACACGGGCAAGGTCATCTACATCAAGAAGCCGCTGTCCTCCAGCTCCACGGCGGGCAGGCCGACCCAGGACGACCACCGCAAGACGGAGGGCCAGGTCTGCCCCCTCAACCCCACCCCTCACCCTCGCTCCCTGGCGCCCCCCCTCCCTGCCCCCCACACCTCCCCCCGTCCACCGCGCTGCATCCCACTTTGAGTGGCTGGATCCGACTTGGCTTCTGTTGTCATGGCTCCGTTGCTTGCATGCTGACGTCACCATGCCCTCTCCGCGGTGACGCTGATGGTCTCTTTCAGGAACGCCGCTTGATGCAGAGCTGTCCTGCCACGTCACGCAGGCAACAGCCGGATCAACGCGCATGCGCAGTTCTATAATAGCATGTTTAACACCAACCACTTGCCCAATAGTTTCTTTGTTTACAGTTGACTGTCATTTCTTGCTTTATCCGGCCTGAAGTACAATGAGGTTTGGCCTCATTTTCAGTAACCCGTGCCTTAATTTTCATTTTCAGAGGCAGCGCTTGTGCGACAACTTTATTTACTGTTATTGTTGAAACGTTTGCTAGAGAATTGCGGCTAGTTGTTCGCAGGCTATTTGCATGCTTTGAGTCAACGGGTGTCAGCGACTGTTGACCAACGTCACGGCATGGGGACTTTAAGCCCTAGTCTAGTCGCGTGCCTGTGGCCCCAGTTGAATGGCCCTTACGAAGGCAATGGCTTGTGTTACGGCCTACATCTCGATTGCTTCCGCATGTAAACTGATAGCGCGTGGCGAAACTAAAAGCTGCTTGTTGAACGTGTGACTTCGTATGCATATCAACCCGCTTCGTAGTTCTAAATTACCATTTTGCCGTGTGGAATGGCATGTTTGATCCAGTGCATATGCGTTACGAATATTATGCTTTTGGCGTTTATTTCTACAGTAAATTCATCATTTTGATGTGGTTTTTATTTTAGCGCCCCAATTTTGATCATTTATTTTGGTATTCAGTAATTTATTTTGAACAATAGAATGATAGTCTAATCAGATTTCGAATATTTAAGTTGCCTTTCATTTTATACCAATCAAATTATATGGCCTTTATTCGTACGCTGCAACGTATTTTTTCAAGCTGGGACATGGTGATAACATCTTTGTTATATTGTCGTCCGTCTCTACGCAACCATGGTGATAATTTGATCTCCGTTTAGCCATGGCAATCCAGTTGTGTAGCAAAGGTGATTACTTTGTGTTCATGTAGCCATGGTTATATGTAACTTCTGGATGTCCCGGTGACGCCTCGACCGGCCGCTGGATGGCGTGACCGTTTGACCATGACCTTGACCTTCCTCTTCCTCTGCCTCCAGGACGGCCAGGTGTCTGTGTTGGCGGGCAGTGGCGGCCCAGACTCCGGCCGAGTGGCCTACGTCAAGACCGTGCGGCCCGGCGACCAGGGGCCCGGCGGCCCAGGCTATGATGACGGCACCGGCAGATATGGCACCGGCCCAGGCTATGATGATGGCACCGGCAGATACGGCACCGGCCCAGGCAGCCCAGGCTATGATGATGGCACTGGCAGATACGGCACCGGCCCAGGCAGCCCAGGCTATGATGACGGCACCGGCAGATATGGGGATGGACCCGGCCGATACGGAAAGGTAGGACCGCCGCATTTCTAGCATTGTGTTCAGATTCGTTTATTAACGGAATTGTTACAAACGGCTGAGGTTGAATTGGGGTTAAGGTCTCACCCAGGCGTATCGTCGGTCGACCTTCATCTTGGCGTAATCTCGTACACATAATTAAGGGGTTTGTGTAATAATTGTAATGCTCTCAAAGAGATGGAAGTGAAGTGGAAGATCGAAGATACGGTTACGTTTGTGAGGTTTGCACTGTTGCGTTATTGGTTCTGTTTTGCACTTGTGTGACCGCATGGCTTGCAGTGACTCGGGCGGAGTTCTACAGACGCAGCACCAACCGACTGGGCGATAATAGATAAATATCCCACCCGGATGCTGTCCTCACCCCCCCCCCTTCCCTCTCACCGTTCTCAATACTTGCTCACCTCGACCCCCACCCCTGACCAGGCCAGTCTAGTCAAGCTTATCCGAATGCGTACTTGATACGAGGCCTAACTGCCCTGACCGCTGGTGACAGGAGACCAGCCAACCTCTGGGTTACATTCAGGAGGCCAGCCAGGAGGACGAATCCTTCTCCTCTGTCAACACGAGAGGCGAATACACCATGTCTGGACGTGAATCCGGCTCCAGACACTATTCCAGCTCCGGCTCCGGATCGCAGCTGGGTTATGTGGAGCAGAATGCCCAGAACTTCGGGAGGCAGTATCAGGATCACTGGCGACCCCATTCCGGACATGTCAGTCTCAATGGGATTTACCATGTTTTGTTTCTTCTCATAGAAGTGATGTTCCTACAGTCGGTGATCAAGGAAGGATATATTATTACATCCCATCTCGGTTGGGGTGTGATATATATATCGGTGTGTTATTATCTATAGATGTTGCCGCGGGATTACGAAGACTGCTTTTTTCGCTTTGCTGACCACGATTCTCTTTGTCATGTGCCGTTGAGTGTTGCTCATAGAAGATGTTTCAGCTAAACGTGTAAAGACGAGAACGAGTGCTTCCACCTTCTCAAGGTTTAGTCTCCGCTAGATGTGGACTGCCTACATGATGGCTAAACGAGGTAGTTTGTTTTCCAGGAATATATAGCACCCAGGTATGTTTGGTCGCCTCCTAGCGGAATGTGCTCTTCCACTTGTCTATTTCGAGCCTTGGGTTACTGTGTCACCATGCTCTGTGTTTAAACCCGCTCTGCCTCCCTCCCTCCCTCCTGCCCGCCCACACCTGCAGCCTGGCAGCGGTGACGACGAGTTGACCCGCCCCGCCAAGGGGTACGTCGTGGGTGCCGGCAGCCCCGGGTCCGGGGGCTCCGGCCGCCCAGGCTCCGGCTCTGGCGGCCCCCCCACGCAGGAGGACCACTTGCCGGGCTACGAGAGCATGCCGCGTGACGCCCACGGCAACCTTCCGCGTGACGCACATGGCAACGTGGTCATCACTAAAAACGTGTACATCACGGCGACAGGACAGGTCCGTCTCCACCCAGCTACCCCACGGCCGCCATAGCCGCCCTTAACACTGGCTTCCTAGGTCTCGCACGCTCTGTATGGCTTAACCCGTGTATCGGCTTTGAGTTGGGGGGGTTACGGGATATGACCCTGACAGACAAACTTTGCAATGTAAGCGTAATAGAAAGAATGTTCATCGGATTTACACGTAAATGTAGGTCTAAAGGGAAATTAGACGTGTCTGACGCCTGGCTGTAAACGTAACTTGAGGGAGCAATTTTACATCATCAATTATTTCTTTTTGAAGTACTAATGTTCAAGGTAGTAGTTGACATACATTGATGTATCTGGGGCATAAAAATGTTATTGTTATGAGAATAGTGTGCATATTGAAAATAACTGGGTCATAGATGTATGTAATTTGAGTAGGATATATAAAATTCATACACGAGGTACATCAATGTGTATGAACTATAATGTTAGTACACTGAGAAGAAATCTCTTTAAACAAGAAAACACGCTTAACTAGTTTGCAGTCGAACCTTCTGAGTTATCTAACAGGTAATGCAGTGTTGCGTCATGCAGCTTTTTGTCGATCAAAGGTTTGACATGTGTGATGGGTCCGCGTAATGTAACGTGTTGTCGGTGTACAGCAGAGCATCAGGCCAGCTTAGCCAAAGCCTCACATCTACTGTAAACCAAATAGTGGGCCAGTGCCGGGGTCACACGGGCTTCCTGGCGCGGCCCGGTATTCCACACACAGCCCCCACAAGGAAACTCCACCGTCACATAAGCCAGAAGTGAAAGTAATTAGACCGTACACGATGTAACTTTCACTATCATCTTATACAGCGTTATGTTCGTCAGTAAATTATGGAGTAATATTGAACAATATTTCCTTACGTTAGCATATTATTCAAATTGAATAAAATTACGACACATTCAAGGGCTTCTGGGCTCAGCAGGACTGCTTTGAGTGTAGTATTTTCGTGTTTTTTTTCTCTTAGAAACTGCAATACGTTTAAATATATCTTGTTACATTACACGCTTGTTTGGCAGACCCGATAAGACCAGCTGAACTATTGTGAAGAAGACGTAATTCCAAAAATTCATATGAAATTCATAACTTGTCCGATCGCTGGTCTCGTTATCTGGTGGCTGGGTTATATTTTCTTGCGCTTTATTTGAGATATTTTAAGCTTAGTTATTATCGCAATCGTAGTTGCTTTGTTGCTATGTGTGTTTTTGTGAATTTCTTTGCTATTTATCTGGCTTTAATGTGATTTGATTATTTTTGTTCCATAAGTCGCAGTTTCATTCCTTATAATTAATTTCTTAAACATGTTTTTGATTCAATTAGGATGGAGATTAATTATTTTTTTTGCTAATTTAAATTATCTTGTGCACGTTTTTGTTTGTGCCTACTACGATAAATAAGTTTTAGTGTTACTTTACACGAGTATATTGCATGTAATATGGACCACCCCCCGTGGCACCTTGCGATGCCTCTACATTGCCTTACCTGCCGTGTCGCTAGTAATTCATATGGAGATATTTGGCCGCCCTGGCGTCCACCCGATAACAACTCTGCTTTACGTGTTACTTCTGGAACATTTCTGTGGTTTTTGGACGCCAGCTTGTCATGGATTTATAGTAATTGGGATAGTTTGACTGATGCTGACATGTTGCTGTCGTTTAGCCTGGCGAAGGCGGAGACGGCCAGCGTCCCAGCCAGGAGGACCTCCTCAGGCTGCAGGGTATGGATGGCGGCCCGGGGGGTGAGGGCAACTGGCAGCAATCGTCCGTCACCAAGACGTCCAAGAAAACGATAACTGGGCCCGACGGCAGTACCACTGTGGAGGTAAGTCCCCTGCCCCTCCCCATTCCACCCTACTGGCTTCTGCCCCCACCCCTCACCCACACCCCTCCCACCACGCACACCTACATACATACATTCGCCATGTTGTTTATCTTGACTTGTACAGATTTTTTTTAATCTTTTTGTGATTTCCTCCCATGTGCTTCGATATTTTCTTCCTTCGAGGTATTTCTTTCGCATATTATTTTATTGTTTATTAAAATAAACGTGTGTTCTTGCGTAGATGGTTACCTTCTTTCGCTTCGCTGCTGCTATCAGTATGCTTCTATCTCCCACGCTCCCTTGGTGGCTGTGATTTAGGTTTTTCTCCTCGTGGTTGTGGATGATTGGTGCCATTTCCATTCAATTGTAACTTACGTCCCACTCTTCAAAAAGAGGGCCAACGTCGAATAAGTTTGACAGCTATTGTTTGATTTGTCTTCACACGTTGCTAGTACTTAAGTTAACCAGCTCTGTTTATCAGATTAACTGACGGGCCATAGCTAGCTTAAACGAGCACTCAGTACACATCGTTTTGA
The DNA here is from genome assembly GCA_964019135.1 of Arenicola marina. Classification (NCBI taxonomy): domain Eukaryota; kingdom Metazoa; phylum Annelida; class Polychaeta; family Arenicolidae; genus Arenicola; species Arenicola marina. The sequence goes on from OZ025249.1 coordinate 22,502,786, forward strand.
GTTTATACCTGAAATCCTCGATTGTGAATGAAGGTGTTTGGGGGGGGGGGGGGGGGGTGCAGACAATGTTCATTTACTCCACACCACTGCATTTTCGGCCAGCTTTCTTTTGGTTGCCTTACATTAAAAAAAAAACAGTGACGTTTTTGGTTGGTTAGATATTGTTTGGAACTGGATACGCACCGATAGCCGCCTCTAGTTGTTTAGGTCGGAAGATGGACGTTCTGGTTTTTTGTTTTTGTCGCTGCAGACCTTGTACAAATTGAATAAAACCTTTGCTTCGATGCTTACAGTGCATGACACTGCATGCAAAGAAAGGAAAGTGGTGAATGTTTGACACATCATTGTCTGTCTCGGTAATTTACTTATAAAATAGGTGGAATTATCTTACACTTTAACTTTGGCGTAAGCAGATAAACGGTTTAATTATTGTGGAGCCAATCGTCTGATCCGGGGAAGTAACTCCTCATGGCCGGAATTAAACTCTTTAAAAATTAAAGTCCAGAATTTCTTATGTGACTTTAAAGGAGTTACGTTTTGGGACGTGTGCCGTCCAAGTATAAGTATTAATCTGGTCGATGGATGTGAGGAATAGGTTCATGTTGATTACTGACTATCATGGATTCGTGCCACATGTCTGAGCGACGCGTTTTGCTGTGTATTTTGTAGCCCCCCACTGTGCAAACCGAGACCGTGACCTATAACCCCAACGTTGATAGCCAGATCCAAACCACGAAGGTCGTCCCGTTAGTTAAAACCCAGACCCGCACGGTAACATATGAGACGGAGGACGGGGAAAGCCAAGATATGCCTGGGGTTCTCGTTAGTGCCCAGTCTCATAGCTCGCGCTCTCAGACAGTCGAAACCACCACGGTAAGGGCCCGCACTCAACTGCTCCTTCGTTCGCTCTCTCATTCTGTCCTGGCTGGCCTCTCCGCCACCCACGCCTAGTCCTCTGTCATCCTCTGTGTGCCGCCTCCCGTACTCGCCCGCGTGTCTGTACCTTCTGCCTTGCTGGCTGTTGTTGTCTTGGTGTCTTAGTCTCTTGGTGTGGAGCTGTCACTCTTAATAACCCCCCCAGCTAATGTCTATTTTCGTTTGGTGTGCTATGTTGTTACCCCGGCACCGATCCCTGGGTGCCTCAGCACCTCCTCGCAGTAACTATAGTTAATTTATTTCTTAAATGATATGAACTATGATTGGAAGGACCCAATATCGACAATAAATGCGACGATTTTACATTTAACAGTGTATGAAATATATTTTCGTGTATTGTGCGCACGTCATAACGTCCCATATTATGACAGTATTCAGCATGTATATATGAGGGTCTGGTTCTTTGGGATATGATATTAGTAAAACATGTCGGGGATCCTATATTGATAAAGCATGAGGGTGATTTGTACTGAACTATGCACATACTGGTGGCATGTTTAGCGCAGAGGGAGGACCAGGGTACTCGCATATTTAGATTACTCGCCTGTGCAGTGGGCTGACCACCCACCCACCCACCCAGGTCCCCCAGCTCCCCCAGCTATTTCAAGCAGCATGAAACCTGTCTGGAGTCGCACTGTAGCTAGGCACTGACCCGCCAGCTGTATGGAGGCAATGCTGCAAGCCGTGTGCTTTACGTCGTAAAATAGTCACTGCTTGATGTCTGCGTTTTACACCCTCGTAGTGCATAACTTGTGACTAGACAAGTTTGGATAACGAACAGATATGGCACATATTTATAGTTTAGGTCTATAGTTTAGGTATCTTCACTATTCTGACAATATACTGTGTCAGGTAGTGATTGACAATATACTGTGTCAGGGTGTGATTGACAATATACTGTGTCAGGGTGTGATTGACAATATACTGTGTCAGGGTGTGATTGACAATATACTGTGTCAGGGTGTGATTGACAATATACTGTGTCAGGGTGTGATTGACAATATACTGTGTCAGGGTGTGATTGACAATATACTGTGTCAGGGTGTGATTGACAATATACTGTGTCAGGGTGTGATTGACAATATACTGTGTCAGGGTGTGATTGACAATATACTGTGTCAGGGTGTGATTGACAATATACTGTGTCAGGGTGTGATTGACAATATACTGTGTCAGGGTGTGATTGACAATATACTGTGTCAGGGTGTGATTGACAATATACTGTGTCAGGGTGTGATTGACAATATACTGTGTCAGGGTGTGATTGACAATATACTGTGTCAGGGTGTGATTGACAATATACTGTGTCAGGGTGTGATTGACAATATACTGCGTCAGGGTGTGATTGACAATATACTGTGTCAGGGTGTGATTGACAATATACTGTGTCAGGGTGTGATTGACAATATACTGTGTCAGGGTGTGATTGACAATATACTGTGTCAGGGTGTGATTGACAATATACTGTGTCAGGGTGTGATTGACAATATACTGTGTCAGGGTGTGATTGACAATATACTGTGTCAGGGTGTGATTGACAATATACTGTGTCAGAGTGTGATTGACAATATACTGTGTCAGGGTGTGATTGACAATATACTGTGTCAGGGTGTGATTGACAACATACTGCGTCAGGTGTGATGTCCTGCCTTGTGGTTTGATGTCCTGCCATGTCGTGTGCCATGCTGAGAGTGTAATGCCCTGCCATGCTGACAGTGGTGTCCCTGCCATGCTGACAGTGGTGTAATGCCCTGCCATGCTGAGAGCGGTGTAATGCCCTGCCATGCTGAGAGTGGTGTAATGCCTTGCCATGCTGAGAGTGGTGGAATGCCCTGCCATGCTGAGAGTGGTGTAATGCCCTGCCATGCTGACAGTGGTGTAATGCCCTGCCATGCTGACAGTGGCGTAATGCCCTGCCATGCTGACAGTGGTGTAATGCCCTGCCATGCTGACAGTGGTGTAATGCCCTGCCATGCTGAGAGTGGTGTAATGCCCTGCCATGCTGAGAGTGGTGTAATGCCCTGCCATGCTGACAGTGGTGTAATGCCCTGCCATGCTGAAAGTGGTGTAATACCCTGCCATGCTGAGAGTGGTGTAATGCCCTGCCATGCTGAGAGTGGTGTAATGCCCTGCCATGCTGAGAGTGGTGTAATGCCCTGCCATGCTGAGAGTTGGGTTAATGACCTGGCATGCTGAAAGTGGTGTAATACCCTGCCATGCTGAGAGTGGTGTAATGCCCTGCCATGCTGAGAGTGGTGTAATGCCCTGCCATGCTGAGAGTGGTGTAATGCCCTGCCATGCTGAGAGCGGTGTAATGCCCTGCCATGCTGAGAGTGGTGTAATGCCCTGCCATGCTGAGAGCGGTGTAATGCCCTGCCATGCTGAGAGTGGTGTAATGGCCTGCCATGCTGAGAGCGGTGTAATGCCCTGCCATGCTGAGAGTGGTGTAATGCCCTGCCATGCTGAGAGTGGTGTAATGCCCTGTCATGCTGAGAGTGGTGTAATGCCCTGTCATGCTGAGAGCGGTGTAATGCCCTGCCATGCTGAGAGCGGTGTAATGCCCTGCCATGCTGGGAGCGGTGTAATGCCCTGCCATGCTGAGAGCGGTGTAATGCCCTGCCATGCTGAGAGCGGTGTAATGCCCTGTCATGCTGAGAGTGGTGTAATGCCCTGCCATGCTGAGAGTGGTGTAATGCCCTGCCATGCTGAGAGTGGTGTAATGCCCTGCCATGCTGAGAGCGGTGTAATGCCCTGCCATGCTGAGAGTGGTGTAATGCCCTGTCATGCTGAGAGTGGTGTAATGCCCTGTCATGCTGAGAGTGGTGTAATGCCCTGTCATGCTGAGAGTGGTGTAATGCCCTGCCATGCTGAGAGTGGTGTAATGCCCTGCCATGCTGAGAGTGGTGTAATGCCCTGCCATGCTGAGAGCGGTGTAATGCCCTGTCATGCTGAGTGGTGTAATGCCCTGTCATGCTGAGAGTGGTGTAATGCCCTGCCATGCTGAGAGTGGTGTAATGCCCTGCCATGCTGAGAGCGGTGTAATGCCCTGCCATGCTGTGTGGTGTGGTGCCGGTTGCTGACGTGCTATCCCCGCCCTGTCTTTGCAGTACAAGACCGAGAAGGATGGCGTTGTTGAGACTCGCATTGAGCGCAAGGTGGTAATCACCAGTGAGGGAGAAGACATCGACCATGACGCGGTGAGTAAAGCCCCCCTGATTGGTCCAAACACTCTGACGTCATCCAGTCGTCGCTCGTACCGTCTTCAGAAAAAGATGTATATTTGTAAATCACATCGTTAGTAATACAGAAAAGGTCATTTTAAGACAATTATATTATTAATTATTCAATGATATATGTATGCGAAATAAGCTATTATGTGGGTAATGATATTACATGTATAATTTGGACGACTTTGTAAGAGAATGATGAATTTTTTTAATGAAGATTTATTACATTAACGACTTATTTTGTGCATTGCTTTTGACTTCCAAAGTAATGCATATTTGCGAAGGGGATCGACTAAAGATGGTGATAATTTACACGGCGTTTTTGATAGTAGTTGACTTGTCGTGGTTGTCTTCACCCGTTTAGGCCCTGGCTGCAGCCATCCGCTCTGTGACAGACATGAACCCCGACCTCTCTGTGGAGAAGATTGAGATCCAAACGAAGTCCGAGACGGACATTGACTAGGCAGTCCTTCCCAGGTAGGTGTGAGCAAACCTATATATATATATTATATATATATATATATATATATGTTATATATATATATATATATATACGATTCCCTGCGTAATACGACCTCATCGGCAGGTCCCACGGGGATGTGGTGTAATGCTAGGCCAGTAAAGCCGCAGGGGATCATTGCAGTGGCAGTTGTATTTATATGGCCTGAAAGTCAAATAGCAGTCAAGCAGCTGTTGGAGTATAGATTGATATGTATAGAGAGTGCATTTGTTCATTTTCAAATATTGAAGCCGATGTGTGGCTTAGTGTGAGCTGTGAGAACAGTTCCTGGATGCTCCAGGTTTGACAGCAGGAGATTAATGTATAACCGTTTATTCTTTTATTGACAGTCTTTGACCGCCGTGAAGAAGTATAAAGAACTCACTGGGGCCTCACCTCCACCCTACCAAGGCCATCTCCATGGAAACGACTTCCCTGTCACACTCGGGGCCGCCATCGAGCAAAACTCAGCAGAAGAGAATCTGAAAACTGAATGCCCTATTTCGTTAGATCGCTATCATAGTAGTCGGTCTTTTTTTTATACTCTCACTATTGCTTGAATAGATAAGACGTGGCTGCGTAACAAGGCTAGGACTATATGAACAGTAACCACAGGCATGCGGATAAAGTGTATCTATTTTGTATGCTAAGTAACGGTATAGCCTAAGCGCGGGTTCAGGCGCCTGAAAGCTTGACAGGGAACTCTTGTACAGCGACCGACACGATGCTTCAAGTGGACAATCTGCCTGTCAACAGGCGTCCCCACGCTTTTGGTGACCTGTAGTTAGAACTGTAGAGCCATTGTAGAATGTCGATACTTTTAACCCAGTGACAGCCGATAATTGTGGGGATGACGTCATAGATTCATCGTCTGACCCTCTCGGCCTGGGAAAGGTCGCTGAATTGACGCGTAGTTAACGGAATTAGATACTATAGAATATTTTCTGAACTTTTTTTGGTGAAACATTGCTAGCCCGGTTTGATGAGAACCTTTGTATATGTATCTTGGGTGTTCATGTGAAATGTCTGTAACGTCAACGAAGGTGCGGTCTTCGACTGTGTACATCACGTGTTTTGTTTGTTTTCATAATTAAAAGGCGGCAGTAAAGACTCTCGTTTCGAGGACATTGGGTTCCGGATGTACATACTACATTTGCCATGTATACCGCCCCTTATTGCCCCCCCCCCCCCCCCCCCTACTCCCTGGCCCTGGCTGTAGCTATATGTTCACATTCTTAGGCCCCTTTTCCGCCGCCTCCCATCAAGCCGGTTAATCCTTGATTAAGCCGTGTATGCTGTACAGCGTGCTTCTCGGTATATGGTAAATCACGAACGCGCGTAGTGGTCCTGGTTACATGAAACGGTTTGTAGATGTAGTGTTAATTGTCGCGGAGGCAAGCTCGCGGATCGGCCGCACAGCCGATGGATGGCACGCGATACGACCACCGTGACACTAGGTCCGCATGACACGTGGCCAAGGTGACCGGTTTACGTGGGACAAGAGTTCAGCGTATCAAGTGATCGGTTATTTCGACGCGAGCTTTATATCTGCCGTGTCAAGGTTCAGAGTCTGGTTTCCTCCAGTGTCTATGGCTTTGTATGTGGGTTGGCGTCTTGTGCTCTACAAATAGCTTTTTGACAACGTGTATTTGGAACTTGACATGTGGCTTGCCGCTTGGTAAGCCATGTTTTATTCACCTAACATCCACGAAGTTAAAAAAACAAAAAGGTGACACTTTGCTTTTGATCATGTCTACTTGTATACAATTATCCCATCTCCCTTCCTTTGACCCTGATATGATTTACCTTGTCTATTGTATATAATTTTGCTGGACTGACATATTACCAAGGCTTTTTGATTTAAATATATATTTTAGTCTGTACCATTTTAGTCTCTTTTTGTAAGTCCACATTTTATGTCTGCTGGGTGCTGGCGGGATATGCAACATTTTATCATGCCTTATTTTTGAAATAAGATATCTGGTAGTGATCTGGCTTGAATTGAAGTAGAGAACAGAAGATTGACGGAGAATGGAAACCTGCCGTATTTTTTTGGACAAGTTTTCGATAATGTTATCATCATCATTCGGCGACGAAATAACTGTCGCGGGAATAACGATTTCGGTTTGACAAATTAGTTGTAGATTTTAGCCGCTGTCCAGTCGACTTGAGGCGCGCCGTCGGGTCTCTGGCTGAAGGTTGATTTTGTATATGGCCCATTTCGTTGGTTTTGTACGACATGAAAGTGAAGCGTCTCGCTGAATATAACTTTGTCCCCATGCCTTAAAGGCTTGTATTAATATCTGCGTATGTCAAGTCTGTAATCTGGACAGGTACCGAGAATAAAATGCAGATGCAATTCTCTCTCGTACGACCTTGTTTTTGTGTGATATATGGCCTGAAATGCCAGTCTTACCTCGAGACCGGTGACATCTGCTGCAGTAAACGATATGGCGGTAAGAAACTACGTGACTTTTATGTATGTCAGGGTGTTAATCCATCGTCTGGTGAACTAGCAAAGCCTTGGGAGCATATCAATTTAGGGGTGCACCATTTCATATCAGGGGAGGGGGGGGGGGCCTAGAAGATATTTGAAAACAATTTGTTGCGACTTTTTGGAGGAAAAAAATGATTGCTTTTCAGATGCTACAAAAAAAATAACTTTCTTTCATAATTAAAAAAAAATGCCTTATAAAATTTCCTTGTGGGTGTCTAAAGAAATAAATAATTTGGTGACAAAGATACAAAAAAAATAGATAAAATGTCAATAAATTTGTGAAAAAAAAAATTGCATGGTAATTTATTTTCTAGGCCCCTCCCCCCCCCCCTGATATGAAATGGTGCACCCCTTAGTAGAGCTTCCATATTAATCGTTGAAGTTTGGTTCGCCCCCTGCAGAGATTTCCCCAAGTATCTACCGTAATGGCACCGTAAGAACGCAAAAAGGGACTAAATATCCTGTATTTTTTGAAAGTGGGACCACTGCGCATGGATTTTGAAAAAAGGATTGACGGGGAGCGTGAGATTTACCCACACAGATAACACCTGGATAAACTTAGCTTTGGAAGAAAAGGTGTAGGTCTCACAAGTTAGACTAAGAGCCTAATCGATTCAACTCTTCCAGGAAGAGAAGAGCTCATCCAAGAAGAGAGAATATGAGCGATGAATCGATCGCGTGTGACGAGTTTGAAGAGCAGTTTCAATATGGCAAACGGAAACTCACTAATTGCTCAAAACTTGTGCCCACTTCTATTTATTATCGCCCCACATTAACAGCTAGATACATGGTTAACTACATATGTGGGCTCTCATTTACCACGCACATGCGTTTCAAATAACAAGATAAGGTCTTACTTAGGTTTCACATAATTTTATTCGTTGTTTCATTCATGTATTTCCCCCTTAAACCTATTTGATGACACTGAGCAAATATTGCATAGTTAGCTTCCCCCATCTTGGAATAGCCTCCACCTCTTCTCTCTTCCACCCACCTAGGGCCCCATAGGGGCTTTTTCGACACGGCGATTTGTTAAATCGACAACGCGACATTGGGGTTGTCTTAGAATCGACATGCGACATAAGACGTAGCGACACGCGACATGGAACTTTTCTTAAAATCGACACGCGACATGGACCTTTTCTTAAAATCGACATGCGACATGGACCTTTTCTTAAAATCGACACGCGACATGGACCTTTTCTTAAAATCGACACGCGACATGGCTACCCGCCCTCAGGGGCCCTCCACCTCGGCGGAAGAGCAGAAGAGGTGTTCTGGGAATAGAAAAGGCAAAACGATCGTACTGCATTTACTCTTCCGGAAGAGATAGACTTTGGAAGAGGCGAATCGATGACGCCCTCAGTAACCGTTAACATCCAGAGACTTAAATCGTTTCACACAGCGACAGTTGCTAACCGTCCCTTCCAACAGATTTGAAATGGTCTGTGTACAAATACCTGTGTTTAGCAACTGCAGTGAGAAGAGTGTCTGCAACAAAAATAGAGTTTTAGGCCCCCAACAAGCAGAAAGAAATTCGATCCTATGTAATTATCAACATGATAAATAGCTATAGAATTGATATTTTTGTATGAATGATTAGGGCGTAAACCAACACTAAGTTCGTAGTGTAAAAAGGGACGTTTTGCCCTCGGGTGCACACAAAAATCCGCAACAACAGGGCGGTCACAAAGGACCGGACAACAGCCTCGTAGTAATCATGAGCCAGCGTCAAAGTATGAGGAATCAATTCGCCAGATGGCGCAATCTACATTGCGCGCGAAAATTCGGTTTCTCGTCTGCGTTCGTCTGCAAGACTGCAAAAAGCAAGAATGAATTCATTCAATTTAGCTGAAGTTCACAGAACTCTTGACCTATTCAGAGAACAGATTATCCAAGAAGAGGTGTTTAAGGAGATATTGAACCAATCTATTCCTCAGTTCGATTGTGAAGTTGTTAGACTTGCCGAAGTGGCGCCTGCCGAACAAGACCATGGATCGAACAGCGAGGGGTCGCGGTAGGTTCAATCATAATGCACCCAAACAATGTTTGCATTGTTAAAATGTATAGTGATCCATCACTGACCAGTTTGGACTTATCAACTAAATACCTACCACACTTATAGTTTTAGTACCTTAGGATACTGTTTAGGATAACAAGTAAAATTGTCTCGTGTTTTGTGTTTAGGCTGTCGCCATACGTAGGCTCTAAATTAGGCCTATATAAGCTAAGGCAAAGTGATCTCGATCCTTGGGTAACCTCGACCCCCATGTGCTATTTTTATTGATGATGTCACCAATCCATATTTTTTCGCCGATTTGATTTTTTGATAACAATCTAGAGATGCTCCTGGTAACTAGACACAGAGAAGCTGGATTATTGATATGTAATTTTTTATCCAATTTGAAGTAAATAAGTCATGCAACCCTACATTAAACGTACTTTTGCAGCTCATCTCAAAAGTTAAGATACATGAGTTTCAAAAGCAAGCAGTAGAGTGCCTGATTAACACTGAGGATGATAATTTATTAAATAAAAGAGTGACAGCAGACGATGTTTACAACATGTGTGACATCATGACAGTTCTTCCCCAGATCGACCTTGACCTTGTGAGAGATCGAGGTTACCCCACCTTTTTCGCGACCGTGGTCTAACCTCGATCCCCTCTTTAATTTAACGTCATTTTCTAACAATATGTTATAAAAGAAATATCATGCTTTAGCAGTGGATGATCACAATTACATGCAGCAATAACTGTCCGGCCCCGCTTCCCTATATTCTGACGTTGACTAATATTTAAATGTATTGTAACATAAATGAGTTATTTTGGCTTCGTAAATGGCATTCCCTTGGCATGATGGCCCATGAAGTAAGCTTATTCTAACTTTGCGTTATGATTACCCGTGTAATAAGACCAATAAATATAGTTTCAATGGATTGCTTTATCTATCGTTGGGCATAAGAGGCACAGTTATGTGAATTAATATTGTTGCTTTCGTACACTGTCACTAAGAATCACGATATGCAGATTAAATCACCCACCTATCCCAGGGGGTCGAGGTTAGACCAGGGGGTCGAGGTTCGACCATGGCCCCCACTGCCTTTCAGAAAATGAGCACTCCCCACAATCTGCCTATGTTTTCGTTTTTTCTATAAATTCATATTATTTAAATACCATGGTTTATTGCTTGAACAAAAAATAAGTTCATTTCATATTATTAAAGAAAATAGACGTTTTTTTGTCTTAAGGGGTCGAAATTAGCCCACTTTGCCTTAGTTTAAATGCTAAGCGTATTACGTTAAAAAGTTAGCTGTAGCTTATTTCACCAACCACAGGAGCCTCAATCGTGGGTGGGTGGGGCGGGAGGGGGGATCACCCATATGTCATATAAAGCTATATATATATGCACCAACGCCGTTTATCCGACAACGGGGCTTAGTCAAAGAGTGTAATATAACATTCTTTGGCTTAGTCGGCTAAATTTACTATGTAAATGATGGGCGATTTAAGCCGACTAAGCCATGGCCCTTAGCCGGGTAAACTATGTACGTGAAATAAACAGCGCAAGAGGCGCATATCCGGGGCACATGCATGCAAATTGAGTCTTCTGGAAATCACACAATAAAGGCGATCCATGCGATGATATTTTATAGTCTATCGACTGTGTCGAGTCTAAATTATTGACCGATAAATTTGATTTATTGAGTGACAGGTCATATTTATCGATGAAAAACACAAATTATTGGGGTTATTGGTCATCAAGTCCATGTTAGAAATTCTCGAAATCGATTACAGCTCAGTAAATGCCATGCCTAGCTGCCATGAGTAAAGAGTAGCCCAGTAAACTTGACCATGCTGACAACAAGCTGATAGGCAGAAGGCTTACACCCCCGTTAGGGCCCCTTAGGGTTGAGGTCGGGAGGGCTATGCATTAGCCTTGTAACATGGCCCACCGGCCCGCAGGGCGGACCGGAGGGCCATGGAGTACCGATCTCGGCCTGCCATCCGAGCGCGGGGGGTGGTGACAAAGATTTCTGGATTTCACAAAAATGTGATGAAGACGCCACATATATGTCACATATTCATGCCCAGGATACATTTATGAAGAGTTAGGCGCAAAGATTGAAGGCCCCAAGTGCTACTCGCGAAATCATCAGCCCATAAAACATCCACCAAAACAAGCATTCTGCCTAACTTTCTGCGATGTTTTTGAAATGGCTGTGAGTGGCAGAAGGTTTGTTTTGGTGGATATCTGGTGAGCTGATGAATTCGTGAGTAGCACTGTAGGCCTTCAATCTTTGTGCCTATCTCTTCATAAATGTATCCTGAACATGAATATGTGACAGATATGTGGTGTCTTCATCACATTTTTATGAAATCCAGAAATCTTTGTCACCACCCCCTGCTCTCTGAGGGCGGGCCGTGCTCGGGACACCATGGGCCTCCGGTCCGCCCTGCGGCCGGGGGCCATGTGACAGGGCTAGGCTATGCATCAGGGCTAAGTAAAGAGCACAAATAAAACTGAAAGTTCACATACGAACGCAGATTGATCAAGGGATTGATCATACATATATGGCCCCAATAGACCGATCGATCCACAATCAGACACTTAGCCCCGCCCACGCTTGAAGCCTTTTTTTTTAGTCGTAAGTATGAAATTGACAATAGTAGGAGAACATGGGGCAAAATGACCACCTTAACTTTCTTTGTATTTTTTGGAGGACAAGCAGTGCTATAAAAAGAGCCACATTTTGGTAAAATGACAACAGTAGTATTGTGAATAACATAGCTTGGAGACATGCGAGTGACACGAACACAATTTTTACTAGCACAAAAAACATGTTTTATGTCACAGTGGGTCATTTTGCCCCCCTAATGGGGCAAAATGGTCAGCACATTATTTCAGCATGTTAATGAGTGAACTGAACAGCCTAAGAAGGCAAACTCCTAACTCTCTGGAACAGTTTGACCCAGAAGGATCACACACAGGAATTACAAAAAACGTTTACGTCAGCAGAGGCCGATCGGGCGGGGGGACACCCTCTTTTCCCACTTTTTGCCATTTTTCAGTGCAAAATTTAGGCCATCTGAGGCGCGGAACTCAGCTTTCATGCGAAGTCCTACTGTTGAACAGACCCGGGGCAGGGGCGGATCCAAGGGGGGGGGGGGCGACCCGGCCCCGGCCCCCCTTTTTAGGGTGGAAATGTATATAATTTATACCATTTACCGGCCCCCTATCCAGCATATCTGGATCCGACCCTGAAACCGGCCCCTCGAATTTGGGGAGGGGGGGGGGGGGTAAAAAATACATTGCTGGGTTTGGGGGGTTCCGGGGTAAAGCCCCCCCCTTTTCAACCGCCAAAATCCGCTCTATGAATGCACATTTTCAAAGCCCCCCCCCCCCCAACGATCGCAAGTTTTAAAATATTCGCTCTATATTGGTATCTTCATCATAAATGTCCGCTCTATATGGGTATCTTTTTCATCATAAATGCCCGCTCTATAGGGGTATCTTTTTCATCACAAATATCCGCTCTCTCAGGCATCAAGGCATCCGCGGAAACCCCCCACCAGATTTGCAGGTTTGTATAATAGTGCCCCCCCCCCCCTCTCCCGCTCCCTATCTGCGTTTTATCCTGACGAGCTGTATGTATCGACGGGAGACACGATGTCGCGTGCCGCCTGGCTCTGCCTTAACCAACGCTTCCGGCTCCCAGGGGCGCACAACTCTCCCTTCTTCAAGCTTCCTGTGACGCATATCGTTTTCTTCTTCAAGCATATTCATGATCATCAAAGATGTTCCGATTCAGTGGACATATCATCCAGTTTGCTTTCTGATCGTTTCTGTTAGAGTATAGGCCTACATATTAAATTGGATGTGGGTAAAACGGCCCACTGGGTCATTTTGCCCCAAGCAGCGTGGGTCATTTTGCCCCTGTTAATAACCTTAACATTTGACCGCTGTATGAAAAATATGGCGCAGTATATTCCGCATCTGAATTACGTTTGGGGCTTGACTTGGACTTATATTGATCGTGTTAATTTATCAAAAAATTTCCCCCAAGCTAGTATCCAGTTGAGCTCTACTTTCTTCCAGTGTTTACCATAGATGGAAACAGCCCAGAATCTTTTACTTCGGTAATGAAGGTCAGCCGTCTGCTTCAGCGCCCATGTAGATTTGTTAAGGTATCGCGTAACAAACAGGAATAAATATAAAACGCTTCAATACAGGTGGCAGCACCGCAAGTGCGCGATATAGTGGTGGGCCATTTGACCCCGATGGGTCATTTTGCCCCATGTTCCGCTAGATGATGGTAGGTACAAGTGGGCAGTACTCACCTCTGAAACTGACAACAAGGTGACATGCTGTTTTGTTTGTCCGACTTGTTTGGCCACTTGTTTTTTAGTCACAGGATTAGATAAAAGCAACCATGACGTCAGTGAATGATTGACAGCCTGGATCGGTCTATTTGGTGGGGGGGGGGGGGGGTGGAGCTACCAAATGCGGGTCCCAGATTTTGAATGGGGAAGGGTTAGAGGTGGTGGGGGGGACCTCTTCTAAACTCTTCAGGAACACTGGGCCGGTTACTAGGGTTGTCGGGTCCGAACGAGAGACAAGGGTATGGAGAGCAATGTTGCACCAGAAGCAACCCGGGATAAAACAATGGCATAAATGGACCTTGAAACAATCGTCAAAATGGCTGCAGCTTTTGTATGAATTAATCGCCGATGACCAGAGCAGGAACATTTTGATTCCCCCAAACCAAAATAACATGCGCATATTTGCCGAGAGGGCGGGTGCTTAGCGTAAAACAAAGAATTTTGAACACAGGCATGCTAACCCATGCACCGGCATGTCAACCTTTCACAGGCATGCTAATTGTTTCACAGGCATGCTAATTGTTTCACATGCATGCTAACCTATTCACAGGCACACTAACCCATTCACAGCCATGCTAATTGTTTCACAGGCATGCTAACCCATTCACAGGCATGCTAACCCATTCACAGGCATGCTAACCCATTCACATGTTAACCCATTCACAGGCATGCTAACCCATTCACAGGCATGCTAACCCATTCACAGGCATGGTAACCCACTCACAGACATGCTAACCCATTCACAGGCATGCTAACCCATTCACAGGCATGGTAACCCACTCACAGACATGCTAACCCATTCACAGGCATGCTAACCCATTCAAATGCATGCTAACCCATTCACAGGCACGATCACCGTTTCACTGGCATTCTAAGCCATTCATCGGCATGCTATAACCGTTTCACATGGCATGTAAACATATTTAGATCTATTTACAGTTATTTTATATATATTTCCAGTTCAAAGCATCACCCATATCTATTCTAATATAGGACGACTATTCTTAGAAAGATCGAGAAGGTCATCGGTGAACTGTTGACGTCACTGTCCACGGGAGAATCCCCGGTGCTGAGTTACAGTCGGAGAAGCAGCTGGGACGACGTCAGGTAAGACCTTCCTTCGTGGTGGGTGGTCGTTGCTTGAGACAAGAGGCATGAGACCCGATCGCAGGGGACTCGTGTGGTGGGTCAGTGCGAGCCTCGCTGACGTCATAAGACATAGACCACGGGCTCACTCTCCCAGCAGAGGGCGCTCGGGCAACTCGCTCACGTAAAGCTCCAGCGCCAGCGAGCGCCCAGGGGCGGATCGAGGGGGCCACCGACTAGGCCCCGGCACCTTTTAGGGCCGAAAGTTATATAATTTATACCAATTCGAATTAACATATGAAAACCAAAACCGGTCCCCTCTATCCAGCATATCTGGATCCGACCCTGAAACCGGCCCCCCCTATCCAGATTTTCTGGATCCGCCCATGGCGCCCTCTGTCGAAGAGTGCCACGGTCTGTGACACGTGATTTTTGGTAATCACGGGTAGCACATTGGGATAAAGGATATAATAACATGTGAATATGCTTTGTGCTGCTGTCAATGCATAACGTCATGTGTCTCGTTGGATAGAGTGGTCCCCGTGATAGTAATGGAGCATATATATATATAGTGTATGTATGTGGACAAATGGCATTAAGGTGGAGCAGACATCAAGTCTAATGTAGCGGTCCGTTTTATTGCATCCGCCCCCGCGTTCGCGTCGTCCGCCTTTTGCGAACACATGTGTTCGTCTTTTGTCCTTCCTTCCGGCCCACTCTTTTATGTGGAAGCTATTGTTCTAAACCAGCTCATGCTAGTAAGCACAAACCGGCCGAATCCGTAGGCCTACTATAGAACGAACTACAGAGGCTCCATTTGGCAACAACAAAAACAACTTGGAGTAGGCCTACATTACGTTAATTATTACCTAATTAGTTAATTTAATTATTTCTGCAACCTTATGCCCCGACTAAGTAAAGTATGCCTCTCTATACCCAGTTTCTATGCCCCATGCTGTGTTAATTCAAAAGTCCAGCAAAGCCATCTGGGCAACCCTGATTGATACCTGCATAATTGATCGTCCGCCTCCGTCTCCGCTTCCGTAAAGTTCGGTCCAGGACCTTCTCCATTAGGTGCAATAGACATTATTCGTTATTAAGTCCTTATCCTTTCCTTTTTGACCTTGCCACTCAGCTTTCAAGATGGCGCCGGGCTTCACCTCACGGGATCGGCCACCACCTCTGTCCGGTTCGACGCCATCCTATCGGTCAAAAAATTTGGTACTTTTGGATCACCCAGTGTCGATACTAACTGCCGATCCAACACAGATTTTATAACAAATTCATCAAAATTACCTTTCAATTATTACTATTTTGAAGACGTTTATTTCGTATTTTTGGTAGTTTATTGCTGCACCCTAACTCCTTGAAGGTCACATGATTGTGGGCCTCACTAAACCGCGAGTCTGTGTATAATAAAAATGCTCGCTTCTCCTTGGATTCCAGCTCTAACGGTCAAGTTGTTATCCATCATATATCAGCTGGTTAAGGATAACACGTACTGCACCAAACGGTAGGTGCTCTCATCCTCCCATTGCCGGTACGACACTCAATGAGGGAATGGTCTTATTGTAGATATATATACCTACTATATGTATTGGCATTATACATGTTAAGTATCTCGGCCATGATGGCTATATTTGTATTTGTAAGACAGATGCACTTTTATGCATCAATCTTTTACTTAATTAATTGTCACATTTGCAGAGAGCTCTACTACCAACACCCAGGGTTATTCAATACCCAGTCTGTATTGGACGACATCGTGGACAATATTTCCTGCATGTTGGCCGTTCCGCGGTGGCAGCTACACGTGGTAAGTGGTGACAGACAGGTGACAGTATCAAAAATGCCGGCGATATTTGGGGAGAAAGAACCCGATACAACGACGTTCTGAGACATAGAAGAGTGGGGTTGTGCCTCGACGTGCTGGAGGATGTCCTGGGGCATGGTAGAGTGGGTTTGTACCTCGGCGTGCTGGAGGCTGTCCTGGGGCATGGTAGAGTGGGTTTGTACCTCGGCCTGCTGGGGGCAGTCCTGGGACATGGTAGAGTGGTTTTGTACCTCGGCGTGCTGGAAGATGTCCTGGGACAGGGAAGAGTGGGTTTGTGCCTCGGTGTGCTGGAGGCTGTCCTGGGGCATGGTAGAGTGGGTTTGTACCTCGGTTGGCTGGAGGCTGTCCTGGGACATGGTAGAGTGTGTTTGTACCTCGGCGTGCTGGAGGCTGTCCTGGGACATGGTAGAGTGGGTTTGTACCTCGACGTGGTGGAGAATGTCCTGGGACATGGTAGAGTGGGTTTGTACCTCGGCGTGGTAGAGGCTGTCCTGGGACATGGAAGAGTGGGTTTGTGCCTCGGCATGGTGGAGAATGTCCTGGGACATGGTAGAGTGGGTTTGTACCTCGATGTGCTGGAGGATGTCCTGGGACATAGTAGAGTGGGTTTGTGCCTCGGTGGGCTCGAGGCTGTCCTGGGACATGGTAGAGTGGGTTTGTACCTCGGCGTGCTGGAGGATGTCCTGGGACATGGTAGAGTGGGTTTGTACCTCGGTCGGCTGGAGGCTGTCCTGGGCTTGGTAGAGTGGGTTTGTACCTCGGCGTGCTGGAGGCTGTCCTGGGACATGGTAGAGTGGGTTTGTACCTCGGCGTGGTGGAGGCTGTCCTGGGACATGGAAGAGTGGGTTTGTACCTCGACGTGATGGAGAATGTCCTGGGACATGGTAGAGTGGGTTTGTACCTCGGCGTGGTGGAGGCTGACCTGGTACATGGAAGAGTGGCTTTGTACCTCGGCGTGGTGGAGAATGTCCTGGGACATGGTAGAGTGGGTTTGTGCCTCGGTGGGCTCGAGGCTGTCCTGGGACATGGTAGAGTGGGTTTGTACCTCGGCGTGCTGGAGGATGTCCTGGGACATGGTAGAGTGGGTTTGTACCTCGGTCGGCTAGAGGCTGTCCTGGGGCATGGTAGAGTGGGTTTGTACCTCGGCGTGCTGGAGGCTGTCCTGGGACATGGTAGAGTGGGTTTGTGCCTCGGTGGGTTGGAGGCTGTCCTGGGACATGGTAGAGTGGGTTTGTACCTCCGCGTGTTGGAGGCTCTCCTGGGACATGGTAGAGTGGGTTTGTGCCTCGGTGGGTTGGAGGCTGTCCTGGGACATGGTAGAGTGGGTTAGTACCTCGGCGTGCTGGAGGCTGTCCTGGGACATGGTAGAGTGGGTTTGTACCTCGGCGTGCTGGAGGATATGCTGGGACGTGGTAGAGTGGGTTTGTGTCTTGGCGTGCTGGAGGCTGTCCTGGGGCATGGTAGAGTGGGTTTGTGCCTCGGCGTGCTGGAGGCTGTCCTGAGACACGGTAAAGTGGGTTTGTCTGCCTTGGCGTGCTAGAGGCTGTCCTGGGACATGGTAGAGTGGGTTTGTGCCTCGGTGTGCTGGAGGATGTCCTGGGACATTTTAGAGTGGGTTTGTACCTCAGTGGGCTGAAGGCTGTCCTGGGACATGGAAGAGTGGGTTTGTGTCTCGGCGTGATGGAGGCTGTCCTGGGACATGGAAGAGTGGGTTTGTACCTCGGTGGGCTGGAGGCTGTCCTGGGACGTGGAAGAGTGGGTTTGTATCTCGGCGTGGTGGAGGCTGTCCTGGGGCATGGTAGAGTGGGTTTGTACCTCGGCGTGCTGGAGGATGTCCTGGGACATGGTAGAGTGGGTTTGTGTCTTGGCGTGGTGGAGGCTGTCCTGGGACATGGTAGAGTGGTTTTTTGCCACGGTGGGCTGGAGGCTGTCCTGGGATATGTTAGAGTGGGTTTGTACCTCGGCGTGGTGGAGGCTGTCGTCGGACAGGGAAGAGTGGGTTTGTACCTCGGTGTGCAGGAGAATGTCCTGGGATATGTTAGAGTGGGTTTGTACCTCGGCGAGCTGGAGGCTGTCCTGGGACATGGTAGAGTGGGTTTGTATCTCGGCGTGGTGGAGGCTGTCCTGGGACATGGTAGAGTTGGTTTGTACCTCGGCGTGGTGGAGAATGTCCTGGGACATGG
Source organism: Arenicola marina (assembly GCA_964019135.1). Lineage (NCBI taxonomy): Eukaryota > Metazoa > Annelida > Polychaeta > Arenicolidae > Arenicola > Arenicola marina. The sequence goes on from OZ025249.1 coordinate 22,521,430, forward strand.
TAGAGTGGGTTTGTACCTCGGCGTGGTAGAGGCAGTCCTGGGACATGGAAGAGTGGGTTTGTGCCTCGGCGTGGTGGAGGCTGTCCTGGGACATGGAAGAGTGAGTTTGTACCTCGGCGTGGTGGAGAATGTCTTGGGACATGGTAGAGTGGGTTTGTACCTCGGCGTGCTGGAGGATGTCCTGGGACATGGTAGAGTGGGTTTGTACCTCGGTGGGCTGGAGGCTGTCCTGGGGCATGGTAGAGTGGGTTTGTACCTCGGCGTGCTGGAGGCTGTCCTGGAACATGGTAGAGTGGGTTTGTACCTCGGCGTGCTGGAGGATGTCCTGGGGCATGGTAGAGTGGGTTTGTATCTCGGCGTGCTGGAGGATATCCTCGCACTTGGTAGGGTGCGTTTGTGCCTCGGCGTACTAGAGGCTGTCCTGGGACATGGAAGAGTGGGTTTGTGTCTTGGCGTGCTGGAGGCTGTCCTGGGACATGGTAGAGTGGGTTTGTTCCTCGGCCTGCTGGATGATGTCCTGAGATATGTTAGAGTGGGTTTGTGCCTCGGTGTGCTGGAGGCTGTCCTGGGACATGGTAGAGTGGGTTTGTACCTCGGCGTGGTGGAGAATGTCCTGGGACATGGTAGAGGGGGTTTGTATCTCGGCGTGGTAGAGGCAGTCCTGGGACATGGAAGAGTGGGTTTGTGCCTCGGCGTGGTGGAGGCTGTCCTGGGACATGGAAGAGTGAGTTTGTACCTCGGCGTGGTGGAGAATGTCCTGGGACATGGTAGAGTGGGTTTGTGTCTTGGCGTGCTGGAGGCTGTCCTGGGACATGGTAGAGTGGTGTTTTGCCACGGTTTGGGCTGGAGGCTGTCCTGGGACATCGTAGAGTGGGTTTGTACCTCGGCGTGGTGGAGGCTGTCCTGGGACATGGAAGAGTGAGTTTGTACCTCGGCGTGGTGGAGAATGTCCTGGGACATGATAGAGTGGGTTTGTACCTCGGCGTGCTGGAGGCTGTCCTGGGACATGGTAGAGTGGGTTTGTACCTCGGCGTGCTGGAGGATGTCCTGGGACATGGTAGAGTGGGTTTGTACCTCGGTGGGCTGGAGGCTGTCCTGGGGCATGGTAGAGTGGGTTTGTACCTCGGCGTGCTGGAGGCTGTCCTGGAACATGGTAGAGTGGGTTTGTACCTCGGCGTGCTGGAGGATGTCCTGGGATATGTTAGAGTGGGTTTGTATCTCGGCGTGCTGGAGGCTGTCCTGGGGCATGGTAGAGTGGGTTTGTTCCTCGGCCTGCTGGAGGATGTCTTGAGATATGTTAGAGTGGGTTTGTACCTCGGCGTGGTGGAGGCTGTCCTGGGACATGGAAGAGTGGGTTTGTGCCTCGGTGGGTTGGAGGCTGTCCTGGGACATGGAAGAGTGGGTTTGTATCTCGGCGTCGTGGAGGCTGTCCTGGGACATGGAAGAGTGGGTTTGTGCCTCGGCGTGGTGGAGGCTGTCCTGGGGCATGGTAGAGTGGGTTTGTACCTCGGCGTGCTGGAGGCTGTCCTGGAACATGGTAGAGTGGGTTTGTACCTCGGCGTGCTGGAGGATGTCCTGGGATATGTTAGAGTGGGTTTGTATCTCGGCGTGCTGGAGGCTGTCCTGGGACATGGTAGAGTGGGTTTGTGTCTTGGCGTGGTAGAGGCAGTCCTGGGACATGGAAGAGTGGGTTTGTGCCTCGGCGTGGTGGAGGCTGTCCTGGGACATGGAAGAGTGAGTTTGTACCTCGGCGTGGTGGAGAATGTCTTGGAACATGGTAGAGTGGGTTTGTACCTCGGCGTGCTGGAGGATGTCCTGGGACATGGTAGAGTGGGTTTGTACCTCGGCCTGCTGGAGGCTGTCCTGGGACATGGAAGAGTGGGTTTGTATCTCGGCGTGGTGGAGGCTGTCCTGGGACATGGAAGAGTGGGTTTGTGTCTCGGCGTGCTGGAGGCTGTTCTGGGACATGGTAGAGTGGGTTTGTGCCTCGGTGGGATGGAGGCTGTCCAAGGGCATGGAAGAGTGGGTTTGTATCTCGGCGTGCTGGAGGCTGTCCTGGGACATGGTAGAGTTGGTTTGTGCCTCAGTGGGCTGGAGGCTGTCCTGGGACATGGTAGAGTGGGTTTGTGCCTCGACGTGCTGGAGGCTGTCCTGGGACATGGTAGTGTGGGTTTGTGCCTCGATGGGCTGGAGGCTGTCCTGGGGCATGGAAGTGTGGGTTTGTGCATCGACGAGCTGGAGGCTGTCCTGGGACATGTTAGAGTGGGTTTGTGCCTCGGCGTGCTGGAGGCTGTCCTGGGACATGGTAGAGTGGGTTGGTACCTCGGCGTGATGAGCTGTTCGCTGCCCGCCACGGCCACGGACATTGAAAGACCTTGGAGGTCGCGGCGTTCGATATAAACTCAATCAAGTGACTTGAAGTTACCTGATGCCGCCCCGTGCCGCATACACTTACAACAGACAACTACAGTCTACGACAAAGCCATCACATGAATTACTTTGCTGACACGGTATTTTTTGCCTGGCGCATTGTAGTTGGCCACGTCCAAGGGATGTATTGCAGGAGATCTTTACTTCCGGGATATCGACGGTAACCTCGTGGACTGCAGAAACACAGACACTGTAAGTAAACACACGCCAGCCACAAATTTCCTCCTCCCTTCTCCCTAAACCTCAAGTCGTGTATGCAAAACAATTCATAAAGTGATCGACTTCCCGTCAGGGTGAGAGATGGCGGGCTATTACTAGCCAGGTAGGTAGCCATGTTCTACCGTCCCGAAATCGATCTACAGGTATCGATCAAGGTAACTTGCCTCCCCTGGTTGGGGTCACGGCGGCCAACTGATCGTTGGGACTGTTCACATGCTGTGCTGGGGTCTGGTTCCCGCGATGCCTGGGCACGCGTTATTGCTCACGTGAAATTGAAGCCATCTTTACCATCCGACACCGTTACCACGCCAGCAGGATTTGTCATAATGTAAAGAATGTCTTAACATCTCTAGTCCATTGTGGCAAGGTCTATCTTTCTTGCGCGTAAATTTTGTGCCGGAAGGTCAATGTCAAAATTCATTTACAAAATCAAAAAGAAGATCGGTTGGTTGGTTATTCGGGACGCTTTAACTACTTTTGGTCATATCGCGTCAGTGGAAGAAGGGAGGGAGAGTGGAGCCACGCCCCGGGGTAACCCCCTACTCTTTATGACGAAAGACATAGAACCTTTATCCTGCAACCACACAGACATGGCCACAGCAGGGCTCAAACCACCGATCCACGTGCCGTTAGGCTCTCAGGTGACCAGAGCACTCAATGTGAGCGCTCTAGCCCACTGAGCTATCGCGCCGGCCCCAAAGGTGGCGAGAATGTGATCATTGCCAATATTGTCAAATCGTATTTTCCTGAGATGTCTTTTCTTTCACGCAGGGTGTCCTGGTACCGAACCATGTAACCGGCATTACTAGTATCCTCACAACAAGCAGCCCACTACATTGCTGTTAACTGTCTATTCATGGAACTATTTCATTGACGTAATTCTTATAACGTAATATATTTCAGAGATAGATGTATCGTTCGTCCGTGTTGTCTTAGATACCGATATACAGAAAAAAACAGGTAATTTGGAACTTCGGAGGAGCATCACATCAAATGATCACACCACAAATAAGGTGATGAGATTGATAAACCTTTTTTTCGCACATAATCAGACTTCCTGCTCCTTCCATAGCTCCGCCCTTACTCTTCCCACCCCTCACATAGCGCCGCTCTCTCTTCCCACCCATCCCATAGCTCCGCCCTTACTCTTTCCGCCCCTCCCATAGCTCCGCCCTTACTCTTCTCGCCCCTCCCATAGCTCCGCCCTTGCTCTTCCCGCCTCCCCCATAGCTCCGCCGTTACTCTTCCCAACCTTTCATAGCTCCGCCCTTACTCTTCCCGCCCCTCCCATAGCTCCGCCCTTACTCTTCCCGCCCCTCCCATAGCTCCGCCCTTGCTCTTCCCGCCCCTCCCATAGCTCCGCCCTTACTCTTCCCATCCCTCCCATAGCTCCGCCCTTACTCTTCCCATCCCTCGCATAGCTCCGCCCTTACTCTTCCCAACCCTTCCATAGCTCCGCTCTTACTCTTCCCGCCCCTCCCATAGCTCCGCCCTTACTCTTCCCACCCCTTCCATAGCGCCGCTCTCTCTTCCCACCCCTCCCATGGCTCCGCCCTTACTCTTCCCTCCCCTCCCATAGCTCCGCCCTTGCTCTTCCCGCCCCTCCCATAGCGCCGCTCTCTCTTCCCGCCCAGCCCATAGCTCCGCCCTTACTCTTCCCGCCCCTCCCATAGCTCCGCTCTCTCTTCCCACCCCTTCCATAGCTCCGCCCTTACTCTTCCCGCCCCTCCCATAGCTCCGCTCGGTCTTCCCACCCCTCCCATAGCTCCGCTTTTACTCTTCCCGCCCCTCTCATTCCGCCGCTCTCTCTTCCCACCCCTCCCATAGCTCCGCCCTTACTCTTCCCGCCCCTCTCATAGCGCCGCTCTTCCCACCCCTCCCATAGCTCCGCCCTTACTCTTCCCGCCCCTCTCATAGCGCCGCTCTCTCTTCCCACCCTCCCATAGCTCCGCCCTTACTCTTCCCGCCCCTCCCATAGCTCCGCTCTCTCTTTCCACCCCTCCCATAGCTCCGCCCTTACTCTTCCCGCCCCTCTCATAGCGCCGCTCTCTCTTCCCACCCCTCCCATAGCTCCGCCCTTACTCTTCCCGCCCCTCTCATAGCGCCGCTCTCTCTTCCCACCCCTCCCATAGCTCCGCCCTTACTCTTTCCACCCCTCCCATAGCTCCGCCCTTACTCTTCCCATCTCTCCCATAGCTCCGCCCTTACTCTTCCCAACCCTCCCATAGCTCCGCTCTTACTCTTCCCACCCCTCCCATAGCTTCGCCCTTACTCTTCCCGCCCCTCACATAGCTCCGCTCTTAGTCTGCCCACCCCTCCCATAGCTCCGCCCTTACTCTTGCCTTATTTCACCCTTGCTTCACCCTTGTTCTTCCCGTTGAATATGTAGTTCCGTTCCTATTTGTTTGTTAGTTAGCTCCGCCCGTGCTCCATCCATCCTTGCTCTCCCTCTTGTTGACTCCTCACCTGCTCCGCCTAATCCCCACCGTCGCTCTTGCCCTTCCTTTGCTTCGTCCTTACTCTGCCCGTGCTGTGGTGTCCTCGTTACTCCTTTTGTCGTTGCCTGGATAGCCCCGCCCTGTTCCACCCTTACCCTCGATCCACCCGTTCTGTTGATTGGTAACTCCGCTCTCTCCCGCCCTCGATCCACTCCTTCTGTTGACTAGATGACCCCGCCCTCCCCCCGCCCTTGATCCGCCCCTTCTGTTGAATAGGTAACCCGCCCTCCCCTCGCCCCGCCCTTGATTCGCCCCTTCTGTTGACTAGGTAACCCCGCCCTCCCCCCGCCCTTGATCCGCCCCTTCTGTTGACTAGGTAACCCGCCCTCCCCCCGCCCCGCCCTTGATCCGCCCCTTTTGTTGACTAGGTAACAGTGCCCTCCCCCGCCCTTGATCCGCCCCTTCTGTTGACTAAGTAACCCGCCCTCCCCCCGCCCCTTCTGTTGACTAAGTAACCCGCCCTCCCCCCGCCCTTGATCCGCCCCTTCTGTTGACTAAGTAACCCGCCCTCCCCCCGCCCTCGATCCGCCCCTTCTGTTGACTAGGTAACCCCGCCCTCTGCCCGCCCTCCCCCTGCCCTCGATCCGCCCCTTCTGTTGACTAGGTAACCCGCCCTCGATCCGCCCCTTCTGTTGACGAGGTAGCCTGCCACCCCATTAGTTGCCTCTACCCCTCATAAATGGACATCCAATGAACCCGATCAACATTCACTCCAATTGAAATGTTGTAATTTTTGTTCGGGATGAAATATTGGATATAAATCGATATATTAGCAAAGAGGTGTCATCGTATCGGAACACACACACACGTGGTAACCGAGTGGATGGTTTCCTCGTGATCGATCGAGGCGAGACTTGTAACCCAATATTGATTTCCTTCCCGGCGTGATTTACACTCGCGTTAACGTCTCGCATTGCATTGTGGGTCGCTGTTGGACAGCTCGTTGTTTCCTCACAAATATTCAGTTTCAAGTGTCGGTTGAACGCGTCACGGATCACGTGGTCGTCGCCATCGGTTGACATTGTTTCGCGGGTCTATTTGTTATAAAAAGGTCGAGGCAATAGTGTTGTGAATATATAACTGTAAAAGTAGATGCTGGATCTAACAACAAGGTAAGGTATAATGAGAATCTATTTATAGATGGATGGTGTTTGCATTGCGTGCTGATTTCCGGATATCATAACGATTGCCAATAGAGAAAAATCAACCTTAATACACGAAATCTGAGATTTACAGCTCTGTGGAGCGGCTCAGGAACGCGCAGTGTTACGCTAAACAATAGCGAGCGCACTCTCCGCGTAACTAGCTCGTATATATGTAGATTTACTGCCTGATTATCGCATGTTGCTATTTACACGTTTGCGGGTCTAAGTCTTGCGGACTCCCACCCGAACTCTTACATTGGTGATAGCCGATCACACGAATGGAAGTAATCGGTTACGATTACATTTGAATGTAATTGTGATTCCAATCATGTCCGTATCAAGTTGAAAGAAAGGTCTAACATTGCAGCTATTTTGAAGGGGCCTTTATCCTCGGACATGTTTCTTAAAATAACTATACTATTCTAGGTCATAGTGAAGTGTGGACCCCACAATACCCACGAACAAGCGGATCCAGGCTTTCTGTAATGGGTTGGGGGGGGGGTGCAATTGGGAAAATTCAGACTATGATTCATGTGCCTTCGGTCTGACATCTAACATAGTAAGGGATGGGGAGTGATCACCCCTCTACCCCTGCACCAGCGCCAGCATAATGATTTGTATATGTACCATATTTCCATAAACAATATAATAGAACTTGGGCCGGGTAGTGCATGTGTTTGTGCGTTTCTATTTTCATCCTGAGAGACTTTCCTTTACACATCGATGCCAGACCTTTGCTCACAGGCCAAGTTTGTCCTGATCGTGGAGAAAGATGCGTCCTTCCAGAAGCTGCTCGACGAAGGCTTCTGCCGCAAGATGGCGCCATGCATCATAGTGACGGTGAAGGATTGTCAATAATTGCAACGGTTTCATGACAGTCCAGTACTTCGAACGCTGGCGGAAATCACATTAAGATATGTTTACGACATTGACTGGCAGTATATCGATTCATTTTACATGTGAGACAGCTAGCACTCTTTCCTGCCCCCCCCCCCCTCCCCCTCCCGTCGAGTTGTCTATAATCTAAACCGGTTCAATCCACACTGATTGCATCAATTATGGATAATTGATGGGTCGTATATTAACTGTTTTAATTGGGACAAAATGTGCAGGGCAAGGGATTTCCTGATGTCAACACAAGGCTCTTTGTCCGCAAGCTGTGGGACTCCTTTCACCTTCCTACTCTGGCTCTCATGGATGCTGATCCACATGGTAAGTTCTGTGGGATCCACACCGTTCTGTTACAAACCATGGCATAAATAATAAGGTTATCAGGCAAGATTATCCCCATATGTTATTAGATTGAAATAACGCTTGCAACATAACGGATAACAGAACAACCCTAATTTGCGTAATTTGCATAATCTGATGACGCTACTTCAGTTCAGGGTCATGGGTTCAGGATCTTGTAGTAGGTGATACATAGCATCTTTTGATTTATCATTCTAGGGATTGAAATCATGGCGGTGTATAAATTTGGATCAAGGGTAAGTTTACAATTTAACTCAAACCAAAATATCCACGTATGGCAAAAAGGGTTGTATATATAGCTGAAAAAACTAATTTATTTTAATGTCGTTGGTTCTACTTTCCATTCAAGCAAACATACAAATGCAATACTAAAATACTAAGGGACTCGTGGAGTTCTTTTTTGTCAAGATGTCTTTCTTGCTATTAAGCACAATATGAAATTACGTGTTTTTGTGTGTTTCTGTGTACAGTCGTTGAGCTTTGAGACGGCGAACCTGGCTGTGCCCGCTGTGAGATGGCTCGGGGTCTTCCCATCCGACGTGCAACGGTGAGGACCTCGTCCACCCCCCTCCCTCGCTCCCTCCACCGTCACGGCAGGTCTGTAGCCACCCCTATCGCCCCCCCCCCAACCTCGCTCCCTCCACTGTCACGGCAGGTCTGTAGTCGTCCCTATCGCCCCCCCCCCCCACCATCACGGCAGGTCTGTAGCCACCCCCCCCGTACCTCGCTCCCTCCACCGTCACGGCAGGTCTGTAGCCACCCCCCCGTACTTCGCTCCCTCCACCGTCACGGCAGGTCTGTAGCCACCCCCCGTACCTCGCTCTCTCCACCGTCACGGCAGGTCTTTAGCCACCCACGTACCTCCCTACCTCCACCGTCACGGCAGGTCTGTAGCCACCCCCTCCCCTCTCCCTACCCCCACTGTCACGGCAGGTCTGGAGCCACACCTATCGCCCACCCCCCCCCCCCAACCTCGCTCCCTCCACCGTCACGGCACGTCTGTAGCCACCCCCGTACCTCGCTCCCTCCACCGTCACGGCAGGTCTGTAGCCACCCCCCCTACCTCGCTCCCTCCACCGTCACGGCAGGTCTGTAGCCACCCCGTACCTCCCTACCTCCACCGTCACGGCAGGTCTGTTGCCACCCCTCCCCTCTCCCTACCCCCACTGTCACGACAGGTCTGTAGCCACCCCCATACCTCGCTCCCTATACCGTCACGGCAGGTCTGTAGCCATCCCCTCCCCCCTCCCTACCCCCACAGACACGGCATGTTTGTAACCACCCACCCCCACCCCTACCTCACTCCCTCCACAGACACGCCAGGTCTGTACCCCCACCTCCCTTTCGGGTGAAGGGAGTGAGCGCGAGACGTTGGTGTGGGGTGAAGGGGGAGAGTAAGAGACGTTGGTGTGGAGTGAAGGGGGAGAGCGCGAGACGTTGGTGTGGGGTGAAGGGGGGGGGAGTTAGAGACGTTGATGTGGGGTGAAGGGGGAGAGCACGAGACGTTGGTGTGGGGTGAAGGGGTAGAGTAAGAGACGTTGGTGTGGGGTGAAGGGCGAGAGTAAGAGACGTTAGTGTGGGGTGAAGGGGGAGAGTAAGAGACGTTGGTGTGGGGTGAAGGGGGAGAGCACGAGACGTTGGTGTGGGGTGAAGGGGGAGACCACGAGACGTTGGTGTGGGGTGAAGGGCGAGAGTAAGAGACGTTGGTGTGGGGTGAAGGGGGAGAGCACGAGACGTTGGTGTGGGTTGAAGGGGGAGAGTAAGAGACGTTGGTGTGGAGTGAAGGGGGAGAGCGCGAGACGTTGGTGTGGGGTGAAGGCGGAGAGTAAGAGACGTTGGTGTGGGGTAAAGAGGGAGAGCACGAGACGTTGGTGTGGGGTGAAGGAGTAGAGTAAGAGACGTTGGTGTGGGGTGAAGGGCGAGAGTAAGAGACGTTAGTGTGGGGTGAAGGGGGAGAGTAAGAGACGTTGGTGTGGGGTGAAGGGGGAGAGTAAGAGACGTTGGTGTGGGGTGAACGGGTAGAGTAAGAGACGTTGGTGTGGGGGGAAGGGGTAGAGTAAGAGACGTTGGTGTGGGGTGAAGGCGGAGAGTAAGAGACGTTGGTGTGGGATGAAGGGGGAGAGCACGAGACGTTGGTGTGGGGTGAAGGGGGAGACCACGAGACGTTTGTGTGGGGTGAAGGCGGAGAGTAAGAGACGTTGGTGTGGGGTAAAGGGGGAGAGCACGAGACGTTGGTGTGGGGTGAAGGGGGAGAGCACGAAACGTTGGTGTGGGGTGAAGGGGGGGGGGGGGTAAGAGACGTTGATGTGGGGTGAAGGGGGAGAGCACGAGACGTTGGTGTGGGGTGAAGGGGGAGAGCACGATACGTTGGTGTGGGGTGAAGGCGGAGAGTAAGAGACGTTGGTGTGGGGTGAAGGGGGAGAGCACGAGACGTTGGTGTGGGGTGAAGGGGGAGACCACGAGACGTTTGTGTGGGGTGAAGGCGAAGAGTAAGAGACGTTGGTGTGGGGTGAAGGGGGAGACCACGAGACGTTTGTGTGGGGTGAAGGCGGAGAGGAAGAGACGTTGGTGTGGGGTGAAGGGGGAGAGTAAGAGACGTCGGTGTGGGCTGAAGGGGGAGAGCACGATACGTTGGTGTGGGGTGAAGGGGGAGAGTAAGAGACGTTGGTGTGGGGTGAAGGGGGAGAGTAAGAGACGTTGGTGTGGGCTGAAGGGGGAGAGCACGATACGTTGGTGTGGGGTAAAGGGGGAGAGTAAGAGACGTTGGTGTGGGGTGAAGGGGGAGAGTAAGAGACGTTATTGTGGGGTGAAGGGGGAGAGCGCGAGACGTTGGTGTGGGGTGAAGGGCGAGAGTAAGAGACGTTGGTGTGGGGTGAAGGGCGAGAGTAAGAGACGTTGGTGTGGGGTGAAGGGGGAGAGCACGAGACGTTGGTGTGGGGTGAAGGCGGAGAGTAAGAGACGTTGGTGTGGGGTAAAGGGGGAGAGCACGAGACGTTGGTGTGGGGTGAAGGGTGGAGAGCACGAGACGCTGGTGTGGGGTGAAGGGGGAGAGCACGAAACGTTGGTGTGGTGTGAAGGGGGAGAGTAAGAGACGTTGGTGTGGGGTGAAGGGGGAGAGTAAGAGACGTTGGTGTGGGGTGAAGGGGGAGAGTAAGAGACGTTGGTGTGGGGTGAAGGGGGAGAGCGCGAGACGTTGGTGTGGGGTGAAGGGCGAGAGTAAGAGACGTTGGTGTGGGGTGAAGGGGGAGAGTAAGAGACGTTGGTGTGGGGTGAAGGGCGAGAGTAAGAGACGTTGGTGTGGGGTGAAGGGCGAGAGTAAGAGACGTTCGTGTGGGGTGAAGGGCGAGAGTAAGAGACGTTGGTGTAGGGTGAAGGGGGAGAGCACGAGACGTTGGTGTGGGGTGAAGGCGGAGAGTAAGAGACGTTGGTGTGGGGTAAAGGGGGAGAGCACGAGACGTTGGTGTGGGGTGAAGGGTGGAGAGCACGAAACGTTGGTGTGGGGTGAAGGGGGGGAGTAAGAGACGTTGATGTGGGGTGATGGGGGAGAGCACGAGACGTTGGTGTGGGGTGAAGGGGGAGAGCACGAGACGTTGTTGTGGGGTGAAGGGGGAGAGTAAGAGACGTTGGTGTGGGGTGAAGGGGGAGAGCACGAGACGTTGGTGTAGGGTGAAGGGGAAGAGCACGAGAGGTTGGTGTGGGGTAAAGGGGGAGAGCACGAGACGTTGGTGTGGGGTGAAGAGGGAGAGCGCGAGACGTTGGTGTGGGGTGAAGGGCGAGAGCAAGAGACGTTGGTGTGGGGTGAAGGGGGAGAGCACGAGACGTTGGTGTGGGTTGAAGGGGGAGAGTAAGAGACGTTGGTGTGGGGTAAAGGGGGAGAGTAAGAGACGTTGGTGTGGGGTGAAGGGGGAGAGCACGATACGTTGGTGTGGGGAGAAGGGCGAGAGTAAGAGACGTTGATGTGGGGTGAAGGGGGAGAGCACGATACGCTGGTGTGGGGTGAAGGGCGAGAGTAAGAGACGTTGGTGTGGGGTAAAGGGGGAGAGTAAGAGACGTTGGTGTGGGGTGAAGGGGGAGAGCACGATACGTTGGTGTGGGGTGAAGGGGGAGAGTAAGAGACGTTGGTGTGGGCTGAAGGGGGAGAGCACGATACGTTGGTGTGGGGTGAAGGGCGAGAGTAAGAGACGTTGGTGTGGGGTGAAGGGGGAGAGCACGAGACGTTGGTGTAGGGTGAAGGGGGAGAGCACGAGAGGTTGGTGTGGGGTAAAGGGGGAAAGCACGAGACGTTGATGTGGGGTGAAGAGGGAGAGCGCGAGACGTTGGTGTGGGGTGAAGGGCGAGAGCAAGAGACGTTGGTGTGGGGTGAAGGGGGAGAGCACGAGACGTTGGTGTGGGTTGAAGGGGGAGAGTAAGAGACGTTGGTGTGGGGTAAAGGGGGAGAGTAAGAGACGTTGGTGTGGGGTGAAGGGGGAGAGCACGATACGTTGGTGTGGGGTGAAGGGCGAGAGTAAGAGACGTTGATGTGGGGTGAAGGGGGAGAGCACGATACGCTGGTGTGGGGTGAAGAGGGAGAGTAAGAGACGTTGGTGTGGGGTAAAGGGGGAGAGTAAGAGATATTGGTGTGGGGTGAAGGGGGAGAGCGCGAGACGTTGGTGTGGGGTGAAGGGCGAGAGTAAGAGACGTTGGTGTGGGGTGAAGGGGGAGAGCACGAGACGTTGGTGTGGGTTGAAGGGGGAGAGTAAGAGACGTTGGTGTGGGGTAAAGAGGGAGAGTAAGAGACGTTGGTGTGGAGTGAAGGGGGAGAGCGCGAGACGTTGGTGTGGGGTGAAGGCGGAGAGTAAGAGACGTTGGTGTGGAGTACAGAGGGAGAGCACGAGACGTTGGTGTGGGGTGAAGGGTGGAGAGCACCAAACGTTGGTGTGGGGTGAAGGGGGGGGAGTAAGAGACGTTGATGTGGGGTGAAGGGGGAAAGCACGAGACGTTGGTGTGGGGTGAAGGGGTAGAGTAAGAGACGTTGGTGTGGGGTGAAGGGCGAGAGTAAGAGACGTTAGTGTGGGATGAAGGGGGAGAGTAAGAGACGTTGGTGTGGGGTCAAGGGGTAGAGTAAGAGACGTTGGTGTGGGGTGAAGGGGTAGAGTAAGAGACGTTGGTGTGGGGTGAAGGCGGAGAGTAAGAGACGTTGGTGTGGGATGAAGGGGGAGAGCACGAGACGTTGGTGTGGGGTGAAGGGGGAGACCACGAGACGTTTGTGTGGGGTGAACGGCGAGAGTTAGAGACGTTGGTGTGGGGTGAAGGGGGAGAGCACGAGACGTTGGTGTGGGTTGAAGGGGGAGAGTAAGAGACGTTGGTGTGGGGTAAAGGGGGAGAGTAAGAGACGTTGGTGTGGAGTGAAGGGGGAGAGCGCGAGACGTTGGTGTGGGGTGAAGGCGGAGAGTAAGAGACGTTGGTGTGGGGTAAAGAGGGAGAGCACGAGACGTTGGTGTGGGGTGAAGGGTGGAGAGCACGAAACGTTGGTGTGGGGTGAAGGGGGGGGAGTAAGAGACGTTGATGTGGGGTGAAGGGGGAGAGCACGAGACGTTGGTGTGGGGTGAAGTGGTAGAGTAAGAGACGTTGGTGTGGGGTGAAGGGGGAGAGCACGAAACGTTGGTGTGGGGTGAAGGGGGAGAGTAAGAGACGTTGGTGTGGGGTGAAGGGGGAGAGTAAGAGACGTTGGTGTGGGGTAAAGGGGCAGAGTAAGATACGTTGGTGTGGGGTGAAGGGGGAGAGCGCGAGACGTTGGTGTGGGGTGAAGGGCGAGAGTAAGAGACGTTGGTGTGGGGTAAAGGGGGAGAGTAAGAGACGTTATTGTGTGGTGAAGGGGGAGAGCGCGAGACGTTGGTGTGGGGTGAAGGGCGAGAGTAAGAGACGTTGGTGTGGGGTGAAGGGCGAGAGTAAGAGACGTTGGTGTGGGGTGAAGGGCGAGAGTAAGAGACGTTGGTGTGGGGTGAAGGGGGAGAGCACGAGACGTTGGTGTGGGGTGAAGGCGGAGAGTAAGAGACGTTGGTGTGGGGTAAAGGGGGAGAGCACGAGACGTTGGTGTGGGGTGAAGGGTGGAGAGCACGAAACGTTGGTGTGGGGTGAAGGGGGGGAGTAAGAGACGTTGATGTGGGGTGATGGGGGAGAGCACGAGACGTTGGTGTGGGGTGAAGGGGAGAGCACGAGACGTTGGTGTGGGGTGAAGGGGGAGAGTAAGAGACGTTGGTGTGGGGTGAAGGGGGAGAGCACGAGACGTTGGTGTAGGGTGAAGGGGGAGAGCACGAGAGGTTGGTGTGGGGTAAAGGGGGAGAGCACGAGACGTTGGTGTGGGGTGAAGAGGGAGAGCGCGAGACGTTGGTGTGGGGTGAGGGGCGAGAGTAAGAGACGTTGGTGTGGGGTGAAGGGGGAGAGCACGATACGTTGGTGTGGGGTGAAGGGCGAGAGTAAGAGACGTTGATGTGGGGTGAAGGGGGAGAGCACGTTACGCTGGTGTGGGGTGAAGAGGGAGAGTAAGAGACGTTGGTGTGGGGTAAAGGGGGAGAGTAAGAGATATTGGTGTGGGGTGAAGGGGGAGAGCGCGAGACGTTGGTGTGGGGTGAAGGGCGAGAGTAAGAGACGTTGGTGTGGGGTGAAGGGGGAGAGCACGAGACGTTGGTGTGGGTTGAAGGGGGAAAGTAAGAGACGTTGGTGTGGGGTAAAGAGGGAGAGTAAGAGACGTTGGTGTGGAGTGAAGGGGGAGAGCGCGAGACGTTGGTGTGGGGTGAAGGCGGAGAGTAAGAGACGTTGGTGTGGAGTAAAGAGGGAGAGCACGAGACGTTGGTGTGGGGTGAAGGGTGGAGAGCACGAAACGTTGGTGTGGGGTGAAGGGGGGGGGGAGTAAGAGACGTTGATGTGGGGTGAAGGGGGAGAGCACGAGACGTTGGTGTGGGGTGAAGGGGTAGAGTAAGAGACGTTGGTGTGGGGTGAAGGGCGAGAGTAAGAGACGTTAGTGTGGGGTGAAGGGGGAGAGTAAGAGACGTTGGTGTGGGGTGAAGGGGTAGAGTAAGAAACGTTGGTGTGGGGTGAAGGGGTAGAGTAAGAGACGTTGGTGTGGGGTGAAGGCGGAGAGTAAGAGACGTTGGTGTGGGATGAAGGGGGAGAGCACGAGACGTTGGTGTGGGGTGAAGGGGGAGACCACGAGACGTTTGTGTGGGGTGAAGGGCGAGAGTAAGAGACGTTGGTGTGGGGTGAAGGGGGAGAGCACGAGACGTTGGTGTGGGTTGAAGGGGGAGAGTAAGAGACGTTGGTGTGGGGTAAAGGGGGAGAGTAAGATACGTTGGTGTGGAGTGAAGGGGGAGAGCGCGAGACGTTGGTGTGGGGTGAAGGCGGAGAGTAAGAGACGTTGGTGTGGGGTAAAGAGGGAGAGCACGAGACGTTGGTGTGGGGTGAAGGATGGAGAGCACGAAACGTTGGTGTGGGGTGAAGGGGGGGGAGTAAGAGACGTTGATGTGGGGTGAAGGGGGAGAGCACGAGACGTTGGTGTGGGGTGAAGTGGTAGAGTAAGAGACGTTGGTGTGGGGTGAAGGGCGAGAGTAAGAGACGTTAGTGTGGGGTGAAGGGGGAGAGTAAGAGACGTTGGTGTGGGGTGAAGGGGGAGAGTAAGAGACGTTGGTGTGGGGTGAAGGGGTAGAGTAAGAGACGTTGGTGTGGGGTGAAGGGGTAGAGTAAGAGACGTTGGTGTGGGGTGAAGGCGGAGAGTAAGAGACGTTGGTGTGGGATGAAGGGGGAGAGCACGAGACGTTGGTGTGGGGTGAAGGGGGAGACCACGAGACGTTTGTGTGGGGTGAAGGCGGAGAGTAAGAGACGTTGGTGTGGGGTAAAGGGGGAGAGCACGAGACGTTGGTGTGGGGTGAAGGGGGGGCGGGTAAGAGACGTTGATGTGGGGTGAAGGGGGAGACCACGAGACGTTGGTGTGGGGTGAAGCGGGGAGAGTAAGAGACGTTGGTGTGGGGTGAAGGGGGAGAGCACGAGAGGTTGGTGTGGGTTGAAGGGGGAGAGTAAGAGACGTTGGTGTGGGGTAAAGGGGGAGAGTAAGAGACGTTGGTGTGGGGTGAAGGGGGAGAGCACGATACGTTGGTGTGGGGTGAAGGGCGAGAGTAAGAGACGTTGATGTGGGGTGAAGGGGGAGAGCACGATACGCTGGTGTGGGGTGAAGAGGGAGAGTAAGAGACGTTGGTGTGGGGTAAAGGGGGAGAGTAAGAGATATTGGTGTGGGGTGAAGGGGGAGAGCGCGAGACGTTGGTGTGGGGTGAAGGGCGAGAGTAAGAGACGTTGGTGTGGGGTGAACGGGGAGAGCGCGAGACGTTGGTGTGGGTTGAAGGGGGAGAGTAAGAGACGTTGGTGTGGGGTAAAGAGGGAGAGTAAGAGACGTTGGTGTGGAGTGAAGGGGGAGAGCGCGAGACGTTGGTGTGGGGTGAAGGCGGAGAGTAAGAGACGTTGGTGTGGAGTAAAGAGGGAGAGCACGAGACGTTGGTGTGGGGTGAAGGGTGGAGAGCACGAAACGTTGGTGTGGGGTGAAGGGGGGGGGGAGTAAGAGACGTTGATGTGGGGTGAAGGGGGAGAGCACGAGACGTTGGTGTGGGGTAAAGGGGTAGAGTAAGAGACGTTGGTGTGGGGTGAAGGGCGAGAGTAAGAGACGTTAGTGTGGGGTGAAGGGGGAGAGTAAGAGACGTTGGTGTGGGGTCAAGGGGTAGAGTAAGAGACGTTGGTGTGGGGTGAAGGGGTAGAGTAAGAGACGTTGGTGTGGGGTGAAGGCGGAGAGTAAGAGACGTTGGTGTGGGATGAAGGGGGAGAGCACGAGACGTTGGTGTGGGGTGAAGGGGGAGACCACGAGACGTTTGTGTGGGGTGAAGGGCGAGAGTAAGAGACGTTGGTGTGGGGTGAAGGGGGAGAGGACGAGACGTTGGTGTGGGTTGAAGGGGGAGAGTAAGAGACGTTGGTGTGGGGTAAAGGGGGAGAGTAAGAGACGTCGGTGTGGAGTGAAGGGGGAGAGCGCGAGACGTTGGTGTGGGGTGAAGGCGGAGAGTAAGAGACGTTGATGTGGGGTAAAGAGGGAGAGCACGAGACGTTGGTGTGGGGTGAAGGGTGGAGAGCACGAAACGTTGGTGTGGGGTGAAGGGGAGGAGTAAGAGACGTTGATGTGGGGTGAAGGGGGAGAGCACGAGACGTTGGTGTGGGGTGAAGTGGTAGAGTAAAAGACGTTGGTGTGGGGTGAAGGGGGAGAGCACGAAACGTTGGTGTGGGGTGAAGGGGGAGAGTAAGAGACGTTGGTGTGGGGTGAAGGGGGAGAGTAAGAGACGTTGGTGTGGGGTAAAGGGGGAGAGTAAGAGACGTTGGTGTGGGGTGAAGGGGGAGAGCGCGAGACGTTGGTGTGGGGTGAAGGGCGAGAGTAAGAGACGTTGGTGTGGGGTAAAGGGGGAGAGTAAGAGACGTTATTGTGTGGTGAAGGGGGAGAGCGCGAGACGTTGGTGTGGGGTGAAGGGCGAGAGTAAGAGACGTTGGTGTGGGGTGAAGGGCGAGAGTAAGAGACGTTGGTGTGGGGTGAAGGGCGAGAGTAAGAGACGTTGGTGTGGGGTGAAGGGGGAGAGCACGAGACGTTGGTGTGGGGTGAAGGCGGAGAGTAAGAGACGTTGGTGTGGGGTAAAGGGGGAGAGCACGAGACGTTGGTGTGGGGCGAAGGGTGGAGAGCACGAAACGTTGGTGTGGGGTGAAGGGGGGGAGTAAGAGAAGTTGATGTGGGGTGATGGGGGAGAGCACGAGACGTTGGTGTGGGGTGAAGGGGGAGAGCACGAGACGTTGTTGTGGGGTGAAGGGGGAGAGTAAGAGACGTTGGTGTGGGGTGAAGGGGGAGAGCACGAGACGTTGGTGTAGGGTGAAGGGGGAGAGCACGAGACGTTGGTGTGGGGTGAAGGCGGAGAGTAAGAGACGTTGGTGTGGAGTAAAGAGGGAGAGCACGAGACGTTGGTGTGGGGTGAAGGGTGGAGAGCACGAAACGTTGGTGTGGGGTGAAGGGGGGGGGGGAGTAAGAGACGTTGATGTGGGGTGAAGGGGGAGAGCACGAGACGTTGGTGTGGGGTAAAGGGGTAGAGTAAGAGACGTTGGTGTGGGGTGAAGGGCGAGAGTAAGAGACGTTAGTGTGGGGTGAAGGGGGAGAGTAAGAGACGTTGGTGTGGGGTCAAGGGGTAGAGTAAGAGACGTTGGTGTGGGGTGAAGGGGTAGAGTAAGAGACGTTGGTGTGGGGTGAAGGCGGAGAGTAAGAGACGTTGGTGTGGGATGAAGGGGGAGAGCACGAGACGTTGGTGTGGGGTGAAGGGGGAGACCACGAGACGTTTGTGTGGGGTGAAGGGCGAGAGTAAGAGACGTTGGTGTGGGGTGAAGGGGGAGAGGACGAGACGTTGGTGTGGGTTGAAGGGGGAGAGTAAGAGACGTTGGTGTGGGGTAAAGGGGGAGAGTAAGAGACGTCGGTGTGGAGTGAAGGGGGAGAGCGCGAGACGTTGGTGTGGGGTGAAGGCGGAGAGTAAGAGACGTTGATGTGGGGTAAAGAGGGAGAGCACGAGACGTTGGTGTGGGGTGAAGGGTGGAGAGCACGAAACGTTGGTGTGGGGTGAAGGGGAGGAGTAAGAGACGTTGATGTGGGGTGAAGGGGGAGAGCACGAGACGTTGGTGTGGGGTGAAGTGGTAGAGTAAAAGACGTTGGTGTGGGGTGAAGGGGGAGAGCACGAAACGTTGGTGTGGGGTGAAGGGGGAGAGTAAGAGACGTTGGTGTGGGGTGAAGGGGGAGAGTAAGAGACGTTGGTGTGGGGTAAAGGGGGAGAGTAAGAGATGTTGGTGTGGGGTGAAGGGGGAGAGCGCGAGACGTTGGTGTGGGGTGAAGGGCGAGAGTAAGAGACGTTGGTGTGGGGTAAAGGGGGAGAGTAAGAGACGTTATTGTGTGGTGAAGGGGGAGAGCGCGAGACGTTGGTGTGGGGTGAAGGGCGAGAGTAAGAGACGTTGGTGTGGGGTGAAGGGCGAGAGTAAGAGACGTTGGTGTGGGGTGAAGGGCGAGAGTAAGAGACGTTGGTGTGGGGTGAAGGGGGAGAGCACGAGACGTTGGTGTGGGGTGAAGGCGGAGAGTAAGAGACGTTGGTGTGGGGTAAAGGGGGAGAGCACGAGACGTTGGTGTGGGGCGAAGGGTGGAGAGCACGAAACGTTGGTGTGGGGTGAAGGGGGGGAGTAAGAGAAGTTGATGTGGGGTGATGGGGGAGAGCACGAGACGTTGGTGTGGGGTGAAGGGGGAGAGTAAGAGACGTTGGTGTGGGGTGAAGGGGTAGAGTAAGAGACGTTGGTGTGGGGTGAAGGGGGAGAGCACGAGACGTTGGTGTAGGGTGAAGGGGGAGAGCACGAGAGGTTGGTGTGGGGTAAAGGGGGAGAGCACGAGACGTTGGTGTGGGGTGAAGAGGGAGAGCGCGAGACGTTGGTGTGGGGTGAAGGGCGAGAGCAAGAGACGTTGGTGTGGGGTGAAGGGGGAGAGCACGAGACGTTGGTGTGGGTTGAAGGGGGAGAGTAAGAGACGTTGGTGTGGGGTAAAGGGGGAGAGTAAGAGACGTTGGTGTGGAGTGAAGGGGGAGAGCGCGAGACGTTGGTGTGGGGTGAAGGGGGAGAGTAAGAGACGTTGGTGTGGGGTGAAGGGGGAGAGCACGATACGTTGGTGTGGGGTGAAGGGGGAGAGCACGAGACGTTGGTGTGGGGTGAAGGCGGAGAGTAAGAGACGTTGGTGTGGGGTAAAGGGGGAGAGCACGAGACGTTGGTGTGGGGCGAAGGGTGGAGAGCACGAAACGTTGGTGTGGGGTGAAGGGGGGGAGTAAGAGAAGTTGATGTGGGGTGATGGGGGAGAGCACGAGACGTTGGTGTGGGGTGAAGGGGGAGAGCACGAGACGTTGTTGTGGGGTGAAGGGGGAGAGTAAGAGACGTTGGTGTGGGGTGAAGGGGGAGAGCACGAGACGTTGGTGTAGGGTGAAGGGGGAGAGCACGAGAGGTTGGTGTGGGGTAAAGGGGGAGAGCACGAGACGTTGGTGTGGGGTGAAGAGGGAGAGCGCGAGACGTTGGTGTGGGGTGAAGGGCGAGAGCAAGAGACGTTGGTGTGGGGTGAAGGGGGAGAGCACGAGACGTTGGTGTGGGTTGAAGGGGGAGAGTAAGAGACGTTGGTGTGGGGTAAAGGGGGAGAGTAAGAGACGTTGGTGTGGAGTGAAGGGGGAGAGCGCGAGACGTTGGTGTGGGGTGAGGGGCGAGAGTAAGAGACGTTGGTGTGGGGTGAAGGGGGAGAGCACGATACGTTGGTGTGGGGTGAAGGGCGAGAGTAAGAGACGTTGATGTGGGGTGAAGGGGGAGAGCACGATACGCTGGTGTGGGGTGAAGAGGGAGAGTAAGAGACGTTGGTGTGGGGTAAAGGGGGAGAGTAAGAGATATTGGTGTGGGGTGAAGGGGGAGAGCGCGAGACGTTGGTGTGGGTTGAAGGGGGAGAGTAAGAGACGTTGGTGTGGGGTAAAGAGGGAGGGTAAGAGACGTTGGTGTGGAGTGAAGGGGGAGAGCGCGAGACGTTGGTGTGGGGTGAAGGCGGAGAGTAAGAGACGTTGGTGTGGAGTAAAGAGGGAGAGCACGAGACGTTGGTGTGGGGTGAAGGGTGGAGAGCACGAAACGTTGGTGTGGGGTGAAGGGGGGGGAGTAAGAGACGTTGATGTGGGGTGAAGGGGGAGAGCACGAGACGTTGGTGTGGGGTGAAGGGGTAGAGTAAGAGACGTTGGTGTGGGGTGAAGGGCGAGAGTAAGAGACGTTAGTGTGGGGTGAAGGGGGAGAGTAAGAGACGTTGGTGTGGGGTGAAGGGGTAGAGTAAGAGACGTTGGTGTGGGGTGAAGGGGTAGAGTAAGAGACGTTGGTGTGGGGTGAAGGCGGAGAGTAAGAGACGTTGGTGTGGGATGAAGGGGGAGAGCACGAGACGTTGGTGTGGGGTGAAGGGGGAGACCACGAGACGTTTGTGTGGGGTGAAGGGCGAGAGTAAGAGACGTTGGTGTGGGGTGAAGGGGGAGAGCACGAGACGTTGGTGTGGGTTGAAGGGGGAGAGTAAGAGACGTTGGTGTGGGGTAAAGGGGGAGAGTAAGAGACGTTGGTGTGGAGTGAAGGGGGAGAGCGCGAGACGTTGGTGTGGAGTGAAGGCGGAGAGTAAGAGACGTTGGTGTGGGGTAAAGAGGGAGAGCACGAGACGTTGGTGTGGGGTGAAGGGTGGAGAGCACGAAACGTTGGTGTGGGGTGAAGGGGGGGGAGTAAGAGACGTTAGTGTGGGGTGAAGGGGTAGAGTAAGAGACGTTGGTGTGGGGTGAAGGGGTAGAGTAAGAGACGTTGGTGTGGGGTGAAGGCGGAGAGTAAGAGACGTTGGTGTGGGATGAAGGGGGAGAGCACGAGACGTTGGTGTGGGGTGAAGGGGGAGACCACGAGACGTTTGTGTGGGGTGAAGGCGGAGAGTAAGAGACGTTGGTGTGGGGTAAAGGGGGAGAGCACGAGACGTTGGTGTGGGGTGAAGGGGGGGGGCGGGTAAGAGACGTTGATGTGGGGTGAAGGGGGAGAGCACGAGACGTTGGTGTGGGGTGAAGGGGGAGACCACGAGACGTTTGTGTGGGGTGAAGGCGGAGAGTAAGAGACGTTGGTGTGGGGTAAAGGGGGAGAGCACGAGACGTTGGTGTGGGGTGAAGGGGGGGGGGCGGGTAAGAGACGTTGATGTGGGGTGAAGGGGGAGAGCACGAGACGTTGGTGTGGGGTGAAGGGGGAGAGCACGATACGTTGGTGTGGGGTGAAGGCGGAGAGTAAGAGACGTTGGTGTGGGGTGAAGGGGGAGAGCACGAGACGTTGGTGTGGGGTGAAGGGGGAGACCACGAGACGTTTGTGTGGGGTGAAGGCGGAGAGTAAGAGACGTTGGTGTGGGGTAAAGGGGGAGAGCACGAGACGTTGGTGTGGGGTGAAGGCGGAGAGCACGAGACGTTGGTGTGGGGTGAAGGGGTAGAGTGAGAGACGTTGATGTGGGGTGAAGGGGGAGAGTAAGAGACGTTGGTGTGGGGTGAAGGGCGAGAGTAAGAGACGTTAGTGTGGGGTGAAGGGGGAGAGCACGAGACGTTGGTGTGGGGTGAAGGGGGAGAGCACGAGACGTTGGTGTGGGGTGAAGGGGGAGAGCACGAGACGTTGGTGTGGGGTGAAGGGGTAGAGTAAGAGACGTTGATGTGGGGTGAAGGGGGAGAGTAAGAGACGTTGGTGTGGGGTGAAGGGCGAGAGTAAGAGACGTTAGTGTGGGGTGATAGGGGAAAACACGAGACGTTGGTGTGGGGTGAAGGGGGAGAGCACGAGACGTTGGTGTGGGGTGAAGGGCGAGAGCACGAGACGTTGGTGTGGGGTGAAGGGGTAGAGTAAGAGACGTTGGTGTGGGGTGAAGGGCGAGAGCACGAGACGTTGGTGTGGGGTGAAGGGGGAGAGCACGAGACGTTGGTGTGGGATGAAGGTATAGAGTAAGAGACATTGGTGTGGGGTGAAGGGGGAGAGCACGAGACGTTGGTGTGGGGTCAAGGGGGAGAGCACGAGACGTTGGTGCGGGGTAAAGGGGGAGAGCACGAGAGGTTTGTATGGGGTGAAGGGGGAGAGCACGAGACGTTGGTGTGGGGTGAAGGGGGGGGGAGCACGAGACGTTGGTGTGGGGTGAAGGGGGAGAGCACGAGGCGTTGGTGTGGGGTGAAGGGGGAGAGTAAGAGACGTTGGTGTGGGGTGAAGGGGGAGAGTAAGCGACGTTGGTGTGGGGTGAAGGGGGGAGAGCACGAGACGTTGGTGTGGGGTGAAGGGGGAGAGCGCGAGACGTTGGTGTGGGGTGAAGGGGGAGAGCACGAGACATTGGTGTGGGGTAAAGGGCGAGAGTAAGAGACGTTGGTGTGGGGTGAAGGGGGAGAGCACGAGACGTTGGTGTGGGGTGAAGGGGGAGAGTAAGAGACGTTGGTGTGGGGTGAAGGGGGAGAGCACGAGAGGTTTGTGTGGGGTGAAGGGCGAGAGTGCGAGAGGTTTGTGTGGGGTGAAGGGCGAGAGCACGAGACGTTGGTGTGGGGTGAAGGGCGAGAGCACGAGACGTTGGTGTGGGGTGAAGGGGGAGAGCACGAGACGTTGGTGTGGGCTGAAGGGGGAGAGCACGAGACGTTGGTGTGGGGTGAAGGGGGAGAGTAAGCGACGTTGGTGTGGGGTGAAGGGCGAGAGCACGAGACGTTGGTGTGGGGTGAAGGGGGAGAGCACGAGACGTTGGTGTGGGGTGAAGGGGGAGAGTAAGAGACGTTGGTGTGGGGTGAAGGGGGAGAGCACGAGACGTTGGTGTGGGGTGAAGGGGAAGAGCACGAGATGTTGGTGTTTGGTGAAGGGCGAGTGTAAGAGACGTTGGTGTGGGGTGAAGGGGGAGAGCACGAGACGTTGGTGTGGAGTGAAGGGGAAGAGCACGAGATGTTGGTGTGGGGTGAAGGGGGAGAGCACGAGACGTTGGTGTGGGGTGAAGGGCGAGAGCACTAGACGTTGGTGTGGGGTGAAGGGCGAGAGCACGAGACGTTGGTGTGGGGTGAAGGGGGAGAGCACGAGACGTTGGTGTGGGGTGAAGGGGGAGAGCACGAGACGTTGGTGTGGGGTGAAGGGCGAGAGCACTAGACGTTGGTGTGGGGTGAAGGGCGAGAGCACGATACTTTGGTGTGGGGTGAAGGGGGAGAGCACGAGACGTTGGTGTGGGGTGAAGAGCGAGAGCACGAGACGTTGGTGTGGGGTGAAGGGCGAGAGCACGAGACGTTGGTGTGGGGTGAAGGGGGAGAGCACGAGACGTTGGTGTGGGGTGAAGGGCGAGAGCACGAGACGTTGGTGTGGGGTGAAGGGCGAGAGCACGAGACGTTGGTGTGGGGTGAAGGGGGAGTGCACGAGACGTTGGTGTGGGGTGAAGGGGGAGAGCACGAAACGTTGGTGTGGGGTGAAGGGCGAGAGCACGAGACGTTGGTGTGGGGTGAAGGGGGAGAGTAAGAGACGTTGGTGTGGAGTGAAGGGGGAGAGCACGAGACGTTGGTGTGGGGTGAAGGGGGAGAGCACGAGACGTTGGTGTGGGGTGAAGGGGGAGAGCACGAGACGTTATTGACGGGAGAGGATTAATTCTGTGGCTATATTTGCTTTCAAATGTGTTATGAAGGTCACCGGAAAAGCTAAGGTAGGTGCCTAAGGGAGGGGATGGGGGGCAGGCCTGACCGTGACACCGTGGCGACGTGGGCAATTTGTTATGTATTCTCTTGTTCACTCCACTCAACCTTGACCGAGCTGTCTCTCGGCGGCCATGATGGATCGACTAAAGACGTGACGAGTCTCCACGGCTGCTTCCGATGGCTGTCACATACAGTAGCGCCGCCTAGTGGTGCCGCGACGGCCTTTCCGGTCCCGTCATGCACTTCGCGTGTCCGGTCTGCCATCTCTGGATGCTCGGGTGTATGGATCATCGCGGTGAATGCCTTTTACCAGTGTACCAGGGCGAATGAAGTAACTCACTTAAGTAAATCAAAGAGTCAGACAAACTACTGACACACCCTATTGAGGCCATACTAAAAATCGCAGGAAATGTAAGACCCCAAACTTTCTTTTGCAGTTTAAATTTGGCCGACGACGTTTTGCTGCCATTGACAACTAAAGGCAGTGAGCATACAATGGAGATGTTGGCGCGACCCTACGTGGCTCAGAATGGCCCACTCAGGAACGAGGTGGGTTCTCCTCGTTGATGATTGATTTAGCTATGTAACTGTCTGTCCACCAGGATAGGTTCCGTGGTCTTCACATGTCTGCCTGCTATAAAAAAAAACACCTGTCACTGCATCGTGTCACGTGATACACCAGTAGTTTCGGTTTTCTTGTACGTGAAGGCATGTCGGCGACCCGAGAAGGCCATGCGAGCGTGTCACCCTTGCTGGATATCAGTCAACCAGACCGCACGATGTTCACGCATTACTTAACCGACTAAACGCTCAGAGAGAACACATCAGCATTTGGGTGGTTTTAACGAGTTTTATGCGTCTCGCACCGTGGAAATTCTTCAGGTTTTGTGAGATAAAAGAGTCCGAAATCGTTCGTTCTCTACCTCTACCCTTCTTGTGCATGTGTCCTTTGCCCTTCCTGTGCGTGAGCCCGTTACCCTTCCTGTACATGGTTCCTTTGCCCTTTCTGTTCATGGGTCCTTTGCCCTTCATGTGCGTGGGCCCTCTACCCTTCCTGTACATGTGTCTCGAATTTTCAGAATTTATCACGAGTTGGGGATTCCCCTGTGAATGATGTAACGAGTTAGGGATTCCTCTTTCACTGACACCCGCCGATGTTTTCGATGTTTACCGAGGTCTTCTCTAAATCGCCAAAGCTTATTAAACGATGCTCCATTTTACCTATGTCACCACTTCTTTTGCTGTGTTTTATTCGTGCTTTGTTTCATTAAGACTGCGTAAAATCTCAGGGCTACAGCCCGCTGATGTTTACCGAGGTCTGCTCAAAATCACCGAGGCTTGTTATGGGTCGCTTACCGTAATTCAGAAAATCCACTTTTTGGGTGACTACTTTGAATTTGTATCTTGAACCCGATAATCGCTCGACAAATCTTCCTACTCTAGTGGCGTAGCCTAAGTGGCGATTATGAATACGACCCCAGAAAATATGCTCACTGGGCTGCGGTAGACACGCTCAGTGGGCTACGGTAGACACGCTCGCTGGGTTATGGTAGACACACTCACTGGGCTACGGTAGACACGCTTACTGGGCTACGGTAGACACGCTCACTGGGCTACGGTAGACACGCTCACTGGGCTACGGCAAACACGCTCACTTGGCTACATGCTCACTGAGCTACGGTAGACACGCTTACTGGGCTACGGTAGACACGCTCAATGGGCTACATGCTCACTGAGCTACGGTAGATACGCTCACTCGGCTACGGTAGACACGCTCACTGGGCTACTGTAGACACGATCACTGGGCTACGGTAGACACGCTCAGTGGGCTACGGTAGATACCCGCACTGGGCTACGGTAGACACGCTCGCTGGGCTAGGGTAGACACGTTCACTGAGCTACGGTAGACACGCTCACTGGGCTATGGTAGACACGTTCACTGGGCTACGGTAGGCACCCTCACTGGGCTGCGGTAGATACATTCACTGGGTTACGGTAGGCACCCTCACTGGGCTGCGGTAGATACGTTCACTGGGCTACGGTAGACACGCTCACTGGTTGGCAGGCACATTCTCGAGTTTAGTCTGTGGATTGAGGTCGACGGGTTTGTCCCAGGGTAGTCGATACAAAAACACCATAAACGAATAACACTTTTGTGGGTTGTTCGATTTTATTTGATTGTGGTTTCACCGTTTGAAGGCAGCGTCCCATAGGGCTGGCTCACCCCGCTATAAGGTTTCGGAGGCGAGTGGAGAATCCTACCAGGTTAACCAGCCGCTTGACGGCCTTGTAGACGGGTTCAGTCATTTCGTTTCAGGAGGGGCGGTCGAAGGGGAATCGAGTTAGTGTCCGGGATATTTCTGCAACGACCGACACCCGCAGTCTCTCTGGATCCAATACCGGATTTGGATTTTAGAATATCATGTATATTTATCTTGCGCTTCTCGGTGAGGTGTCCACTAACGTAGACTTTAAAGTGTGCATTTCCAACCTACAACATCCCAAAGACTGTAATGTGATAAACTAATATGTTTATTAATAACATATTGTAATGTGATCAATTTAGCAACCAGAAATGTAACAGCCCCCTTGTTACAAAAGAGTGGCTTCAATGTATGACAAATCAAATATCTGGCCAAGATAAGGAAGCGAGGCTGTGGCAAAGAGACCAATTTATGAAAGTACCGTCCAATAGCGGGTAGAAAATGAAGCAGGCTGCATATTTCTGCTGGCACAACTTCAAAAGCACATTGATATTGAAGTATAGTGACAGCCATAGCTTGCTCTTGCACTAATCAAGGCACAACATGTTGTAAGTTTGGCTACTGATAGGATTTGTGTGGCAAAAGGTTGTATAAATAGCTTTAAGGGTGGACAACAAATGTTCTTTATATTACTGTGTATCAGAATGTCCGGAGTACTGTGTATCAGACTGTCTGGAGTACTGTGTATCAGTCTGTCCGGATTACTGTGCTTCAGACTGTCCGGATTACTGTGTATCAGACTGTCCGGATTACTGTGTATCACAGTGTCCGGATTACTGTGTATCAGACTGTCCGGATTACTGTGTATCAGACTGTCCGGATTACTGTGTATCACAGTGTCCGGATTACTGTGTATCAGACTGTCCGGATTACTCTCTATCAGACTGTCCGGATTACTCTCTATCAGACTCTCCGGATTACTGTGTATCGGACTGTCCGGATTATTGTGTATCAGACTGTCCGGATTACTCTGTATCAGACTGTCCGGATTACTGTGTATCAGACTGTCCGGATTACTGTGTATCAGACTGTCCGGATTACTGTGTATCAGACTGTCCGAATTACTGTGTATCAGACTGTCCGGATTACTGTGCATCAGACTGTCCGGATTACTGTGTATCACAGTGTCCGGATTACTGTGTATCAGACTCTCCGGATTACTATGTATCACAGTGTCCGGATTACTGTGTATCAGACTATCCGGATTACTGTGTATCAGACTGTCCGGATTACTGTGTATCAGACTGTCCGGATTATTCTGTATCACAGTGTCCGGATTACTGTGTATCAGACTGTCCGGATTACTGTGTATCAGACTGTCCGGATTACTGTGTATCGGACTGTCCGGATTACTGTGTATGAGACTGTCCGGATTATTGTTCCAGCTGGAGCTTTTGCTGAAAACTACCAAGAAGGCCGAGATACAATGTCTGAGCACTCTGTCTCCATCCTTCTTAACAGATATCTACATTCCCAATAAGATCTTGGCCCAGAGTTGGTTATGATGTACCCAGTAAGGCCCAGTTGGTTATGGTGTACCCAGTAAGGCCCAGAGGTGGTTATGGTGTACCCAGTAAGGCCCAGAATTGGTCAGTTATGATGTACCCAGTAAAGCCCAGAGTTGGTTATGATGTACCCAGTAAGGCCCAGAGTTGGTTATGATGTACCCAGTAAGGCTCAGAGTTGGTTATGATGTAACCAGTAAGACCCAGAGTTGGTTATGATGTACCCAGTAAGGCCCAGTGTTGGTCAGTTATGATGTACCCAGTAAGGCCCAGATTTGGTTATGATGTACCCAATAAGATATTTGCCCAGAGTGGGTTGTGAGGAACGCAGAACGATCTGGGCCCATTGGCTCTGGGGATCCAGTAGGATTTTGACCCCATAGTTTGGTGTGAGGAACGTAGTGGGACATCAGAGTTGGTACTAGGAAGAACTGGTAGAGAAACTAACCGAGAACCTGCCTACACTGGTGTATCGAAATGGACAGGTGATGCGGGACAGACCTTGCTGTCAAATTCATGTTACAATTATATCGATTAAAGAGGGACGCATTTTTGAACAAAGTCAATATTTTATTGCAAATGATATACGTGCATTTGGATATGGCCCAAACGTACAACCGGTACGATGTTATACTGACACGCGCACTTAGATATCGCCTAACAGTACAAACGATACGATATATTCAGATGTGTGGACACAAGCCTTACATACTGCTATCACTTTGTCTTTTGGCGTATATGTGTGGCGATATAGTAAAACCAAAGGCGCACAGTTTCACAGTGAGGCATTGCCTTTAATACAATAACCAAAGGCACTCGTTAACAATGAATAAACTATGCCATACAAAACCTTCCTGAACTTAATTTAGTATTTGTTTATTCAAAGGGTCAAATTCCAAAAGAATTTGTCCAATACCACCACGTAGCTAGGCTGTACTCTCCAGTACTATGTGTAATATGACCGTATTTATTATGCGAGGACGCTACCACGTGCTTGAAGCGGCCAAGTATACTGCGGATGGCTAAGAGGTCACATTTCTCAGTAAAACATAATATAGTTATAAACTAGACCCACTTGTGCGTTGGCAGATGAAACATCCAGTTATATACATGACGATGGCATGATTCTTATTATAACGTTTGTGGGAACACAAAAACAACACGAGAAATAAGCAGACAAGTAACATTGGTTAATCTAAACAGAACAACGAATTGCCAAAAAAGCACATTAACCGGGATGACGACCAGGATTTAATCCTAATACAAAACAAAACATAATCAGAGGGCAAGCCGCCCTAAGGCTAATCTGTTGACTGTGTACACACGGGGCATTGTACTGTCTTGAGAGACAGCCTTAACCAAGCGCAGTTGGACAGAAGTGCTCAAAATGTATTAAACAGAGGATGTGTCTTAACCTATTGCTGAACAGAATCGTAGGTGTTTTATTTGCCATATAACTGTGAATGTTAATATATTCCTATGCATATTCCGGCTCTGGTTGACAGCCGGGAGCACCCTGATCAGTCAAGGAAAAGACAGCTTCGACAGCCTGGGAAAAATCAAGAAAGCAATCTCCATGGTGTTGATCTGTCCATCTGTCACATTGCCCTTTCCCAACGGTCCTAGCCCCGACGGCAATACCCAAACAAAACAAATCAATCATACTTAATCTAGAAAGCCCAAATAAATATAGAACAACTTAACAGCACAATGGTACCTTAACAAACTAATAACCGAACAAACGAAAAGTACTCGACACGTGTACGTGATATATATATATATCTATATATACAGAACTGCCGAAAGAGACCCAGTTACACACGCGTAAAATCTGGCCAGCCAGTAATTTTCGATAGATTTAGATCACTAAGAACTGTTTCATTGTCCACAAGAAAGGTGAATTTTACATATATATTACGCGGAGTATAAACCAACATCAACAAGACCGATTTTGTTTTCTTTCTGAGCCTCGATCGGCAGCATGAAATATCTAAATTAATAAAGTACAGTTTGAAAATCACCAGGAGCACGCGTTATAACGGAGATATTTTACTTGCGTATATCTACGGGCATTCCCAAAGAGTGGAAGGAGTTGTTTTGTTTCTAAGAGGTGTTGTTTAACTACTCCCCTTCCTTTTTCATATAAGTATATCACCTCCGGCAGTGAAAATATATAGCGGTGGGCTCCTGTATTGCAGCAACAGGTTTGAGACTATAATGCCATATTACCGAGGAGCCGAATACTTCATTGCTCCAGCAGTTGTTGTCTGAAACCTGGCAAATATCACTCCTCATATCAGGGTCGGATCCAGGGGGGAGGGCGCCCCCCCTTTTAGGGCCGAAATTTATACCATTCAACATATGAAAACCAAAAAGCTAGGCCATTACTCGAAACCGGCGCCCCCTTTTTCCAGCATGTCTGGATCCGACCCTGCATACCATACTTCCCAATCATTTAGTAGTGAGGCCGTATTTAACATTATAGTGCCAAGGTCGCAGGGGGTCGTCCTGAAGGTCATCTTCATCCTCCGGGCTGTCACGTATTGCGTTGGCACATAATCCACAAGGAAAGCACAGAGCCCAGAAAGTCCATCCAAGACCTGCAATCAACGTGAGACACACGACGCACCATGAATACCCACTGTGTCTAGGGCAAAAATGATTTCTGTTCAGTTATAAATAGGCCTACCATGCACAACTATTGAAGCATAAAATAGAAAGCAGACGACGTACAATTAACACACACAAATAATTATACCAACGCAATCAACGTTTGCTGGTGATGGGACATGGACAAATTTGATCATCAGTAACTGCCAGAAACAGCAAAAGATATCGACACCACTGGATGGATCTGCCAACATGGGAAGATATGCCCGAAGAACTGTTATGTTAGTGGCCATATGTTGTGAATCTAGTCTAAGAAGAAGGTGAGGTTAGAACACGATCGATACAAGTAATCGTGACTTGAACTACGTGGCAGTCAGTGGATACAGGACAAATTGAAAGACACTGAAAGCCATGCAGCAGCCGACACACAATATATGGCACTCAGCTATTTGCAACATAAGCTTTTAGACCAGAAGATCCGACTTATCCAAGGCAGAAACGCATAAGGCTTTTGGACAATCGTATTTAGGCCTGCATTGAATTATACTTTTGGATCCCACAATTCCTGCTTGCACAATGCTCACACACGCTACGTTATTCCTATCTAGTCCGTACATCCTGGAAACCACCAGCGCTAAATGACTAGGGCTAATGTTGCTGTCTCACATTATTTAGCTTAACCCGTATGACTACTACAAAACACCAGTCGTTCGTTCCCGTTACCAGCGTTTCGTATCCAGCCGTCACACCGCTTTGTAAGAGACACCAACCTTCAACCCAAATACTCAAATATGTACACCGAGCAGGAACCATGCGTCTGATACTATCTAACGCTAACATACGATGATTGGAATGATAATATACAATGTAGGCCTAACATGTACTGTATCAGAAAGTGTTGATTTCATGGGAATGGTACTACATCGGTGTGTTTTGTGAAGTGTGCAGATATAGTTGCACTGATGTCTGATTTGGCTTCAGAACAGCGATCTTATTATATTCATGCACTAGGCATATCGCTCGCCACAGAGCATACATGACCATCGATACATTCGATTATAATACTACCCTATCAGGTGGGCCTTGTCCAATTAGGTGCAATGGGAGGCCATCATATAGACTACATGATTAACCATCATGCCAATAAGATCGTGGGAGACGTTATAGACACAAACTCAGACAAATAATAAAGCCATATATGGATTATGTGGGAGACACTTCATATATTAGCCCATAAGCCATACCGCTGAGATGCCCGACTATCGCTCATTCAAGTTTTGGAAAAAAAAGGGGTATGGATTTTGATTTTAATGTAGTAGCATGACATCTTTTTGGCTCTCCTATGTGATATTATTTTAATCTCTGATAACAAAGTGCAAGTCACAAACGGCTTCTATATGATGATGCATATATATATGTATATATAGATATATATATATATATTATATACGATGGTCTGCAGGACATGAAAGGACAGATCAGGGGCGTTATTGCTTGTTAGTAACGCATGGGTAGCAATCGTCGTCTCCAAGATCTTCTTCGTCGACGGGAGGCTCTCGCAAGGCCCAGCAGAGGCAGTACACCGGGAAGCAGAGGATCCAGCCTAGGCAGCAGAGCCCTGCATGCCCGCCAGGCGGAGGCAGAGGCACACACCAACCATGGACCAGATCGAGAGACACAAGACAGCGCCACGCAGCGGACGGAGAGGAAAACGTTATGCATACATTAGTATTCTGTGAGTGGGCGTCAACCCAAGTTAATTTACAGGCTAAAAAAGAGAGTCTCGTCTGATCGCTTACTGTGATATTAGCTTTATAACGTTCAGCAATAATTATTCGGATGCCATTATATGGCTTCCAAGGTTTGTCACTCCCCCTCTGCATGTAATAAACAAACAGGGTA
This sequence comes from Arenicola marina, assembly GCA_964019135.1. NCBI lineage: Eukaryota > Metazoa > Annelida > Polychaeta > Arenicolidae > Arenicola > Arenicola marina. Next base: position 22,553,528 of record OZ025249.1, read on the forward strand.
AAGAACCGGACGAGAACAAAGTGGAGGCAAAATGTTCATCACGATCGAAAGACGGGACTCTGATTTTAAACACCACAATGCCACCAAGTGAGCGATATGTGACAAAGAGATATGTGCACGAAAGAATGGAAGCTATTCCAGCATGGGCAGGAAGATGTCTCATGAAACGGGAGTTTTAATTAACATCATTATCCTTATATATTATCTTAAGTTTCATTATCTTCAAGGGTTAAGCCCTCCCCCCCCTCAAGCAAGTGCATGCTATGGACTGTTAGAGTATCTATTTGCGAGGAAGAAGACCGCTTTGCATTCAAGCATGAAAATGAAGGCCATCTGAGATGCGGATCCCCCATTTTAATTTCACCCTTTCACGCCTTTAATTTTGTAATAATATTTATAATAAATCTGTTCCGGACAGTTCTAACGGCTCTCTCGAGACGTTGCTCGTTCGTGGGCTGACATGTGCAGTTACTACTCATGCCCTGTCGTCTTTCTTCCATACATAGCTCCTCCCGCCCCCCCCCCCCCTCCCCCTCTCCCTCTCTCTCGTTTCCCACTGTAATATTTAGTTATCAAGATCCGTATGTTCCCAAGCGTCGAATATTACCGTGGAGCTCGGCACTCGCGGTTTATTGTGAATTATAAGCGTGAGTGATAAGTGAGCGCTAACGTGGAAGCTAGAGCGACCATCCTGAGCAGACGTTCCAAATATGAATGACCGACCTTATCGCCTTTCGTTCTGGTTACGTATTTATCCCGATCATGTCAGTTAGCGAGTAGCCAAGTCGACTATATGCCTATCAACATTATCCTTACAAGTCTATATACAATCATGTCGCAAGCAAGCCCTTCGTATTCTTGAGGCATTTTCACACTCAACTTGTTACACAATAATAAGAGTACTTAAAGCGAGTTAAAAGCAACAAAATTAAACTTGAGAAACTTGAGAAACCGGATTACACAGGTTAAAGAGTTCAATAAACTCCAACCCACCCAGCGGACAGCGACCCGCATAGGGTCCCAGAAGGGCTTTTTCGACACGGCGATTTTTAAAATCGACAACGCGACATTGGGGTTCTCTTAGAATCGACATGCGACATAAGACTTAGCGACACGCGACATGGAACTTTTCTTAAAATCGACACACGACATGGACCTTTTCTTAAAATCGACACGCGACATGGACCTTTTCTTAAAATCGACACGCGACATGGCTACCCCCCCTCAGGGGCCCTTATAGTAGTACAACAAGGAAGCGTAACGCCCAATTTCCGCAAAAGGGGTTAACGTGGCCGTATTGCTGATTTATTTAACATGGTACTTATGATAGGGGCCTCCTAGCCGGAGGGAGGCTAGTGTTTTTATTGCCGGCTCGAGCTGAAGGGCCAAGTACGCTGTTGTATATATAAAACCTCTCAAAACCGAAACCAAAGTCGGTCGGCGCTCGGGGGTTACAAGGTCACAAGTTTTACTTCGGTTGTAACTTTCCAGTAACAGAATCCAAACAATACCGGGGTATTTTATTTTTACATGGATGATTGGAGTGCGGCAGTTATGGTAATACAGGTAACAGAAACAATATGTCTATTAATTAATTAGCAGATTAACAGTAACTGACCTCGTTTCACTTTTCGTCGCCGTTTCTTGCGTCTGTATGTGGAGTCGTTGTCCTGGTCGCTCTCCACCAGGACCCCGGGGGGCTGGGTGGTCCAGGAAGGCTCTGCCGTACTGCAGAACACAGCACCAGCGACACGTGTTTTATCACATAAACTATTACTGAACACCTATTTGTAGCATAAGCTATATACACGACGCCTATGATAGCACACGTTGCATTTCTTTTTTACATTTAATATCCATTTGGTACTCGCAGCATTTATTCACTGCATCTGTTCCTGTTTTGGTTTCCCGGGTTCTACATATTATCTTAGTAAATAAATTAATTTAGAGGTCATAAAAAGTGGTAAGATAAACGTTGCATACGTTGCGTTTGAGAATAGTTAATATGAGTTATACAGCATAGAAACCACATATATTTTGCAAGCTTTAAACATAAGTAGCATAACTCACAGTTTGCTGGAATCCGTCAATATGCTTTTGTTGTTGCATTTCTCAATGTTTTCGTTTTCTGTTATATTTCTGATTAGGTCTAAAACAGAGTAAGCTTCATAGAGTCAACACCCATGCATGACATTTCTTTATACAGTGTATATGAGGGCATCTGTATCAATTGCAGTCTGATTCATATCGCAGGCACTATCAATGGTATCAATATAAACATCTAGTAACTCATTCAAACGACATGCCAGTATATATCCGAGAGAATAATCATCAATCTTTCCCGCAAAAGAGATAATCTTAGATAAGTTCTAAATTAAAACGCGCATGTAACAGAAGATCCTAAATCTTTATATATGTATCATCGACGACAGTAGCTTTGGTATATGATACAAATAATAACTGGCAATTCAGATGTCACTTACCGGGCGGGGGCTTCTCCGTCGTGTCTTTGTTCAAGGCATTCATGTCTAGCACGTGTTGAACCAGGAGGTGACTCGAGCCGACATCCCAGGCACAGCGGCCAGGGTATGGACCGGGGTATGGTTCCGAGCCTGACCCACTCACTGACTTTTCACAAACCTGCAATGACAAACAGCAAAAATTACTTTTCTTTGTTTCCTTATGTAACTAAGTTAACGGTAGGCAATACGGTCCTGACCGCATGTGTGGGAGTGTGATATCTCAACCCAGGCCCGAATATAAGGGGCGGATCTAGGGGGGGGGGAGGGGATCCCCCCCCCCCGCCCCTGCCTTGGCAATTTGAGCATGCACTGTACAAGTCACGTTTTCCGACGAAATACATCGTAAAGTGACATTTTGTAGACGCATCCCCCCCCACACCCCAAACACCAATGATAGATCCTGCATCTGAGGTGCGAAGCCCCGCCAACAGGTTGTGGGTTCGAACCGCACCTGTGTCTGGGGCCGTTCCATCCCTCCGTCTCATTGTCCCAGGGGTTAATTGACCCGGCTTATAACACGTGTGGGCAAAAAGACGACCTAAACCAGCGATCCATGCATCCATCCCTGGAGCCCGAAGCTAGCACGCCTCGAGCCGTGCTGGTGGCCCCCGCCTAGATCCAAGTCTCCCCCACTGTCCTCCGCTACATGGCGCGCTCACTCATGAAGCACATGGAGAGGAGACTGTGTAAGCCTGGCCTAGCCTAAATCCACGCCTCCGTCGGCCGTGTGATTTATTAGTGTTCCCGGTTATATATGTTATAAGAATAGTCCCACAGAAAATTGTTCGTCGACACTTACCATTCTCTCGAGAGCGGTTCTCCTTGTCGATATGTAAGGGAAGGTTAACTGGGGACCGTCCGATCGACGCTGAGGTAGAGCGAAACAGTAATCTGGGACCGCCTAACAAAAACACCAAACCTGTTTTGCCTGGTATGCACGGCTGACTGATTATTGGGCTTCGTTCCATCGATAATATCCCTGACCAATAGTGCTCATTGCGGCTTATATTTCGCTACTATCTTCCTGGTAGATCACTGTCCAGTTATATCGAACGTAACCCTCTCCCATACCGGTGTGGCCGCACTAATACATATAGCGTGCAGCGCACAAAAAAAACCTTGGCCGTGAAACGTGCCACCTCTTCACGCCCCCCCCCCCCCCCTCCACACACACACACCACGCTCCGCTTGTGCGGTTCGCTGGACTGGATGGGTGGTCACAGTCGAGTTTTCATGCTCACCCCCTCCACGGCCCGCTGCTCCATTCAGATATTGATTCGGAGACTCTAATAAATAACACACAAAGCCTAATGACTAATCCCTTCTGGTGACCGGGTGAACCCCCTCCCACTCCACCCCCCCCCACCCCCGCCGACCGGTGATTGATATAAAGCCAAGACCATCTCGGGTAACAGCTACCCAGCTTATATATTGCTGCATCTAAATTGTCTTCTCGCGCAACGGATTAGCGAAGGTGGGACTACAGCGGCGTACACATGAGGAACCGCAAGTACCACGCCATAATATCTGGCCGAGACTGTGACTGTGATTAAACCATGACCCCCCCCCCCGCCCACACCTCCCCCGAACTAAACCATGACCCATCCAACTAAACCATGACCCCCCCCCCCCCGAACTAAACCATGACCCACCCAACTAAACCATGACACCCCCCGAGCTAAACCATGACCCACCCAACTAAACCATGACCCACCCCCGAAAAAAACCATGACCCCCCCCGAACTATGCCATAACCCACTGAGCTACATCATGACCCACCGAGCTACCCTATGACCCCCCAGACTAAACCATGACCCACTGAGCTACATCATGACCCCCAAAACTAAACCATGACCCACTGAGCTACATCATGACCCACCGAACTACCCTATGACCCCCAAACTAAACCATGACCCACCAGCTACACCGTGACCCACTAATCTACACCATGACCCCCCAAACTAAACCATGACCTACCGAGCTACACCATGAGTCGAGATTTCGAGACCTCACTACCTCCCCATCACCGACAGCAACATGTGGATCAGTCGTCTATGATTCAACATGTTTAGGTTGTGTCCAATAAAACGGTCTTCTAGCTGTTGCAACCGGAGCCTCAACAATGATGGAGCGGTACCGACGCCCCGCCCGCCACCACCAGCCCCCACGCACAGCGCCCCGCCCGCCCGCCACCACCAGCCCCCACGCACAGCGCCCTGCCCCGCCCGCCACCAGCCCCCACGCACAGCGCCCCGCCCCGCCCGCCACCACCAGCCCCCACGCGCAGCGCCCTGCCCCGCCCGCCACCACCAGCCCCCACGCACAGCGCCCTGCCCCGCCCGCCACCACCAGTCCCCACGCGCAGCTCCCAGCCCCGCCCGCCACCACCAGCCCCCACGCACAGCGCCCTGCCCCGCCCGCCACCACCAGCCTCCACGCACAGCGCCCTGCCCCGCCCGCCACCACCAGCCCCCACGCACAGCGCCCTGCCCCGCCCGCCACCACCACCCCCCACGCACAGCGCCCTGCCCCGCCCGCCACCACCAGCCCCCACGCACAGCGCCCTGCCCCGCCCGCCACCACCAGCCCCCACGCACAGCGCCCTGCCCCGCCCGCCACCACCAGCCCCCACGCGCAGCTCCCAGCCCCGCCTGCCACCACCAGCCCCCACGCACAGCGCCCTGCCCCGCCCGCCACCACCAGCCCCCACGCACAGCGCCCTGCCCCGCCCGCCACCACCAGCCCCCACGCACAGCGCCCTGCCCCGCCCGCCACCACCAGCCCCCACGCACAGCGCCCTGCCCCGCCCGCCACCAGCCCCCACGCACAGCGCCCTGCCCCGCCCGCCACCACCAGCCCCCACGCACAGCGCCCCGCCCCGCCCTGCGCCTTTACCAATGGCATTTAAATGGTTTCCATGACAACTATGAACATGATCATCCGTGAATAGAAATGTCGCCGCCCTCGACAAGCTGAGGTTGGGGAGAAGCCGCCGGGAGGTGGGGGGGGGGGGGGGGCAGGGGCGAGGGAGGGGGTCGTTCGGGTCTGTAGTGACGTCAACATACGATAAACTCGGGAGACATTTACGTTTCTTTCGCCTCGTGAGGTGGACATACACAGAGCACAAAAAAGGACACAGTTACTGACGAACCTTTCGCCATCACCCTGCCAGCCAGGACAAGTACACGAATGGCTTCCCTAGCTATATCCCACGCCTTCCCTCCCCCTCCACTAGACTCAGCTAAGGTTGTCCGAGACAAACCCAGCGTGGCTTTGTCGATATACCCCAAGCCGCTTCCATACCAGACGCCGCCTTGCGTTATGCCGGACCTTTAACCCATAAATTAAACCCAATGGAAGCCTATTCACCCAAACTAAGCGTCTAGCCTATTCACCCAAGGTAATCATTTAGTCGACTCCCCCAAAGTAATCGTTTAGTCTATTCACCCAAGGTAAGCGTCTAGCCTATTCACCCAAGGTAATAGTTTAGTCTACTCACCCAAAGTAATCGTTTAGTCTATTCACCCAAGGTAAGCGTGTAGCCTGTTCATCCAAGGTAATCGTATATTATGCCTATCCACTCAAAGTAATCGTCTATTCTATTGATGAAACGACACTAGTCATGCCAACCATTGTTCGTCACAGTAAGTTCTTAAGGGTGTATGTTTTCATTTAAACGCTGAAGTAATTTCAGCTTAATTAAACATGCTTCCCAAGATGGCAGACTGTGAACACTGCATGGGAGAATAATTTTAATCTGTTCAGCTTTTCCACTAAGAAGAAGCAGTATTTCATGTACACTGATATATTTAGTTTATGAATTTTATCTTGATGAGAATACTGATCACATGGGACACATATAGATTGGCACAAACATCCGATTTTATCAAATGCTACATTATGTAGCATAACTATTTTCCATAGGCGTAGTATTCTAATCATTAGTCGTAGAATCACAGATTTTCCATTATCGACGATTTTTCTTCAAGAACTGATCAACGAGAGAGAAAACGGTTGTTGCCATCCGTAAACAGAAGAAACCCATATCGATCAGTGATTTACAAACACCTTTAACCCTACGAACAAATGTCCGATGTTCCACAGGCTGAGCAAAGCGATCGGTCGCGTCCTAACTGGCCTCCATCTCACCCATCTGCACACAAACTAAACCTTTCCCGTATAATAAAATGTGTAACCCATTAATGCCCAGGTACAGACCGCGTCGACAAAGTTTTAATTTTGTTTGTCGTTTATTATCATCAAGAACGGCAAAAAGACCTATGTGCACTCTGAAATCCTTTGCTTTATTTGAACATGAACTTTTAAAAGAGTGTGCCAAAAAGGCTCGGCGTAAGAAGGGAATTGCAGCAACGAAGAGATGTACGCCAGCGAGGTTTTGTGTGCAGATATCTTTAGCGGGAAAGAAAGGCAAATACCCTTCGAAAAAGAGTATCAGATAGCATTGCAGAAAACGAGTGCATGGCCTTATCCAGGTGCCTGATCTGCTGTCAGCCATGTGCCGATAGCGAAGCAGGGGAAACGTGAGTACAACGTCAGGAATGCCGAAAGTGGGCGCATGAGAAATGCTCTCCTGGATATCGGTATTCTGTCCAAACTGCGAATCGGATGATGGCATCTAGTTTGGCTTAGATTAGGGTAATTAGACCCTATAATTCGCGATAGATCGCCATGGGTTTGGTCTAGCAGTTTCGATATTCTTGGCGCGATTGTTTAGTGCGCGATGTATTAGGTAATCAATTGTGGAGGCACTTTCATGAAATGTTAAATACAAAATGTTAGAGACGAGTTCATGGGCTGTGTTTATTAACTAGTGCATTTCAGTGAAATAATAAAGTTTACGTTCCGTATTATTATATCGCGTTATATTCATCCTTCTCAATACACCTCTTCGGATTGTAATCGTGCCTGTCCAGTATGCCCAATATATCATACGCAATTTAGAAAATGTGCAGTATTCTTAGTCAAGTATTTCTCACCATTTGCACACTTTAACTGCTGTTATTCACATATACTAAATGTGTAAGCTACACGTCTCACGCTCTCACTTTCCATAGTTATGGCTTGGAATAGTTTGCGAGCAAATACATAGGTAAAGGAGCAAAAACGCCCACCAATGGGCGTTTTGCCCTGGTGTGAGGCAGAAAGCCCCAAAATGGAATTTAACATTTTCGTTTTCCACGCCTTACGGTTAATATTTACAGATAAATTGATGTATCATTAACGTAGAGCCATGCGCGATCATGGTTTCTGACGTTGGCCTAATGTAGCTTCCCTCCCATCCTACTGAAAACAAATATGGCGTATCTTGCTTAAGCGTTTTGCACCCCACTCTACCCCAGTTAGACCGCATAGAGTTGACGTGCCTAAGCGCATTGCATCTGATGCTGGTAGCATTATCCACACATCAATGAGTTAAAATATTGATGCTTCAGGCCATTTCGTGGCCATACAGGATAAATTGGGAATTCTCCAGGGACCCCGACATGGGTATGGATGGCGCATGCCCCAGATGAACCCGCCAGGACGGAGATTTAGCTAGATATGTATACTATCAAGAGGGTTGGGCAAGTCCATGGCAACTCTGTACCACGCCGTCCCAAGTGGAAGACTATTATCCTGGTAATTTGAATGATACAAATTCCCCACACACGATGTTGTTTCGGGAACTGACTTTGGCAAGACATGACCGTAACAATAGTCTTGGAGAATTATGGGTAATCTTCCTAGTAAGAGCTCACGAAATGGATAATACATGCTAAATGATAGGCGTCATTGGCGAGCCTTGCCAAAGACAATGGTTCGCTCTCACATAGAAGAACTACCCGAACTACAAGCATATATTATTCCGCATGTATATATAGAGTGATACCGGCTTTGGTACATATATTAACTGCCTGAATGGTGTTCCTGTTTCCCATAACCTTATGATACATCTGGGCCTCGTTTGTCGCATGTCGAAGCCAATCTCAGCTGTTGGCCAGAATAGCAGGCGTCCGTAATGAGGCCGTGTTGACGCCGCAACAGACCCAATCACTCAAGTCCGCAGATGTAATTGACAGCAGACCAGAGGGACCTAAGGCTGGGAAGGCATCACGCTGGCATGGCCAAGCCGCAAGAAACTGGGAAGGCCTCAGGCTGGGAAGGCCTCAGGCTGGGAAGGCATGAGACTCGGAAGGCCTCAGGCTGGGCATGCATGAGGTTGAGAAGGCCTCAAACTGGGAATGCATGAGGCTGAGATGCCATCAGCCTAAGAAGGCTAAAGACTGGGATTTCATTAGGCTATGATCGAAGGCCAACATCGACAGGCTCGATGTCTGGCATACCTCATGACGCACTATTGCCGGGGCTCTTGTACAAGACTAACATACTGAAGGAGACCGGAATACAGCCCGAGGCTGTAACGTTATAGGCCTCGGCCTGTCCTTATCTTCACCCCGACACATATTAAACAGAGAGGGAGCCATGGCTACAGTGCCGTGGCGGCGTGGAGGGAGGGGCACAGAGCGCGAGACAGAGCCACAAGGAACCAATGGAGGGCGGACGGCGTATGTCCGTCTCACCAGACGCAGGTCCACTTCAGGGCCGCGGTATTTCCGGTTTGAGCTGCACACACAACAGCTAAGTAGACTGACTTACCATGGCAGCTAGCCATCATGCCATGCAGCAGTTATCGATGCCATGGAGATAGCGTTGCCGCAGTGACTGGGTACATGCGGCCACTCCTCCCCCACACCCCCTTTCCTCCCCACTCCCATGCCCCGTGCACACACATACACAGCTATCACCTTCCTCCCGGTCTCCCATCTCCACCGGGTCTCCCCCCACCGCTCCTCCTCGCCACCACCCAGCACTTCCACCCAGCGCAGCCACGCATAGACCCCGCCCGCCCCACACACCCACCCTTATTCCCTAGGCTCCCCGCCTGGTGGCTCTACCAGGTGGAATGTATCGATCCGACAGAGGGGCGTTCAGCGGTCACATGGTGAACGGTATTGATGGTGTGTGTGGGCTGGGGGGGGGGGGGGGGTCAATGACCGGCACCAGACCCACTGACACAATAAAACCATATATTGGTAACACTAAGTACACAGCGGACATCAAGAATCAAGAATATTGACAAAAGCAATACAGGAGTGGTCACTTTAGGTCTCCCGTCATATCGGATGTCACAACATACTTGTCTTGGTAGCCGATATTTCATTTAAGCCAAGTCAAGCCAATATTTCATTCTTTTCACGTACCCTATGATACTACAATCGAAATGGCAGGGATCGAGGGTCGGTGGTACAGTGGCACGTACTGATGGCGAATGCTGCTTACATCACATCCAACCTATTTCAAGTGGTACGCTGTGTAACACTGTGGTACGATGTGTAACACTGTGGTACGCTGTGTAACAGTGGTACGATGTGTAACAAAGTCATACGCTGTGTAACAGTGGTACGATGTGTAACACAGTGGTACGCTGTGTAACACAGTGATATGCTGTGTAGCAGTAGTAGGCTGTGTAACACAGTGTAACAACAGTGTAACAACAGTCTAACTGTTTAAAAACAGTGTAACACAATCTACCAACAGTGTAACAGTCCAACAACAGTGTAACAGTCCAACAACAGTGTAAAACAGTCCAACAACAGTGTAACACAGTCTAACAAAAGTGTAACACTGTGTAACAACAGTGTAACAAGTACGTCCGTATGCATCAATCCCATTTCCATTCAAAGCAATCTTCCACTCACGTATCGCCATGGGCATCAAATATCTTGAGATCATACTCCAACTCACGGATCAATTAAGGCAAAGTCCATACGCCTTGGATAATAAGGTTATAAAGATACCGCACATGGCATGTTAGGTCACGTGGTGCATGGCACAGCGAATCCTATCAAGGCGCCTCTGATAGCAACCCAGATTAAACATCTACCGATGTCTTTGGTATCGCTACAACGTAATTCAACATAGATCCAGCGGCTACGGTGGAAGCGTTACATTTACAAATTTTCCATGACTAAAAACCACCCCATATATATATATAGCTTTATATATATATATACAGTTTCGGATCAGATGGTCTTCTGGCTTATCGAGCGAAAGCCGAATCACGTGCACGCATGATAGTCATGGCATACATGACATACCGCGTCTCTGGTCGTCACAGGTAACATCTGGTCAAATGATGTCAGCGAATGGAAAAAAAACCAAAGCAAACATTGTCAGCTTTTATGCACACGGCCGGCATGTACGGCTAACTAACTAAATGACCTTCAATAATGTATACTCCCTGCAGCCTCCATGCCCCCCACCACCCTGCAGCCTCCACGCCCCCACCACCCTGCAGCCTCCACGCTTCCAACCACCCTGCAGCCTCCATGCTCCCCACCACCCTGCAGCCTCCACGCTCCCCACCACCCTGCAGCCTCCACGCTCACCGCCACCCTGCAGCGTCCCCGCTCCCCACCATCCTGCAGCCTCCACGCTCCCCACCACCCTGCAGTCTCCACGCTCCCCACCAGCCTGCAGCATCCACGCTCTCCACCAGCCTGCAGCCTTCACGCTCCCCACCAGCCTGTAGCCTCCACGATCCCCACTACCCTGCAGCCTCCACGCTCCCCGCCACCCTGTAGCGTCCACGCTCCCCACCACCCTGCAGCCTTCACGCTCCCCGCCACCCTGTAGCGTCCACGCTCCCCACCACCCTGCAGTCTCCACGCTCCCCACCAGCCTGCAGCCTCCACGCTCCCCACCAGCCTGCAGCCTTCACGCTCCCCACCAGCCTGTAGCCTCCACGATCCCCACTACCCTGCAGCCTCCACGCTCCCCGCCACCCTGTAGCGTCCACGCTCCCCACCACCCTGCAGCCTTCACGCTCCCCGCCACCCTGTAGCGTCCACGCTCCCCACCACCCTGCAGCCTCCACGCTCCCCACCACTCACCCCCACGTCTCATAACTCTCTCCCACGACTGTCTGTTCTCCAGACGAAGGCTGCTGGGAAGGCGGAGACATCGCCCACCGCGATACGTGCAATAAGCATCGTTGTCGCTGTACGCCACGAGGCCATGTGATATGATGGGGAGACGATCAAGTGAGGCGGGCGGGGCCACAGCCAGGGGCGACCGGGGTTCTCTGTCCTATTGCCATCGACTGCATCATCGCCGCAAATCGATAATCTGACGTGGGCTTATCATGTCTTATCGTCGTCGTGTTTTTGGCCAAAGTGCTGTTCAGTATTTATTAGTCTTACAAATGGTACAGATACGGGACGTGAGGACAAATAATATGGTACAGCGTCGACCCCAGGATAGGGCGAAGTAGTGTATGACACAGGCTTTAAAGTTGCATGTCGAGCTTGTTCCCGCCAAAACTAAAGAGATCAAAATACAAATAAGAATCAGTCCATGAATCATTCAAGATTGGTTTTGTGTATACTCCACCCATGCCAGACTGCCAAATAGTGTCTCTTAGCCTTGCCCATGATATCATTTTACCACAAATTTTCCTTTCAGTGGTAAACGTCATCAGTTTGTGTGCTTCGCGATGCTTTGTTATAAGTAGCAGTGCCGCGACAGAGTGCTGTGGTGTCGCGGGATAGACACGTTTGCCACACCACAGCCGAAACGGCGAGGTTTATCAGGTTTCTGAATTTATGGAATGGAACAATCGAGTTTTCTGCAAATTTTGATATAAATGTCGCATGGGCTCAGTTTTGGCGGGAAAGAACTCGACATGCAACTTTAATACCTTTATAAAACAGTTTAATCCATTGTATAAAGGCTCGACCCATTCGAAATCAACTGCGAGGAGAACCATTTTTAAGCCGGACGATGAGGGTCACTGCGGTAGATTTAGACTCACGGATACCACATTTGTTGGCTATGGGTGCCACGGGATACATTAACAATTAATCGTGCAGCATTCACGTTTGAACGGGTCGCCCTGCCAACTTGTAGGTGGCGCGTTAGGCTATAGTCGGGTGAGCTCTGCTGAGCCGGCTCAAGCGGCCGTACGTGCGTGGTTCGAACCCCACCCGCACAGCATAACAAGGATCCCGTGTTATTTGTTCGCAAAGAGTAGGCAGTTTCCCGAAGAAACTCCCGATTATTTGTCATGGCTCCTCTCTTCCTTGATTCTTCCCGTTGTCGTGACATGACCTAGGCCTATAGAGGTAAACTGAGGCGTCATACTTGATTTGTTGGTTGTATACATATTCAGGACGCTTTAATCACTTTTGGTCATATCGCGTCAATGGGAGAAGGAAGGGAGAGTGGAGCCTTGTCCCCGGGGGTAATCCCCTACTCTTTGCGAAGAAGGACATGGGATCTGTATGCAGCGACCACATTGACATGGCCATTGCGTGGTTCGAAACATCAATCCACGCGTTGTTTGGCGCTCAGGTGGCCAGTGCCCTCAAGGCGAGCATTCTAACCCATGGAGCTATTTCGGGCCGGCGCTGACGTCACACGCGAAAAAAACAATCAAAAACGAAACTTCATCCTGTATACAGCCATATAACCTGCACTAAAAACTCCAGCGTGTTGAGTCTACTTTTAGGGATTGGCCTGTAAAAAGCTCGATATCGAAACCGTCAACGTACGCAAACTGCGGCCTTGGTGGAAAAACACCGGGGCCAGCGGGTACGGAATCGTTAACTTAGCTTGCAAAGCGTAGGTGCAGGAGCGGATCTAGGGGGGGGGGGGGGGTGGGGGGTCGGCGCAAGTGCCCCCAGGCAAATCCGATTTGTAGGGGCACAACGGTGTCTTCGCGAAAATAAAGCCGAAACAACATAATGTTGAACACTTTCTTGATGTCAGAAGATAGATCAAGGTATATAGAATACGTAAGCACTATGATTGTACGCGCACACATCATGATAAAAGCTACAGTCGATTCCCGACTGACGTCTAAAGAACTATGCATGGACACCGTTGTGGGCTTGCCTGGGGGCACTTGCGCCAAGGGGGAGGGGGGGGTTACGGGGGTTGCAAACCCCCCCCCCCCACCCCTTGGGAACCTGAACATACACTGTTAAAGTAGGCTTTTCCGAGCATCTCCAGCCCCCCCCCCCCCACCCCCCCGGTCGCACTTTTCCGGTCGCAAGTTTTTCAGATAGCACACTCCACACCCCCGGTCGGAAGTTTTCAGAGACCAACCCCCCTTGGGCAAATTCCTAGATCCGCCCCGTCCATTCTTGGGGATTCGTGATTCACAGGAGGTATCCCCCTCCCCTTTTCCCGAATAAGGCCATGAACCACAAATGATGTTAATCCTGCCTGCATCACAACTGATGATGTCGCAATAACGTACCATTTTCGATAACCCGAAAAATTACAGGGCCAGGCATATAAACACTACTTATGTATGCCAGTATTGCATACAACCGAGGCATATAGCGTCAATCCATGCGTACAAATCACTCACCTTGTTTCCAAGCGAATCAAATCCTTTGGCATGTATTGTATGTCCGGTCGATATCCCGTGGTATAGCTGTCTTCTGCGCTGAATGTGGTTATCGTGGTCGCATTAAATCATCAGTCGCGCTTCGTGCATGTGCTTCCCGAGGTCCCATGAAGCACAACAGACAATCTGAGGTTCGCTTCCGAGACACGCTGCAGCCCTCGTGGAGACGACTGGCCATTCAACCAGAAATGTCGCTCAGGGAGCACGGGAAATCCCTGCCGAACAACGGCGGAGGAGGAGAGGAGGGAAGAGGAGGAGGAGAGGAAGGAGAGGACGGGAAGGGCGCAGTGGGACCGTCCGTCACTCGCGTTGTCTCCCTACACCCATTCAGCGTCAGGTGCTCCGATTACAATCCCTCTGAGATTCGTGTCCGATCTCATCACGACGACGCTGAACCTGGGTTACCACGGTAAGAGGCGTAGAAATGACCACCATCCGTTGGTTGTACATAGACTTTATTTGCAGCCTCCCATCAGCCACAGCCGGAGCTTGCTGCAGGCTCCCTACCATTCATACATAGCCCAAGCGGAATGCTGCAGTTGACTCACCGACCAGACTGCGCTGCGGCCTGGCTTCCTTCGCTCTCTCTGATCGCTGTGAGAAGCGGACGACCTTACCGTCGACGGGCGCCAGCGGGGGAAAGCCAGCGAGGACGCCGACCTGCTATTTATGGCTTTCAGGAAGGAAGCAAAGCGAGAGAGCGAGGGAGAGAGATGTGGGGAAGCAGAGGCGGGGCGGAATGAGCCAGATAGACGACGGCGCTGCCACTGAGACGCGGCCAGGGCACGTGCCAGTGTGTGTGTTTCCTTCCCTCCACCCGGCGGCGCTAGCTGGCTGGCTGGCTGGCTGGCCTGGCGGTGGGCTGGGCTTGGCTGGGCTGGGCTGGCGGTGGGCTGGGCTGGGCTGGGCTGGCGGCTGCTGCGTCTCTCCCTCGTGTCGACAGCGCACCGGTCGGCGCAGATCAATATTTAAAGGGCCCCGAGTGGTGTCGCCATCTATGAATTTAATGCGCAGCCATCTGCTCTTCACTCTGCGGACTATGAAAACATTATCTATTCTTGGCGGATGCAGGGGGAGGGGGGGGGGCAGTGGGAGGGGGACGGGTAGGTGGGGGGATGGGGGGGATTCAGGGGGTCCGGCAGTCCCTTCTTTTTTGAGCGTGGGGCTCCATCTTTTATGCAAATTGCAGTACATTTTTATTGTGTTTACCCCCACTCTCCGTTCGTGAGTTTCTCGGAGAGCTCATTGCATCAATATGCCACACCCCCCCCCCCCCCCCCCCCCCGGGCGCCGATCGTTATGTGCCGCAGCTAAAGAAACTTAGACTGAGAACACAGTTATTATAAACAATCTTGTTTCTGCTAAGCTATTGAAATAGGTGGGTGGGTGGGTATGGGAAGAGGAGGGGGGGTGGGGGGGGGGGGGTGTCACTGTGGGTAGGTAGTGAAATCCTGTACAAAAAGGTGGGTGTAAGGGGAAAGTGGGGGGGGGGGTCCATACTTACAGCAAAAGACAACATATGAGCTTTTGCATTGACAAATGGCATCCTCACTAAAAATAAAAGCGTATCCCCGGCTGGCAGCTTTATGTAAAAAAACAACAAAAGAACCGTGATTTAAGGCCTCCGACCCATATAAGTTAGTGTTGTAAACATGGTAACACAGTATGTGCGGTGCGTTCCTGAAATGTCTAGCCAAATGTTACTTCTCTTTTGCTAAGCCAAAAATATATAATTACTAATATCCCATGGAATACTTACATATTTACTATTTAGTAGTTAATTAACAACAATGTCTCTCCCCATAATAACATTACTATCTAAAATACGCTTTTATATCATTTTTTATTCGCAAAGCCTCATATAATTTACATTTAGACAGAAAATGCTCTTCCGTTTCTATATTAATTGTATACAACATTCGAGTTCGGAAGGGATATTTGAGCATTTTGGGAACTCATCATTACATTACACTCTGTTGATAACGAAATGCTAGAAACACTGGGGAAATCCTTGGCATATCCTTGTTACGCATGCACACTGGCGAAGCTGTTCAGCACTGGGGCGGAGCTGGATGCGGGGGGTGGGTCGGGCTCACGCCCCTTCACTCCTCGATTCCTCCGCCTAGAAAACGTAACTTTGCCAACGGAAAATGCTTGGCCCATACACATAAAGCGTATATTTACGATCACCATATATTAATTAAGTTTACTAAATCAAACTTACTTGTCATTCTTGGAAATATAGGTTTGAGAGACTTTCACCGTTACCCGATACGCGATATTTTCCACCTAGTTCAAATTGCAATGTTTCAGTCCATAATACTTTACATTCGTTTATTTTTTCTCATGTTTTGCCAAATAACTGCCATGGCCCGAAGAGAAGCATAAGGGTAACTATATAACGGGAAGCATTTTAGTCTTTCAGGTAAGAAACGTGAGATTCTGTCTATTCCCTGGTGTTGGGTATGGCTAGGGCCGCATCACAGCCAGGCAGGCCCCAATGCAAAGCGGGCATAAAGGAAATCGCGTTTTTGTTGTTGTAGAAAGCAGGCGTAAAGCGTCTACAATGATAGATGTGTGACATCAGTCCCGGCCACGCGTAATACTCAACAAAGGAGAAGCGGGGAGTGTGTGCGCACCCGGTGACAGAAGCGCTTTACCACCCCCCCCCCCCCCCCCCCCTCTTTTTCCCCGCCCGCGTCCTCAGATACAGTGACACCCTCCCGGCCCCGCCCGCGTCCTCATCTACAGTGGCACCCTCCCGGACATGTCCATCTCGCCTTGATATCGCCTTGCGCAGTGACGCCAGCGAGGGGTGAAGGAGGTGGGGTGGGGTAGGAGGAAAAAAAACATTAATCAGGTGGGTGGACGCGACGGGCTCGCACAAACCACCTTGCATCCCTCTCACTCCCTACAATTCGCACCCCCTCCCTCCCCCACTACTAACTCCAACGCACATCTCGTAACCCCTGCCAACCAACCTAGTACCTCTCTACCCCTCCCGGTAGTGTACCTTGCCACTTTCCGTATACCATCCACCCCACCTCCTCCGTCTCGATAGACGGCGACTGTTCAGTATAGGCCTACCGTTCCTAATTCTACCTCCTAGTATTAATCACGACAGGTACTAAAGGCATGATTTTTAAAACCAAAGAGGGATTTATAGGCAATGCCCCTACGAGTCTTAGAGCTCACGGATAAGTGGGACAAATAACCCATCGATGTAAAACGAATATCAATTTTCTTTGTCTGGTAATGCCTACATTTGGGAAGCGTTTTGGAAAGACATAATCTGCAGCTGTGATGGCCACATAAGGGGAAGGTAGAGACCGGGGGACGGGGTGGTTAATTACGGTAGCCGATCATAAGGAATATATATATATCCTATATTTCCAGTAAAAATAAAATTTGAAGAACATGTTAAAGCATGAATAAAGTATCAGTGACAGATAACAATACAGATTGGCATCTGTTGTCTGCCCTTGAATTAAAGCTGCCCATCCAGTAATTTCCACCTACATGATTTTCAAGGTCTTTTGGCAAAACGTACTAGACACATTATCTGTGTGAACGCTAATTTAACGCTGTACGACACAAATGCATGATATATGCTACAAGGCACAAAAATGCAGCAATATCCAAATTTGTAGCAATGTCCGAATTTTAATGACAGTACATGAGAAAGCCACTTCCACTTCCACACAAAAAAGCAGCAATATCCAAATTTGTAGCAATGTCCGAATTTTAATGACAGTACATGAGAAAGCCACTTCCACTTCCACACGAGATGCCCCATTTTGGAAAAAAAAGCCTTATCAACAGGCCCTGTTACTTATTGCACATGGTTGTAGCTGAACACATCAAATCATTAATTTGGCTCGACCATCACAAGGGTTTCAGGACGGATCTGGGGGGTGGGGGGGGGGGGGGGGGGCGGGGGAGCGACACGGGACGTGGCCCGGCCCCGGCACCGGCCTCGGCCTCCCCTTTTAGGGCCGACATTTAGACCATTTAACATATATGAAAACCATAAACCGGGTCCCCTATCCAGCTTATCTGGATCCGCCCCTGGGTTTGCCATTTCCTTAATTTTTGTTGTTGTTAATTTTCAGTTAACGGGGAAATTCACTCGTTCGAGCACAATCCTGCCCACCACAAACAGCTGCTTATCCCAATTTAAAGTGTATTCCAGATATCTATAATTTAACAAATCTCAAAACGCTGTTTTACTTATATTGAAATCCATTTCAGATCTATTGAGGTCATTTTTGACCTATGGAGGAACGCGCTGCGATACGTTGCTGAAGTTACGAAAAGCGAATCCACGAATTCGGTCAGAGATCGATTGTTGCGATCGCCCAGTGAGGCCGATCTTGCGAACTTCTCTGGCATTTCCCTGATTTATTTAAACATAGATTTATTTAAACATAGTACTTGGTACTGTACTTCGGCGCGTACGTTCGAAACGGCCGGACCGAATATTTAGCCCTTGAATAGGATTTTTGCATGGCGCTGGGTTAATGAATTAATTGCGCCGGAATAACGTTTGCGCAAATACTAGTTTGGTTTGTACAGCTTGTCGGCCAGCAACACTCTGCCAGCAGAGGGAGCTCGTTCCTCACTATGGCGTAAGCGTAACGCCCTCTGCCGGGAGATCGGGGCAGTACCTGATCACAGGCAGTAGCGCATCACTTCGGCTCACTGTTCACCTTTTCTATTAAAATCCACTAAATGTAATAAATTAAGACTTTTTTTTAAAGATAATTAACCACCGACCTAAAATAAGTAAACAGAGGCAGTAATCCAATGTTTACACTCTTTTTTTTACCTCAAACGCACTTCCGGTAGCGAGCTCTTTGCTCTGAGAATACTCGTGCGAAACAGCAACTTCCATTTTAACTGGCCACTCTTGCCGAAGTGAATACATCTGTACACAACTGAGGTAAATTTTACATGGCTGTATATACCTTGAACCTTCAAAAAATGATTAAATCCCTGTGTTCGCGGCTTTTCGGCAGTAGCGGATCAGTGACGATAGTCTTTACCGCCAGGTGACATGGCATGAATTATTGGCCCAATATCAGTAGTGGTACTCCGAAAATATCAAAATAAGTTATGAATTATTATTCCACACTTTAAAATATATTAAATCGTCGACAGCCTAATTTCGGATTTTTGAGACAATCCCTGCATTAAGCAATATATTCTGTAATTGTTTGTATTACCGAACTCTTCCCCATGTCAAATAAGTATCTTCGGTCGTGCATTTAAATCCTGAAACCCTGTGGGCTATCCGGAGAGAAGCAATTTGGTCACCGGTAGGGTGATAGAAGTTGGTGGCCGGCTTTATATCCCTGCGCGCCTGTTCGGTATTTTGTGTGATGTCGACCCCGGCTCGCTATCACGTCCGCGCACGATATAAATAAACCGGACAGTTTTATGTTGAAATTGATGTTTTACACTCTCAGATATAAAACATATGCATCACAATTGTGAGATACTTTTAGTCTGGATTCTAAAATGTAAAATATCTAAGATGGTGCATGTAAGTATATTGATGCTTCACTGTCAAAACAGGCCGCTAGATCGAGTGATCAGTTACTGCCTAATACCGTACCTACAACATGGACCATTTGCGGACAGGTTGTTGCTGGAAAATGAGCCGCGTGTATACTATAATATTACATTCCACATAATCAAGTTTACTGTAAAAATGATAGTTTGCTGCCGATCCGTTTCAACCCAGCGGTTAAGTAACCGATCTATTCATCCACATCCAAACAGCGATGGAAGCATAAGCATTTCATAACAGAATGCATATTTAGCGGGAATCATTGTACGCTTAGGTTTCACTCGCAAATAAAAAAACAAACGCAAAATTACACTGTGACGTTTATTATTGTATAAAATACATTCGCTCCATCGAAATTAGCTGCTCTCCTACAATTCAATGGATGTGTCTACGAAGTTTCTATAAATGCAGTCTCCCCTTCACTTTCTCTCAGCAGCATACAACACTTTCCCGTCCCAGTCATACCGTGGTCCTCAAAGCCCGGGGCTTGAGCCCACTGTTCAGTCATCACACACAGGTCCCCAGAAAGGAAGGCGACGCCTCGCACAATAAAATGAACACGCACTACACAATTATACACGACGATAACGAGTAAACAAGTTCGACGAGATATCCAAAAGTCAAGAAAAATCTTCCTAAGAGTGAAGTCTCTCATCTCCACCAGGCGGCCCCTCCGTGACCCTTTGAGGGAGGGGGGACGCGGGTTCTCGGGACGTCAACACACCAAACCTGTGACAAGTTCTGTAGAATAAAAAGGGAAAGAAATCCGGCCCCCTTAGACGAGTCAACTTTCTCCCAATGTCTCCGGTAATGCGTTATTGTCCCGACGTCGGTGCAGGAAGTCTTTAAGTTCGTGCACCATGTCTCCGTAGTTTTCAGTGGTTCGATCGCTCTGTGCCTCAATCCATGCCGATATGTCGTCCGGAAGGTGTTCAGTATCTGGGCTGACGAGCCGCCCCGCCGTACGGGTGGGCGCGGTCAGCCATGCCGCCTCGTCCGGCCATCCCACCCCCCATGCCGCCACCCATCCCACCGCGTCCACGCGGGGGCATGGGCGGGGGGGCCTTGCCGAACGCACTCTTGCCGTTCCCCCATTGCTGCTCGCCTGTGAAGACCAGAACGCATATTGTACACAGGATACAAAAGGACACGCAAGTACGAAGCGAAAATGGTTTGTTCTTAATGCTTGTCAGCAGATGCACTGAAGGGTCAGTGAATTATTTTCGTTTGTATCAGCGAGTGGAGACTGCACCCGTCAATGAGGTATCGGGGTTCAGCACTATGACTCTGACGTCGCTATTATAGGGCTGGCGGCGGAGGGTGTGGGGGTCGCACGTCACATGGCAAAACGCCAGCTTCATGCGACCCACAATGGACACGGACAGACCACACACCACTCAGAATATAGACCAGCCCACACTGGGAACGAGGAACCATTCCCAAATAACGGAGCTCAGCACGAGGAGGTTCTACCCGGCACGATATACGGCATGGTAGGTTACCGCAGTCGGTGTTTGTTACAGCAAGCGGTCTATCAATGTGTCCGCTAACCAAGGTAAGACGAGATGTTTGCAGTGGCATTCTCCACGATAGCCAATGTCACCCACCTGCCGTCACCAATGACCACAATTACATCGCCAGCAAGCCACTCGGCTATTGCTGCATGGTAAATACATCGCTCAACATTATTTGATAGTGTCGGCCTGTCTGAAGTGAAGTAACGTGAATATTCGTCAGGTAACGGAATCATAAGCGACTTTAGCGCTGTAAGCTTGTATCAGCGAGTGGAGACTGCACCCGTCAATGAGGTATCGGGGTTCAGCACTATGACTCTGACGTCGCTATTATCGGGCTGGCGGCGGAGGGTGTGGGGGTCGCACTTCACATGGCAAAACGCCAGCTTCATGCGACCCGCAATGGACACGGACAGACCACACACCACTGAAGTATATGAACCAGCCCATCTCTGGCCATGTTGTCGGGACAATACTCATACGTACCGTATTCCTCATAGCTCTGTTCTCTGGCGCCTCCAGCTCCATGGCCATAATCAAAGCACTGAGTATCCCTGAAAAACACAACCGATATAACACATAAACCCCGCGTTTTCACGCCACTTTAAGGGACTATTATCGTGAACTACAGTTATAAATTATGAAATACAGTTTAATTTATCGTCATACTGCAGACCACCTTTTTGTTTATCCGTCATGGGCGATGACCTGTAGATTCCAGATCCATGGACGGCGAGTACTTACCCAGCCCCAGCGGTGGCAGTCTGGTCGTAGGGGTCTGCGTACTCCTGCTCGGCGTAGTTGGTGTAGGACGGCTCCTCGTAAGCCCCAGCACCCTGCAAATACAACGGCCAATTTACAACTAAAGTACCACTTATCGTCTTAACAAATCCAAGGTGAAACCCGGAACAAAAATCACCATTTCACGGAAAAAAGTACGCGCATAAAAAAAATTAAAGAAAGTATTTCCTACCAGACTAGGACTTCCATTTACATGAATATAGTCATAGATATAATATATCTTGTTGTTGAATGTTGATCATGGTCGACTTACATAGTAATCCTCTTCGTATGTTGATCATGGTCGACTTACATAGTAATCCTCTTCGTATGTCTGTTGCTGCTGCTGAGGGGGAGCCTGTCTGGGCTGGACGTTCATCTGCATGGGCGGGGCCCTGGAAGGCTGACCGCCACGCCCGCCCCGGATACCCCCGCCGCGGCCACCCCCGCCGCCACGCGACGGTGCTCCTCTACAATACCAACCACAGCATGCAACGTAAGCACCTTCATACAATATATGATCAGGATTTAGTCCCATACCATAAGCTGGTGAGCGGGATGAAATATTCACCTCGAGCCACATAGGACGCTAATCGCCGTCTGGGGCGATGGAACTTAGAGGAGCCTTTTTTTTGGCACAATAACGCTATATTGAGCCCATTCGATTGTACTTGGATTGGACTACATCTAGACCGGAGCTATTCGGTTCAAGTAACATCGTGATACAAACCTGCCGGTTACACAGAAGGAAGATCAATATGAGAACGACACGCACCTAGCAGAGGAAGGGGGAGGCACGGGGCGTCCCATGGGCGGTGCGGAGCCCAAGAGGCCCGTGACACCGCCACCACGAGGGGCGCCCACATTGCCGCCCCTGGGGGAGGGAGCTCCCCGGCCGCGGCCCCGCCCGCGAGCCACCTGCTGCAGGGGCTGCACCTGAGGCTTCTCTCCGTTCAGATACATCATGTCCTGCATCTGCTGCTGGCGGATGTCATCGTTGTCGTCCTGAGAAGGCAAACACTCAATGTCAGTTCAAACTGTTACTCTCGGGAAAATATCTTCAAGATAACTGTACCCAGGTAAATAGTCTGCATACATTAAGTGCAGAACATTTCGCATTTTATTTGACAAAAATCAGGGAAGCAATAGGTAATTACAAGTGAAGATGTTGTGGTTCCTTCATGGTAGATGGGATTGGCTTTCCTGAGCATCGAAGCAAATGCTGTGAACAAGATTCACACTACTGTCGTTGGATAGCCAGTTCAGAGCTTTATCCAAAACGTGATGACACTTACGGGCACCAAGAAACGCTGCAGCTCGCCAACAGCCACACTGAATCGTCGGTAGTTCTCCACGGGGTGACCAAAGGCCTCCACCTGAACATGCAGTTCTTCATTCAAATGCGCATACTTGCCACCTTCTTTGCGCATATCCTCTTCCTGCAAATAGAAAAGAAAGTATGTGTGTGAGGGATCACATGGGCGACATAGTCGTCATTTTGAGAAGAAAACAGGGTCATGAAAGATAAAAATGCCACATCACAAATGATTAAAGTTACTATTCCAACATGAATTCAATGTTGTGTCAGCAGGGCCACACACTTTGGGAGGAAGTATCGCGATTTAAAAGCAAGAGCATACAACCACCAGTCCGAATAAAGCCCCGGTAGGTTAATCGGTAGCGAATTCAGGAGGCCTTGTTTATTTTGAGAATTCATCAATGTAGCAAATATTTGAAATGCTATGTTCTAAAGTTTCGATCAACTTCACGATTTGGGAATTGGCAATTGTCAACCAATCAGCGTTGAGAATTTTTGCCAATCACCATTGAGAGGATTAAATTTGATATGGTTTGCATTATGACAGTTATGAATGTGGTTTGTGTGCATCAGTCCTGAATAAAGCTCTAATGGTATGTTCGCTAGGTGGCGATAGTGATAATGGTAGAGTCGGTTGGTACGCGGTTTGACCGTGTGAACTGTTGACCGACCGATGCTTTGACCGTTGTTAAAACACTTCTGAAGGAATTATCGTACCGTGTAAACCCGGCATTAGGCGCGCAGGTGGCCAGAGCACTCAATGCGCGCGCTCTAACCCACTGAACTATCGGGCAACATATATACAGTTGTGGCCTCAATGTCGTAAGCAGCAGTGTCTCGGACGTTAGAACAAACTAATTGTGACACATTTGCACAGTCGAGCGCTAACTAGTGCACTTGACACGAAGGCTGGGGAGTAAGGTTGCATCCTCAGCAAAAGAGACTCGTCATACAATGGACCTATGGTTATGCGACCGCAAATAAACAATGGACCTATCGCTATGCGACCGCAAATAAACAATGAACCTATGGTTATGCGACCGCAAATAAACACACAACCCTAAACAATATTTGTCAGGAAAAATATACCGATAAAATTAATTAAGGGATCAGTGAATTAAGCACTTTGTACCTTCTTTTTGTCTCGGACAGACCCTTTGCCCAAGACCGCCATCTTTGTACCGGTTTCTTCCTGAAGCTGCTTCAATGTACTGCCCTTTGGACCAAGCAGCTTGCCCACAAAGTTGTACTGAAACCACATTAAGTAAATATAGATTCTTGTAAATTGATAGTTATATTTATATTTAAAAGAGATGTTACAATATTTATTGTCAAGTTTAATCTTAAATTAAAATGTTCAAATTTAAACTTTGGACATTTAAACAGCAGCATATTTTATACCAAGAAACCATGACAAATTAGAAAGACCAACAGTGCATATTTAACTTAAGGCTCTATTTGACACAAACACCATTTTTGCAGACTTTTAAGCAGAAACAACCACAAAGTTTGTTAGATTTAAGTTTTAACACACACCAACAGGATTTAGGTTGATTATTTGCAGTTACATGTTCTCTTTATAGGCATATAAACGGGTGACATTTTTGGAGCTATCCAGTTTTATACATACCTTGGGAAACTCTTTTAATGGGATTAAAACTTTAATCCTCATTTTGGTAGGTTTGCCCTGGTGGACCTCCACATATTTGTCTTTATCTCTGCCTGATTGAACTCTGTCAATTTCTGTAGGAAAAGAATTTTATTTGGTTCATCGATGCAGGTTCCCCTTTTACCCCTTTAGGAAGTGAGTAAGTTTTTTCAGGGCTTCTTTTCCATCAGTTGTCGGCAGCTGCAGTCCTTTTAGGCAGTGCACCTTACTAATTTGCAGAATAAAGCATAACGAAGTTTTTCTCGCAATTCAAGTTTTGACAAGACGCCACCCAGGAATTTGTTTGCACAATGCATGATGCCATTGTAGCTATCGAGTGTTTAACAACCCTAAACCACGAAGGTGGTAATCAAGTCCTTGTCAAAAACTGAACTTTTGATTAAACAGGAGGTTTCCTCTGTAATATGACCTCCTGCATTAAATGACCGGTAGCAGACTTCCGTGGGGCCTGCCCAATTACCTTTACCTAGGTTTACATTCTTAAACAATAGATACAAGGAAACATTTTAGCGAATGCATACAGGATTAAGGTTCCTAGAATGAAAGGAATGTTGCATATAGTTAATAAGATGACAGTTTTGCCATCAGATGATCAAAGGTTGGCTTAAGCCATCATAGCTGAAAGAAATGATCTACTGATGTACTTCTGTAAAGAAAAGTTTCTCTTTTTGCCAAACCAGCCATCTGTTCTTTCTTGGAGTCTATTAAGTGGACAAGAACTATAGCATCTCTAGTGTGCTTTCCAGCATGCAACTTGCACCAGATTAGAAGCTATATTGCAGCATTTAAGTTGGGTTCCAGGTAATTAAACGACTACACGTCTCAAGTGGGATTGTTAATAAAAATTCATGAATAAAGTGCCCTGAATGCAGTTATCAATACTTGATGGGAACCATGTGTAATATTCTGAAGCATTTATTGCAAAGTAACATTTTAATTTGCACCACTATTTCATAAAGCTGCAGTTCTTGTCCATAATGAACACTCAACAATTTATGATAGCTGTTTTACGGCCCTATTGCTCGCCAAAGAAATAGCACCTTATCAACAAGACTTTGTTAAGCAGCCTATAGAAACTGGTTTTGTGGGTTACACACTAACAAGAATATCATGTTAAGGAAACAACTAACTTATTTGGGCAAAACTTTGTATGTGTAATAACTGTAAATCCTGACAAAACTGCTGGGGTGAAGGCAGTAAAAGGCAAATTCCAATATGGTATACTGTACATCCTCAAATTTACCTGCATTTGGTATTTTAAGCTAAGGCATCAGATCAAATGGTTTGGAATGCGACCCTTCAGCAGATATTGCAGGATTTACAGTAAACTACTGCATCAACAGTAGTTATATCAAATAAACAGTCAAAAAGCATAATGTGATAATATCAAGCTGCATCCAACAACTGTATACTGGTAGATAAAATAATATTTTAATTCAATTTATAATTAGTTTAAATAAAAGACATGACCATAGTTAATGATCATATAAATTCTTTTGCACTATGATGATTACTGAATAAAAAAAGTGTTCTTTACATTTTGGCTTCACTTTTCTTGGCTGTATTCTATACATTCATATTTTCTTTTAGATCCAGTCACTGGCCTCTTACCATAACAATGTGCATGCATGTTGCAGAACTACTGGTACATTTATACTTTAACTAATAATCATTAATACCAGTCCAAACATTGCAGCTATGGAATATTTTACATTATTTCTACTGGTACCCTTAAAACCAACATATGCATTTGCCCCAGCGACAGGTTGACCATGATGACAATTTTAATAGCAGGACCAGTCAGTATTGTCCAGTCCTCTCGAGGCATGGAAGATTTCTTTTGTGATACAGGATCAAAATTTATCAGCTGTCTTCTCATGACTGGAACTAGAAAGCAAGCAAGCCAGTTGATAGTGCCACAAATGACAACATGAAATGTAACAACCATCTTGGGACCCTAAACACATAGTTTAATATTGTTACTTAGTTTAATATAGTTACTTTAATGTATGTCAGACTTCAATGAAAGCCTAATAACCATTTTCAGAATAAAGCATGGACACAAAGCATTTCATGATATTACTATCTGTAACTGGTTTGAAGGGATATGTAGTAGACAGAAAACTTCTCATATTACTGGTTTACCAATGAAATGTAAAATTTATTATCTGCAGACTATTCCATAAAAGAATAAGGTCAGTGTACCCCATTTGGATTACTGCAAGTTCACAAGCTTTAGCACAGCAGTTCACCCATTTGATCAATTCCGGAACAGCCTTTACAAGTTAACAAAGACATAATTATGTTTGTTATTCACTAAGAGCCTGTACCCAACTTGACTCTGAAATCTTTATTCATTTACATATACTGTAATTTCTGGTGTATAAGTCACACATTTTTTTGTCGTGTCAGAGTACTCTCAGGTACTTGAGCCTAACCAAAGATCATTACAACTATTATCAATAAGTTATATACATGTACTTAGATGGGGATCATATTTGTTAAAATACAAACAGTTGAACCTAGATCAATGTGGTTACTGATAAACTAATTATAAATGTAGCATTCAGAACTTCTACCCAGTACTTGCTTGATTATCACTTAAAGTGCTATTTAAATAGCATAAAAAAAGATATGCACACATTAATATTCAACCATCCTGTTTTTAGGATAAGCAGCAGTTAGCCTAGATTAAAAAGTTATTCACTATTACATTGGCACAGATGGGAAACAAATTTATATATGTGACTACAACTGTTGATAATCTCAAGCAATCAATTTATTCTTGCTCATCAGATTTCTATTAGTGAAAAGATAAAGATAGTTTACTGTAAATCATTTACATCATTACATAAGCTCTTCTTGCATAGATTGATACATATGCTGTGGCAACCATTAAGTGACAAACACAAGGTCATATACCTAATTTTGCTTGTCCTAATATCAGCAATAGAATACCTTATAGATATATTACTCCATAACACTCTCTTCATAAAACAAAAAAACAACCTGCATAGATTCATGTGTTAACAGCATAAATGAGAACTAGTTCAAGGCTCACAACTACAGCTGCCTAGATATATTTTATTATATATGGAACCACAGTATTATTATTTGAGAATCACCGGCACAGTAGATCAGTGAAAGGGGAGGGGTGGGGGCCCCATAGCGCATATAAAACACAAACCACCCTCCTCTACTAATTTACTGTAACTGTGTTGAGGATTAATAAACTACCCAACTAAAGCTATGAACCGAAGGAATAAAAAACTACCCAGTATACAACATCTTTCATTCAGTATATTAAAATTATAGGTACCTATAAAACCTACTCAGTACCTAATACTTGATACATATCAAAGTAAGAATTTGCTTTATATTTCACATATCTATAATGTAAGCACTAATTTACTGTCCAGCAACTTGCTGAAGCTCTTGAATCATTGAAAGCTAATTGAAGTAACATTCAAACAAAGTATTGAGGTCTTGATTATACCATCATCCAGTCCACTTTGCACATACTATTTTTCTAAAGCCTTCATCAATCAAACAATACCGCTCAGAGTATATAACTTGATTTTTCACTAACTTATAACAATTTCAGATGAAATAAGAATAACATTTACCTATATAAATTATTTAAAAAAAATCAACTGATGATTTATAAAATAACCATAATTGTGCTTTTGATTAAATTAATTTAGAACACTTTATTCATAAATGAAACATTTCCAAAAAAAAGAAGTTACATAAATTAGATGTTAACTGATTTATCACTTTTTCAAGTTTTCAATCATATAAGTTATCACCAATTCAGGCTTCAGATTGAAATTAATTTGTTCCAACGTCTAAAAATATTCATACTTGAATAATAAACAAAACAGTACCAGTGACCTGCTAAAATTAACATAAAATGTACTAGCATATATAAATTTATTACATAGTCATAGACGGTGATACTTGTAGAATATACAGAAATAATCAGGGTAAGAAATAAGTGTAGATAGATTAAACAGCTTTATTTTTAAAAGTTGATTCTAGGATCTATTATTGTACATTGATGACATTCATTGGTCATTACTCTCAGCTGTATACATTTTTCCATTGTTTTTTTCATTTGCACAGAATCGGAGGCTAATCGACTAGGGCAAACAGGAGCTTGTGCCTGCGCATGGAATTGAGAACAATAATTAACACTGATTAAGATTGTGGCTCAAAACAATGTAGAAAAATAAGGCATCAACAAGAAACAGAAATCTCGAAATGAAAGCTTAGAATATTTTTATGGTGTATGCATGTAGTTGGTTTGTAGGCTCATATTAGGGGACTGGATAGTCGGTGAATCGCGTCTTTATTTTCCACTGGCTTGTGACCGGCGGCAACGGATGTCGAGGCAGCCATTTTCTTTGGTGAGTGAGCGGGCCTCAGCACGTGCCCGCTGCAGCAGAATGAATGCCGGTAGCCCCGAAAACCTTACCTTCGGCTAGCAGCCGTTTTGTGTTCTCAAGAGCATCATCAACTTTGCCCTTTTCTTCTTGCAGAGACTGCAAATATTCGGTCTTCTCCTTGTCCATCTTTGGTGGTTGGTTCGGCTGCAATCTTTGCATTATTCGGATTTAATTTCTTCGAGTCTGACTTCGACGCTTCTTCGGTGCGCAAGTGGTGACTCAGGGCCGAATTACAGCAATACCATTACGAGACAACATATAGGTCTCTGAGTTAGGGATAATTTGTGAACATGTTAGTCTCAGTCCGATATATAAGAACTTAAAGAGGTAAAGAGATTTTTTTTGAAATATAAAACTATCAACTTAGTTGAAATATGTCCGCCCAGAACGATATCTCCCTACGAAGCGTATGAATATACAGTATGCTAATTTGGCCCGCGGTGATTGCAGCACCGCCTGGCGGTAGTGGAACGGAACACCGTCCTAAGCTGGTACCGCCGCTTCTCATATAAGTCAGTGAGGTCCCAGGCCAAGCCCGTACAAGCTGCCATTCGCTAGGCAGAGCCAAAGTTCGTGTGAGTTCTTTGGCAGAGCTCCGTTCCTCCGCTCAGCGGAGTGTCGAAGAGTGCGCACGGGTCCATAATGATGAGAAGAACTGCTGATGCGGAAATGCCCCTCTGTATCTATCATAATGGCACCGTAGGAACACATTGAACGGAGAGGGTCTTAATCGCCAAAATAAAGCCCGAGACGCGGGAGCACTTTCGCATGTGACACCGGCCCTCTGATGTACTAGTCAAAGAACGAGCTGGAATGCATTCGCAAAAATAAAGCACGAGACGCGATAGCGTCCAGTGGTTTATTTGGGGAATGCACGACAGCGAGTTCTTTAACGTACTTATAAAATTGTTATATGACAAGGCATTAACTTTGCTCATGATTTGGGCGGTTCATTTTCCATGTATGGACACATAAAATTGACCATTGTTTCAATTGTACTGCCCGATTAATACATTAGCGAGCATTATGAAAACAACGTCATTGTGAAGCCCCAGCGGGGAGGATAGGGGTGGGAAGAAGTGGAGTAAGTGCACACTTTGGAGGTCTTGTTTTCTAAATTACCACACAAGGGTCAAGTCATTACGTCTAGCCTAAATTTCCTGAAAACATCGCCCCCTGAAAAGCGATATGAGGGATCTAACACTTCTGCTTTAAGATAAATAATCCATATATACGTCGTGTCTTTTTTAATATTAATCCTGCACCATTAAACACATATGTGACACCTGCTGTAGCAATGACATGACATGACAATGTCAGACGGTCCCCCATTTATAGACGAAATGACAATATATGCAATCGATTACTGTCGAATTCCCATGTATTTTGAGCTTTCTGATCTAACCCCCTGCGCCCTTGGAGCTTAACATTGACTTGTGCATTCCATTGTTTGTCTTCAAATTGGCAAGTTCTGACAACATCTGCTAGCTCGCCTCAGCTCAGCTCGGCTCGGCTGATTACACCGTCACACTTAACGGAGTCAATATAAAGAACAACTCTTCCTTATCAAGATATTGCACAGTTTTTCCGTTCATTATTAAAATAAGACACAATTTTGTCGTTCTTTATTTAAATAACGCACGCTTACTTTAACAAAACACGGCTAGGTCTTTTTTCCGATGCATTCTTCTATGTAATGAACTTAAGACAAAGTCGTGGCGTCACACAATTGCTTAATGGAGAGTTGTTGCACTACCTTTCCGCGCCACTGATATGCATCCCGATCCGTTAGCACCGATACGTTTACGTTTCGGTTTTTTACCCTCACGCGGCGAATAAATGACTTATAGACCGTTCCAGAAACCCCAGGCGACATCTATCGTCAAAAATATACACTGCGGGTTACGGGTTAGATAGCAGATTCTCGCATGCGTTTACCATGCATGCCTATGGAGTCAGTTGAGGTGCCCGGCTTCAACGTTTCTTTTGTCAGGGGAAGGTTTGTTCTATGGCATTGTTATTCACAGAACAAACACACAATATGTCTCCATACGTCTCCATATGTTTGTAACAAACCTAGGCAAAATAGAGGCCGCACTGAAGAACAGGAGCAAACCGAGAATATGGCCGCTTTCCTACCACCCGCAGCGTTGTGACAGTCATTACGTTCGCCGGTTGGCATTTATATTAGCTGTTTTCTCTGTTTCTGTGCCTCCATCTCGTTCTTAAAAGGGTATTTGATAGTCAAGACATTTATCTGTACAAAGCAGGGTTTTGTTTTTTTGTTGACCTATGATAAACTGTTGCAAATTATGCAGCTATAATTTTTAAGTCAGTACTCGCCTTTTGCATGTTATGAAGCACAGAGCGAGCTAGAACTACCCGAAACACGCGCCTGCCAGAATGTGCCCTGTAACGGTCTATTGCAGTCGGTGTTCATTCGTCAATCGTAAGGATGGAAGTGACGGCGTTATTTGCAATATTTAAGAAGGCGATCACAATAGAAACAGTTTGTAAAACAATAAAACAATAGAAATTATTTCATTTACATTTATGAACGAACTGAAAGTTTTTTTACAAGGAATATATAAGTTCCTCAACGAACAGAGTTAATTAAAGTTGCAACTTTATTGAAACAACACTTATAAAAACTTATAATAAATCTGAAACCAACTAAACAATTTACATTTTCATTAAACAATTACTTTTAATGTAGGTTCTGGCCACTACCCAGGATCTGGCCTGCACAAAAATATTTCTACATATAGTAGTGAACTACGGTTAAATAAATGAAAGTACTACATCAATGCTATTCATGTAACATTCTTTTACAAAGTTTCCAACTTCTAAAGACTTCTGGTATTTATTTCGGATTTGGGTGGGTCGTGGATGGCTTAGGGGCCGGTGCTGGTTTAAATTAAAGTCTTGCACATGCGGTTTCTATGGGGCCGAACAATTTTCCACTTAAATTCCTTTGCTTGACCCCGTCAAAAGACAGTCATTACCCTATACGTGTATAAGCATCTGTGAAGTATCCTCTGCCGATAATGGCAAAATAATGTTAAATCGTTGAATATGCGCTTAATCGAAAACGTAGTGCAAAAGCTCTGTATTGTCGGATTCCGCCTATTTTTTACCCGAAGTTTGTTGAGTTCCTCCCTCAACTAACTTAATTAGGTGACGGTTGTTTTGTTTTCGTTACCGTCGCGTTGCGGCGGGGAAATACTACACAACGTGACCGTCATCATTCGTACACATATTATTATGTGCTCACCATGTTCATCGTCATCATCATCTATATTAGTGGATCCAATATTTTGGTGGACAAGCAAAGAAAATGGTGTGCGGCGGGACCAGTCCCACCACCTCGGTTCTTTAACTTGTTTTATTTAGTGATATCTTGAACGATAATAACCATTGGATTGTTCGCTGCAGCTGATCAGTTTATATGATTGTCTAGCCAACACTGCATATAGTAGGACGAATTCATGTAGCATTTGCAATATGGGCAATGTGCAATACATGGTGGAGGGGAGGGCATGCATGATCGTGAACCTCTACCAGGTGCCCAAAATGGTACATACCGCAAATATAACATGGGTATACAATTAGGCCTACCATGTTGTGTGGCGCCCTTCATCAACCCATACCGAGTCCACAGTGTCCAATATCGTACACACCGAAGATCTTGACTGGCAAATGTAATGACTTTGAGTGATTTATTAGGAGTGACAGTGCAATTCCTTACATTGGTGGTTTTCCCTCAGTAACCCTCATACTTCATATATGAAGCGTCTCTACGCCGGGCCCTTTGATTAGCCACGTTTCTATTTCTCATCTTTGCAGCGCGGCAAGCCGGGCACCATGCCGCGCTGTAGGGCGGCGCAGCGCGTCCAATGTGTGGGGTGTAATTGTAATTGAAAGTAATGCGGGATATTTGAAAATGTTGGCTTGTTAATGCGTAGGTGATGCAAGTTGGCTTGTTAGCTCGTCAGTCATGCACGTTTGCTTGTTGCCGCGTCAGTGATGTACGTTGGCTTGTTGCCGCGTCAGTGATGTACGTTGGCTTGTTGCCGCGTCAGTGATGTACGTTGACTCGTTGCCGCGTCAGTGATGTTTGGCTTGTTGCCGCGTCAGTGATGTACGTTGGCTTGTTGCCGCGTCAGTGATGTTTGGCTTGTTGCCGCGTCAGTGATGTACGTTGACTCGTTGCCGCGTCAGTGATGTTTGGCTTGTTGCCGCGTCAGTGATGTACGTTGACTCGTTGCCGCGTCAGTGATGTACGTTGGCTCGTTGCCGCGTCAGTGATGTACGTTGGCTTGTTGCCGCGCCAGTGATGTACGTTGGCTCGTTGCCGCATCAGTGATGTTTGGCTTGTTGCCGCGTCAGTGATGTACGTTGGCTTGTTGCCGCGTCAGTGATGTACGTTGGCTTGTTGCCGCGTCAGTGCTGTTTGGCTTGTTGCCGCGTCGGTTATGATATCTTCGCTGTCTTTATAAGACTCGTTCGAGATAGAATCTGCAAGACGTCCGACGTAAGGACTTTTTCAGAGCAAGATTTGGCGGACTACGTGATGTGATGTTATAAGTGTGGAATACACGAACATATTCATGAACATTGAAATGTACCTACTTGTAATATAATCTTGTTATATACGGCTGAATATTAAAGACGTTAAAGTGTTCGTGCCACGATTTTGTCTTCCTCAGAGTTCACTTGGTTTAGGGCAGATAAACAAATAACAATTTGTTTTAATGGGAGTTTACATTTTTTATTCCACGATATCACTATAAACGTGTTCGTCAAAGTAGCAAAAGTGAGATCCGGCGGGTTTATTTCTGGGAGCATCGTATCTGAGCATTATTGGAAAATTCCCCAATGGTGTCACAAGATTTGAGCTTTGATGCAGTGCGTAGAAATCTGTGGTCGAGGGCGTGTATTGTTTGTATGGTTGAGTGCGTTTCGTTGAGTTCAAGCCAATGAGCTGAGAGAATCTGAGTCTCAATATGAAAGCACATGCGTTTGTATTCCCCTTTGACGTCACTTTCCTCGATCGCAGAAGTTAAATTGGTAGGTGCGAAAACAAGTGGAAAAAGTATGCCCTTGTACCATTTGGGGCGTTACAGCTCGATAATATAAGCGTGGAAACACAGAAGATTAATGTGAGCTAAAGTTGTTTTGGCGTGGCACGAACACTTTAAATCCTCCAGTTTGGTTGTAAGTCTGATAATACCACATTGACTCAACGTGACGGACACATTAATCGACTTTGTAAAAAGATACCTCTCAAGAAAATGTGTATCGAATCGAGTCATTCACTGCCCCGGGTAACATAACGTGTCTTCAATCTGTGCCAGCGAGTAGATTTTAGCTCCACTGACATTAATTAAGTAATAGATAAAGAAAAAGTTGTAGGTGCTTGTTGGGATCGAACATCCTATGAACCCGCCACTCATTCCTTATCTGGCTTAGTGTTTATTTCTATTGTTCCTCTGAGGAGGCGGCGATGGAACGGATTATGTGAGCCAGGGGTCATTGTCCCTCTCTTGCCCTCTTGCTGGCCCAGTTACTAAAATGTAGTAATTCCGACTTTCAGGTTTGGGTTACCCCCGGGGACATGGCTCCGCTCTTCCCTTCCTTCTCCCATTGACGTGACCAAAGGTGGTTAAAGCGTCCTGAGTATACAACCAATCATCATCCCTGGAGATTCCTTATATGCACAAAAGCGGCCTAAAACCCAAAATGTATGGAAATTAATGACTTTAACCCGTCTAGTATATGTCACTTTGCGACAATGAGAAGGATTAAGGAAAAGATGAGCTATGTCTGCTGCGTGACCCCATACTCTTTTAGAAGAAACGCGTGGGATCTTTGTCCTGCACACACATTGCGATTTGCACAGGTGGGATTCGAACTCATAATGACCCGCTGTGGGACAGTAATGACCCGTTTCGAGAAAATAATTACCTCTTGTTCATAGTCCGCAGGGCCTTACCGGCAAAACACGACCCCGAGGAACAATAGAAGTATGCATTAAGTCTGCGGGACTGCGGCTAAAGTTACCAGGTAAATGATGGGCAATTTTAGCCGACCAAGGGCCGTAGCCGTACACGGGTACGTGAAATAGGCCACAGATCAGGACAAACCGAGCGCAAAATCCGCGGTCCGCGTAAATGTTGCACAAGTTAAACTGCGTAAATAATGATGACCGTTAAACAGTAGGTACCATAGCAATAACTCAACGAATACGTGTTCTGTTATTTATTTTATTTGTTATAATATTATTTACAAAGTTCTAGCAGGTTTAAATACTTCGAATGCATTGTGGGGCATGGACGCTATGTTGCAAATCCTCGTGATCCTCCTCTGGATGAGCAGTAATAAAAGCGGGTGTCCAACCTAATCTAATCGCGATCTGAACCGAAAGTTTACATGTTAAAATTAAGTTGGCGAGTGTTAACGCTTTGTTGTGGCCGACTGGTAAGGAGAAACAAGTTAAGGAAACCCGCCCCCATCAATGTCGAGCAGCGCGCCATTTTGGCGGAGAAAGTGACGGGACCCTTCTTGTGGCGCCGCCTTACGTTATAACTGGAAGTTATCCCGCGGAGGGAACTCTTCAGTGGAGGTATCATGAGGGGGAAACGCCTGTAAATTCGAAAGGCCGGGGCCTAATATTTTGTCTCGCTCCATGCTAATGTCCTCTAGGGCGAAATATTTGGACCCTGGCGTTTCGTACTTAAGGGCCCATGGCCGCGATTTACGGATGATTTGCAGCAGTTTCAAGTCGCGCAGTTGACCATGATCTACATGGAAAATAGCATCGAAACAAATAGATATACATGTACGTCTTGCGACAATTGTCTACGTAAAATAGCCATGATTGAAGTTAGGATCGCAGCTATTTATATTTGGATGATCACGCGCTCTTGTTGTGCTCACACAGTAGGCGTCATTTCCGGTTTGATTATAATTAGAGTATAGTCTCCTGATTGGCCCTCCAAAAACGTCCTCCAAAAAGGGGGCAAAATCGTGGCTGGCGGTCACTTCGAAATTTCATTGTGAGCTACAGACAGGACAAAAACTTATGCAATTTGGCGGATAGACATTTGGGTAATATATGAAACAGTAAAGCAGCTTTACAGACTAGGCTGTAGACTTCCTTTAAGGTCCGACAGTAAAATGTACCACGTGACCGCGCTGTCTCACCACATCTCCGCGTTCGGTTATGCGCTCTGCGCTCTGCGTACTTCGACTACTCCGTTCGAATGCCACAGGGGCGGATCTAGGACGTGGGTGGGGGGGGGGGTCTCTAAAAATTGTGACCGGGGAAGTGGGGGGGGGGGGGGGTGGGGGGAGGCTGCAAATGAGCCCGGGTGTCGAAAGTCGTTTTGAACCTCTACTGTTAAGTGAAAAGTGAGGCTATTCCAGTAGCGTATTTCACGAACGCAGTTTAGCCGACTTCGGGGCTTAGTCGACTAAAGCTACCATGAAAATGATGGGAGATTTTAGTCGACTAGGCCCCGTATAGCCGGCTAATTAAACTATGTCGTGAAGTAGGCCACAGGCGCTGGTTATCCACAAAAGAAGAAATAATAAAATAATTTAGGCCTACATGTGTCATTAATACGTGAATTTTTCAGGTCCAGTTTCTCCACCAAACGACTCCGAAAGGCGCAGCCGTGAGAACTACCCATTCATGCATCCGGCTAGCATATAGTACTATTGGTGGCGTGTTAATCCCATATCGCGTTGTGAGACGGTTGCGTGGGTATAGGGTGGAAGGGGGCTGTTGTGGGGAGACGGATAATGTATGCGTGACGTCACATCGCCGAATTGAGCGACGCCCAGTGCCCCCCGTCGAATGCATTGACTGCCGTTGGTCCATGTCAGTCACGCCGGCAGACCTGGCTGTGTCCAAATACATAAGTGCGCACATACCGCACGCTGGAGTCATATCCACTCTGACCACACCGTGTCCCTGAACCTCGCACTGCACCGCCCGGGGAAACGAACAACTTTTACATCAAGGTCGGTATATTAGTTTCTACATCTAGTAACGCGCATTATAGCACTCTGAGTTAGCTTTTGTATTCACATCACACCCAGTAAATAACCCCGCAGCAATGTATTACAATGGCAGCTCATTTTTAAAAGTCAAACAAGAACGGCAGAATATGTTTGAGTATACTTTCCTGAGTAGAATTGGGTTGAAGGATTGAAATATGCCTAATGAAACAAGGAAACGAAGTCAGCCAAATCTGCTAAGGAATTTAAAACAACGCTGGCAACCTCGGATGTGTTCTTATGTCACTGTAATTCGTGCACATTATGCAGCATAGCTAATGGATTAGGTTTTACGATATGCAATGGTTGTTATATTTTCATTGTCATGTGTACATATATCTCATTAGCTTATGTAATTTTATCATTGTCGGTCAATAGCACGTGTGCTAATGTTTATTGCTGACTTTTACATACCGACGTTAAATAAAACTTTGTCTTATGTCATCTTAATGTTATGAAGGACAATAGATCAGAAACCAGCCAAATGTTATTAAGGACAATAAATTCGAAATAAGCCTAATGTTATTAATGGTAATATATCGTAAATATACCTAAAGTTATTAAGGACAATAGATTTGAATTAAGCCTAAGATTATAAAGGACAATAAATCAGAAACAAGGCTAACGTTATTAGGGGCAATAGATCAGAAAGATGTCTAATGTTAGTAAGGACGATGGATCGGTAGGAACCTTAGTTTATTAATGATTTTGGATCAGAATAAACCGAATGTTGTTATGACAATTAAAACTACAACGAACCAACAACGAGGTAAATGATTTGATCAATTCGTTGCCCCAGCAACTTACCAAAGCCACGGTTGCTCGACGCGAGGGCCACTTGCCAAAATATGAATATTTTTCAAGCGTTGAAAGTCTGACTGATTCAATATTCAAGCAGTTTTGAAACGTTTCTCACAAGGGAGAGGTAAAGTCCTCCGATGAGCTATTGAAAGCCAGTACTACACCGGCAGTAACCGATAGAAACAGACGGAAGGTGTTTTCAAAGCTATAACATGGGCGTAAATTGTCCTTCTTTTACACTTGCAAGAAGTACGTGAATAACTTTCCGCGCAGGTGGCGCAGCCACTTATGTGAATCACATACAATTACTTGTGCTCGGGGCCCCTTAAACGTCACACTTGGTGCCCTTGGCGCTGTGTGACGCCGACATATATTGCATACGTGAATCACAGAAAGTCAGTCGTGTCTTCGGACAAGTATTTTTAGCACACTGTATGGTTTGCACAAAGAGAAGGAACCGCCCTGAATATGTGAATCACGCTGAATATGCGAATCACCCCTCCGGTCTTGGCACCAGTTGAAAGGAATTAGACTGATGCTAAACACGAATCCCGACTATGGCAAGACAGG
This sequence comes from Arenicola marina, assembly GCA_964019135.1. Classification (NCBI taxonomy): domain Eukaryota; kingdom Metazoa; phylum Annelida; class Polychaeta; family Arenicolidae; genus Arenicola; species Arenicola marina. The sequence continues at coordinate 22,592,262 of OZ025249.1, forward strand.
CTTCAATGCCCGTAAAATTAATGATTATTTACATTGAAGGAGCCTTTTGGGAAGTACCAGGTTTTGCATCAATCACATTTTACATTCTTTTTATGACTCGTTCTTTAGTCCGATATAGGCACCGGTTCATAGGCATATGTAAGGCCCTCTGTGGGTGTATATGCAGCTTGGTATGTACAGTGGAATCAATGATAATGTGTAATTATTACATCCGATTGAATTCCTGAATAGACAGGCATCGGAGCCCGTCGAGCTCGCAATGATTCGATACCCGTGTCCTAGTTGTAACCTCAGCTAGCTATATATTATTGAACCCTATGCGTGGATATCTTATGTCACATACTGCGGAGCCAGACTAACGACATTGGGTAAACTCTTCGTGTGCATCTGCGAGTAAATTCGTGTTTGGTGGGATGAATACGATACTGATTACAATGTCTCGTGTAATAATGATAAATGTTCTAAATATTTGTTGATTTAAAATAACATTTATACTGTTGTAGGACGTGAATATCCTTCAATTTTAATATATTTATTTGCCTGAAAATAGGTTCGGGATATGGATTATATTTACTACAAGTAATTGTACTCACTGCTCTCTTTTGGGTCTTTTGCTATCGTTTTGCTGTTATATCCCCAAACTAATAGCCCATAATTAAGACACGAGAATATTAAGGTAATATATATCAAACGTAACATGTGTTGTTGTATGTATTGCTTAAACCGGTTTAGTATTCCGACGCGCGTGGAAAGTTCTCTACTTGAGTTTTCAATACTTAATTGAAACGGATCACAAGTACTTGTTAGCAATGATGGCTTTCGTTTTAGGATACCCCCCCCCCCCCCACCACTCCCCACCAAAAGTAACTTATTGAAGTAATTGAGGCATTTATTAAGTTGTCTCATGTAAGTTCCATGTATGAAAAAGGTACTGTGTAGTACTGTGTTTATTGGACACCGCTCTCGGTATACGGACACGGCTCTGGTGCGGCACGTCCTTTGGCCCATACGAAGTATAAAAAGCGGTGTCCGTGGTCTGTTGTGACCGTCACCCGAGACCGTCTTGGGCAGCCGCTGGTGCTTACATTGTGCCTGGTGGTGTTGCATTAAAGCATGCGCTGTCCATGTATGTCTAGGAGCAAGTAGTGTGTGCAAATTGACATAGACGGCTGGGCCTCTTTGGAGGGGGAAATGTTAACGGGTTACAAGCTGAGTACAGTTTGACCCCCTACCCCACACCCGCCTTCATCGCTATCCTCGCGACTGCAATGCCTTTCAACTAAGTCGGGCCGTATATCATCCGTTGGTCGCATTTCTATATACATAAGATAGACTTACAATAAGAACATGTCCACTAAGAATTTAGATATGAAAGAATGTTCAACACAAAATTTGTTTTGCTGAAAATTTTACTGGCGCCAAATTTCCAAGCCACTAAATGTCTAGGCTCTTCCACAATCGCCCCTTCGCGCGCTATGTGAATCTGAGTGAGCGTGCCACGCGGCGGCGGCTTGTGGAACAGACTCACTCTCTTCCTTCGATTCACTCTGCTAGGGTTCCATTTATACACTGTTATATCTCTGTTGTCGCCTGCTGCCAAGCTCCCCGCATGGTGGCGCTACGCAAGCTCCGCTTTTACCGCTGCGAGTGTGAAAATGCATTGAGGAAGTAGGCGACAACAGAGATATAATGGAGCTCTAGGGAAGTGAGTCGAAGCATTCGCACGCTCGCTCGCCAGGGCGGCGCGGCGAAAATTGGTAGGACAAATGCACCGCACATTTCTACAAATTAGTGCCGGGGAACCAGTCCAAGCCTAATAACACACGGTATCAGATAAGGCGATAAAAAGAAAGAGTTTAGTCACAATATGACTTTTTCGATAGGTACAAGATGTTTTGTGCTGTATTAAATACGCAGAGCTCGTTAGTTTCATGTTTAATTGTTAAAAATTATAATGTTGCAAGAAATTACAGCTGATTTGACCGTTTTTAAGGAAACTTTAATTTTGCCCCCCCTCCCCCCCCCCCCCCCCCGAGTTTGCGTAGTGCCACCTAGCAAATGGAAGCTTGGAAGAGACTATTAAATGGCTCGGCGATGTACTCACTAAAATACGTACGCAAACCTTTGAATTCATGAGCTGAATGACCCACCAAGAAAGAACAAATGTCTTCAAACCGGACCACAAAACAGCAATAAGCGCGTCAATAAACGCGGGATCTGTGTGTGAAATAACACCACTTCAGTCGGACCCCAGGCTACACTGACTATAGATGAATAGATAGAACGTTTCACGTCTTCAGAGTCGTGACTTTATATCGCATTACTCACAACCTGTCTCAGGTCGCTTTGTATCTATTCTGAGAGGGTGTCGCTCCTGGGTGAGGCCGTGACTCAGCTATTTCTGCATGACGTTCAAATATCTATTTTTGGCCCTGTGCCACGTTTTTAATGGAATGATAAATGTGCACAACATGATGTAGGCCCACTGGTTTTCCGACTTCTGACTGGGTTCAGTCAGTAACCTTCGATGATTCAGTATTGAGAGTTGAAAGCCTGACCTAGGGTCAGGTGCTCAAGGGCGTTCAAGGCCGTTCTTACGAATATTGGAACATGGATGACATTGATAAAACAGCAACTTTGGGTTTGACTGACACACCAGTGCAGTATTCTGCCTTGAGTTCCAAGTTTTCACTTTTTTTACTGCACAATATTTTACACGCTAGAATAGGGAGATCAGAAATAAATAACGATAGGTTTGACGAAAAGTTACTCGCAACAAAATGTAGCTTCAAACCGGGAAAAGGGAAGACCGGAGCTAGTTCGCCCCCGGGGTAAGTCTGGCCACCTCGATTATTATGTTATTCGGTTACGTAATGTTCGGCCATCTGACAACAGCAGGTCACTTGATTCGTTCCGCGCGTGCACGGAGAAAACAGGGGCTGTCCGTTAAACTATCTCGCGACTAGAAGCAAATACATGAAATCAAACTGCGTTAGTCAATTTCTCGCTCGTAGATTTTGTTGAATTTGGTACATATGCGGTGTAGACAAGACATATTATATATATATCATCTAAAAGTACAGACAATCCCGCGGTTAGTGACATTTAGTTCACCCCTGTAATCAGTTTAGGTTTTGTGAGAAACGAAGTAAAAACTAAAATTACTCGTGGGGCAAGTTCGCCCTCCGACGATGGGGCACGTTCGCCTTGTCTAGTTTGTGTGGCGACTTCAGCGAGAAAGGCGAAATCTGGGTGCAGTGTACTGTCCTTGACGGATTTTTTCTTATGCCGTTCACAAGGAATATGGAAGTCTATAAACCTAGTCTTCTTACTTTGTCTTTGTCGAAGGTTTTTTCTACTCGATTTTCTGGCACCAAATATTTTTAGGACAAAACCAGCATTTCTTAGCAGCGTTGTTCTTGCGGGCGAACTTGCCCTGTTAATAGGGCGAACTTGCCCCGCCTCGGGGCACGTTCGCCACTTTTACCTCAGTGTCTTTTGTGTTAAATTATGTAAACGATCGACAACTCCGCGCGGAAATTTAGTCGATTCCGAGCTGAAATTTAGTCGACTCCGCGCTGAAATTTAGTCGGCTCCGCGCTGAAATTTAGTCGACTCCGCGCTGAAATTTGGTCGACTCCGCGCTGAAATTTAGTCGGCTCCGCGCTGAAATTTAGTCGGCTCCGCGCTGAAATTTGGTCGACTCCGCGCTGAAATTTGGTCGACTCCGCGCAGAAATTGTCCCTATGGGCCACAGTACTTCCCGTCTGCCAGGTGGAGCACATTTTAATGCATCAATCCTTTTCACTCTACGGTTTTCGGCTTAATCAGCCTTTCTCTTCCTTCCTTATCACTTTTTCAGATACATTCATCGTGACTGAATGCATTTGTCTTATTTTAACGTATTCCTGCAGCCTATGTTATTGCTCAGCGTCCGCTTGGAGGTGTGGGTGTGTAGTAACAGTGATATATAGGCCTTTACAACGGTGTCGAAGGAGAAATGTGCAAACTCTCTTGTGCAATATGTAAATACAGTGCACTCATAAGCGTCCAAGGCCACAGTCTGTTTACTCTATTGGCTGACTGCATTGCGACCCGCAGTAGGCACACAACTTCCCAACGCGGGAACACGAGATGGTGGCTTTAAATCTTCTACCTCTGCATATAATAGGCCTTTGGGCATAACAACGTTACACGCCAAGGCCCGACCCTACACACGTCTACCTGTTGTATCGGAGCTGCCGAGGAAGTCTATACTTAAGGTAGGCAGTCGTATAGTCAAAGGGGTTCTGTAGTGTATGGACTGAATGTTTGGTGAACTGTATCAATGGGGAATTCTTGAAGATCATTTATGCTTTTTTTGCAGTCCATGGCCAGATGGACCGTGGCCAGTTTGTGAACCCAAACAATTGAACACTTTTTTGAAACTTCCAAGGACCTCCCCTCATATGACAGCGCGTAGCCCAGTTGGTCGCTTGTCGAAAATAGATTATTTGAACAGGTTCACACATCTCTTCTTGGTGAAGAACAAAAGCCGGAATTAAAATCCTGGATTTCGAGTTTTGAAACACTAACCAGACAGGCCTACCTCTGTGTGTGAACACTGTGAGCCCATGATCTGACCCGCCACGCGGTACACCGCAGGGATAACGGTTGGTTCAGTGCAGCCATGTACAGCTTGTCGGGCAGTAACGGATCACTTCACTGTTAACCATTGAATCGTTCCTATTAAAAGATACTAAATGTAATACATTAGAACTTATTTCAAAGATAATTAACCATTGACTTAAAAGTCCAAAAACTTAAAATAAGTCTAAAAACGCGAGGTTCTACCAATGTTTACACTCTTTTTTACCTCAAATGCACTTCCGGTAGCGAGCTCTTTGCTCTGCGAGTTCTCGTGCGAAACAGCAATTCCAATTCAACAGGCCACTCTTTCTAAAGTGAATACATCTGTACACAACCGAGGTAAACTGTTACATAGATATATGTACCTTGCACCGCCAAGAAAATAATCAGATCCCCCCGTAAGGCAGAATTGCTGTTGTCATCCAAATTGCGTTCGCTGTTTTCTCGGCAGCAGAGGATCAGTGACGCACGTCTTTGCCGCCAAGCTTTACCGCCAAACTTTACCGCCAGGTGGCATGGCATGAACCATTGGCTCTATATCAGTAGCGGTTCTCCGAAAATATCGCAATAAGCTATAAATTATGATCCCACACTATAAACTATATGCAATATTAAATCGTCGGCAACCTGGTTTCGGATTTTTGAGACAGTCCCTGCTTTAAGATACCTGCTTTAAGATACCTGCTTCTATTCACTGTGAAAACAGGCCGCAATATGGCGTGGTCCGCTACTGCCTAAAGTGATCCGTTACTGCCTAATACAGTACACTACAACATGGATCATTTTTAGACAGGTTGTTGCCGGAGAATGATCAAGTTCGCTACACATGAAAAGAGCCTGCATTTCTGAAAAAAATGAGCCTAAGATGATGCACCAGCTCCTGAAACATTCTCAATCAAGCCTTAGACAAAAGTGATCCGCTACTGCCTGACAAGCTGTAGCATTCTATTGTGAAAAATCAACTTCACATCACAAATTAAATTGTTTAAGTATAGTTTTCATAACTAGTTTCAACAATTTAAAAGTACTTTCCTATACATAATTACTGATGCATGAACTCTTCAAAGTTGTTCAAGCCTTCAAAAGGAGCCATAATTGCCTACTGGCATAAAAATGGACAACAACCTGCCCCCTTTTTTTCGACAGGAAGTTGATCAATGCAATGGTTGATTGATTAATTCCTGTTCAGGGACTCGTGTGAAAACACATGTTTTCATGTGAATTTCTGGTGACAGATTAGAGTATTTTTGCCATTCAAGAAAGTATACTTATGTGAGTAGTCATTACTTGTCAGGAAGTAATGGGAAAAGGATTAAGGTTTCTTTCTGTTATAAAACCTGTATAGCTCAGCAAAGAAGAATCATAGCTACACTTGATGAAAGTCAAACAACCCTGAAATGAGGTTGTTCCAGACCAGAATTTTACTGTAGAATGCGACTAGGCTGTGTCGTCTCAGACCACACACAGCCTAGGGTTCTGGGCTAGGTTCAGTGGCGGATCCGAGGGGGGGGGGGGGGGTTACCCCCCCCTCATGGAAAGTTATGTTAAGGACTATTAAAGTCTTTCTTCAGTTACCCTTTTTGATGTATAATTGTCATTTTACATGCAAAACCAAGCGTTCTGTGGGGTGGACCCCCCCCCGGTCGTACAAAAATGGTGTAGACCCCCCCCCCGACCTTCAGACAATTCGTGGACCCCCGGGTCGTTTTCAACCGCCCCCCCCCCACCCCCCTGGTCGCAAGGAGCTCCACTGGCGGTCGCAATTTTTCAGTACCCCCTCCCCGCACTCCTTTTCAAATTCCTAGATCCACCCCTGCGGTTATTAACCATGCAGGGGCCTTATTCATAATCGCCGCTTAGGCTACGCCACTGGACTTAGCGCTAAGTGGAAGATTTGTCGAGCGATTATCGGATTCAAAATACATAAGTAGTCACCCAAAAAGCGGATTTCTGAAGTAAGTAAAATTTTGTTGAAGAGGATGTCTTAATTATGAGCACGACCAAATCGAGCTGGGGAGGCTAAGATAAAAATGTACTTTTTGTTCGTAACTTACGAGGGCATTATGAATACGGCCCCAGCCCACTTCTGGACCCGGGGTGACCTTTGGTTTGAACCCCGCCATGCTGCGCTAGGAGGCGGTCTTCGCTGGGCCTTTGGCGCGTCTCGCAAGGGGGCCTTGCTGCCGTGCCTTGTGTCGTGTTAGCCCCAGTTATGTGGCTGCAGGACGGACGGGCCCTGCCAGATTTTCGCCCGTCCTACAGCCACATAACTGGGGCTAGTGCCGTGTAGGCTTGGGGCCAGGCACCAGCCAAGGAGGCGGTTATGGCCTTTGCCGTCGCATTCGACGAAGAACTGCTTATTTCGCCCTAGCCTAAAAGCGACTAAGCTTAGCTCGAAATTTTGCGTTGGGTAATTACTTTAAAGTGTCACTTTTTGCGAGTAGAAGAATGTGGTATCAGCGAGGTTTCGGTAGAAACAATTTGCCGTAGATATACGACTATTAGGCCTACACACAGTATACATCAGTGTAAGAAAACCATTTTAAGGGCGTGTGCAGGAATCCTTGAAAGGATGTGGTGGGGGGGGGGGGGGCACAAACAAAATGACGAACGGGGGGGGGGGGGGGGGCATGCACTGATGAAATCTTGCGACCGCCAAAATTACGACCAAGGGGTCCATTTTTTTTGAAGTATGACGACCGTGGGGTGGGTGGGGGCACAGAATTTGAAAAGGGGGGGGCACAGAATTTGAAAAGGAGGGGGGCACAGGTATACTTTAGGATCGTTGCCCCCCCCCCTACCTGGACACGCCCATGCATTTACACGCTACATTAATGAATATTTACATAAAGAATATCCTGCTAGTAAAAGTATTCATTTATGCCGATCGATGGGCGGCGATGTGAGACGTGACCGTTACACCAGGTTTGTCGGAGAAGGTCTTCTATTAAAATGACAACACTAACAACTTAACGTATATATACAATGTTACATACTGGCGAAACTCGGCAGAGCCGAGTGCGCTTGAGGTAGATCGAAGGTGGCGATCAAATGAGGCCCCACTTTAATTAAAGTAAAGTAAAAGTAATTTAAGGGTGGTGAATGAGAGAAAGGAGGCGCTTGTGAGTGGTGGTGGGACACCTTAATTATCATTCGTTGCGGCTCTCAAAATGGCTACCGGAGCATCTGGATCTGATCCCAAGCCGTGTCTCTTTTCTTGCCCCTCCCTATGGTTTCTATTTGCTTTGCCAAATAAGAACCGGATGCGGAGATTGCACCTAGATGCCGAGAACCCCAAACAGTCCCGACAATTATCATAACGCACACCGTTGCCTTATTTATTTCACAATACGTGATCCATCGTTATCATGAACAGCCTCATCATGTGTACGGCCTCTGGCCATAGACTGGCATTTTGTTAGTCAAAAATGATTTAGATAGCAAACCATTGCATGTGGCTTTAAAAACCCTGACCAATTATAATGATGCTTTTAACGACGGATAATTAAGATGCTTTCGGGAAAGCAACAAAATCAATCTTGTTTTTTTTTTTCCTTTTTGCAACTTTCAGGCGAATATCAATGCTCATCTCTTATGTTCACGTATTGTGCAATCTCTTCTTCCAGCGTTGAACGACTGTCGCCTGAATGGAGCGCTCCGTGTTTTTCTTGGTGGCAATGGCGGCCATGTTGTCGGTCAGCCTGGCCTACCCCACGGGACCCCCCCTGGATGCCTGCGAGAGCATGTGGCCCCTCCTTCACAACGCCACGGCGAGCACAGACCCACTTCCCTTCGAGTTTTCCATCGGATCCCAGTGCTACAAGCCAGGCATGGAGATTGATGGTCAGTTCTCATGCGAGTGAAAAAAAAAATATGTCGTTCCAAACCCGTAGGTGTATCCCGACTTTTTTTTCTGTGCTGATCTGGGTTGAGCATGGGGATTGACTGAGTGAAGCCCCGCCCTTCCCCGAGGCCACTACATATAGTTAGGTATATTTCGCCGCTCTAATGACCGCTTTTTTCCCCTGTTTCTCTCTTTCCTCTTTGCAGTTAGCTACATTTGCTCCCATCTGAGACTGAAACTTTCCATTCGCAAGGAATTAAAATGTTCCATGTTGTCCTCACATGTTTCCGTGATCCCCTTTCCCGGATATCTGAATCAGCTCAATCCCCAATATACGTTGCATAACCGCCAATTTGTTTTCCAATTTGGATGCCATTTTTTTCGCCAAAATATGGTCTCTCCCTGACCACAAATCCCGTACTTCTCTCAGTCTCCATATGCCATAGGCGGCACACGCACACCACTGCAGTAAGGTAGTGCCTCCCTAGCCCCAGCTCTGTGGGGAAGGCCCGATAATTAGGTCACACTGCTGCATGCGGTTGCTAACCAGCTACAAAATCGCTGGACACGTGGACACGTCACTGCTACCTTTGAAGTCAACCCTCCAAAATAACGGGAGAGTGTCTACACAGTGCTCCGGTCATAGCGTGAAGAATTTTGGAATGATTTTTTTCATTCGTTCCGCGACGAAGTTTGGAGTGACTTATTTATTTTTGGAAAAAAATTAACTGGTTCTGCGACCAAGTTGGGAACGCCAAACAATCCAAGAGACAAAGGGGGGTTGCACCTGCAACGTCGTGTTACTAGATAATTTGGAACGACTTATTTTTGTTGTATAAAAAAATATCGCGACCGTATAAAACAGGTTTTACTTCGATTATAAATTATTGATGGCTTGGCGTTTATTAACAATTATTAACGGTATATCGGCTTATTCAAGCCTATAATTTACCAGGGATGACAGACTAGTTTGTATGATCTCATTACAGTGGTGGTGCGAGTCAGGGCCGGTCAGGAGACTTACTTCGAAGGCCTCTTCGTCCAGGCCAGGAAGCCGAGTGCCTCGACCCCAATGAGCCACGGCAGCTTCCGCACCAATGGCGACCCAGTCCTACAGACCATGGACTGCTTCGATTTGCCTGGCAGTAAGGTGTGTGAGGTGGCGATAACTGCATGTGGCGGTCCATAAGGTGGCCGGTGTAGGGTGGTCCCTGTGGTGTCCGGTGTAAGGTGGTCCCTGTGGTGTCCGGTGTAAGGTGGTCCCTGTGGTGACCGGTGTAGGGTGGTCCCTGTGGTGACCGGTGTAGGGCGGTCCCTGTGGTGTCCGGTGTAGGGTGGTCCCTGTGGTGACCGGTGTAGGGCGGTCCCTGTGGTGGCCGGTGTAGGGCGGTCCCTGTGGTGGCCGGTGTAGGGCGATCCCTGTGGTGGCCGGTGTAGGGCGTTCCATGTGGTGGCCGGTGTAGGGCGGTCCCTGTGGTGGCCGGTGTAGGGCGGTCCCTGTGGTGGCCGGTGTAGGGTGATCCCTGTGGTGGCCGGTGTAGGGCGGTCCCTGTGGTGGCCGGTGTAGGGCGTTCCATGTGGTGGCCGGTGTAGGGCGGTCCCTGTGGTGGCCGGTGTAGGGTGGTCCATGTGGTGGCCGGTGTAGGGTGGTCCATGTGGTGGCCGGTGTAGGGTGATCCCTGTGGTGGCCGGTGTAGGGCGGTCTCTGTGGTGACCGGTGTAGGGTAGTCCCTGTGGTGGCCGGTGTAGGGTGGTCCCTGTGGTGTCCGGTGTAGGGTGGTCCCTGTGGTGGCCGGTGTAGGGCGGTCCCTGTGGTGTCCGGTGTAGGGTGGTCCCTGTGGTGGCCGGTGTAGGGTGGTCCCTGTGGTGGCCGGTGTAGGGTGGTCCCTGTGGTGGCCGGTGTAGGGTGATTCCTGTGGTGGCCGGTGTAGGGTGATCCCTGTGGTTGCCGGTGTAGGGTGATCCCTGTGGTGGCCGGTGTAGGGCGGTCCCTGTGGTGGCCGGTGTAGGGCGGTCCCTGTGGTGGCCGGTGTAGGGTGGTCCCTGTGGTGGCCGGTGTAGGGTGGTCAATGTGGTGGCCGGTGTACGGTGGTCCGTGTGGTGGCCGGTGTAGGGCGATCCCTGTGGTGGCCGGTGTAGGGCGTTCCATGTGGTGGCCGGTGTAGGGTGGTCCATGTGGTGGCCGGTGTAGGGTGATCCCTGTGGTGGCCGGTGTAGGGTGGTCCCTGTGGTGGCCGGTGTAGGGCGGTCCCTGTGGTGGCCGGTGTGGGGCGGTCCCTGTGGTGGCCGGTGTAGGGTGGTCCCTGTGGTGGCCAGTGTAGGGTGGTCAATGTGGTGGCCGGTGTAGGGCGGTCCCTGTGGTGGCCGGTGTAGGGTGGTTCCTGTGGTGGCCGGTGTAGGGCGGTCCCTGTGGTGGCCGGTGTAGGGTGGTCCCTGTGGTGGCCGGTGTAGGGTGATCCCTGTGGTGGCCGGTGTAGGGCGGTCCCTGTGGTGGCCGGTGTAGGGTGGTTCCTGTGGTGGCCGGTGTAGGGCGGTCCCTGTGGTGGCCGGTGTAGGGTGGTTCCTGTGGTGGCCGGTGTAGGGCGGTCCCTGTGGTGGCCGGTGTAGGGTGGTCCCTGTGGTGGCCGGTGTAGGGTGATCCCTGTGGTGGCCGGTGTAGGGCGGTCCCTGTGGTGTCCGGTGTAGGGCGGTCCCTGTGGTGGCCGGTGTAGGGCGATCCCTGTGGTGGCCGGTGTAGGGCGATCCCTGTGGTGGCTGGTGTAGGGCGGTCCATGTGGTGGCCGGTGTAGGGTGATCCCTGTGGTGGCCGGTGTGGGGCGATCCCTGTGGTGGCCGGTGTAGGGCGGTCCCTGTGGTGGCCGGTGTAGGGCGATCCCTGTGGTGGCCGGTGTAGGGCGTTCCATGTGGTGGCCGGTGTAGGGCGGTCCCTGTGGTGGCCGGTGTAGGGCGATCTCTGTGGTGGCCGGTGTAGGGCGTTCCATGTGGTGGCCGGTGTAGGGCGGTCCCTGTGGTGGCCGGTGTAGGGTGGTCCATGTAGTGGCCGGTGTGGGGTGGTCCATGTGGTGGCCGGTGTAGGGTGATCCCTGTGGTGGCCGGTGTAGGGCGATCCCTGTGGTGGCTGGTGTAGGGCGGTCTCTGTGGTGTCCGGTGTAGGGCGGTCCCTGTGGTGGCTGGTGTGGGGCGGTCCCTGTGGTGGCCGGTGTAGGGCGATCCCTGTGGCGGCCGGTGTAAGGCGGTCCCTGTGGTGGCCGGTGTAGGGTGATCCCTGTGGTGACCGGTGTAGGGCGATCCCTGTGATGGCCGGTGTAGGGCGTTCCATGTGGTGGCCGGTGTAGGGTGGTCCCTGTGGTGGCCGGTGTAGGGTGATCCCTGTGGTGGCCGGTGTAGGGTGGTCCCTGTGGTGTCCGGTGTAGGGCGGTCCCTGTGGTGGCCGGTGTAGGGCGATCCCTGTGGTGGCCGGTGTAGGGCGATCCCTGTGGTGGCCGGTGTAGGGCGGTCCATGTGGTGGCCGGTGTAGGGTGATCCCTGTGGTGGCCGGTGTGGGGCGATCCCTGTGGTGGCCGGTGTAGGGCGGTCCCTGTGGTGGCCGGTGTAGGGCGATCCCTGTGGTGGCCGGTGTAGGGCCTTCCATCTGGTGGCCGGTGTAGGGCGGTCCCTGTGGTGGCCGGTGTTGGGCGATCCCTGTGGTGGCCGGTGTAGGGCGTTTCATGTGGTGGCCGGTGTAGGGCGGTCCCTGTGGTGGCCGGTGCAGGGCGTTCCATGTGGTGGCCGGTGTAGGGCGGTCCCTGTGGTGGCCGGTGTAGGGCGGTCCCTGTGGTGGCCGGTGTAGGGTGGTCCATGTGGTGGCCGGTGTAGGGTGGTCCATGTGGTGGCCGGTGTAGGGCGATCCCTGTGGTGGCCGGTGTAGGGCGGTCCATGTGGTGGCCGGTGTAGGGCGATCCCTGTGGTGTCCGGTGTAGGGCGGTCCCTGTGGTGGCCGGTGTAGGGTGGTCAATGTGGTGGCCGGTGTAGGGTGGTCAATGTGGTGGCCGGTGTAGGGTGGTCCCTGTGGTGACCGGTGTAGGGCGGTCCCTGAGGTGACCGGTGTAGGGCGGTCCCTGTGATGTCCGGTGTAGGGTGGTCCCTGTGGTGGCCGGTGTAGGGTAGTCCCTGTGGTGGCCGGTGTAGGGTGGTCCCTGTGGTGGCCGGTGTAGGGTGGTCAATGTGGTGGCCGGTGTAGAGTGGTCCCTGTGGTGACCGGTGTAGGGTGGTCCCTGTGGTGACCGGTGTAGGGCGGTTCCTGTGGTGTCCGATGTAGGGTGGTCCCTGTGGTGACCGGTGTAGGGCGATCCCTGTGGTGGCTGGTGTAGGGCGGTCTCTGTGGTGTCCGGTGTAGGGCGGTCCCTGTGGTGGCTGGTGTGGGGCGGTCCCTGTGGTGGCCGGTGTAGGGGGATCCCTGTCGTGACCGGTGTGGGGCGATCCCTGTGGTGGCCGGTGTAGGGTGATCCCTGTGGTGGCCGGTGTAGGGCGATCCCTGTGGTGGCCGGTGGCACTCTGCCATCCTACAGTGACCCCTTTACATGTTTGTCTCAGTGCACGTACAGGCGGCACTCTGCCAGCCTACAGTGACCCCTTTACATGTTTGTCTCAGTGCACGTACAGGCGGCACTCTGCCAGCCTACAGTGACCACGTTACATGTTTGTTTCAGTGCATGTACAGGCGGCACTCTGCCAGCCTACAGTGACCACGTTACATGTTTGTCTCAGTGCACGTACAGGCGGCACTCTGCCAGCCTACAGTGACCTCTTTACATGTTTGTCTCAGTGAACGTACAGGAGGCACTCTGCCAGCCTACAGTGACCACGTTACATGTTTGTCTCAGTGCACGTACAGGCGGCACTCTGCCAGCCTACAGTGACCACGTTACATGTTTGTCTCAGTGCACGTACAGGCGGCACTCTGCCAGCCTACAGTGACCTCTTTACATGTTTGTCTCAGTGCACGTACAGGCGGCACTCTGCCAGCCTACAGTGACCACGTTACATGTTTGTCTCAGTGCACGTACAGGCGGCACTCTGCCAGCCTACAGTGACCTCTTGACATGTTTGTCTCAGTGCACGTACAGGCGGCACTCTGCCAGCCTACAGTGATCACGTTACATGTTTGTCTCAGTGCACATACAGGAGGCACTCTGCCAGCCTACAGTGACCACGTTACATGTTTGTCTCAGTGCACGTACAGGCGGCACTCTGCCAGCCTACAGTGCCCTCTTTACATGTCTGTCTCAGTGCACGTACAGGCGGCACTCTGCCAGCCTACAGTGACCCCTTTACCCGTTTGTCACAGTGGGCGTACAGGCGGCATTCTGCCAGCCTACAGTGACCCCTTTACCCGTTTGTCGCAGTGGGCGTACAGGCGGCACTCTGCCATCCTACAGTGACCCCTTTACCCGTTTGTCGCAGTGGGCGTACAGGCGGCACTCTGCCAGCCTACAGTGACCCCTTTACCTGTTTGTCACAGTGGGCGTACAGGCGGCACTCTGCCAGCCTACAGTGACCCCTTTACCCGTTTCTCGCAGTGGGCGTACAGGCGGCACTCCGCCATCCTACACTGACCCCTTTACCCGTTTGTTGCAGTGGGCGTACAGGCGGCACTCTGCCAGCCTACAGTAACCCCTGTACCCGTTTGTCGCAGTGGGCGTACAGGCGGCACTCTGCCAGCCTACAGTGACCGCGTTACATGTTTGTCTCAGTGCACGAACAGGCGGCACTCTGCCAGCCTACAGTGACCTCTTTACATGTTTGTCTCAGTGCACGTACAGGCGGCACTCTGCCAGCCTACAGTGACCACGTTACATGTTTATCTCAGTGCACGTACAGGCGGCACTCTGCCAGCCTACAGTGACCTCTTTACATGTTTGTCTCAGTGCACGTACAGGCGGCACTCTGCCAGCCTACAGTGACCTCTTTACATGTCTGTCTCAGTGCACGTACAGGCGGCACTCTGCCATCCTACAGTGACCCCTGTACCCGTTTGTCGCAGTGGGCGTACAGGCGGCACTCTGCCAGCCTACAGTGACCCTTTTACCCGTTTGTCGCAGTGGGCGTACAGGCGGCACTCTGCCAGCCTACAGTGACCCCTTTACCTCTTTGTCTTACAGAACGCCTTGAGTCAGAGTGATAAGGCCCACTACGAATGCAAGAGCTTCACGTGGATGCCGCCGGCCAATGGCACGGAAGACATCAGATTCCAGTCAGTCCACATCGATACGCCTTCGCTATTCATTGTCATTTGTGTGGTTTTATGGAAGATATATATGGTACTCTGTTGTATCAATTAGATTTTATGTCAGAACTCGGTTTGTGAAACTTTACTATTTGTATCATATCTGTAATGTATCTATCAAACTGTATATTAACTAGTATCATATTTACCCCCGCCTCAAAATGGATGAAACTACTGAGTTCACATGCACTGGTATGTTTTGTACCATTTGACATGGCATAAATCAGTCATTTTAATGTTTAATGTATATCCTTTTTTTGGGGGCTTACTCAGGATGACAATTGTCCACGAGACTGACGAGTTCTGGTTCGAAGTGATGTCCACCAGCCTGGCCTACAACGCCAACTGCATGGCCGCGTCTGTGGCTCCCACCTGCCCCACCACATCGGGAGTGACCCCCCTGAGGACGGCGTCCTGGCTCACCCTCCTCACCACAGCCTTCGTAGCCATGCTGCTGCTAGCCAATCGGCTATAACTTCTCATAGGAGTTGTAATATCATCATCAGAAGTTCACGCTTGCTAAGCTTTTGTAGATCTTGCCTGAAATGTGATTTCATTATCACAGCGTTTTTTTCGCATGAAACACATGCTGAAGTAACGTATCGTTATAGTGCGTGTAGCGCCGTGGTCTGGCCGGGTTAGTGGTACGGTCAGTAGTCTTGGTTTGAAGGTACTCTACGCGTCTGCACCAAGTCAAAGTCCCACGCTATGAGGCTCCGAGGCTTTTATGAGCCAATGAACGAGCGTTATTTACGTATATGCGGACTTTATCAGTCCATTAATTTGTCAGCGAATTTACATCAACGCGGACTGGCCTCTTTGGTCGATATATATATGTTAGACAGTCCTGGACACATCAACCTGGAGGGTCACATGCCACCATTTTCTTCATCTAATTCCATTATGCATTTATTCTAGATACGCCAGCGTCTGATTTACTATGAAGCTAGCCTTTGTTTCAAGTAGGTTGTAGATGAGCATGAATTTTGGACTCATTACAAGGAAGCGGAAAAAAATTATGCATATTTTTGCTGGTGTTTATAGACATGTCTACTGCATTGATATCATAACTACTTGACAAGTAACTCACGGGCACAGCTATCTGCGTCAGAGACTTTAGATTCCAAACATCTGCTTTACATATTATACGAGGTAATCATTAATGCTTATGCTATGCCCTAACATATGTAAAAAAAGCATATTGATTCATTAGAAGATGTAATTGTACATCTGCCCCAAGGCGGTGTAGGCATGAGTGGGTAATGTCGATAGCCGCCATTGCTCACGGAATCACGCCGCCTCACCTGCTCTGTAGCCCTACGCCGGTCACCTTATTGCTCAGCTCAAGGTGCGACGTTCTGCAGACTTTGTAGAAGTAAATTTACGCCTGTAATTATATTAAGGGTTTAACTTTACGCCGTTAAAGGAGAAAATAAAGAAGAACAGATGCTTGAATT
Source organism: Arenicola marina (assembly GCA_964019135.1). NCBI lineage: Eukaryota > Metazoa > Annelida > Polychaeta > Arenicolidae > Arenicola > Arenicola marina. Next base: position 22,608,457 of record OZ025249.1, read on the forward strand.
CAGTTTTTTGTTATTCGTCTTGGCTTCAAGGTCACGTGACCTGATTACACGGGGCGCCATAAAAAAACACGTGACGCGGCAAGACTGTGTTCACTCAAGGTGTTATAATAAGCTCTTGCAGTATAAGTGAAAGGATGTGTTTTTCGTGGTTAAGGACGTCGGAGAAGGTCGGAGAGCCGGGAAAGGAAACTCCCATCATTTGCACAGTGTTTCTCTATATGTCGGTGTGAATGAGTTCAGATTTATAGGCGAATGTAACACATTTATTTGCAAGCTTGACTTTGTAATATAACGACATTTATTAGATCTTACTACTGCATGGAAAGCAATGTAACGCTTTTGCCTGGTAACATTGTATTCACAGAAATATGTCGCTTGGTTTAATATTTTCTGAACAAGGCGAACTAGACCAGCCTACGGATAACCTTAGATCTCAACGTTTAAGCTTATGTGTGTCTTTGACTAAGATAATAATGCTACAAAAATTGAAAGGAGAAGGTGCAGCGTCAATAAAGTCACGCCCTGTCCTTGTCCCAGATGCAGCTTCGATTGGTCGATTACGATACGTCACGTGACTTATGGCAAAGTCTTGGGATAGAGGTGGTTGTGACTTGAAAGAACTCTTCATATGGTTTTGTTTGCCATCAAATCGTTTTTATTTATTTTAATATGAGTGGCATTTAATACAAGGCATGATATACATACAAATAAATTAAGCTTCACAGAGCTAACTATTTACAAAAATACACATCAAAACTTCTTTACGAAAAAATGTCACTGAACATAAGGATGAAGCCTACCTTGAAAATGTTGACATTGGATTTCGTTTACATTTCCATCAAAATGCAGAAACGAGAAATTCAGTATGGTGCTACATTTCTATTGTCTGACAATGAATGCACCGTAACATTATAATGACTATACAATAAATAGACGATAGAACAATTGAGTTTGCATATTGAGTTCCTTGATAAGTAATTCATCCGTTTATACACTGACAATTGACCCCCCCACCTCCCCTCCCTCCTGCTACATTCCACACAATGCAGTCTATTTTGCCACCTCAAGTTGATAACTGCATTCGCGTGTCTCCTCCGATGGCATCAGGAGAGTGGGGGAGGCTGTATTTTTACTGCTTTTATCGAAGCCCATATCCCCCGACCCCCCCAGCCCCCCAAAGTCCTGGATTCGCTCCCGAAGGACATCGGGGTAAGGGTCTCGGTCAATGTACGTGAAGGCTCATGTGATCTAATAAAGTCGCACCCTATAGACCAGTCTCATCACCGAACGTCATGGCTAGCTCCAGTGTGACGTCATCAGGAGTCTGGCCCGCCGTAGTTGTCACGTGATCTACAGTAGTTTCATCCGTGACGCTGGTCACGTGATTCTGAGTAGTATCGAGCTCGGTAAGAGCGTGAGTGGATGTTCCGCTAGAGGCGCTAGCTGTTGGGGTTGTCGTCATCTCTACTTCCGTCGCCGTGGAGCCGGACTCCGATACAGTCGCAGAGGACACAAAGCCGATGGTGGTGTCATCCGTCCACGTGGCGCCATCACTGAGACTCGTGGCAGACGACTCCATATTATCGCTCAACGTTACCGTGGAATAATCTGCCGCATAGGTCGTATTGGATGTCGTGACGTTATCATCGGGTGGTAACCCTGTCGTTGATTGGTCCAAACTCAGGTCGTCTGTGATGCAGTACAGGGTGACGTCACGGCCCATGTCGCCGCGGAAACAGGATATCCGGAAGATGGCGGCCTCGCTCCAGTAGCCGCCCCGCTCGGGGATAGCTCGTATTTCAAGGTCAAGGTCGCTCGGGATTTGGGGAAGCCACAGAACAGTCGTGGTTTTGTTGGTCTCAATTACCTGCCAAAGTCAAGAACGTTTATTTTAATTTAGAGTTTGCATCTTGATAATAGATTGAGAGTTGTTTTCTTTGTTTTAAAATTAGACCTGACGTCGGCGTGGATGCCGGCGGCAATATTTCAAAGCACATTATTGGTGGTTTTTAACACCAATAATCATAACTGATGACTGTCCTGTCATGTAAGAGCTGACATAGCCTGAATCCAAAATGTGTATGCAGGCAACGCGTCTTCAACTGTCAAACACCATAATTACCATATTATCACGTTCGGGACGATATGCCCAACACTAGAGCGCGAACTGCATACATATACACTTACTGTACACTTTGTCCAGGCCTTGTTTTGCGAACGTTTCTAGCCAATGATTAATAACAAGTATTCACATTAAATTTGTAAAGCTGTTAGAAAAGATAAAAGATTGATGGCATTTAGCCCTTGTCGTCAGTTCATCTTGACGGCCACAGCGAGCAGTCGATACCTACATGGGTACATACAGCCGTAGCTCCATAGGCGCATTTACCTTCATTATAAACCCTTTCTGCCGTAGCTCCATAGGCGCATTTACTTTCATTATAAACCCTTTCTGCCGTAGCTCCATAGGCGCATTTACCTTCATTATAAACCCTTTCTGCCGTAGCTCCATAGGCGCATTTACCTTCATTATAAACCATTTCTGCCGGAGCTCCATAGGCGCATTTACCTTCATTATAAACCCTTTCTGCCGTAGCTCCATAGGCGCATTTACTTTCATTATAAACCCTTTCTGCCGTAGCTCCATAGGCGCATTTACCTTCATTATAAACCCTTTCTGCCGTAGCTCCATAGGCGCATTTACCTTCATTATAAACCCTTTCTGCCGTAGCTCCATAGGCGCATTTACCTTCATTATAAACCCTTTCTGCCGTAGCTCCATAGGCGCATTTACCTTCATTATAAACCCTTTCCGCCGTAGCTCCATAGGCGTATTTACCTTCATTATAAACTCTTTCTGCCATAGCTCCATATGCTGCCTTACCTTCATTAGATTATCTCCGCCAATAGGGAGCGTTCCATCGGACTGGGCTGAAGATGTGACCTTGACCTGGCAGAGCAGACTGAGTCTACCCTGTATCATGTCCGGCGCTGACCACGTGATCTCTATGGCTGCTGGCGTGGCGCCTATATCATCCGAGCTTCCGATGTGGTCCACGGGAGACGCGCTTAATTGCGTGACCGGATCCGGCTTAACTGCAGAACAGGAAATACGATAATATAAGTATAGAAAAACTTGATAATGTCGTCTAGCCCTGATGCATAGCCCTCACGACCTCAACCCTAACGGGCCCTAACGGGGGTGTAAGGCTTTTGCCTATAAGCTTGCTGTTGGAAGGGTCAAGTTTACTGGGCTAAATGTCGTTCAACAGGCGCAGGGCAGAGTTATGGAGCATGCGTCCTAGCGTATCCAAACTCATCAAGCTCCAGCACAGAGTCAGTCCTGACTTACCTATTCTATTGGCGTCAATCCAGACCAGGATCTGTCCTGACTTACCAATTGTATTGGTGTCAATCCAGACGAGGGTGGACCAGGCTCTGCCCTGACTTACCTATTGTCTTGGTGTCAATCCAGACAGGGGTGGACCAGGAGTTGCCGTAAGAGTTCTTGGCTCCGACCACTATCATGTAGATCATGCCATCCCGGAAGCTGTCAAGGCCGTCTGGGGTCCGCCACTGACACTGGTTGGGACCCACCGGATGGGGACAGAGGTAGAACGAGCGAGAGCGGCTGGAAAAGTCATAACGCAATCGTTCAAACATGCTGCTAACTGACAGAGCAATCATAACGCCGTCGTTAGAACATGCTGCTAACTGGCAGAGCAATCATAACGCCGTCGTTAAACATGCTGCTAACTGGCAGAGCAATCATAACGCCGTCGTTAAACCATGCTGCTAACTGGCAGAGCAATCATAACGCCGTCGTTAAACCATGCTGCTAACTGGCGGAGCAATCATAACGCCGTCGTTAAAAAAATGCTGCTAACTGGCAGAGCAATCATAAAGCCGTCGTTAAACCATGCTGCTAACTGGCAGAGCGATCATAACGCCGTCGTTAACACATGCTGCTAACTGGCAGAGCAATCATAACGCCGTCGTTAAACCATGCTACTGACTGGCAGAGCAATCATAACGCCGTCTTTAAAACATGCTACTGACTGGCAGAGCAATCATAACGCCGTCGTTAAAACATGCTGCTAACTGGCAGAGCAATCATAACGCCGTCGTTAAACCATGTTGATAACAGAGGAAGTCGTCATAACTCCGTTGATAAGCCGGTTAGTTACCGCAAAAATTGTCAAATCAATGTGCATACTAATCACAAATACTGTTAAAAACTGGTTTAACCTGAAATTTTACCAATCGTATCTGCATTGTCTTCTTATTGGAAATAAACGCATTTTATAAAAAAATAAATAAAATAAATAAAAACAACAACAACAACAACTTGATGGTAGTACCTTTAACCCAAATAATAGCATCCACCCCACTCCCTGTAACAACCCCTAACCTCACCCTCAGCACCACTTTACCCGCTTCCGGAACGAGGCAGCGCAGGTAATTAACTTACAATATGGACCAATAGAGCGTCCACGTGGTGTCCTCGGTCCGTGGCGATCCGGGCTGCATCCCCGTGTCCCACGTGCAGTGCATGTTGCGCCATCCCTCGGAGATGCACGTGATGTTTTCGGGCGTGGGGGGAACGGCTGGGGACAAAACAACGTTACATAGCATCACGGTCCTAGTATGTGATCATCCCACAAAGATCATCACACCACACCCTGACGCATGCGTCTGATACGTTTAAGCCCCCCCCCCCCTCTCAACCCACATTCGCCTGTGTTTTAGCCGATGTGGGATATCGTAGCGAGGCTATTTGCCTAATGAGTGAGTATAGTTTAAAACTATCCTGAGAATCCTGAGAATATTCCGCTGTGAAATCTCCAAAAAAACGCCACCCACTCTTTTAATGTATTGAAGACGTGACGAGGTCAAAGGGAGCGACAGAATCGAGACCTAGGGAAATTCGGGCAAACGCAATATAGGACACAAAATAAGAGCCTTGAGACACACGCTGGTTCGCGGCACTTCATGAACAATGACATAGATCAGGTAACCGTCGCAATACAAAAAAATACAAATGAAGTCCACATATTGTTATCTTGCAGCAGAGCAGCTGAGGATAAGATGCTGGATGACCAGACCGGATATTAGTAAGTAGAAGTTTGGCACCACTCTGCCAGCAGAGGGAGCTCGTTCCTCACATCACTTCTGCCCCACATAACCTCACAGTTGGCCTAAACGGTGCTGGGGTCACGAATGGTTTTAGAATTTTTTTTTGGATTTTGCATTTACGATGCAGAATTTCAAAATTATAGACATACGATGCCAATGAAAGAGATAAGAGAAACATTTATTCAAAATATACGGGGTCAAAGTTTAAAGGGCTTCACGCCTTTGTCCTCGATCAAACTCGAAAACCTTTCGATAAGTTTGCGATAAGTTTCGCGCATGAAACATAATTATCAGTGGCGGATCCAGCGGGGGAGCTACTGCGACTATAGCCCCCAACCCCACCCCCTGGTCAAGCCGCAGAAGCCCCACCACCGACAGGTTTAGCCCCCGAACATCAAGAAGCCTATCCCTGCCCACGAGCAGAAACCCGATGCTGAAAAAGGGCCAGTGCCCACCTTGCGCCCCCCCCCCCACCCCGCTTCCGTCGCCTATGCACTGTAATCTCAAAATTCAAGCCCCCCCCTCCCACCCACCCCATAAAGTCTGGATCCGCCCCTGATTATGATGCTTAAATTTGACGTGAGGCAGCCGGAGACAGTCTCTTCCCCAGCCGGAAATAGTCTCTTCCCCAGGCGGGGAGTACACCTGGCAAGCGTGAGGTCGCGCACCACAGACTAGAGGCAGAGAGACCCTAGCGTAAGCCGGGAGACGGGTAGGCTGGGAACCAGCCTAGAGCTGCTCGCAGCATACTAGGCCGGTAACTAGTAATTTTTAAGCCTCCGTGATTGGTCGAGCGCAGTTGTCGTGCAGATGCTATGGCAAGCCAAAATGAATTTTCATATCTTTAAGAAATTAACCGTAAAATTGTTGTATACATGTCTTTACATGAGTTGGACAAATGTTCTATTATTTAAAAACATATTACAATGTGAAGTAAATTGGATAATAATTTGGATTTCACATAGAGAGGCATTGAATTTGTTTGCCGGGAAGAGGATATTTTGGCAAATATTATACGAAGCTGATGTCGTCCTCGTCGTCATTACTGGTTATAATTGTGTTGACGAAACGGAAACATTGCCTATATTCCGTGATAGTTCAGCGGCTAAACGACAAATTATGTCTAGTTGTGCATTTGGTGGTAAAAGCATGAAAGTTAGCACACTTGTCCTTAATATCCTTGTATTTAAATTTAGCTAATGTCAAGTCGACTTTACCCCTGGCGGCTTTGGACGGGCAAAACTACCCAAAAAAAGCTCAATATTTCGCGAATCGACGATCGAACTAATATTTTATGTTTATGCATAGGTTTTCGGGGTCGCTGAATTAAACAGAAGATATTTGTGTGTATCTAGGTGCAACGCATCCTCTAGTTCCACGATGGCGGACAAAGGCCAGCAAACAGGCTCAATATCTTAAAAACTAAGAGGTGCAGGGTCCTTATATAGGGAAATGGCTCATGCGTTGTTCTTGAATATCCAGTGAGGACTTATTTTACCTTTGCTTACACAAAAACCTATGTACAATTCGGTAATACTCCATGTGTTTAATGGTCAGCTAGAAAAGGTCTAAAACACACGTTCATTATTGAAATGTAGTATTGCAAAGGAGGGAAGACGGACGCGCACGCACGTACAAACGTATGTAACTGTTTTCTTTCTTTTTCATAATTTAAAACACGTGGTAAGGCGTCTGACACCTACCCGCAATCTCGAACTTGATCATGTTCATACTGTCTCCTCTCCGCAAGGTCTCACGATCAGTTGCATTCATCAGTCGATTAAATTCCACTTTGGCTTTCCATAGTTTCGAGATCAGACCCCCGTCTTATAAGTCAGCATATGTCGTAATTAGATATTTCCTTAGATAAATTACAATGCGAGGTTTCGTGAAGGTACATAGAAACACTTATGAGGTACAGTATGGGAACATGTTATGTTTTTTAAATTTGGCGACTAAGGACTGGAGGATACCCGTTACCAGCGGTCTGTTTCGGACAGGCAGGCTGGTTCCCAGCGAAGGAGACGGGAGGCCGGTTTGGCATGTGTAAGTGTAAGCTGGTACCGCCGCTTTAACGTTGGAGCGCGAATGCAGCCCGGGAACCAGTGTTGCGTGTCGAGTGTTAAATTTTGCCTGAAGTTGGCACCGCCTATGATATACTCATAAGGTTGTGTTGATTAAGTGCCCGGGTAAGTGACGGTCGATCAGGGTCGCGGCACCAAGCTACCTTAGGCTTGCACATTGTAAGCTGTGGCCTGACTTGAAATATTAGTGGATTATGCACGTGATGTACGATATAAATTAAGTATGTCACAATATACAGACTGCCAATCAGTAAACTTGGACCTTAAGGTTGCATATCGAGCTCTTTCCATCCAAAACTAAGCCCAGGCGACATTTATATCAAAATGTGCATAAAACAATGCTCTTTCCCGCCAAAACTAAGCCCAGGCGACATTTATATCAAAATGTGCAGAAAACTCGATTGGTTCATTCCGTAAATTCAGAAACCTTATCAACATCGCGGTTTCGGCTGTGATCTGGCAAAGGTGTCTATCCCGGGACACCGCGAAACTTTGTCGTGGAACTGCTACTCATAAAAAAGCATCGCGAAGCACACAAACTGATGACGTTGGGGTAAATTGATATCACGGGCAAGGCTATATAAAGATTTTTTTTCAAAGATACTCTATTTGCTAGTCTGGCATGGGTGGAGTATAGACAAGAAATCTTGAAGATTCAAGGACTCATTCTTATTTGTATTTTGACGTCTTTAGTTTTGGCGGGAAAGAGCTCGATATGCAACGTTAATTTAAGCAATTGAAAAATATAAATGCAAAATATGTTTTTATACACACAAAAACGCCCCCCGCCCCCTATATATATACGTATAGGCAAAATCTGACTTCAATATATGGTCCCATACAGTTCATGTCACCACGCAAACAGTCCACACCAATGCACTCATTCCGGAATAATCAAAGGACCGCTATTTTAGTTTACTGTTCATCTGTAATTACATTGATTTGTATTTAATTGGACCGCCATTTCACAAATTCTATGTTTCTGCTACATCACGTCATGACCTACCTTGGGGTAGTTCTGCAGCCTGAGCGAGGCACGCACTCAGACCGAGAAGAAGACAGACCCTCAGAGTCGCAGTGCTTGAGAAATACATGTTCGCTTGGTGAGACAACTATGGATGTCGTGTGTGACAGCTCGCTTGGCTTGGCAGTGGCAGCCCCACGGCCACGGGGACTGCTTTTATACACGTGTCCCCCTTGAAATGATATATGGCGGATGTGGTAGGGAGTGGCGCCCTTCGGGGTGCCCAGGAAACAGACTCCGGACCAACGGGAGGCCACCATTGCTTCTTTCCTCTTCCTCTCAAATTCCCCGCCACGCTTTCTTTCGAAATGACGACGCTCAGCGGCAGACAGACAGACGTGTGCCCTGCGAGTGTATGGTAAAGGTTTTACAGAGGGTATGTACCCGGGGGGTATGTACACCTGGTGATCTATCACGCTTGGTGACCAAGGGTGACAGAACACTGCCTCTGTTTTTTAATTGCACTGTTACCGGGGACACTAGAACTCCAAGGCGTAAGTTGAATTCGTCGGAATTCGCTTGAAAGGCGTCTTCGCGTGAACCTTTCAAAGAATTGCTGACGCTTTCACTGGAAGCCCCGGAAGCCCTACCGAGAGAGAGCGATAGGACCGGCCAGTGACTACTGACAGAAGAGCATCGCTGGTGGGAGCGGGGTGGGAGGGGGTGGAGGGAGGTGTGGTGGGGGGGGGGGGGTAGGCGGACCGGGTCGGGGCGAGCAGGTGTCTGTTGGGTTTTTTTGGGCGGGGCATGACGTCCACAACCCGTCCACTGTGAGGAAACGGACCAATTAATAGTAGGTGGAGGGTGGATTGGGCGGGGGAGGGGGTGCTGGTGGATGCTGGGATCGTGGGGGGATCGGAGGGTGGAGTTACACTTGGCGGCTTGGGCCCACGCAGTAACCTCACTCCCAGTGTCCGGCCCCTGCTCCCGGATTATAGGAACAGATTACGCTGTCATGTGTACATATGGACGAACATATGACCTATATATCGCGATAATAATCTAGATATCGTTACTGCGTCAGAGGCTTCACGATGTTACGACATGTAAACATGTAAACATGCAAACCGGCTGGGGCCATATGAACTAATCTTTCGATTAGTCGTACAATCAAATCTTAAGGTCGATGACTTTTCTTTAGAAACTGACCACCGTGGGGAGAACCACGCTGTCCAGAGGGAAGAATTGCGGAAGTGTAGCTAATGGTTGGTTTATTGTCGTATATAAGGCCATTATAATTGGCCCATATAACAAAAAAAGGTGTCATATTTCACCTCGTGGAGATGGAGATGGATTGGACTTAGCCCCAATTCTGTGGCTGTAGGACGGGCCAAATCCCGTGCTGCAGCCACAGAACTGGGGCTAGATTGGACTAACGTTATGATGAACGACAGTCGAGTTATCCGATGCGCGGTTAGCCCCAGTTCTGTGAATGTAGGACAGGCACAAATCTGACAGGGCCCGTTTACAGCCACAGAGCCAACCAAGTGTTTTACCCCTGAAGGCCTTGGTAGCACCGTTGATATCTTTCAACAGACTCGATGTTTCATGACATGTCTATCTTTTCCCACACAACAAACTTCGAATCGCCCGCCTCTTGCCGCTCGCTGAAGTATACATTTCCTTATTTTCATGCAGATTATCAAATGATCAAGACCACCCCCACCCCCACCCCCTTTGTTCCAGCAGATCCTCCGTTTAAATAAATGGGGCCGCTTCGATAGCTCAGTTCGTTAGAGCGCTTGTATTTAGTGTTCTCTCCTCATGAGAGCCGAACGGCACGTGGATCGGCAGTTCGAGCCCCGCTGTGGCCATGTCTGTGTGGCCGCAGGATAAAGATCCCATGTCCTTCACCTCAAAGAGTAGGGGGTTACCCCCGGGGACATGGCTCCACTCTCCCTTCCTTCTCCCATTGACGCGATATGACCAAAAGTGGTTAAAGCGTCCTGATGATGTATACAAGCAACCAGCCGTTTAACCATTTTTTTTACGCCCCGCCCAATTTGTTCTCTTATAATACTGGTCCTGCCACTATATTATTACAAAGAATGCCGAGGACGTATATTGTCCCAGGACTAATGTCCAAGTCAAAGTTATTTTACCAAGTATTTACCGAAATACAAACGCTCAATGTAACAAGTAGTAGTATACTTGAGCTAAGACCTTTAGGTCGTTGGCACAGGAGCTTCCCAGTAATCCGATGTTCAGATATGCAACGTATTAAGATGTAGTAACAGCCAAATGCACACAGAAATATATAGATGTATACGTCAACACGTTAGCTACGATAAAGCCGAAAATAACGCAAGCTTGGCTGAGTAACCGTTGGCAGAATTATATATATATATATGCTATATGAAGGGGTCTTCCCGGGGTGGCGGGTTGGGCGAGGGACGGCCGGGGACTCGTGGGTATGTCGTGGACGTTGGCCGGCATGGTATAATATTACAATTATTCTACTGGGGACTGTCTACAGGCTTAAAAACAAATCCTGCCTCTCAAAATATCACAGGATCGAAGAAGGAGGGGGGTGATGGGGCGGGGGGGGGGGGGTGCGTATAGTTCAAGGATAAGGATATCCTTGTCATTCTGGTCCTTCCGTCCCCTCAATAAGTAATCTGGGGCCGGTTGCACCAAGCGGTCGTAAAATTTACGCCGGTCGTATCGTGGTCGTATACGGTACGCCCTCCATACGTCGGTTGCACGACGTGGTCGCAAATCGAACGCGGTCGCAAAAGGGGGCGTAAATATACGACCACTAGGGGGTAGGCGTACCGTGGTCGTATATCGGTAAAGCCACCAAGGCCATCTCATTTCTTTGTTTAAACACAATATTTACATGAGTAAATATTTTCAAGGTTAACTTGTATCATTTGTGCATCGACTAAAGCACATTTAAAGAATTATTTCAAATATGAATATATTGTGAAATTATTTTTCGGGACTATTTATGCAACTTTTATTTCCTTATTTTGTTGTGCACAATTTAACAAATACTCAATGTTATTGGTTGAACAATCCTTCCTTTGGTATTACTCTACAGCACTGAGACAGCAATATATCACTCGTACAGGGTGCAGTTTCATTACAACAGCAGCCACAGTACGAAATTAAAGCAGTATTTTACTAATTTATTGAATATCTATGCCAGTAGTGTCCATGAGTCATCAATAGATAGATGTTTTACATAAAAAGGGTTTCCACCAATGGTGCAGTATTGTCATTAAAAGCAAGTTTTAGCGTCAATACCATAAGATATTGTAGTCTTTGGGGATGGTGCATATAATGACCAGCTACAAACAACAGTTTTTGTGTATTAAATCAACAGGATTGTTCAATGACCCCATCTTCATGTAAGTTATAGTTTTATAGTTTGAAGTAAATAAATACGTCTTACTTGCTTAAAATGCCACTGTTACGGGAGCGTGAAAGTGAGTGCTAAAAGGCTCTTTTGCGCCCCCAATCTGGCAACGGTAGTTCTTTGACTTTAATAAATGAGTTTGCACCGATGTGGTACCGTCTCCTGTGCGGGAACTGTGCCCCTGCGAACGACACGGAGTCAGTGTGATGACAGACATGACACATTCGGCTGGCGGGCGTAAAGCAAGGACGTACGTGCGACCGCCTAAATTTTGGTTGGTGCAACCGACGTTAGCTCACGGGCGTAGAGAGGGCGGTGATACGTCCGGCGTTTGTACGTCCGGCGTTTCAGATTTGCGACCACCGTTTGCGACCGCTTGGTGCAACCGGCCCCTGGTGAAGGGAAGGGTAGTGAAGACGGAAGGAAGGCCGCCCAGGTGGCGGGGTGGTGGGGGGTGGGGGGGGGGGAGGGGGCCAGGTGCGGATGTGGGCCCGGGTCCGGATACTAATTGCTACTCTAACGACCTTTTCAATCTGTCAGAAGCTGCATGGGGTAGCAATTCACACGGAGGTACGGGGCGTGATTCCGGCGACGCCTGCAAGGCTATGTATTGGGTGTATTGAGCGCACGAATTGGGGTCTGTTGGTAGAGGACGCCCCGCACGAATCCTGGTCTGTTGATAGGTGAGCCCCGCACGAATCATGGTCTGTAGATAGTTGAGCCCCGCTCGCATCAATGGTTTGTTGATAGTTGAGCCCCGCACGCGTCAATGGTCTGTAGATAGTTGAGCCCCGCTCGCATCAATGGTCTGTTGATAGTTGAGCCCCGCACGCGTCAATGGTCTGTTGATAGTTGAGCCCCGCTCGCATCAATGGTTTGTTGATAGTTGAGCCCCGCACGCGTCAATGGTCTGTTGATAGTTGAGCCCCGCACGCGTCAATGGTCTGTTGATAGTTGAGCCCCGCTCGCGTCAATGGTCTGTTGATAGTTGAGCCCCGCACGCGTCAATGGTCTGTTGATAGTTGAGCCCCGCACGCGTCAATGGTCTGTTGATCGTTTAGCCCCGCACGCGTCAATGGTCTGTTGGGAGTTGAGCCCCGCATGCGTCAATGGTCTGTTGGGAGTTGAGTCCCGCAGGCGTCAATGGTCTGTTGATAGTTGAGCCCCGCACACGTCATGAAGAGGATAAAACCTACCGCCCCGGACCTGAAAGCTGGTAAGATAAGTTGACGTACAACCCCCTTCGAGACGTGTAGAACAGGTCGGGAGGTTAGCCTCATAGCACTCAACGTCCTCTTCTTGCGCCCATAACTCCCGTGTGATCAGCAGTGATCAGTCACTACATGGAGAGACGATACTGGGCGCATTTCTTTGGTAGCTCGGTATATCCCTGTGGTAACCCGAATATGCACATTACGCATCGGTAAACCGCCCGACACTTCTTTCACCCGGGTATAGGTGTGCCCGCATCCATTCGGTATGCCGATGTGCCCCGTCCAAAGCAGCACGGGACATTCGGGAGAAGATGGCGGCGGATTGAAAGGTGATGCGAGTAGGTTGGTTCTAGTGCCACTAAGTGCACCGGATGTGAACGATGTGTGCATTTAATGGGAACAGGCATATCCCTATCGGCACATTCCTGTCGCGTGCTGCGAGTCCCGGGCGGGATACCGAACCTGGCCCAAAGAAATGCGCCCACTGTGGCTGCCCCGATTGTGTTACCAGCACGCGGCCTTATGTGTCCTCCGGGTCATGTGTGTCCCTCACCGCTGATTTTATTGCTTTCGGAAGCGATAGATTCAATGTACATTTCAAAAAGGACTCATCTACACGCCACGGGAGCAAGTGAGGCTTACCGTACTTTAAGTCAGTAAGCCTCACTTAGCATCAATGATAAAGAGTTGTCATTGATACTTAGCACCAGTGACAGAGAGTTGCCATTTACACTTAGCACCAGTGATAGAGAGTTGCCACTTAGCATCAGTGATAGAGAGTTGCCATTGACACTTAGCACAAATGGTTGAGATTTATCATTGACACTTAGCACGAGTGATAGAGAGTTGCCACTTAGCATCAGTGATAGAGAGTTATCATTGACACTTAACACCAGTGTTAGAGAGTTGTCATTGAAACTTAGCATCAGTCATAGAGAGTTGCCATTTACACTTAGCACCAGTGATAGAGAGCTGTCACTTAGCACCAGTGACAGAGAGTTGTCATTGACACGTAGTACTAGTGAAAGAGTTGTTATTGACACTTAGCCCTAGTGATAGAGAGTTGCCATTTACACTTAGCATCAGTGATAGAGAGTTGCCACTTAGCATCAGTGATAGAGAGTTATCATTACCACCTAGCACCAGTGATAGAGAGTTGTCATTACCACCTAGCATCAGTGATAGAGAGTTGCCACTTAGCACCAGTGATAGAGAGTTATCATTAACACTTAGCACCAGTGATAGAGAGTTGCCACTTAGCATCAGTGATAGAGAGTTGCCACTTAGCATCAGTGATAGAGAGTTATCATTACCACCTAGCACCAGTGATAGAGAGTTGCAACTTAGCATCAGTGATAGAGAGTTATCATTAACACTTAGCATCAGTGATAGAGAGTTATCATTACCACCTAGCATCAGTGATAGAGAGTTGCCACTTAGCACCAGTGATAGAGAGTTGTCATTGGCACTTAGCACCAGTGATATAGAGTTGTCATTGCCACTTGGCACCAGTGATAGAGAGTTGCCATTTACACTTAGCATCAGTGACAGAGAGTTGCCACTTAACATCAGTGATAGAGAGTTGCCACTTAGCACCAGTGATATAGAGTTGTCATTGACACTTAGCACCAGTGCTAGAGAATTGTCATTGACGCTTAGCCCCAGTGTTCGAGAGTTGTCATTGACACTTAGCACCAGTGATAGAGTTGTCATTTACACTTATCCCCAGTGATAGAAAGTTGTCATTGACACTTAGCACCAGTAATAGAGTTGTCATTGACACTTAGCACCAGTGATAGAATTGTCATTGACACTTAGCACCAGTAATAGAGAATTCTCATTGGCACTTAGAACCAGTGATAGAGTTGTCATTTGCACTTATCACCAGTGATAGAGAGTTGTCATTGACACTTAGCACCAGTGATAGAGTTGTCATTGACACTTAGCACCAGTGATAGAGATTTGTCATTGACACTTAGCACCAGTGATAGAGATTTGTCATTGACACTTAGCACCAGTGATAGAGTTGTCATTGACACTTAGCACCAGTGATAGAGATTTGTCATTGACACTTAGCACCAGTGATAGAGAGTTATCATTTACACGATGTTTAGTGGTAGAGATCTCTAACGTGCCTCCCACTCCCAAGGTCCCACTGCGCTTCGCACTTGCTGACCACTTGTTGGCAAATTCTAGAATATAAATAAATAATAGTATGAGTTTAATCGGTTTATTTATCGTTACACTGCATCGTAGAATTTTTCAATGGTCTGCGATGCGATGGTCTGCGTTGGTCTGCGATGCGTTGGTCAATGGTCTGCGATACGTTGGTCATTGGTCTGCGATGCGTTGCGGTCTCTCTCCCCTCCCCCCCCCCCCCCACCCTCGGCCCTCCACCCCCCCTCCCCAACCCCAACCCTCCCCCGTCTCTAGTTCCCAGAGCAGCAGCTGTTGTTCGCGTGTAGGCCCTACATTATTTAACATGTTGGACTCAAAGCTGTCATATGAACTCTCACGCTCGTCTCGGTATTCTGCAGAGTTCGACGGGGAGTAAGGTTTGCTCAAAAAGTGGCCCCCCGTTGGTAGTAATTAGTCATTCGTGGAAATACGCTGACACAGGCATCTGGGGCATCCTGTTTACTTCTTTTCTGCAAAATACCTTAAAACTGTTGGACCAGTAGGTGGGGAGGGTGGTAGAGCTTAATCCATCTCTCTGTGATGGGGTGGTGGGGGTAGGGGGGGGGCCGCTGGTAGGGCATAATCCACGCCTCTCTGTGAAGAGGTGGTGGGGGTAGGGGGCGGCGCTGGTAGGGGGTAATCCATGCCTCTCAATGATGGGGTGGTGGGGGTAGGCTGGTAGGGGGTAATCCATGCCTCTCTGTGAGAGGGTGGTGAGGGTTGGTGGTGGTAGGGGGTAATCCATGCCTCTCAATTATGGGGTGGTGGGGAGGGGCTGGTAGGGGGTAATCCATGCCTCGCTGTGAGAGGGTGGTGAGGGCAGGGGGTGGTAGGGGGTACTCCTCCAAGCCTCTATGTGAAATGGCGTGGGAGGGAGTGATATAGGGTAACCCTAGCCCTGGTACATGCCTCTCTGACCACGCCCGTAAACAGAGCAAGGGTGAGAGCCATGCCGTTCACCAGGCTTAAACTTAGAACTCGCGGACCGGTGGCTCAAGTTGAAGGTCCTAACAGAATAAATATGCAGTGCCTACCCGTCAATGTGCTCCACTATGTTCTTGAAGCTTTTATGACTTTCGTCGGCAGTCATTTCTTTGGTCGGTAGTGTATTTTCTTGGGTAAATGAAATCGCTGTTTTTATCACTTTCACTTGACAAGTTTACTCGGGTGAAAAAAACCCGTTGAAATGTGAAATATTGGTATGCGCCCAACCAGAGGTTATGTAATACGATCTCTGGCCCAACGGCTTCGTAAACAACGGTCGGGTTGACCCGACCGTTGTTATTACTTCCAAGAAATCGTTGGAATTGTTCGCCGAAGCTCCAAAATAAGTTTCGATATGAAGTCCATTGTGACTTCCGATAACCTCACTTCGTAGACCCTTCATAAGTTAGACATGTTGTTATGAGATATCACTGCCTGCATTTCGGTAAGTCGGAGTCGCCATCTACATGTTGAATTTGCAAACAAAAGACTTACTCTCGGGTAGAGAGCTGATACCGCCTGTATGGCCACAAGCCAGGGCGGGGATTAACGGGGGGTACGGTACGTGGGGACAACATTACGAGGGTAAGCGGTGTCACGTCTAAACAACAATATAAGGGTACGTTATGTCACGTGGAAACAACAATATGAGGGTACGTTATGTCACGTGGAGACAACAACATGAGTACGTTATGTCACGTGGAGACGACAACAATATGAGTGTACGTTATGTCACGTTCGGATGACAATATAAGGGTACGTTATGTCACGTGGAAACAACAATATGAGGGTACGTTATGTCACGTGGAGACAACAACATGAGTACGTTATGTCACGTGGAGACGACACCAATATGAGTGTACGTTATGTCACGTTCGGATGACAATATGAGGGTACGTTATGTCACGTGGAAACAACAATATGAGGGTACGTTATGTCACGTGGAGACAACAACAAGAGTACGTTATGTCACGTGGAGACGACACCAATATGAGTGTACGTTATGTCACGTTCGGATGACAATATGAGGGTACGTTATGTCATGTGGAAACAACAATATGAGAGTACGTTATGTCACGTGGAGACAACAACATGAGTACGTTATGTCACGTGGAGACGACACCAATATGAGTGTACGTTATGTCACGTTCGGATGACAATATGAGGGTACGTTATGTCACGTGGAAACAACAATATGAGGGTACGTTATGTCACGTGGAAACAACAATATGAGGGTACGCTATGTCATGTGGAAACAACAATATGAGGGTACGTTATGTCACGTGGAAACAACAATATGAGGGTACGTTATGTCATGTGGAAACAACAATATGAGGGTACGTTATGTCACGTGGAAACAACAATATGAGGGTACGCTATGTCATGTGGAAACAACAATATGAGGGTACGTTATGTCACGTGGAAACAACAATATGAGTGTACGCTATGTCATGTGGAAACAACAATATGAGGGTACGTTATGTCACGTGGAAACAACAATATGAGGGTACGCTATGTCATGTGGAAACAACAATATGAGGGTACGCTATGTCACGTGGTAACGATATAAATGTAGTAACCTAACTATGTGTCTTCAAAGTGGTTTGGCGTTATGGTATTCTTGGGAACGTATCATGGTGGAAAAAGATAAAATGGGTAATTATCTTTAGCAAGACGGTGTAAGCTTGTAGGAATCGAGCTCTGTCAAAAGTCTTTCGATGCACAGATATAAGTTCTTTAACGGAAGCCGCCTGCCTGGCCTCTAACGCTGCTTTACCGATTCAAATAATAACCTAGTGTCTATCATCCAAATTACGGAATTTTCCGTCCTGTAGCTCACAATAAAATTTACAAGTGACTGCCAGCCACGATTTCACTGGTTAAGCAGGCGGCAGCCCTTTTTGGAGGTGTGTTCGCGATTGACTAATCAGGACGCGATACTGTAATTATATTAAAACCGGAAATGACGCCTACTGTGTGAGCAAAACAAGAACGCGTGATCATTGATAAGATAAATAGCTGGGATTCTAACTCCAATTAAGTTTTTTTTACTGAGACAATCGTCGCAAGACGTATATCAATTTGTTCAGAGGCAAAATGGCGTGCTGCTCGATATTGATTGGGGGCGGGTTGCCTTAATTTTTTTCATTTTACCAGTCGGCTGAAACGAAGCGTTAACACTCGCCAATTTAATTTTAAGATGTGAACTTTCAGGGCATATCGCGATTAAATTAAGTTGGCCACCCGCTTTAAGGAATATATATTCCTCAAGGACCATATATCTTTAAGGAACATATATTCCTCAAGGAACATATCTTTAAGGAACATATTCTCTTCAAGGAACATATAGGTTTAAGGAACATATAGGTTTAAGGAACATATATCTTTAAGGAACATATATCTTTAAGAAACATATATCTTTAAGGAACATATATCTTTAAGGAACATATATTCCCCAAAGAATATATATATATGCATACTGTAAATCCGGGGGTCCCTGCCTAACCCCTATCATATGAGGGGGGCCCCTGCCTAAACCCCTCCCCGTCCCACAATGTCCTTTCTGGGTGTGACCCAGGTGACTGGGTGTCACACGCGCTTCGTTAGTTGTGCGTCAAGGTGTGTCACGATATACGACATACCTTCTGGAGCGCAGAGGAGGATTCCATTGGCGTGTCCAGGGGCGGGGGTGGGGGAGGGGGGCGGCACAGGTGGCACGAGCCCCCCTTTCAGGCCCTAAGAGATATATATACGACCCCCTCTTTCAAACTCTGGGTGCCCCCCCCCCTTCAAGAATTCCTGCACACGCCCGTGGGTTCGGCGAAAACATGAACGAGATTTTCTCTTGGCCCTTTTCAAAATAGTGAATATGTTGTCCATCCTTGCAATGACTCATGCAGACTATAGCTTGGAGCGTTTATTGTCAAACTATCACCAGTAGCGTTAGTATCATTACAATATAAAAGGTTACACAATACATACAATATCAACGGTAATAATGACCGAAACATGAGAATGAAGTGTCGAGTTGGTTGGGGAAAGGGGGGGAGACAATCGGACCATCCCCCTTTGTTTTAAATCGCATTTTGTGAACTTGGTTACCAATAAATATAACGCTTATTTCAAATCCTGAGATAATGAATCCTCCTGGTTTGGGTTGTATATCTGCCAGCTGTCGCCGAGAGAACTGTCATTATGCACGTGTCTGTACGTGCATTCCGGGCTACGACGTCCGAGGGTGTCGTCGGCGCTGAGGCAGTGGACGTCCAGGCGCAGGGGCTGACCCCAGAACCCCCCTCGCACCGGCAGTGCCCGGATGACCAAGGTCCAGGCATGCGCAGGGTGAGACACGGCCAGCATGACGTGGGTGCCAACTGTCTCCATCGTCTGCAAGACGCAATCAACAAAAGTCGTTTGCCGTGAGTTTTTTTGGCGGGAAACGTGGCTATTGGTTTGTGTCAAGCCGGGATCGGTTCCTATATCGCGGGTTATATCATGCTCAGTTAGAGCATACAGCGTGACTGGTGATTGTTATTGACATTTGGCTATTTAAACTGAACACACATATGACCCTAGCGAAATTATATCAACTGTGACTGAGCTGACACAAATAATATCGATTGCATCAAGATTTTTGCGGAATATCTTGTATAAACTACTCTATTAGTTGATAGACTTACGCGGGATCGCACCATAAGGACATCGTCGGCTGCCACAGGAGAATCCATTGTTCTTCCTGCGTCTTGTTGTTGTCTTCTGGACAAGGCTCCCTCAATCACTTGGATCTCGTAAGTCAAGCTCAGACGCCGGTTAAGTCGCCGAGGCGGCGTCCACGCAACGTCAATGGCGGTAGGGATTTGACCTTGAACTTGACCTTGGGACTCCCGAACGGAGATTGCCGGACGCCGCACCTGAGCCGGGCGTACTGAGTGACAACAGAAGGCTAGGATCAGACACACCCCAAGGA
The DNA here is from genome assembly GCA_964019135.1 of Arenicola marina. Classification (NCBI taxonomy): domain Eukaryota; kingdom Metazoa; phylum Annelida; class Polychaeta; family Arenicolidae; genus Arenicola; species Arenicola marina. The sequence goes on from OZ025249.1 coordinate 22,628,405, forward strand.
CAAGATGGCACACGACGAGATAAATCACACTGAAACAACTTTCTCTTTATTTAAATTTATTAAACTGTTTATTAGTTTCGTAATTGGTTATTGACGTTGATCCAACCAAGAGTATTTTTTCCTTCTTTATAACATCATAAATAAATTATAGATGGTTCGGCATGGTTGTCATCCGTGGTTGTCATCCGTGCGTCTGCGAAAGAAGATGGAATTTCAGCTTTTGTTTTGTTGGTTTCAGTTGTACAGTTTGCAGCATTTGCGCTTATGACTAAATAAGCTTATCTGTGACCGACAGAACTTACCGTAGTCCCCAGTAAATTATAGATGAGGGGAACATAATCTGTATATATACATCAGTGAAGTGAATTAAGATGGGGATATATTCAAGTGACGTTAAGAAAATGCCGGTATGTAGATTTCTCGGATATGTATTATAATTCTGTTTACGGCAGCTGTGTTTATTTCGTCGGGGTAAAGTCGTAGTCGTTTATGGCGCAGATGTTTACTACCAAAATGTTTTGTGCTGGTGTTCATATCGTGCATATCGCAGATGTTAAAAGTGGTGTATAGGCCCGTTCTGGTAAAAGCGAAATTAAATTGAACTATGACGTCTTTCGTCCAGAGTCATGGAAGTACCTGAAAGGCGGGGGATGGGCGTAAGGAGTGGGGGTGGCGGGGGGCTTGGACCAAACTTGTTATTCCACCTCGTAGAGTAAGGCAGCACACATATTTTGGGTGTTGCCCAATGTTAGGCCTCAATGCTGCGGGGTGCTGGGTTGCGTGGGTAAAGACTGACACCTACCACAAACAAACAAAAATGTGAAACGCCACTTTATTGTATTTCAACAGTCTCGTTGCACTTGTTTGCATTCCACAAAACTTGTTGTGCCCGGTTCCAGTGAACGGGCTTGCAGTGCAGCGCTATACAGTGCATTTACAGGTAACCGCCTTTGAGGCGGGATCCACATGTGCAGGTGTGTTTTCAATAAGTGTCCCTGTCGTTCATGGCCGGGTGCTTTCATCACTTCAACTGCATTCCCTGCGGTGTGGAAAGGGCATACGAGGTCTGCGCGCTCTGTCACACCGAGTCAAGGTACTGAGTGTAAATTATCAGGTTACCGGGCTGCGGCACGCCGTGTAGTGTGTGAAGGCGAGGTGGCAATCCAGATAGGGCGGACCAGGATCTGACCTCACTTACCTATTGTATTGGTGTCAATCCAGACAGGCTGGATCAGGATCTGTCCTCACTTACCTATTGTATATGTGTCAATCCAGACAGGCTGGACCAGGATCTGTCCTCACTTACCTATTGTATTTGTGTCAATCCAGACGGGGTGGACCAGGATCTGTCCTGACTTACCTATTGTATTGGTGTCAATCCAGACAGGGTGGACCAGGATCTGACCTCACTTACCTATTGTATTTGTGTCAATCCAGACAAGGGTGGACCAGGATCTGTCCTGACTTACCTATTGTATTGGTATCAATCCAGACAGGGTGGACCAAGATCTGACCTCACTTACCTATTGTATTTGTGTCAATCCAGACGGGATGGACCAGGATCTGTCCTGACTTACCTGTTGTATTTGTGTCAATCCAGACAAGGGCGGACTAGGATCTGTCCTGACTTACCTATTGTATTGGTGTCAATCCAGACAGGGTGGACCAGGATCTGTCCTGACTTACCTATTGTATTGGTGTCAATCCAGACGGAGTGGACCAGGATCTGTCCTGACTTACCTATTGTATTGGTGTCAATCCAGGCAGGGTGGACCAGGATCTGTCCTGACTTACCTATTGTATTGGTGTCAATCCAGACAGGGTGGACCAGGATCTCTCCTGACTTACCTATTGTATTGGTGTCAATCCAGACAGGGTGGAGCAGGATCTGTCCCGACTTACCTATTGTATTGGTGTCAATCCAGACAGGGGTGGACCAGGATCTGTCCTGACTTACCTGTTGTATTGGTGTCAATCCAGACGGGGGTGGACCAGGATCTGACCTGACTTACCTATTGTATTGGTGTCAATCCAGACAGGGTGGACCAGGATCTGTCCTGACTTACCTATTGTGTTGGTGTCAATCCAGGCTGGGAGGACCAGGATCTGTCCTGACTTACCTATTGCTTCGGTGTCAATCCAGACATGGTAGACCAGGATCTGACCTCACTTACCTATTGTATTGGTGTCAATCCAGGCAGAGTGGACCAGGATCTGTCCTGACTTACCTATTGTATTGGTGACAATCCAGGCAGGGTGGACCAGGATCTGTCCTGACTTACCTATTGTCTTGGTGTCAATCCAGACGGGGGCGGACCAGGATCTGTCCTGACTTACCTATTGTATTGGTGTCAATCCAGACGGAGTGGACCAGGATCTGTCCTGACTTACCTATTGTCTTGGTGTCAATCCAGACGGGGGTGGACCAGGATCTGTCCTGACTTACCTATTGTATTGGTGTCAATCCAGACGGAGTGGACCAGGATCTGTCCTGACTTACCTATTGTCTTGGTGTCAATCCAGACGGGGGTGGACCAGGATCTGTCCTGACTTACCTATTGTCTTGGTGTCAATCTAGGCAGGGTGGACCAGGATCTGTCCTGACCCACCTATTGTCTTGGTGTCAATCCAGACGGGGGCGGACCAGGATCTGTCCTGACTTACCTATTGTATTGGTGTCAATCCAGACGGAGTGGACCAGGATCTGTCCTGACTTACCTATTGTCTTGGTGTCAATCCAGACGGGGTTGGACCACGATCTGTCCTGACTTACCTATTGTATTGGTGTCAATCCAGACGAAGGAGGACCAGGATCTACCGCGGGAGTTGGTGGCTCCGACCAGGATCCTGTAGATCATGCCATCCCGGAAGCTGTCCAGACCGTCCGTGGTCCACCACTGACACTGGTTGGGACCCACCGGATGCGGACAAAGGTAGAACGAGCGAGAAGGACTGGAACCCAGAGCGATATCGTACATACACAACAGTAAAACGAACTTTCGTTTTGCCAAGTGTTTACTGTTTAACAATAATATTGAGGGTTTTAAGAAATTAAAAATAACCAAACTACATCGGCCCTGTGTCACGAATATCGAAAAAGGTTGTGGCACGAAATTGACCAATACATGTAATGCCACCGTTTTACGTGAAACGAACATGGCCCACTTGCCAGACAGCGTCTGCCGCGACGACTTTGAGTGTCGTATGTACCACACCAAGCAGGACAACGCAACGGGTACCAAGCCAACGGGTACCAAGCCAACGGGTACCCAGCCAACGGGTACCAAGCCAACGAGTACCAAACCAACGGGTACCAAGCCAACGGGTACCAAGCCAACGCGTACCAAGCCAACGGGTACCAAGCCAACGGGTACCAAGCCAACAGGTACCAAGCCAACGAGTACCAAACCAACGGGTACCAAGCCAACGGGTACCAAGCCAACGGGTACCAAGCCAACGGGTACCAAGCCAACGGGTACCAAACCAAGGGGTTCCAAGCCAACGGGTAACAAGCCAACGGGTACCAAACCAACGGGTACCAAGCCAACGGGTACCAAGCCAACGGGTACCAAGCCAACGGGTACCAAGCCAACGGATACCAAGCCAACGGGTACCAAGCCAACGGGTACCAAACCAACGGGTACCAAGCCAACGGGTACCAAGCCAACGGGTACCAAACCAACGGGTACCAAGCCAACGGGTACCAAGCCAACGGGTACCAAGCCAACGGGTACCAAGCCAACGGAAATAAACCGCCTGGCCTGTGCGGATGGCGTAGTCCGTTCAGGATGGCTACGCATCATTGCATTCGAGGCGGGCGACAGCAAAATTCACGATAAGATAAGAATCATTAAGTTCGTTGATGGGCCATGTAGGTCAAAGGTCAAGGTCACAGGAAGTTTTCAAAATTCGCTTAACCATTGAAAGATAGGACCAAAAATCGGGAATATGGCTATAACGTTCGCAGTTTTCATTTATCCACGCTGAAAATTATTTCACGTATTGGGCCCATAGATATCTTCTATACCGTCTTTCATTTGTGCAAATCGCCCAACTAGTTTTTCTGCTAAAAATTCGCAATGTTTAACAATGGGACCCTACGGGAGCATTTTGGCGGGAACATAGCCTCCTCAATTTGTTCATGAAGGGAACATGTCAGACAAACGACACCTTGCGTGAGACATGCCATTAGTATCTGGGCGCAAAGTAGTATATTGATCAAAGTCACGCTTCCAAGGTCAGGGTCACAACAAGGTCAAGGTCACAACAAGGTCAAAGTTACGAAACATGTAACTTCGTTAATATTTAGTCTAGAGATTGGGGATTTGTTTCAGAGTATTCTTCAGAGACAGGCGCAAAAGCAACGTGGCCTCCGATTTCGCCTTACATTTATAGTTTTCGAGTTATTGGATGATCAATTTTGACATTGCCGAAAGTGCAAAAAAATCGCTGTGAGTACATAAATGCAGGTAGATGACTCATATGTGGTGGAATATGTACACATATTACTGACATCATGTATGCCAAATGCCATCAAAATCGAACCAGTAGTTTCGACGCTGGCAAATAATCACACTTTAACATGGCCAATCCCATTATAAAGCCTCGATACGCCAAGTGACTGACGGCGTGGGGACGTTTCGGCCAATAACGCCGTCGACATTGCATGTACATAGTCGCAGTCGGTACTAACAGGTTCAAGTTGCATCTATTACCCAAATTTTCGTCTTTCTCAAGCTATGCTTGACAATCTCGTTCTACATGTCACTTAGGGACCCCGGGGGGTGAGGAGTGGTGGGGTACTTAATACACTGCTGGGTTTGGCAGGGTTCCGCAGAAAAGTACACCACTTCACCTCCAAAGTCCGATCTATTGACTCGCTCAACAACGCATTTCCTTGCAGGTTATTCGTTTTCTCCCAGTAGAGGAGTAGGGGGAGTACCAGGAGGTGAGACCGTATTCATAATGATACTAATATACTGTAGATCTGACAGTCCATGAAAAACAGGTACATTTAGTGAACACAGATGCAAATAAAAGTGCATCACGTGTGTTCGTTGAAAGCCAATGTTACGGACCAGATATAGTACTGTGGCATAATTACTCGAAGGGTTGGGAGTATATATAGTCTCAAGTGAGCCACTTTAAAAACCTGAATCCAACCTTTTTTTCACTTATTGAAACGGGCTAAGAGGGCTCGAAAGACGAATTAACAATGGAAGACCGTACAAGAATTAACAATAAAATATCTTACCCACGACATTTAATGGAAACAACAGCCCCCCCCCCACCACTCCCACCAACACATATGTCGAAAGCCACTCGAGTGTGCCCTCCTTTATTATATTACACAAATTGCTGCAATAGTTTCGAGGTCCCTGCTACGGAAACCGCACTTTGACGAGGTTGTATTCACGGGTGTGGTCGAAAGAATCCATTGAATATTCGGGTCAGCTAGGTCAGGTTTAAAAGTGGTTAGTACCGAGTTAGCGAGTAGTACGAGGTCACGTGTACTATAGGGCGGCATGGAGACCCCCGGTACACGTACTATAGGGCGGAATGGAGACCCCCGGTATTTGTACTATAGGGCGGAATGGAGACCCCCGGTATACGTACTATAGGGCGGCATGGAGACCCCCGGTACACGTACTATAGGGCGGCATGGAGACCCCCGGTATACGTACTATAGGGCGGCATAGAGACCCCCGGTACACGTAGTATAGGGCGGCATGGAGACACCGGTATACGTACTATAGGGCGGCATGGAGACACCGGTATACGTACTATAGGGCGGCATGGAGACACCGGTATACGTACTATAGGGCGGCATGGAGACCCCCGGTACACGTACTATAGGGCGGAATGGAGGCCCCCGGTACACGTACTATATAGGGCGGCATGGAGACCCCCGGTACACGTACTATAGGGCGGCATGGAGACCCCCGGTACACGTGCTAGGGTCGCATGGAGACCCCGGTATACGTACAATAGGGCGGCATGGAGACCCCCGGTACACGTACTATAGGGCGGCATAAAGACCCCCGGTACACGTACTATAGGGCGGCATGGAGACCCCCGGTACACGTACTATAGGGCGGAATGGAGACCCCCGGTACATGTACTATAGGGCCGTATGGAGACCCCCGGTACACGTACTATAGGGCGGCATGGAGACCCCCGGTACACGTACTATAGGGCGGCATGGAGACCCCCGGTACACGTACTATAGGGCGGCATGGAGACCCCCGGTACACGTGCTAGGGTCGCATGGAGACCCCGGTATACGTACAATAGGGCGGCATGGAGACCCCCGGTACACGTACTATAGGGCGGCATGGAGACCCCCGGTACACGTAGTATAGGGCCGCATGGAGACCCCCGGTACACGTACTATAGGGCGGTATGGAGACCCCCGGTACACGTACTGCAGGGCGGAATGGAGACCCCCGGTACATGTACTATAGGGCCGTATGGAGACCCCCGGTACACGTACTATAGGGCGGCATGGAGACCCCCGGTATACGTACTATAGGGCGGCATGGAGACCCCCGGTACACGTACTATAGGGCGGCATAGAGACCCCCGGTACACGTACTATAGGGCGGCATGGAGACACCGGTATACGTACTATAGGGCGGCATGGAGACCCCCGGTATACGTACTATAGGGCGGCATAGAGACCCCCGGTACACGTACTATAGGGCCGCATGGAGACCCCCGGTACACGTACTATAGGGCGGCATAGAGACCCCCGGTACACGTACTATAGGGCGGCATGGAGACACCGGTATACGTACTATAGGGCGGCATGGAGACACCGGTATACGTACTATAGGGGGGCATGGGGACCCCCGGTATACGTACTATAGGGCGGCATAGAGACCCCCGGTACACGTAGTATAGGGCGGCATGGAGACCCCCGGTATACGTACTATAGGGCGGCATGGGGACACCGGTATACGTACTATAGGGCGGCATGGAGACCCCCGGTACACGTACTATAGGGCGGAATGGAGGCCCCCGGTACACGTACTATAGGGCGGCATGGAGACCCCCGGTACACGTACTATAGGGCGGCATGGAGACCCCCGGTACACGTACTATAGGGCGGCATGGAGACCCCCGGTACACGTACTATAGGGCGGCATAGAGACCCCCGGTACACGTACTATAGGGCGGCATGGAGACCCCCGGTACATGTACTATAGGGCGGCATGGAGACCCCCGGTATACGTACTATAGGGCGGCATGGAGACCCCCGGTACACGTACTATAGGGCGGCATGGAGACCCCCGGTACACGTACTATAGGGCGGCATGGAGACCCCCGGTACACGTACTATAGGGCGGCATGGAGACCCCCGGTACACGTACTATAGGGCGGCATGGAGACCCCCGGTACACGTACTATAGGGCGGCATTGAGACCCCCGGTACACGTACTATAGGGCGGCATGGAGACCCCCGGTACACGTACTGCAGGGCGGAATGGAGACCCCCGGTACATGTACTATAGAGCCGTATGGAGACCCCCGGTACACGTACTATAGGGCGGCATGGAGACCCCCGGTACACGTACTATAGGGCGGCATGGAGACCCCCGGTACACGTACTATAGGGCGGCATGGAGACCCCCGGTACACGTGCTAGGGTCGCATGGAGACCCCGGTATACGTACAATAGGGCGGCATGGAGACCCCCGGTACACGTACTATAGGGCGGCATGGAGACCCCCGGTACACGTAGTATAGGGCCGCATGGAGACCCCCGGTACACGTACTATAGGGCGGTATGGAGACCCCCGGTACACGTACTGCAGGGCGGAATGGAGACCCCCGGTACATGTACTATAGGGCCGTATGGAGACCCCCGGTACACGTACTATAGGGCGGCATGGAGACCCCCGGTATACGTACTATAGGGCGGCATGGAGACCCCCGGTACACGTAGTATAGGGCCGCATGGAGACCCCCGGTACACGTACTATAGGGCGGCATGGAGACCCCCGGTACACGTACTATAGGGCCGTATGGAGACCCCCGGTACACGTACTATAGGGCGGCATGGAGACCCCCGGTACACGTACTATAGGGCGGCATGGAGACCCCCGGTACACGTACTATAGGGCGGCATGGAGACCCCCGGTACACGTAGTATAGGGCCGCATGGAGACCCCCGGTACACGTACTATAGGGCGGTATGGAGACCCCCGGTACATGTACTATAGGGCGGCATGGAGACCCCCGGTACACGTACTATAGGGCGGCATGGAGACCCCCGGTACACGTAGTATAGGGCCGCATGGAGATCCCCGGTACACGTACTATAGGGCGGTATGGAGACCCCCGGTACACGTACTATAGGGCGGCATGGGGACCCCCGGTATACGTACTATAGGGCAGCATGGAGACCCCGGTATACGTACTATAGGGGGGCATGGGGACACCCGGTATACGTACTATAGGGCGGCATGGAGACCCCCGGTACACGTACCATAGGGCGGCATAGAGACCCCCGGTACACGTACTATAGGGCGGCATAGAGACCCCCGGTACACGTACCATAGGGCGGCATAGAGACCCCCGGTATACGTACCATAGGGCGGCATAGAGACCCCCGGTATACGTACCATAGGGCGGCATAGAGACCCCCGGTATACGTACTATGGGGCGGCATGGAGACCCCCGGTACACTTACTATAGGGCGGCATGGAGGCCCCCGGTACACGTACTATAGGGCGGAATGGAGACCCCCGGTATACGTACTATAGGGCGGAATGGAGACCCCCGGTATACGTACTACAGGGCGGCATGGAGACCCCCGGTACACGTACTATAGGGCGGCATGGAGACCCCCGGTATACGTACTACAGGGCGGCATGGAGACCCCCGGTACACGTACTATAGGGCGGCATGGAGACCCCCGGTACACGTGCTAGGGTCGCATGATCACAGCGTGCGTCTGCCTCTACCACGCGTTAGAACCACTTGTTTCCAAGTAATGTATCTACTTGACAAGTTGCACAAATAACAAAAGCCAGCGAGTGACTGGTACCGCCGTGAGAAGTGGATTTCACGAGGTGCCCTTGGACGCATTCTACATCAGGACCCATCACACGTTCTGACTGATTACTAGTGCTAAAACCTCCACTCCCGGTGCATAAGGGTCCATTTCTTTGATAGCACAGGTATCTATCTTCACAAGATAAACCGATTACGGGCATTACGCATCGGTATGCCTCCCGGGACTACTTTCGCCCGGGTCGGGTGCGGCCATTCAGTAGGCATGACGATTTATCCCGTTCAGAACAGCGTTCCTAACATCAGAGGCATTCGGGAGAAGATGACGACTGATTGTAAAGTGACAGCCTAGGCCTATCGGCACGCCGGAAGGGCAGTGTCACAGTTCGGGTATACCTGCGGTACACCCGTCCTGGAACCAATAAATGTGCCCAATGTTTTCAACACATGAGCGCGTGTTGTGTTCTGGTTCAGGTCAGGTCATCGAGATTCTTTGGACACTAAAATCGGTTGAAGTCCTTTGGAACGGATGAGAATGATGGCCCAGTGATAACACATATAATACATACCTATCTATTGATAAGTATCTCTTGCGGGTTCACATCTAAGTGTACCGACACGACACGTATGTCGGCACATACACCATGGTCTAAATTAGCAGGGCGAAAACACCTTCTGGCGAGTCCGGGGGGCCTCCCTGGTGTAGTGGTTAGCGCACTAGACCGCAGATCAATAGGTCCTGGGTTCGAATCCGGGCTCGGGCACCTAATCTGGGGCATGTTTCATTTCTTCATCCTTCATCGTCCCGGGAGGTTCCTTGGCCCAATTTAGCCTGTATGTGCACAAAAGTGGCCTAAAACACCAACATTTCATTTCATTTCATTTCTGGCGAGTCCTCATGGCCAGTGAGCACTAAGCAAACAACGGATTCGAAGCGCTAGGGAAAGGCTGGTTCGTGGCACTATGTAGACCAATGGAAGCGCTAGGAAAAGGCTGGTTCGTTGCACTATATAGACCAATGGAAACGCTAGGGAAAGGCTGGTTCGTGGCACTATGTAGACCAATGGAAGCGCTAGGGAAAGGCTGGTTCATGGCACTATGCAGACCAACGGAAGTGCTAGGGCAGGGCTGGCTCACGGCACTATGTAGACCAATGGAAGCGCTAGGGAAAGGCTGGTTCATGGCACTATGCAGACCAACGGAAGTGCTAGGGCAGGGCTGGTTCGTTGCACTATGTAGACCAATGGAAGCGCTAGGGAAAGGCTGGTTCATGGCACTATGCAGACCAACGGAAGTGCTAGGGCAGGGCTGGCTCACGGCACTATGCAGACCAACGGAAGTGCTAGGGCAGGGCTGGTTCGTGGCACTATGTAGACCAATGGAAGTGCTAGGGAGAGGCTGGTTCATGGCAATATGTGGGCAAACCGAATTGTTTTAAAGTTTTCCTTTTTTTTATACTTGACCAGTTGACCGCACCTAGTTTGCTACCAGTTACGGCACTAGGCGTATTGACTCGAAACAAATCCTCATTGTAAAAACTGATGCAAATGTTACTAAGCGGAGCTATATTTAGCCATTTTCCACCGTAAACCGGCACAAAAGATGGCCACGGGACCTGCCCTTGTTGCCAACAATACGCATAAGGAGACGGGGCAGACTTACTGCACTTTCCAGTAGAGGGTCCATGTGGTGTCTGCCGCTGCGGGGCTGTCTGGGTCCACGCCAGTGTCCCAAGAACACACCATGTCCCTCCAGTTGTCTGACACGCAGGTTATGTTCGTTGGCTTCGGAGGCGGCTCTGGAAATGTTCCTCTATAATATACGCGCAATAGACCTGAGAGGCATTCTCCTCACGCTGGCTGATCGCAATCTCTCCACAACCCTTGCGTATCCTCTTTAAAATGAGCCCTATGCGACCCCCCCCCCCCCGTAAAGCCGACTATAAGTAAGGCTTTAAGTATCACATCACTTAAAACGGTTCTAAATCGACTATACTTTAAGAGAAAAAAAGAGAAAGTAACAAGGGGACGCGGGTGAGTTTCACCGAAAGGTTTCGCTAAGGGTAAACGGGACAGCAGCCAGTATCTAACATGTCTAACGGGACAGCAGCCAATGTCTAACATGTCTAACGGGACAGCAGCCAATGCCTAACATGTCTAACGGGACAGCAGCCAATGCCTAACATGTCTAACGGGACAGCAGCTAATGTCTAACATGTCTAGCGGGATACTAGCCAATGTCTAACATGTCTAACGGGACAGCAGCCAATGTCTAACATGTTTAACGGGACATCAGCCACTGTCTAACATGTCTAACGGGACAGCAGTCAATGTGTAGTATGTCTAACGGGACATCAGCAAATGTCTAACATGTCTACCGGGACAGCAGCCAATGTCTAACATGTCTAACGGGACAGCAGCCAATGTCTAACATGTCTAACGGGACAGCAGTCAATGTGTAACATGTCTATCGGGACACCAATCAATGTCTAACATGTCTAACGGGACACCAGCCAATGTCCAGCATGTCTAACGGGACACCAGCCAATGTCTATCATGTCTAACGGGACATCAGCCAATGTCTAACATGTCTAACGGGACATCAGCCAATGTCTAACATGTCTAACGGGACAGCAGCCAATGTCTAGCATGTCTAAAGAGACAGCAGCCAATGTCTAACATGTCTAACGGGACATCGGCCAATGTCTAACATGTCTAAAGGGACAGCAGCCAATGTCTGACATATCTAACAGGACATCAGCCAATGTCTAACATGTCTAACGGGACAGCAGCCAATGTCTAATATGTCTAACGGGACACAAGCCAACGTCTAACATGTCTAACGGGACAGCAGCCAATGTCTAACATGTCTAAAGGGACAGCAGCCAATGTCTAACATGTCTAACGAGACAGCAGCCACTGTCTAACATGTCTAACGGGACAGCAGCCAATGTCTAACATGTCTAACGGGACAGCAGCCAATGTCTAGCATGTCTGACGAGACACCAACCAATGTCTAACATGTCTAACGGGACAGCAGCCAATATCTAACATGTCTGGCGGGGCTGCAGCCAATGTCTATTTTTGAAGCATTTATGAAAGAAGGGATTTTTAACATATATGATCTTTAATTTATAAATGGTCTGATGGACGAGACGGACTTGAACCAATGGATAGCAGGTAAGAGGGATATGCTGCGACAAGTTATTTATTAAGGAAAGCTTTTAGATTCCACAGAGATATGCTGGTTAATGCGCATATCGCCACAACCGGGACACCAGATGATGTCCATAATGAGACTCATCAAGCCAACCACCCGAGAACAAATAAACAGTTTTATATGAATCTTGCAGGAATTAAGTGTAAACAAACCTGCTCGTTAAATTGTGAAATTGGCGTTGCTTTTAAGAGAAAGGAGATCGATATTCAAGATCTCAAACTCTCCGAGTTTAAGTATAAAATGTTACGTAATATATTATCGGGTAACTACAACATTAATGAAATGAAGATCAAAGACTGTGAACGGTTTCCACATTGCAACTACGTACATACTATATCTCATCTTTTGTATTGGTGCGAATATAATCAACACATATGGAAGGCTGTATGTGACCCTTTTGGAAGAAATGTAACACCAAATCAAATTCTTATTGGCCGCCGAAACAGGTGGGAAGATCTAGAGATTTCGGTTGTTTGTTTCATCATGTATAATATATATATATTGATAAATACTAATGAATTTGAAAAACGTGATAAGAGACACTGCATTCCGTTTTTTAAGCACGAAGCATGAGTACAAATATATAAACATACACGGCTTAACTACGCATGCAAATTGCTACGTGAATTATATTTTGTATTTTTTATAGTTTCTTTAAAAAAAAGATTAAAAAGATAAAGGTTTCGCTCTATAAATTCGCCCCTTGTATGTTGCGCATGGAGCATAAAGACATGAGACACATACCTGACTGGCCAGTTTTGGTGATCCCCGCGGGCAACGCGATGGCGGTGCTCGACAACACAACCGCAAGAAATCCTACCAAGATGGCGGGAGCTGAAGCAACGTCCATTGCCATCCGGGTCCTCGTCTTACTCCCAGTTAGGTTCTCGTAACACAAGTACCACCCTACTTTGTGGAATGGCCAACTTGGCAGGCAAAGTTTGCGCCTTGGGTATATTCGGCGCTGCCAACTCTATCAACGTCAGGTTCCACGGAATTGTGCTGAAGGTCAAGAAGTGTAAAACTGTCCGGAGTGAATTGGCTAATGGCACAGACCCGTGTGGCAACGCCCCCGTAATTAGGAAGTTCTCGTGAAAGGCCTTCAGGGGGGACACGCGGCTGTACTTATCAGTCTCCCCGCAGGACGATGACCCGACTGTGTTGACTGACGTGACCGGCGAATAGATGTGCATAAAAAGGGAGTAGGGCACGCAACCCAAACTTGGCCTTCTCCGGTCGATTGCTGCACCGATCGATGTATTATTAATGGCGTCTTCACTCCAAGCTTAGTAAGCACCTCAAGTCAATTGCTTTGCATTCTTCACAAAGTAGTTGGACGGTCGATGAAGTCCATGATTCTGCCACGGCACACGACCGACCTATCTCCGGGAGAGAAACAACACAGTGTGACAATGAAGGCATATGCTGCCTGTGTATTTATCGGCCCGAGGATCGACTGTCGTGGCGGCCAAGCGGAGCGCTGCTGGCTGCTATGAGCCTTACTTGGAAAACTCTCACCTATTCTTCCGGCGGCGGGGCCGCTTGTAAAACGCACGTAAAACGCACGGTTCATGCACCAGTTCGCCCTACTCCCCCATATGTCGCACTAGGAAGCGAATGAAACCCTTATTGCGAAGGTAACATACATAAATAGGTTATAAACCTGCCCGATGCATGATCATATCAATGTACGTACGCCTCAGTGGAACTTTGCTGGAAACTAACGTATTTACTGCCTACACAGTGAAAGTGAAATATGAGGACACCTATCTAGTGGCTGTGCGTGCGTTACATGACCCGCGTTGGAGGGGGAGGGGGGGGGGGGGGGGGGGGCGGGCAGACCGTACAACATCTTGACGGACCCTTACCGTACTAACATCTTGACGGACCCTCACCGTACCAACATCTTGACGCTACGTCTACTTTTTTCGAGTCATTTAGTCATTTACTCAGTGTATAATTGGGACGCAGCATGCACGACATCCAATCTGATGGCGGCCTAGGCGAAGGAATGCAGATAGGGGAAGGGGGCCCCGGGGGGAGGGGTAGCAGAGAGGGGAGGGGGGGGGGGGGTGAGGAGCGAGGGGGTACATCCGTAAGACGTCGATATCGGGCGCCAAATAACTTATGACTTATAACGTTATTTTTGGCGCAAATTATCAGTGAAGTGACACAAAATTTTCCGAGAATAAGCAAGCGACCCACCCCTTGTCGTCATGTAATTACGGTACCCATTACATAGCAGCATATATAAAACTTCAACATGCAGCCTTTGCACACAGGCGTTCAGCGCAACATGGCCGAAAGCCCTACTGTCAATGCTCTTGTGCAGAAATCAAAAAAGTAAATGTTGGTGATGTCACAGGGGGCGTTCGGTTCATACGTCTTGCCCCATGTCGTGTACGCAGTAGGCCTGCTGTTCTGGGTTTGAGAATAATGGCAGAAAAATCCTATCGCACGCCACTTGGCACTTCGTTGGGAGTTTTTTCCTTGATTTTGTTTTTCTTATGTCGTTCGTCTAGTTATTTACACATCACGAAGTTTCCGTTATTCCTCGGACTGTTGCGGTTTCATGCGAGGTTTTTGCGCAAGAACCCATCCCGATTTTCACATTAACCAGTTGGTGCCAAGCCAAAACAACTTTAGTTCATATTAATCTTCTGTGTTTCCACGTTTTCAATAATTGATTTAAAACCTGGAACACCATTAAGGAGGTCATTAACAGGAACAAATCCAGGCACACACAAACGACATTTTTCTCTAATGACATAGCTCTTTCTGACCGAAATCAAGTCGCTAACGGATTTAATGACTTTTTTGTTAACATTGGTAAAACTCTGAGTAAGTCTATTCCCAAATCTAAGGACACCCCCTTAACGTTTCTGCCTAATACTCCTGTTAATAGTTTCTTTCTAGATCCGGTTAACGAAGAAGAAATAAGACAGGTGATAGGATCTTTAAAAAAAACAGTTCTTCAGGGTGGGACTCGTTGACGACCAAGACTATTAAGCCTGCTATAAATACAATTATAGAACCTCTGACTCATGGTATTAATCTGTCGTTCAAAGAGGGACATTTCCCGAGTGAGCTAAAACTAGCTAGAGTAATTCCCATCTTTAAAGGAGGTAACGATAAACTTTTTAGCAACTACCGTCCTATTTCCATTCTTTCTACTTTTTCAAAGGTCTTTGAACAGTTAATGTACAAACGACTGATAAGTTACGTTAACAAGTATAATTTGCTTTATGAGAATCAATTTGGCTTTCGAGCTAACCACTCCACCACATTGGCGTTAGCGCTTTTAACAGATCGAATAGCCTCAGCAATAGATAAGGGGGAGTTCACATTAGGGGTATTTTTAGACTTTTCAAAAGCCTTCGACACGGTTAATCACGAAATTCTTTTATTGAAACTCGAACGGTATGGGATTCGGGGAGTAACTCTAAAATGGCTTGACAGTTATTTAGATTCAAGGTACCAGTACCACACTAAATCATCAAGGTCAAAAATCAACTGTGGGGTGCCTCAATGATCTACTCTTGGTCCCCTGTTATTATTAGTTTATATTAATGATATTGCCCAGGTCAGTGCGAAACTATTCAGTATTTTATTTGCTGATGACTCTAACTTTTTTATATCGGGTAAAGATATTGCCGATGTGACTTCTACCCTGAATTCTGAACTGGAAAAAAATAGATACTGGCTGCAATTAAACAAACTCCCTCTCAACCTTGGGAAGACAAAGTTCATGATATTTAAATCTCCTCGTAAAAAAATTACCATGCAGAGCGAAATCGTGATGGCAGGAGAAATCATTACTCAAGTAAATACTATAAAATTCCTTGGGGTTCAACTTGACTCTGGTTTACTTCGGAAAGACCATGTACACTATATAAAGGGCAAAATAGCTAGGGGGTTAGGAATCCTTACAAAGGCCAGAAAGGTGTTTAAAAGTGAAACCTTACGTATGTTATACTATAGTTTTATAGTTCCATATCTTTCGTATGTTATCGAATTATGGGGAGCTGCATTTGAATCCTGTTAAGCCATTGAATACTCTGCAGAAAAGAGCTATCAGAATCTTATATGGTGCTCCTAAACTTGCTTATACTAAACCACTTTTTGTCTTCAATAATCTTCTACCTTTAGCCTCGCTGTATGAATATAAGATGTTACTTTTTATGTACAGGCAATACCATGAGATACATCCTGAAATTATAAAGAAAATGTTTGTCCGAAACCAAGATGTTCATAAGTATGTAACAAGAGCGTTCGATAATTTACGAGCGCCAAAATATAGAAATAATTGTATGAAGATGTCAGTCAGAAATATGGGAACACATATGAGTGGTTTACCAGGCTTAACTTTCTATGCTCTATACATGTTTTTAAGAGAACGGGAAAAAGTATGTTGTTAAAAGAAATTACCTAACAATATCTGAGTGATTAAACAGTTACTTTGTGTACGGCATTATTATGACAAAATCTGTTTAACATATATATATATATTTTTTTTTTGGTTGGGGGGGGGGGGTATTCTTTTTGTTCTTTTTGCACGAGCATATAAGCACGGCTTCTGCTCAGTTTGCACATGAAGATGTAATGTACATGTTTTTTAGATGCAATAAACCTATTATTATTATCGAGCTTTAACGCCCCAAATAGTAGAAGGGAATACTTTTTCCACTTGTTTTTCGCACATGCCGATTTAAATTCTGGGAACGAGGAAAGTGACGTCAATGGGGAAAACAAACGCAGATTCTCTCGGCTCATTGGCTTGAACTCAACGAAAAGCACTCAACCATGAGAACAATACCCGCCCTCGACAACAGATGCCTACGCGCTGCATCAAAGCTCACCTGTCAATCTTGTGACATCATTGGGGAACCTCTAAATAACGCTCAGATGCAATGCTCTCAGAATTACACCCGTCGGACCTCACTTTTGCTACTTTGACGAACGCGTTTATAGTGCTATCGTGGAATAAACACTGTAAACTCCCATTAAAACAAATTATTATTTGTTTGCTTTCCCTAAACAAAGTCAACTCGGAGCTAAACAAAAATCGTGGCACAAACACTTTAAGTGAGTGCAAGAAACTCCCGACATACCGCAGTGTGTGCCGCAGTGTGTATGCCACAGTGTGTGCCGCAGTGTGTGCCGCAGTGTGTGTGCCACAGTGTGTGCCGCAGTGTGTGCCGCAGTGTGTATGCCACAGTGTGTGCTGCAGTATGTATGCCAGTGTGTGCCGCAGTGTGTGCCGCAGTGTGTACCGCAGTGTGTGTCACAGTGTGTACTGCAGTGTGTGTCGCAGTGGGCGGCGGCGTGATGCAGTGTGTGTGCCACAGTGTGTGCCGCAGTGTGTGCCGCAGTGTGTATGCCACAGTGTGTGCCGCAGTGTGTGCCGCAGTGTGTACCGCAGTGTGTGTCGCAGTGTGTACTGCAGTATGTGTCGCAGTGTGTACCGAAGTGCGTGCCGCAGTGTGTGATGCAGTGTGTGTGCCGCAGTGTGTGTGCCGCAGTGTGTGTTCGCAGTGTGTATGCCGCAGTGTGTGTGCCGCAGTGTGTGTTCGCAGTATGTGTGCCGCAGTGTGTGCCGCAGTGTGTGTGCCGCAGTGTGTGCCGCAGTGTGTGCCGCAGTGTGTGCCACAGTGTGTGTGCCGCAGTGTGAGCCGCAGTGTGTGCCGCAGTGTGTGCCGCAGTGTGTGCCACAGGGTGTGTGCCGCAGTGTGTGCCGCAGTGTGCGTGCCGCAGTGTGCGTGCCGCAGTGTGTGTCGCAGTGTGTGCCGCAGTGTGTGCCGCAGTGTGTACGCCGCAGTGTGTGCCACAGTGTGTGTGCCGCAGTGTGTGCCGCAGTGTATGATGCAGTGTGTGCCACAGTGTGTGTGCCGCAGTGTGTGCCGCAGTGTGTATGCCGCAGTGTGTACGCCGCAGTGTGTGCCACAGCGTGTGTGCCGCAGTGTGTGCCACAGTGTGTGTGCCGCCGTGTGTGCCGCAGCGTGTGTGCCGCAGTGTGTGCCGCAGTTTGAGTGCCGCAGTGTGTAGCGCAATGTGAATTTGAATGTCATGTTTCTAAGAAATGAATAAGAAAATTGTAAGATTTAAGATGTGGTGTTTGTTCATAGTGTGTCAACGTCTTCATTTGGCTTTTCTGGATGTAGGTGTCCGACTCTGCTTAAATGCTGTGCGTCGTAACGTAACGCAATGTGACACACCTATCCGGGTATGTGCTCACGTGAGAGTGGTTCACAATTACCACGAACCACGCGGTCACTGTGCAAACACTTGGAAATCCATGTACATATATAGGCCTACAACAGAGTAAGTATTATCTATACTCTGTGGGCCCACGCTGATTGCTCACTGCTGGGGGACATGTGGGCGCAATCATAAGGGCATCTACATACATTCGTTTCGCGGATGAAAAAAAAAACACAACAAAAAGCACAAACGTATTAAGGGAGGAGGGGCACTACATTAGTACAGTGGTAGGGGTGTGCCGCCCATGTCACAGAGGGCCTATTGGGCGCGAGCAAAGTGCGAGATTTGATGGACATTGAGAGAGAGAGGCTTAAAAAAAGGCATCCAAAATAGACACTGACAGTCATGGCAAAGTATATATGGAGGTTAATTATTAACATTATCAACTGCAATATATTGTCACAAATAATAGATTTGTTTCAGATAAGCGTTTCACCAATGGTAGAGTACCGAGCTCATAACGCTCATAACTTATATGTTACATGCTAATTTAAGTAATGAGCACCAGACGTGTTTTACAGCGACTATTGGGGTACAGCCAATTTATTTGTCAGCCAATCTTATTTAGGAAAAACGCTTAAAATGCTTTAGGATAAATTCAATAGGTTTCGTTTTTCCTATTACCAGTCAGGGGGTGGTATACGGGTTCTCCTCCCTTTCTACCCCCCCCCCCCCCCATATGCGGAGATGTTCTCTCTGCATGTCATAATTGCACCGCATGCGAAGACCTGGGGCGATGAGAGTCAAAATATCATATCAAGGGGACAACTGCGCATGGGGGGAGACTTCAGGATGTCACTCCAGCAATAAAACTTAACATTTTTACGAGCAAATGTCCCTTGTTTCCTTTCCGCACGTTCAATCCTACCACCAACGAGCAGCACGGATGCAAAATTTTCTAAGCAAAGTAGGGTCGGGGGGGGGGGGGGGGTGTATTGCCCATTAATTACAAGTGCGACACACTCGACCGGTGTAACATGACCAGCCGTCCCCCCATGACAGCGTGTCATCACGATGAGATCACCGATTTACTTGGGTTAAGGGACTTGGGGAGGTGGGGGGTGGACATGCTGTCACGGGTTACACTACAGCCATGACCTGGTGTCCCCTTAGTTTAGCATTGGATCACTGATCCAGGTGGGTTAAGGGACAGAGAGAGGGGGGCACATGTTGTCATGGGTTAATTTTAGATATGACCAGATGTCCCTTTAGCTTAGCACGGTCTTACCGATATATGTGGGTTAAGGGACATGGGGAGGGGGGGGGGGACATCCTGTCACGGGTTAATATACAGCCATGACCAAATGTCCCCTTAGTTTAGACCACACATCCAGGTTGGTTAAGGGACCCAGGCAAGGGGGTGGGGGGTGGGGGACGTGTTGTCATGGGTTGAATATAGCTATGACCACATTTCCCCGTATTCTAGCACGAAATTACCCATCTAAGTGGGTTAAGGGATATGGTCAGAGGGAGGACATGCTGTCACGGTGTAACATTACCAGCCGTCCCCCCATCACAGCGTGTCGCAAATGAGGGCAGCGGTTATGGGGGGGGGGGACACATTGTCATGGGCTGAATGTATCTTAAGGTACATTAGGGGGGGGCGGGGGCATGCTCTCACGGGTCAAAATACAGCCATGACCAGGTGTCCCTTAGTTTATCATTGGATCACTGATCCAGGTGGGTTAAGGGACATGGGAAGGGGAGGGGGGGACATGTTGTCAAGGGCCTAATATAGCTATGATTGGGTATTCCCTTAGCTTAAACGGGAATTACCGATCTATGTTAGTTAAGGGACATGGGCAGGGTGGGTGGGACATGCTGTCACGGTGTAATATTACATGGCGTCCCCCCATGACAGCGTGTCCCCCCCGCAATTTTAATGTATGCGTGCAAGTGAGGGCAGTAGTTATGGGGGGACACATTGTCATGGCCTGAATGTTTCTTAAGTTACATTGGGGGGGGGGGGACATGCTGTCACGGGTTAAAATACAGCCATGACCAGGTGTCCCCTTAGTTTATCATTAGATCACTGATCCAGGTGGGTTAAGGGACATGGGAAGGGGGGGGGCATGTTGTCAAGGGCCTAACATAGCTATGATTGGGTATTCCCTTAGCTTAAACAGGAATTACCGATCTATGTGGGTTAAGGGACATGAATATGGGCTAAATATATCTTAAGGTACATGGGGAGGCGGGGGGGACATACTGTCACGGGTTAAAATACTGCCATGACCAGCCGTCCCCTTGGAATAGCATTGGATCGTTGATCCAAGTGGGTTAAGGGACATATGGGAAGGGGGGGGGGCTGGCATGTTGTCATGGGCCTAATATAGCTCTGACCAGGTCTCCCCTTAGCTAAGCACGCAATTACCGAGCTATGTGGGTTAAGGGATATGGGAAGTGGGGGGGGGGGGAGGGGGACATGCTATCACGGGTTAAAATACAGCCATGAACAGGTGTCCCCTTAATTTAGCATTGGATCATTGATCCGGGTGGGTTAAGGGACATAGAGAGGGGGGACATGCTGTCATGGGTTAATAATAGCTATGACCAGATGTCCCCTTAGCTTAGCACGGAATTACCGATTTGTGTGGGTTAATGAACATGGGGAGGTGGGGGGGGACATGCTGTCACGGGTTAAAATACAGCCATGACCAGGTGTCCCCTTAGTTTAGCATTGGATCACTGATCCGTTGTACAATGATCACAATGAGAGAGTTAAGCGAAAAATTATTTCAAAATAACATGGCTTCAAATTAATCAAGCTCAAATGCATTCGTCAGGTATGGTACCATAGTCTAGCGGATAAGCGACAAAATTAGGTCGAATTGTGCATTTTGTAGTAAAAGCAGGAAATTTGGCACACTTGTCCCTTTATACCATTGCAGTCAAATTCAGCTTTAGTGTCAAGACAGATTTTACCATACCCCTGGAGGCCATTTTTCAAAATGGCCGACGAGGCCACTAATATAACACCCAATATCTCGAAAATTAGTACCCTTAGAGCCATTAATTTCATGTTTTTATGTAGGTTTTCGGGGTCGATGAATTAAAAAAAAAATATTATTGTGTATCTAGTAGCAACGGATTCACCTTCCAAGGTGGCGGCCAAGGGTAGTAATAATACTTAATATCTCAAAAACTAAGAGGCGTAGAACCATTATTTTGATTCCTATACATAGGTTTTCGGGGGCACAGATTTCAAAAATATGATTACTGAATATGCAGGAACGCGTCAGCAAGTTTTCAAGATGGCGGACAAGGCCATCATTTATACTCAATATCGTGAAAATTAATAGACATAGAACTATTATTTTGATGCCTATTCATAGGTTTTCGGGGTGGCTGAATTCAAATGAAAGAGTATTGCGTACCTAGGAGCAACGCATCCGCCATTTTCCAAGATGGTGGACAAGGCCAGCAAAAATACTCAATATCTTGAAAACTAAGAGGGATGGAACTATTATTTTGGAACCTGTTCATAGGTTTTCGGGGTCGCTGAGTTTGAAAAAAATCCTTATTGAGTGTCCAGGAGTAACGAGTAATGGCGGATAAGGCCTGAAACAATACAGAATATCTCCAAAACTAAGAGGGATCACTGTTTAAGTCTATTTATAGGTTTTCCGGGTCATTCAAGGAATTCAACAAGTTGTCGTTCAGTGTTCAAGAGCAAGGCGCCCTCAGTTTGCCATAATGGCGGCTATTTCAATAATAACACACAATATATGGAAAATCTAAGAGGTGAATAAGTCATTGTGAGGATAGACTTATGTGCCGTGGTCGCAGACATATATAAACACAATAAAGATTTCGAGATCTCGGATCAGTTCGCTAAGATACCGTAATTTTGCTCGCAAAAATTCCACGCTCGCTGGGACCATGTTGCGCATGGAAACATCGGTCGTCAACAATATTGAACGTTTGCGTCCTGCGTGTAGGTGTTCAGGAATCCATCGAAGCGCAGCAATACCTAAACACAGGAACAGACAAACATTTCCGGCGGACCCCCGCGCCAAGCCGGTTTGGGAAAAGTGCCACGTCTCTACCGGTGTAGCATGATAATCTGTCCGCCGTAATAAAGTGTCCGCCTGGCGTGTGCGCATGCGCAGCGAATGGGGTTGCTATGTAAATAGCGCGTGTATGTTAGGTATATGGTTAGGTTAGGATTAGGTTAGGTCCAGGGTTAGGGTTAGTATTAGGGTTCTGATTAGGGTTAGTGACATGAAAGAAGCGTGGCCGGACAGGTTATCACGGCCGGACAGGTTATTATGTTACACCGGCTGTATCCTGGTTTGTTAGACTAGGGAAGAACAACGCTTGGCAAACATGGAAGTTGCTTCGTGAAGTTACAAAACCTCCGTGATATTGATGGAGCAACCTGAACTGTCCGTATACAGATGCGTGGGACGCGCTGGGGAACATTGTCGTGTTAATCTGCGACAAATGGAGTTCATTATCATCGCAGTACGCTAACGAGCCCAGATTGAGATTATTGGCGCAGCAAAGCAGATACCAGCAACGTTGCCACGACGCAGGATGTCGTCTTCCAACGCGTTAGGGGAGCAGCGTATCAGGAGCATAGGGCTATAGGGCTATACAGTTCTCGCGATTGGGCCGCGAGACTTCAGTTTTGGGGACAAACAAAGACACGTGCTCCATGTTGAAGTATAGGCAGCTATAAGTCAATTTCTTTCCAGGTTTATTCTAAAGACTATGAGTACCATTTCACTAAACATAGCTATGAGAGATATACGTTAAAATATTTGGAGGCGATGAAGCGCAGAAATATACAAGGAAAAATCCGTCTTCAAAATACTCGAAAGCTAAAAATAACGTTCTAAATTTAGCCCTGCACCCCGGCTTTCGCAAGTTCACCACACAGCGAGTGACGTCACACAGTTTCGCGTGCCTCCGCGGTAACAAAAATGGCGAGAGCAAGTGATCGTGTTAACCATTCCGCTGTCAAAATGTGCAGTGCATGGAGTAACAGCACACGAATGCGTCATTAAACCACATGGTAAAGATAAAACCAGACCAGTTGGATGTTTTCGTATCACTTTTGGATCACGAAAAGACCAAGTTTCTTCATTTCTGTAAGTTTTCTGTTTGAAGCGTTGCGCTAAGGTTGTCACTCGGGGAGAATCCGTGTGACGTCATAATGCCTCGTTTTCGTAGGAAATGCAAAAAAACGTTATAGTTTCTCAGTCGTATTGTCTCGCCGTAACAAATATTCGTCATTGTGATGGCGCAAACGAATAAAAAATTTGTCGTCTATCCGTTTTGTGAAGCTATATTTCTTAAATATTCTGAATCATATCGCTAGGCCTTCCGCAATGGACCCACCCCTCGGGTCCTGCCTTTTGCGCAGGTAGTCTGGTTCCCGGTCTCCCTCTTTGCGTAACATACACGTCACGCCTACGTCACAGGTAGTCAGCATACCAGTGTGCGCAGAGCTTCTAAACTCGTTCCGAACACTTGCTTCGTTTGTTTGTCCCCAAAATGAGTAAACCGGAAGTCTAAGCGAACGAGACTTTATAGCCCTATACAGTTCTCGAGCTTGAGCCGCAAGACTTTAGTTTTGGTCCCAAACAAACACACGTGCTCTATGTTGAAGTATAGGCAGCTATAAGCCAATTTCTTTCCAGGTTTTTTCTAAGGACTATGGGCTGCATTTCACTTAACAAAGGTATGGAAGGTATGCGATAAAAGAGGGGGAGGGGGGGGGGGGGGGTAAAAGGGGTATCTCATCTCGGATCACAGAAATAAAATCCCTATATCCCGCATCACGAAATAAGAATCATGGCAGTTCACGATCACGAAAATTAGGTACCCATCACAGATTACGGAAAGAAGCAGACTTGACTTCATGTATAACGTTGGTAATTCAAAGGTATGTGTACGCCATAATGTGACAGCTTATGACATTGGCAGTAGTTGAAATGTTCTGGTGTTCGCCACATGAATCGTCATTTATTACGAAATGGCTTAATGACAAGATACAATAAATCTCGTTTCGCACGTGACGATGTGAATGCTTTGTTTGTCATGAGCATGAGAGGGATTGGCAGACGAATTAAGAATGACCGTCAGAGGGCTTTGCAAACGACAGGAAGGTCTTGTGTGTCATGAGCGTGAGAGGGATTTGGCAGACGACGTGAATTCTTAGTTTGTCATGAGCGCGAGGTGGCTTGGCAGACGATGTGAAATCCACGGGGGGAGGCACAATTATACAAATCTGTTGGGGGGGGGGGGGGGGGTCCGCGGGTGTCTTGATGCCTGTGAGAGGCAGAGGCTTGGCAGATGGTGTCAATGCTTGGTTTATCATGACCGAGAGAGGCCTTGAAATACCATGAAAATGTTTGGTTTGTCATGACCACCAGAAGGCATGGCAGACGGTGTGCAAATGCATGTTTTGTCGATGTGAAGGCGTGGTTTGACAACCAAAACACTTCGCCCATACTTCGGATCATCATCGTGAAGGCGACTGACAGACGGTGGACAGGAGGTGGGGTCGAGTTAATAGGAATTCATTATCGCTTCATCTCACATGTTTGGTCCATCCCCATTTGATTGTCCCAGGAGGTTTCTTGGTCTAATTTAACGTCAATGTGCGCACATGATGCCTAAGACACCACCAGTTCATTTCATGCGCCGATGTCCTAGTTTCGAGTAGGTGGGGTCGATGTATGCTGAGCATCCTTAAAAACAAAAAAAAAGGTGTTGTTATGAGGGTGAGTTTATTGACTCACCCTCATACAGACTTGAGTCTTCAAGTCCATCAGGCCCAAAATACATATAGACATAACAGTACATATTCGTACAACATGTGCAAGTTAAGCTTAGATTTACCGATGAGTTACATTGAAACTATAAAAAACACGACAAAACTAAGTTTGTCTTAGGCGGTTACATGTTATTTTTGTGTTCTGTATTTGTACGAGGGGCCTGGTGCCTGAGGTTACCAATAAAACTATCTATTTATCTATCTACCTATGAAAAACACGAAGTGCAAGTCATTTAAACTCTAAATAAGCATACGTGGCCTTACCGAGGTCTTCTGGGAGCGGCGACTATACTATGGATCAACGTAAACTTCGACATAAAATCCAACGTACTTGAGTTGGTTGGCTAGTTTGAAATAGGGAGCTTCTAGTAGATCAAGTAGTTTTGTCTAGCGGGCCAACATTGGTACATACCGTCGGCCCAACAACATGAGACCGCCAATTGACCGACGCATTGGACCACTGAATGTAAATAATAAATGAATATACATTTTAGACTTAACATAAAACAATTTAAATAAAATACACAAAATCAGATTCTTGATGACACCCTTCAAGCATGCCCGCAACAAATGGAAATAGTTCGATGTGACCAATGTCGTTCCACAAGGAGATCAGAGCGACCAAAATATTGTACGCGGGGATTACACATCACGGATTTACAGTTTTACCCAAATCACGATCACGAGAATTACTTCGATCTCGAATCACGTTAATAACTCTCCTCAGTTCCCGATCACGATAATAATTTTAGGTTTTTGTTGATTAGTCGTGTTGCCCCTTGTTTTTTTATATTTTCGTCATTGTGATGACGCAAGCGAATGAAAAATATGTCGTCTATCCATTTTGTGCAGCTATATGTCTTAAATATGTTTAATCCTATCGGTAGGTGATCTGCAGGTTACACACCAATAGAAACCATCCCCATGATAAGTAATGGAAAAAACCAAATTTTCAACCCCATGCCAGAGAAAAATCGATAACCATGTTTGACTATGTGGGCTATGTTGCATGAAAATAGCGAGTCGTGAAAAATTAGAGCCAGCCCGACTCGCTTTTTTCACGCAGTTTCTTTTCGGACTCGGCTTTTTAACGGCGACAAACGGTTGGGTAAACCATGCCGCCGACAAACACTGTCCTAGTGCAGTTGCAACGAAATTTGTCTAAAGTACAAACCTTAGCTGGGCGAATATGGAAATGTCCAACTTTGACCAGGGCACAGGAGTCTTATTGGGGTGGGGATGGATGGGGGAGAGCGGTAGTAACCATAGTTATGTGTCCCTTTTTCTGACAGGTTCTGCCCCCCCCCCCCCACCCGCCAACGAGTCTACTTTGCTCAGTGACACAGCTAGGAAGCTAAGTCGGTTGGGGAGCTGATCTGTCCCTTTATCAAATAGTTGTGTACCCCCGCCCGCCCGCGCTCACCTCCACCCCCGGCATCGACCCTCTTAGCCTGAGCATAGCTTGCGAAGCGAGCGAGTGTACATGGTGCGAGAAGCGTGCATTTAGGCAGTGGCAGAGGCGTGACAGAGGCGACAGACAGCCTGGGACTTGTCAATCCATCGCTGTGCTCTATTTCTCCACGCACTTCAACCTACACAGTGTAGTGGTCTCGCCCAGGACCTTCACGCTCACTCGTCGTGGAGAAGGCGAGTTCAACTCCCTCTCTACAGTGCAGGGGTCTCGCATATTTCATGGCTTGCTTGCTGTGAAAAGCCCGGGACACATTACCCAATGACTGTGCTCTATTTTTCCACACTCGCCCCCCGTTGTAAATGCGAGTCCGTCCTTTCTCTATACCACATAGTGCAGCGGTCTCGCTTATTTCACGGCTTGTCTGCCGTGAAACCCCCGGGACACCCTACCTAATGACTGTGATCTATTTCTCCACGCTCGCCCCCCGTTGTAAATGCGAGTCCGTGCTCTCTCTATACCACATAGTGCAGCGGTCTCGCATTTTTCACGGCTTGCTTGCCGTGAAGACCCCGGGACACTTCATCGCATGGCTGTGACCTATTTCTCCACGCACGTTCACCGTGGAAAATTAGGGTTCGTCTCTGTATACTACATGTTGCATTGGTCTCGCATATTTCACGGCTTGCTTGCGTTAAAAGCCCGGGACATCTCATCGCATGGCTGTGCCCTATTTCTCCACGCCCGGTCTCCGTGGAGAATTAGGTTCTGTATACTACATGTTGCATTGGTCTCGTATATTTCACGGCTTGCTTGCGTTAAAAGCCCGGGACATCTCATCGCATGGCTGTGCCCTATTTCTCCACGCACGTTCACCATGGAGAATTAGGTTCTCTATACTACATAATGCATTGGTCTCGCATATTTCACGGCTTACTTGCGTGAAAAGCCCGGGACATCTCATCGCATGGCTGTGCCCTATTTCTCCACGCCCGGTCTCCGTGGAGAATTAGGTTCTGTATACTACATGTTGCATTGGTCTCGTATATTTCACGGCTTGCTTGCGTTAAAAGCCCGGGACATCTCATCGCATGGCTGTGCCCTATTACTCCACGCACGTTCACCGTGGAGAATTAGGTTCTCTATACTACATAATGCATTGGTCTCGCATATTTCACGGCTTGCTTGCGTGAAAAGCCCGGGACATCTCATCGCATGGCTGTGCCCTATTTCTCCACGCCCGGTCACCGTGGAGAATTAGGTTCTCTATACTACATAATGCATTGGTCTCGCATATTTCACGGCTTGCTTGCGTGAAAAGCCCGGGACATCTCATCGCATGGCTGTGCCCTATTTCTCCACGCCCGGTCACCGTGGAGAATTAGGTTCTCTATACTACATAATGCATTGGTCTCGCATATTTCACGGCTTGCTTGCGTGAAAAGCCCGGGACATCTCATCGCATGGCTGTGCCCTATTTCTCCACGCACGTTCACCGTGGAGAATTAGGTTCTGTATACTACATAATGCATTGGTCTCGCATATTTCACGGCTTGCTTGCGTTAAAAGCCCGGGACATCTCATCGCATGGCTGTGCCCTATTTCTCCACGCCCGGTCTCCGTGGAGAATTAGGTTCTGTATACTACATGTTGCATTGGTCTCGTATATTTCACGGCTTGCTTGCGTTAAAAGCCCGGGACATCTCATCGCATGGCTGTGCCCTATTACTCGACGCACGTTCACCGTAGAGAATTAGGTTCTTCATACCACATAATGCATTGGTCTCGCATATTTCACGGCTTGCTTGCGTGAAAAGCCCGGGACATCTCATCGCATGGCTGTGCCCTATTTCTCCACGCCCGGTCACCGTGGAGAATTAGGTTCTCTATACTACATAATGCATTGGTCTCGCATATTTCACGGCTTGCTTGCGTGAAAAGCCCGGGACATCTCATCGCATGGCTGTGCCCTATTTCTCCACGCACGTTCACCGTGGAGAATTAGGTTCTCTATACCACATAATGCATTGGTCTCGCATATTTCACAGCTTGCTTGCGTTAAAAGCCCGGGACATCTCATCGCATGGCTGTGCCCTATTTCTCCACGCCCGGTCTCCGTGGAGAATTAGGTTCTCTATACTACATAATGCATTGGTCTCGCATATTTCACGGCTTGCTTGCGTGAAAAGCCCGGGACATCTCATCGCATGGCTGTGCCCTATTTCTCCACGCACGTTCACCGTGGAGAATTAGGTTCTGTATACTACATGTTGCATTGGTCTCGCATATTTCACGGCTTGCTTGCGTTAAAAGCCCGGGACATCTCATCGCATGGCTGTGCCCTATTTCTCCACGCACGTTCACCGTGGAGAATTAGGTTCTGTATACTACATGTTGCATTGGTCTCGCATATTTCACGGCTTGCTTGCGTTAAAAGCCCGGTGTAACATGACCAGCTGTCCCATCATGACAGCGTGTCCCCCCTGCAGTTCGGGTATACGCGCGGAGGAGGTCACTAGTTATGAGAGGGACACATTGTCATGGGCTGAATATACCTTGAGCGGACATGGGGGTGGGGGTGGAGGTGGGCATGTTGTCATGGGTTGAATATAGCTATGACCAGAGCCTTTAGCCTAGCATGAGATCACCCATTTACGTGGGTTAAGGGACATAGGGAGGGGGGGGGGGCATGCTGTCACGGGTTAAAATACAGCCATGACCAGGTGTCCCCTTAGTTTAGCATTGGATCACTGATCCAGGTGGGTTAAGGGATAGAGAGAGGGGCGGACATGTTGTCATGGGTTAATTATAGCTATGACCAGATGTCCCCTTAGCTTAGCACGGGCTTACCGATATATGTGGGTTAAGGGACATGGGGAGGTGGGGGGGACATCCTGTCACGGGTTAATATTGTGGCGAGTCCAGCTAGGGCTGGCTGGGGTAGGTGGGACAGACCCCCATTCCCTCCCTCATACCCGCCTGGCTTGGCCAGGACGGACCTCTACTTTGAGGTCCGGACCTCTAGTTTGAGGTCCGGCTCCCAGTGGCTGGGGTGGGACACATTCCACCCCCTCACTCATACCCGCCTGGCTTGGCCAGGACGGACCTCTACTTTGAGGTCCGGACCTCTAGTTTGAGGTCCGGCTCCCAGTGGCCGGGGTGGGACACATTCCACCCCCCCCACTCATACCCGCCCGGCTTGGCCAGGACGGACCCACAGTTGTGGGTCCCGCACGCTGTAGTCTGCGCGACTACTCCCCCCTCCCCCCGCCCTCTCTCATGACCGCCTGGCTTGGCCAGGACGGGCCCACACCACACGCTGTAGGGTGCGCGACTACCTCCACCCTCTCCCCCTACCCGCCGGAGTTGGCAAGGACCCTGACCTCTAGCTAAAGACGAGGGCCGGACCTACAACTGTAGGTCCAGACCTCTAGTTTTGGGTGGGGCTATCCCGTATTTAAGGGGCCGGAATCTGGTAGAAGAAAAAAAGAAGGAAAGGACTGACCGGGACTTATCGAATGGACTTATACTCGATTATACTATATGAAATGTGCATGCGGAATAAATACAAGAACAGAGACCAATGCTGTTGTTTCGATTGATATCAAGTAAGCGTATGAAGATAACCGCGAACCCTCGACAGGGTTCTCCACAAATGGTGTCAGAAGTGGGATCCAGACTTTAACACGCGTTCATCGGCCTGAATCTATACTTACACGCGCTGTACGCTATAGGATAAATATGGAGGCGCCTTTGGTGTTTCATGCCTACGAGTGTCCGGACTGCTACGCCTTATTGCCCTGTCCAGATCAACCGCATCGGTGTCCATGTCACGAAGAGGTCTATAGCGAGCGGGACCAAGACTTCATGCGCACCTTCGTGTTTTTCTTAAGGATCAGTGACGCGACGGGCGTAGCACTTATCATCCACCCGGCAGAGTAACGCGCCTGATCAAGGGAGGAATCTGTCTGTAAAAATGCCGCCAAAGAAGGACACAAGGGAGGCAAGCGGGGAGGCGACCAACACACAGGCAGAGGTGCAGCTCAGAGCGGAGATGGAGGCTCTCCGGTTAGAGCTTGTTGAGGCGAAGGAAGCCGTCACCGCCGCTGAGGCAGAGACGGCAGACCAACAACAACAGAAGGAGAGAGCCGTCGACGAGGCCAAGAAGATAGTAGCGGAAGCGGAGGAAGAGCGTCGGGAGGCGGTGGAAGCGGCAATCCAACGTGTTGGCGAAGTGGAAGAGAATCTGCTGCAGGAGAAGAGAACATATGTGGCAGCGAGAGACGACAGCCGACAGGAAGCGGATACGCTTATGCGGAGGGCGCAGGCGGCGGAGTCCCGAGTCCGGGAGTTGGTGGCACAACGACCGACGACCGTTACTCCGACCGTCACTCTCGGCCGACTCGGAGGCGGTGGGGGTCCGGTCGGAGGTCAGAGCCCTTATTCGCCGCGCTCCATGGCGACCAGCTCGGCCGACGGACTGTCAGCACGTCAGGCGGGGAGCGGTGGCTACAGGGTGCCCCTGCCGAAGCAGATGCCGTTTGACGGCACCCAGTCGTGGGAGACCTTCATTCAGCCATTTCAGGCTACGGCGACGGCTTGTGGCTGGGACGACGACGAGAAGCTGTTCAGGCTGAGGAGCAGCGTGCGGGGAGAGGCCGCAGAGTACGTGTTCGAGCAGCTTCCTGATGACGTCACGAAGTCTTTCGAGCAGCTGACCGCGGCATTAATTGCCCGTTTCAAGGAGAGGCGAACAGCCTCTTCCTTTCTGGCGGAGGCCAAACGAATGGGCCACGACGAAAAGCTGGCGGATTATGTAGCGGACATCAAGAGGCTGGTCCGGAAGGGCTACCCTACGGCTGACCTCAGGACTAATGACACAATAGCCCTGAGGCACTTCATGAAGGGGCTGCCCGATCAGCAGATGGCCGTGGCTATCGGCATGAAGGAGCCACAGACGATTGAGCAGGCCCAGCAGGGGTATGAAACGTACCGGAGCCTGAAGGACGAGGCGGGGCGCGGGCAAAAGGTGCGCGCCGTGAAGGCCAGCAGTGACGAGCATTACGTCACTGAGGTCACGCTCGCTGATTTCGGCAAGCATCTCATGAACAGAGTTGATGCCAAGCTAGACCGCCTGAACGCGCTGCTGCAGGGGAAGGGCAGCCCGGATTAAAGAAGAGACGCCGAGAGACGCCGCAGAGATCCACAGGATCAAACTAGTCGGCAACCATGGGTAGATCGACCGCGGGGTGGAGCCAGGCTAGCCGAAGTGCGCTGCTTTGCCTGCCAGGAGCTCGGGCATTACGCGCGTTTCTGTCCGAGACAGGGCAATGGAGGTGAGGCACAGCCAGGTGCCCCAGCGCCCCAGCGTCACGTAGAGAGTGCTGGCCAGGGAAACTAGGAGGGGCCGGCCCTACCGGCCAGTCGCCGGCCCTTGTGGCAGAAGTGCAATGTGAGGTGATCTCCCTGCCGTGTAGGACCACGGGGGGGTTGTCCATCTTTATGCCAGTGTCCTTGGCTGGTGGAAAAGCTAAGTTTGTGGTGGATACGGGGGCCGCAGTGACAGTGTTGTCCAGTAGCGCGTATTCGCGGATACCTGCGGATTCAAGGCCTCCGTTGAAACCCATGACAAGTAGGAATCTGAGACTTGAGACTCCGGATAAATCAGTGATTGATGTGAATGGCACCGTGGATGTTACGTTTAGAGCGGGAGGCCAAGACTTTGTGTGGAGCATGTTGGTAGCGCCGATCGCTGAGGATGGATTATTGGGCCTAGACTTTCTCTTTGCGCAGGATTATGAGCTGAGTGCGCGCGGAGGGCTAAAGCTGAATGGCACGAAAGTGCATTGTGACACTGAAGGGACAATGTGCAGTGTGGCTCGCGTCTGTGCGAAGGAGGACGTAACTATCCCGGCAGAGAGTGAAGCCATTGTGAGTGGAGTGGCGGACCTCGGTAGGTTCGCGGCTCGATATGCAGTGGTGGGTCCACGGGATGGGACCAAGAACGGGTCCCTGATGGTGGCCCACACGGTGGTTGACACGCAACGGGCAGACGGGAATCTGCCAGTGCGGGTGTTGAATCCCACGTCAGAGGACGTGACATTGCGCGCGGAAACAACGATTGGCACTCTCTCGGAAGCGGACATGGTGATGCCGTGGTCTCACAGTCGGGGTGGGCCGAGCGCCCCAATTAATAGGATACATGCGGCGCACTTGAGCGGAGAAGGGGATCTGCACCCGGCGGCGCAAGCGTTGTTTGACGTCAGTGGGAAGTCGCTGGCACCGCCGCAGAGGGCCATCCTTCGGGAGCTATTGTGCCGACATCAAAAGCTGTTTGCGACGGGACCATGTGACTTGGGTCGCACCTCCGTGGTGGAGCATGGCATCGTCACCGGCGACGCCCTTCCCGTAAAGCAGGCACCCAGGCGTCCACCTAGAGCCTTCGCGGAGGAGGAGGGCAAGATAATAGCAGAGCAACTGGAGGCTGGCGTCATAAAGGAGTCTACGTCTCCGTGGGCGTCCCCGCTGGTCTACGTCCGTAAGAAGGATGGGACGGCAAGGCCTTGTGTGGATTATCGGCGTCTTAATGAGCTGACGAGGAAGTGTGCATACCCCATCCCTAGGGTAGGGGACTGCATCGACTGTTTCTCCGGGGCGCGCCTCTTTTCCACGCTTGATTTGCAATCGGGATATTGGCAGATTCGTGTTAAGGAGGAAGATCGGGCAAAGACGGCCTTCGTGACCAGGAGCGGACTCTATGAATACGTCACGATGCCGTTCGGGTTATGTAATGCAAGCGGAAGTTTCCAGAGGTGCATGGAGATGGTGCTGAGAGGTCTCCAGTGGGAGACGCTGCTCATTTATTTGGATGACATTATCGTGTTCGGGGCGACATTTGAGGAACACATCCAGAGACTTGACGAGGTGTTCACTCGGCTGGGGAACGCAGGGTTTAAGTTGAAACCCAGCAAGTGCGAGTTATTGGAAGAGGAAGTGGACTTTTTAGGTCATGTGGTGACAAGGGAAGGGGTCAAACCCGACCCGAGGAAAGTAGCGGCTGTAAAGGAATGGCCAGTCCCGAGAAACCAGACGGATGTCAGGGGGTTCCTGGGGCTGTGCTCCTACTACAGGCGCTTCATCAAGGGTTTCGCGGATAGGGCAAAGCCGCTCAATCGACTGCTGGAAGCCGGCCAGGAGTTTGATTGGTCGCCGGTCTGCCAGGAAGCCTTCGAGGATATGAAAGACGTCCTAACCGGGGATGAGGTGATGGCCTATCCCGACGAAAAGGGCCAGTTCATATTGGATACGGATGCGTCAGGAATGGCGATAGGGTGTACTCTGTCCCAGATGCAGTATTCCGATAAGGCAGGAGAGGAGGTTGAAAGGCCGATAGCTTACGCTAGTAAGTCGCTGAGTAGGCCACAGAGACGTTATTGCGTAACGAGGAGAGAACTGTTGGCAGTCGTTGTGTTCCTGCAGCAGTTTCGCCACTACCTGTTGGGTAGAGAGGTGGTGATCAGGACCGATCACAGCGCGCTGAGGTGGGTGATGTCATTTAAGGAGCCGACCGATCAGATGGCCCGTTGGCTGGAGATCATCTCTCAATTTGACTTTAAGATCGTGCATCGCCAAGGGAAGAAACACGGGAATGCGGACGCGCTGTCCCGGATACCGTGCGACCCTAGTGAGTGTGACTGTTACGATGGGGACAAGGTACTGACTGAGTTGCCGTGCAGTGGGTGCGATGTTTGTGTGCGGAAACACAAACTGTGGTCGTCATT
The DNA here is from genome assembly GCA_964019135.1 of Arenicola marina. NCBI lineage: Eukaryota > Metazoa > Annelida > Polychaeta > Arenicolidae > Arenicola > Arenicola marina. The sequence continues at coordinate 22,662,882 of OZ025249.1, forward strand.
TAATGAAGTGGATGACGTGAAGCCACTTGGGGCTCGAAGGGTCGGTGTGTCCCAGACATCGGTGTCACGAGTCGGCGACGTCCAGGGGACGCGCCCTGTATGGGCTCGCGTGATGGCTATGGTATGGGTGTGGCTGTGCTGCCTAGGTCGGTGGGTAGGACCCAGCGGCCGGAAGGCGAAAGATGGCCAAGAAGAGGGTTCGATCCCTCAAGTCCGAAGGTGTTATGGATCCATTCGGCGGGGTTTGAGGCGCATGAAGCGTGATGTGACACCCCGAGGATCGGCAGCAGCCTTTGGTGGGAGATCGGCCGAGGACGCGAGCCAGCTACGGAAGTGGGAAGACGCGGACCTGCGGTTAGAAGGCCCGGGTCTGTCCTTAGGTGGGAGATCGCAGCCCAAATCAGAGCGACTGGTGTTGGATGCCAGTAAGGTGACAAGGGGGCTCGGCGATCTCGTATTCAACTACAGCGTGTTACCCGTGGGTTGGACTGGTGGATACACCCCTAAGGATATCGCCCAGCTCCAGTACCAGGATGTGAATATTGGGCCGGTCATTGACTGGATGGTCGGGTCAGCAACCCGTCCAGAGCGGGACAAAGCAGCCGCTCACAGTGCAGCCACGAGACAGCTCTGGCTGATGTGGGACCAACTCCATCTCCAAGACGGCAAGCTGTACAGACGATGGGAGGCAGCGGACAAGACTGGAGACTACCTTCAGCTGGTGGTGCCGAAGGTGCTGCAGAGGGAGGTGCTGGCGGCTGTGCATAATGCGGTGACAGCGGGGCATCTAGGAGTTAGGAAGACCCTCAGCAAGCTTCAGAGGAGCTTTCATTGGTTCCGAATGAAGCAGAGCGTAAAGGACTGGGTGGCCAAGTGTGGAGTCTGTGGGGCGAGGAAAAAGCCATCGAAACCGGCGAAGGCCCCACTACGCAGCTACACAGTGGGCGAACCGATGGATCGGATGGGGATGGATATAATGGGACCATTTCCTGTCAGCGACAAGGGCAACCGCTATATTCTGGTTGTAATGGACCAGTTCACGAAGTTTGTGGAATGTTACGCAATGGAAAATCAGCTAGCAGAGACTGTGGCCGAGAAGGTGGTGTACGAATTCATCAGTAGGTATGGCGCACCGTTGGACATTCACTCTGACCAGGGCAGGAATTTTGAGTCAGATCTGTTCAAAAGGATCTGTGAACTTTTAGATATACACAAAACAAGGACGTCGCCGTACCACGCCATGGGTAATGGCATGATCGAGAGACATAACAAAGTGCTTCTAACTATGGTGTCAGCGTATATATCGGAAAATCAAAAGGATTGGGACCGCAACTTGGCGTTATTGACGGCCGCGTACCGCTCATGTCGACACCAAAGCACTGGTTACTCCCCAAACATGCTCATGTTTGGGCGGGAAGTGCACCAACCGGTTCAGCTGGTGATGGGAGGAGTGCCGCGGCACGTGGCTCACGAGTCTGAAGCTGCTTACGTTAGCGACTTACGCGAGAATCTCGCGGTGGTTCACGAGAGGATTCGTGAACACCTGAAGGTGGCAGCACAGGTCCAAAAGAGAGACGATGATACAAGAATCAGTGTAAATAATTTCAGTGTCGGCGACGTTGTTTACACGTTGGATACCACGCGTAAGGTGGGTAGAAGCCCAAAGCTGAACCCCAAGGTGTGGCTTGGCCCGTGCCTGGTTATTCGCAAGATCAGTGATCTGTTATTTGAAATTCAAGGCCCTGCTAAAAAGAAGAAGCGGATTCTTCACCACAACCGTATCAAGCCATTTTTAGGAGACGTCGAGGCACCATGGATTAGGGATGTCAGGGGCGGCGAGAATGGGCGAGGCGAGCAGGCTGCGCTGGCCGCTGAACCGGCTGTCAAGCCAATCCAGCCGTGTCACAGTCGGCGAGAAGCAAGGGGCGGACCCGCCGGGGGCAGACCACCCGGGGGAATCCCAGGGGCGCCTAGGCCTGCAGATGCCGTGCGGCGCGGAACGCGAGCGCGAGTTCCACCCGACAGGCTGCGGCTGTGACCCGAAGGTCACCGCGGGGTCACGGGAGCAATTAAGATGGATGGTGACCGATAATCGAGAAGCCAGGAGTATGTGTTTATAGCAGATAGCAGGGGAAACTGGTTATCGCGTCGCCTGATGCCCTTCCACAAGGGGATGTAAGTTTTAAAGAAAAGGGGAGGGGGGCATCAGACAGAAGAAGGGGGGGGGGGGGGCTGATCGCCCGCTCTGTACCGAGCGCGACTTGAAAGGAAGCACCGGGTACTCCGGGGTCAGAGTGTCGTGACCCCACGAATCTGGGTTATGGGAACGTTAGATCTGGGTTATGGGGACGTCGGGTTCGAGTTATGGGAAAGTCGTACCGAGGGATCTCCGGACATTGGGGGATAAAACGGGCCCCCCCCCAGGACCCTAGTCAGTCATGCCAGGGGATTTCTTCGGGTGCAGAACTTGCGAAAAAGTGTTTTCCAAGCAATCCAGACTTACACGTCACGAGAGAATACATCTGCCGTGGTTTTTGTGGGACTACGCATGCAACAAGTGTGAGCAAGGCTTTCAGGATAGCAGTCGTCTGGTGGTGCATTTGCGATCAAGGCGCCACGCGAGGAAAGCCAAAGCCGGACAGGCTAACATGGAACTTGACTTCGGAGAGCCGGTCAGCGACAGCGAGGAGCCGTTGGACTCCTTGGTGGATAGGACCACCCAGGAGCGGACGGGTGCGGGTTTCATGGGGTCGGCCTTGTGGCCGGGCCTGCACACCTGGGCGGTGGGCCCATCGCCGTCAGGAGATGCAGCCAGCGCTTCGCGGGAGCAACCCGACGCGGGGTCAGCGCTGCCCGATTTGGGCGGGCCTCCCGGGAAACAAGCTGCGGGAGACTCCGATCGGGCGGTCCCCACCCCGTCGACTAGCGGGCCACCTGATGCCGCCAAGACCCCCTCGTATGGAATAGGGGGGGGGCTGCGGTTTGGTGACCGCCACCCCAACGACCAGCGGCTCCCCCACGTCGACGTGGGTCCCGTCGTCGGGAGATCGAGGGGACGGCACCCGAGCGGCAGCCACCCTTCGTGAGGACCGCTCCCAGGGGTTGAGCGGCCGCCGTCCGCCTACACCGCCCTTGCTGTCAACGTCCAAACGGGCACGTTGGGACGAGGCCACGGCGGTCACCGCTTCGTCCACCCTCACGTCCGCTCTGGAGGCCCGACTCCTTAGCCGGTCGGATCAACTGGAGTCGAGGCTGATGGGGCGGGTGGAGGCCGCGGTCGAGAAGGCCGTGGCACGTCTCCATGACGTCGGGGCAGCCGTCGTGGATTACCAGCGACGGTGCTGCGAAACGCTCCAGGAAGAGATGCGGGAGGCGCTGCCACGAAAGGGCGTGACAGACGCCATAGTGATGCTGGCGAGGGAGGCGGCCAAGGAACTTTGACATTGTAGTGACATTAACCAACTGAGTGTAACTTCAAGTAGTTTTATTTTTAATATGCATGAGTGGGACGTTGTTCTCAAGCTGGAGAGCGGACAAAGGACCCTGCGATGGATTACATACGTCTAAAGACATTAGTTAACTGAAATTTACTTTGAGTTGTGTTATTTTTAACGTGTATGAGTTTTCAAATGTAGAAACATGTCCGCAGGAGCGGCCATGCTGGTGGGAGATAGTGTGGCGAGTCCAGCTAGGGCTGGCTGGGGTAGGTGGGACAGACCCCCATTCCCTCCCTCATACCCGCCTGGCTTGGCCAGGACGGACCTCTACTTTGAGGTCCGGACCTCTAGTTTGAGGTCCGGCTCCCAGTGGCTGGGGTGGGACACATTCCACCCCCTCACTCATACCCGCCTGGCTTGGCCAGGACGGACCTCTACTTTGAGGTCCGGACCTCTAGTTTGAGGTCCGGCTCCCAGTGGCCGGGGTGGGACACATTCCACCCCCCCCCACTCATACCCGCCCGGCTTGGCCAGGACGGACCCACAGTTGTGGGTCCCGCACGCTGTAGTCTGCGCGACTACTCCCCCCTCCCCCCGCCCTCTCTCATGACCGCCTGGCTTGGCCAGGACGGGCCCACACCACACGCTGTAGGGTGCGCGACTACCTCCACCCTCTCCCCCTACCCGCCGGAGTTGGCAAGGACCCTGACCTCTAGCTAAAGACGAGGGCCGGACCTACAACTGTAGGTCCGGACCTTCAACTGTAGGTCCAGACCTCTAGTTTTGGGTGGGGCTATTCCGTATTTAAGGGGCCGGAATCTGGTAGAAGAAAAAAAGAAGGAAAGGACTGACCGGGACTTATCGAATGGACTTATACTCGATTATACTATATGAAATGTGCATGCGGAATAAATACAAGAACAGAGACCAATGCTGTTTCGATTGATATCAAGTAAGCGTATGAAGATAACCGCGAACCCTCGACAGGGTTCTCCACAATATACAGCCATGACCAAATGTCCCCTTAGTTTAGCATTGTGCCACACATCCAGGTGGGTTCAGGGACCCCGGAAGGGGGGGGGGGGGGGGGCGACGTGTCGTCATGGGTTGATTATAGCGATGACCACATGTCCCCTTATTCTAGCACGAAATTACCCATCTAAGTGGGTTAAGGGATATGGGCAGGGGGGGGGGGACATGCTGTCACGGTGTAACATGACCAGGCGTCCCCCCATGACAGCGTGTCCCCCCTGCAATTTTAATATATGCGCGCATATTAAGGCACTAGTTATGGGGGGACACATTGTCATGGGCTGAATGTATCTTAAGATACATTGAGAGGCGGGTGGGGGGGGGGGACATGTGGTCATCGCTATAATCAACCCATGACGACACGTCCCCCCCCCCTTCCGGGGTCCCTGAACCCACCTGGATGTGTGGTCCAATGCTAAACTAAGGGGACATTTGGTCATGGCTGTATATTAACCCGTGACAGGATGCCCCCCCCCCCCTCCCCATGTCCCTTATCCCACATATATCGGTAAGCCCGTGCTAAGCTAAGGGGACATCTGGTCATAGCTATAATTAACCCATGACAACATGTCCCCCCCTCTCTCTATCCCTTAACCCACCTGGATCAGTGATCCAATGCTAAACTAAGGGGACACCTGGTCATGGCTGTATTTTAACCCGTGACAGCATGCCCCCCCCCCCCCCCTCCCTATGTTCCTTAACCCACGTAAATGGGTGATCTCATGCTAAAGGCTCTGGTCATAGCTATATTCAACCCATGACAACATGCCCACCTCCACCCCCACCCCCATGACCGCTCAAGGTATATTCAGCCCATGACAATGTGTCCCTCTCATAACTAGTGACCTCCTCCGCGCGTATACCCGAACTGCAGGGGGGACACGCTGTCATGGGGGGACAGCTGGTCATGTTACACCGGGCTTTTAACGCAAGCAAGCCGTGAAATATGCAAGACCAATGCAACATGTAGTATACAGAACCTAATTCTCCACGGTGAACGAGCGTGGAGAAATAGGGCACAGCCATGCGATGAGATGTCCCGGGCTTTTCACGCAAGCAAGCCGTGAAATATGCGAGACCAATGCATTATGTAGTATAGAGAACCTAGTTCTCCACGGTGACCGGGCGTGGAGAAATAAGGCACAGCCATGCGATGAGATGTCCCGGGTTTTTAACGCAAGCAAGCCGTGAAATATGCGAGACCAATGCAACATGTAGTAGGCCTATACAGAACCTAATTCTCCACGGTGAACGTGCGTGGAGAAATAGGGCACAGCCATGCGATGAGATGTCCCGGGTTTTTAACGCAAGCAAGCCGTGAAATATGCGAGACCAATGCAACATGTAGTATACAGAACCTAATTCTCCACGGTGAACGTGCGTGGAGAAATAGGGCACAGCCATGCGATGAGATGTCCCGGGCTTTTCACGCAAGCAAGCCGTGAAATATGCGAGACCAATGCAACATGTAGTATAGAGAACCTAATTCTCCACGGTTAACGTGCGTGGAGAAATAGGGCACAGCCAAATATGCGAGACCACTGCACTGTGTGTTACAGAGATAGCACGGACTCGCATTTACAACGGGGGGCCGAGCGTGGAGAAATAGAGCACAGTCATTGGGTAGGGTGTCCCGGCCTTTTCACGACAAGCAACCCGTGAAATAAGCGAGACCGCTGCACCATGTGGTATAGAGAGAGCACGGACTCGCCTTTACAACGGGGGGCGAGCGTGGAGAAATAGAGCACATGCAGTCAGTGGGTATAGGTGTCTCGGACTTTTCACGGCAAGCAAGCCGTAAAATATGCGAGACCATTTCACTGTGTACTGAGAGGGAGCAGGACTCGCCTTCTCCACGGGGAGCGAGCGTGAAAAAATAAAGCACAGCCATGAGCTCTACCGATCCATGTGGGTTAAGGGACCTGGGGGATGGGGCCGGAGTGGGGGGGGGGGGGAGGATCAAGATAGCCATGACCAAATTTCCCCCGTTGCTTAGCATGAGAGACAGCTATCCCTATGCGTGAGCGACAGGATCATCGCCATATTCAGTCTATGACAATCTGCCCCCCCCCCCATCCCCATGTCCCTAAACCTACGTGGATATCATGTACACCCATGCCAAGCCGCAATGATCTCTTTCAGATTCTTTGTTCTCCGAGCCAAATTTGTACTATAGGTGTCACTGGCGTGTAGCGAATATGTCACTTCCGATTTCTTTATTCACAGGCGATAATATGGACTTTTGAGGCATTGTGGGCGATAAAAGATGCAGCTTCTGATTTTTGCGTGAGAAACTCGGGTTTTTCACGTTAAGAACTCGGGACTTTCACAAGCGGTAGCGTTGTAATCCCGGTATTTTCACGAGGAGTATCGTGAAAATACCGGGACTTTCACACGCTCTCTGTCTCTACGTTTTCACGCGACCCTCGCGTGAAAAAATGAAGTCCGTGGAAACAGCGAGACGGCACTCAAAACTCGCTTTTTTCACGTGAAGAACTCGGGTTCTCCACGGACTCGCGTTTTTAACGCAGTAAATTTGGGTGGTCTCGCACTTTTCACGTGAAAGTCCCGGGCTTTTCACGGACTCGCGATTTTCATGCAACAGCTACAGGAAATTATAGAGCAATTATCCAACTTTATTTTAAAAACAAGCAGAATATAGGTTGACGTGCGATTTTTTTTGCTACAGCCCATAGTATGACACCCCCCTAGAGCAACCCGCCGAAAATTAGAGATCCTGCGAATCAGCATGTGATGAGGTTTACCGAACCACGCACCCGTAACATCTGCATGCATGATTAATTGAACAGGCATTATCCGGGCCAAACATTAGTAAAAGAAACAATATATGCCAAGACAGAAATCATTAGTAACTATATAACCCTGATGTACGACCATATTTTAGGCACTACTTGACGGTATATACTTTTCTACGCACGACCTATTGGTGTGTAACCTGCAATGGACCCACCCATCTGCGCCTGTCTCTCGCGCAGGTAGTCTGGTTCCCTGAGATACTATTGTGCGTAGAGCTTCTACAGTCGTTCCGAACACTTCGCTAGTTTGTCCCCAAAATAGGTAAAGCGGAAGTTTTGACGAACAAGATTTTATAGCCCTTTATAGCACATTGCAGCCAAGCAATTGTGCCAATGGTCGAACTTCTAGAGCGACGACGATAGGGATGGTCAGTCGGGGATGCCCGGAAACGGGATTTAGTTTGGTGCAACGGACACGAAGCAAGAAAAATGGTCCTGGATACTAAATAATGACTTTTGTGACCTCTTCGTCTCCAATGTCGCGTATATAGGTATCAATAAAATATTTCTACGCCTGTTAATCACTGCTGGCCTTGTCCACCATCTTGGAAAATGGCAAATGCGTGGGTCCTGGATACCCAATAATGCCTTTTTTAAAGTCTTCGACTCCAAAAACCTATGCCTCTTAGCTTTCGAGATGTGTAAGTATCCGTGCTAACCTTGTCCGCCATTTTGGAAAATGGCTGATGCATGTGTCCTGGATACGTAATAATGACCTTTTTAAAGTCTACGACCCCAAAAATCTATGTATAGGTATCAAAATAATGGTTCTATGCCTCTTAGTTTTCGAGATATTAAGTATTTTTGCTAGCCTTGGCCGACATCTTGGAAAATGGCTGATGCGTTGCTCCATGGATACTCAATAATGACATCTTTGGATTCTGCTTACCCGAAAATATATGGCTAGACATCAAAATAACAGTTTTATCATTCTTAGTTTCCAAGATATCGCGTATTATTGGTGGGATTGTCCGCCATTTTGAAAAATGGCCGCCGTAACCGTCAGGGGTCAAATCTGACTTGACACTATAGCTAAATTCGATGAAACATGTATTACGCACATGTGTGCCAAATTTCATGCTTTTACCACAAAACGCACGGTTTTTCGCTTATCCGCTGGACTACCATGCGGTGGCACAGTAAATGCTAAACAGTGGTGTATTTGACGCCAAACTGCGAATTTATATTCGATAAGATTTAATACAATTTTCGCGTATGAAGGATAGTTCTTATGGTTAAATTTGACGTGGGGCAGAGGGACTATGGCGCAAGCGTAACGCCCTCTGCTGGGAGATCGCAGTAAGCAGTGTTCGCGTCATCTTTGTGGCGTATACTTGATCTATAACTTTGTTTGCAAGTTTATATACATTTAAACAAATTAAAATATAGCATGGTTCATACATAATTGCTTATTTTGCCAATTTATCATGTTTTCGTGCTAAATGTTCACATGATCGAACTAACTGTACGCTTGTTTACAGTAGCCTTATCTCTACTGTTTAGACTTTTTGTGGGGGGGGGGGGGGATCCTTGGTACTCCTCCGGTCACCAAACCGTTACAGAACACAGGGTAAAATGTTCTCTGTAATACAATTCAGTGACGATCCAGAATTTTGCACAAGAGGGTCCGGACACACGGCGGTTAAAGGTGCGTGTTATTGTTGTTATTTCCGCCATGAGACCAAAGACCTTACTATGATACTTACTATCATTGTAAGGGCTTGGATGAGACAGATTGTCAACCCTTTTCGACTATCCCGCGTTAGGCTGTAATGAGCAGGCGCAATGGCGAAATCTAGGTCAAGAAATAGTCGACTAGCTGTCGCATGCGAACGAGGCTCTTGGTAACACAGAAACTATAGTCATAACCATGCAAGGAACCCCTGACCCGACCTATAGAAGCAGACAAAAACAGGCGCAACAAAAGGTCTAAGAGCCTGTTCGATTTACCTGAAACCGACGGGAAACCGAAACCGGTTTTGAAACCGGTTTCAACGGTTTGCCCACCTAAAGGCGAACACATAGTTTCATTTGTTTACAGTTTCAGCATGTATTTTGGCAATGGCCATGTGCTTATGAAGTTTATGCCAGCATAAATATGCCGTCTGTTTCATCTTCTACCCGCTATTGGAATTTCCGTAAATAAATTAGTCTCATACCTTTGTCCAGGAGTCCCTATTCGTTACATTTATGATTAACTATGGTGTAGGTGTTTATTGAACTGACAGTTTCGCGGAACCGAAACCGTCAAACCAGCTCTCTCGATAGTTTCACGGTTTCGAGCAAACCCGTTTCGGCTCTTCTCGTGTCGAACAGTCAGTTTGGCAAACCGGTTTTGGTTTCATGTAAATCGAGCACGCCCTTATACACTTCATCATAACGCACCCGTGACTGGATGCATATCATAACATGGGTGGCGGCAGGCGCGGATACTAATAATAATATCTTTGATATAAGATGAGAAAAAAATTGGGTGTCGGGGGCGGGGGGGTGCAACCCAAACTTTCAGTATGTCACAGTTCGAACAATTTACGACCGGAAGGGGGGGGGGGGGGTCCTTGGTGCGAGAAGGGCGGGTATTCAGCTAAGAAAAACAAAATTGAAATGTCATGACGTCCAGTGCTATCAACAAAGAAAGGTTTAGTTGGTTAAATCTCTTTCGTTGTCAACATCACAAGACTCTCCGACCGACAGTCATCTGCAAGATTACGTTGGCAAGATTTTTGGGATAGCTAATTGAGGCAACAGGATTTGACGCAAATAAATAATCCACCTTTTTCATCGGATATGAGTAGAACGTAAGTTTTGCGCATGTTGACGACTGGCATTATGAACGTTACTTATCAGAGCAGCAATAGGGTGGGCGATAATAAACAGAATTGGTTGGTTTGGTATTTCCTGAAGTTCCTGATCCGCCCACCGCGCACTGGTTTCCGAATGTTCCGCGCCAAGTTAAAATCTGCGCTGATTCGGAATTGGCGCTGCACATTTTCGGAATTTCCCTTTCAGTGCAACCGACAACTGCACCATCCCGGGATATTAAAAAAAAATTCACCAACCCAACAATCAGTTGACCTGGGAGACTGGAAACACTTAGCATATATTTAGCCACTCTCTTTACTGTTACAGTCCCAACCATTACTGATTAAAGCTCAATGCGCTTAAATGTATTAGAACTTAATCCACCTTTCCTTTAGCAAATAATTACAATTAAATGGCAATCAAGGCTAGCCATCTAACCCTGTTATACTGAAGACCAAAAAATATTGGTTGTCAAATGGGTTATAATTCGCCAGAAGCAGATATGGTGTAAATCATCTAACTTGGTTCCATAAAAAAATCTGAATTTCTATTTAGGCCAGAACTAAAGTCAAAGTCATAAATGCCGTAGACACACGTTTCGGCCTAAATTTATCGCGAATTTGCCTCGATCACTCTCAAAATCCCTGGCGTGAGAAAGCAATACTAGACCATTTTAATGATACTAAACTTACGTTTGTACTGCGATGTTATCCTTTTTTAAGACACAAACAATATTTCTCCATGATCTGATAGTTTTCTGAAGCAATGCATATAGTGAAAAGAGATAAGAAATTGCTATTAATCATATATGATATTTTAATTCTGTCTGGTTCTTAAACTCAAACCTAAATATTAAGTATAATAATTTACTAATATTTTCATAAAATTATAAATATTATATAAATATATTACCTCTTAACACTATATTTCTCATTTCAGAAATATTTGAAGATGCTGGATTTTCTAGCTGATAATAACCTATGTGGTCAGACCATCCTGAGGCTGGTATCCAGAGGCAATGCTGTCATTGCTGAACTGTTACGCCTGTCAGACTTCATACCACCAGCATTCAGACCAGACACTAAGGAACACCAGAAATATGCAGACCTCATTGGAGACTTCAGCTACTTCCAGAGCTCTGAACTCTTCGAAAATAAGATTTTATCAAAACCGGTATCTATCTTCAGTTTATGATTAGATTTTAATGTTGAGTTATTTATAATCAATGACTAACAACGTCAGCGTGGAAAGTATTACTGGCATCATTGTAATCTATGATTGATGTTTAAGATAATATTATATTAGCAGACATTCTCTATACATGAAAACGTCTTTATACATTATTGATGTACTACCACATTAAAGTTAGCCTGATGCTAGCTAAAGTGTGTTATTTTTTATTGTAGGGTCTTGAAGACCTTGATGAAGAGTTCAAGGAGAATCACATAGAAATAGTCACAAGATTCTACCTGGCTTTTGAGAGTATCCATAAATATATCACAAACTTGAATAGGTAAGTTCTCTTTATATCAGTGCGTAACTGTTACCCTTGTAAGTCTCAATAATATTTTTTTGTCATCATTTTATTCTCAACAACTATTAGTTATGTGTCTAGCTTTTTACACAATTGCCTATGTCTAGCAAATATACACATGTAGGTATGTGTGTGTGTGTAACACCAGTTAAATCTATTCCTATTTGGTGTTCACACTTGCTACACGTGTTTATCAGTACTTATCATTAAAACTTGTATTTTTTTATATATATCTCAGGTTTCTAGAAGAGTTAGAAGAAGGAGTGTACATACAACAAACCTTGGAGTCAGTGTTACACAATGAAGATGGCAAGCAACTTTTGGTAAGAAAGTTTCCTCTCATCCGTAGATGAAATCCTTTGCAATGATGAAAGCTATGATTGTCTAATGTGGTGTATATATGATGTTTAAGGTAAAGAAGACCAGATATATTTAAATTACTGCACATTTATTCCAATGGCTTGGACAAAGTCAATATAACACTGATTTGATCAACTCAAATAATATGTGATTTCTGTGCGAGTTTTGCGTCCACTGACTGCTATAGCCTCTGTCGTGCCTTGCAGGCGGAGGCCATCTTTTTGTATGGTGTGATGTTGTTGACGGTGGATATACGGATCGAAGGACAAATCAGGGAGCAGATGCTTGTGTCCTATTACAGATACAGGTGAGAGGGAATGTCTTGAATGCATGAATTAATTGCAGTGGATACATTTTTAGTTTTACTCTGATTTTAATGACATGCGTTCGTTTGTTTATAGGACGAACGTGGGTCTATGATTATTTGCTAATGGTATAGATCCATTAATGTCAAGAAAGATCTGTCACACGTTTTAGGTGGAATTGAGACAAAATGCTAATGTAATATTCTGATGTCACTTTGTTCTGAATAATGAAAGATGTAACGTCCAAAGCATACGCCTCCGATTACAGTGCATCGAAGGCATCTGTGGACTCTAACGTTGATGATGTCTGCAAGTTGTTGAGGAGCACAGGATTCTCTACCAGTGCCGGCTGCAAGAGGCCCCAGAACTACCCTGAAGCCTACTTTAAGTAAGTACATGTAGATATAACATGAACATGGTAATACACCCGAGTACTACCCAGGTTACCGGTTAACTTTTCATCAGTATTTATAAGCCCCTAAAGCTAAGGTCGTATTCTTCAAAATTCGTCTTCATCCACTTGTCTCCTAACGATAAAAGATGATGGTTTCAAGATAGTTATGTATGCCAGATATGCACACTGTGGTTGTGTTTCCCCAGCCGTATCCCTGTGCCTAAGACGTACATCAGCATGGTGATTGGACGGCTGCGCTCTGACGACATCTACAACCAGATATCGGCCTACCCACTGCCCGAGCACCGCAGCACGGCTCTCGGCACTCAGGCCGGCATGCTCTACGTCATCCTGTACTTCGCCCCCGAGATACTCCAACTGCAACAGGCCAAGATGAGAGAGATCGTCGATAAACACTTCCCGGACAACTGGGTGCGGGATTCCTCAGGCTTGTCAACGTCGTGGCAGTAATATTCACAATTCTGATGTAATATTTACCTAAATTTGTTGGCGCTTTATTCATTCTAGAATCCATTTGCACAGTTGACATCTTGCGTTTTCCGTCAGTAAAGCGGATATTCTAGTTTGGGAAAAGAGGATTTGTTTTGCGTTACGTAGAGACTATAAACATGTGTACTATTCTTATAGAGATTGGTTTTGGGTTGCAATACATTGCAGCAGTGAATGGTGCATTGTGAAATTCGTTTATCCTTAGTTTTCGCCGCACTGTCCGGTGACTTGTGATTATCTTGCGCTTGTTTTGCTTGATCCAGGTTATCAGTATTTACATGGGCATAACAGTCAACCTGCTGGATGCCTGGTCGCCGTACAAAGCAGCGAGTACGGCCCTCAATAACACGCTGGACCTGGGCAATGTGAAGGATATGGTGAGATTCCAACTCACTTAGCTGTGGCCCATTGTGACACCCGGGTAAACCCATCTCGCACTCACTTAGCTGTGGCCCATTGTGGCACCCGGGTAAACCCATCTCGCACTCACTTAGCTGTGGCCCATTGTGACACCCGGGTAAACCCATCTCGCACTCACTTAGCTGTGGCCCATTGTGACACCCGGGTAAACCCATCTCGCACTCACTTAGCTGTGGCCCATTGTAACACCCGCGTAAACTCATCTCGCACTCACTTAGCTGTGGCCCATTGTAACACCCGGGTAAACCCATCTCGCACTCACTTAGCTGTGGCCCATTGTGACACCCGGGTAAACCCATCTCGCACTCACTTAGCTGTGGCCCATTGTGACACCCGGGTAAACCCATCTCGCACTCACTTAGCTGTGGCCCATTGTGACACCCGCGTAAACCCATCTCGCACTCACTTAGCTGTGGCCCATTGTGAAACCCGGGTAAACCCATCTCGCACTCACTTAGCTGTGGCCCATTGTGACACCCGGATAAACTCATCTCGCACTCACTTAGCTGTGGCCCATTGTGACACCCGGGTAAACCCATCTCGCACTCACTTAGCTGTGGCCCATTGTGACACCCGGGTAAACCCATCTCGCACTCACTTAGCTGTGGCCCATTGTGACACCCGGGTAAACCCATCTCGCACTCACTTAGCTGTGACCCATTGTAACACCCGGGTAAACCCATCTCGCACTCACTTAGCTGTGGCCCATTGTGACACCCGCGTAAACCCATCTCGCACTCACTTAGCTGTGGCCCATTGTAACACCCGGGTAAACCCATCTCGCACTCACTTAGCTGTGGCCCATTGTGACACCCGGGTAAACCCATCTCGCACTCACTTAGCTGTGGCCCATTGTGACACCCGGGTAAACCCATCTCGCACTCACTTAGCTGTGGCCCATTGTGACACCCGGGTAAACCCATCTCGCATTCACTTAGCTGTGGCCCATTGTGACACCCGCGTAAACCCATCTCCCACACACTTAGCTGTGGCCTATTGTAACACCCGACCCGGCTATACCCATCTCGCATTCTGCGATTGGCTATTTCCAAATATCACGTCTCAGGGTGAAAATGACTTAGTTTCGTGCCGGACAATGCATGTGACTTTATTTTTCGTGGCAGATGGGTTCATCTGCTCAGATATCCTCTTCTGAAGACTAGAAAATGATATGGTAGACTTCTGCTGAGATAAACTCCTCTCGCACGTGAACCATATGCATACCATATGTATATCCCATCTCCCGAAATGTTTGACTACCACGTATGCTGGCAGACAATGAAGAAATATGTTTTAACGTGATGGTACTTAAAGATCGCAGCGCCACTCTGGTCAAGATGCCACATCATGGATTTTCGTTGCCTCTATCGCGACAGCTAATAACCGGTTGTAACACATGGCTTGATGGTTTGATGCTCTGAAGGCCAAGCGCCATGCTGTGAAGATGGAGAAGCTGTCGCAGGAGCTGCACCTGACCCTGAAGGAGGGCTACCTGAGGGAGGACTTGGTGCTGGACAACATCGCCAAGCTGATGAATCTGATGAAGGAAGGCAATGTCACGCTGCGCTGGCTGATGCTGCACACGGCACCACTGCCACTCGGTCGGTATAGTGCGGACATGGTTGGTTTGCGAGTGGCGGATACTTTATGTCATGGGTACTGAGGTACTTTGGTTGTGAATAATGGAGGCGTTGATACCTTTGGTTAAGAGTACGAGATGCTTTGGCTTGAGGAGCATAGGGATATTTTGGGTGGACAGTAGGGTGTACTTTGCATTTTGAATACTGTATATATACGGAAAATTATGGTTAAGCTTATTGTAACTACGACTACTGGACGGTTTTGGTTGTCAGCGCATGAGACCTTTGCCTGTAAGTGATGGAGATGTTTGACTTTCTTTGATTCCTTTTACTTGTCTTTTCTTACTCAGGCGCGGAAGGAAATAAGCGATGTCGTCAGCTACGAGATCACGTGATCTTGGAGAGTAAATACGACGCCGAACAGCTATTTCGGTTCCTGCTCGGCATTGGACAGTTCGAAGTCAAGCTAAAAGAGGTATGCTTCAATTACAGATTATTGGGCAAATATTTCGGATAACTCCCTTTTTCTTTGAAATGGTATGCAACATTATGTCGGCTCGCGGTTTGGTACTAAACATATTTTACTTGACTTGCTGACTTCAATTTCAATACGATTTCGAATGGACGATGCTTCTGTACATTCCGTGCAAGTAAGTTTATGGAACTGTATAACGTCTTCGACTTTAAACATTATTATTGCACCGTCCCCTAGTGTATGTAATCATTGCGCCGTCCCCTGGTGTATTTACTGATTGCATCGTCCCCTGGTGTATTTACTCATTGCACCGTCCCCTGGTGTATGTAATCATTGCGCCGTCCCCTGGTGTATTTACTGATTGCATCTTCCCCTGGTGTATGTACTCATTGCACCGTCCCCTAGTGTATGTAATCATTGCGCCGTCCCCTGGTGTATTTACTGATTGCATCGTCCCCTGGTGTATTTACTCATTGCACCGTCCCCTGGTGTATGTAATCATTGCGCCGTCCCCTGGTGTATTTACTGATTGCATCTTCCCCTGGTGTATGTACTCATTGCACCGTCCCCTGGTGTATGTACTCCTTGCACCGTCCCCTGGTGTATGTACTCATTGCGCAGTCCCCTGTTGTATATACTTATTGCACCGTCCCCTGGTGTATGTACTCCTTGCACCGTCCCCTGGTGTATGTACTCATTGCACCGTCCCCTGGTGTATGTACTCATGGCGCAGTCCCCTGGTGTATGTACTCTTTGTGCAGTCCCTAATGTATCTACTCATTGCGCCGTCCCCTGGTGTATGTACTCATTGCGCAGTCCCCTGGTGTATGTACCCACTGCAACGTCCCCTGGTGTATGTACCCATTGCGCAGTCCCCTAGTGTATCTACTCATTGCACCGTCCCCTGGTGTATGTACTCACTGCGCAGTCCCCTAGTTTATCTACTCATTGCGCAGTCCCCTGGTGTATGTACTCATTGCGCAGTCCCCTGGTGTATGTACTCACTGCACCGTCCCCTAGTGTATGTACTCATTGCACCGTCCCCTGGTGTATGTAATCATTGCACCGTCCCCTGGTGTATGTACTCATTGCACCGTCCCCTGGTGTATGTACTCACTGCACAGTCTCCTGGTGTATGTACTCACTGCGCAGTCCCCTGGTGTATGTACTCATTGCGCAGTTCCCTGGTGTATGTGCTCATGACACAGTCCCCTGGTGTATGTACTCACTGCGCAGTCCCCTGGTGTATGTACACACTGCGCAGTCCCCTGGTGTATGTACTCATTGCACCGTCCCCTGGTGTATGTACTCATTGCGCAGTCCCCTGGTGTATGTACTCATTGCACCGTCCCCTGGTGTATGTACTCATTGCACCGTCCCCTGGTGTATGTAATCATTGCACCGTCCCCTGGTGTATGTACTCATTGCACCGTCCCCTGGTGTATGTACTCACTGCACAGTCTCCTGGTGTATGTACTCACTGCGCAGTCCCCTGGTGTATGTACTCATTGCGCAGTTCCCTGGTGTATGTGCTCATGACACAGTCCCCTGGTGTATGTACTCACTGCGCAGTCCTTTGGTGTATGTACTCACTGCGCAGTCCCCTGGTGTATGTACTCATTGCACCGTCCCCTGGTGTATGTACTCATTGCGCAGTCCCATGGTGTATGTACTCATTGCACCGTCCCCTGGTGTATGTACTCATTGCACCGTCCCCTGGTGTATGTACTCATAGCGCCGTCCCCTGGTGTATGTACTTATTGCACCGTCCCCTGGTGTATGTACTCATGGCGCCGTCCCCTGGTGTATGTACTCATAGCGCCGTCCCTTGGAGTATGTACTCATGGCGCCGTCCCCTAGTGTATGTACTCATAGCGCCGTCCCCTGGTGTATGTACTCATTGCACCGTCCCATGGTGTTTGTACTGATTGCGCAGTCCCCTGGTGTATGTACTCATTGCGCCGTCCCCTGGTGTATGTACTCACTGCACCGTCCCCTGGTGTATGTACTCATTGCACTGTCCCCTGGTGTATGTACTCATTGCGCAGTCCCCTGGTGTATGTACTCATTGCACCGTCCCCTGGGGTATGTACTCACTGCACAGGCCCCTGGTGTATGTACTCAGTGCGCCGTCCCCTGGTGTATGTACTCATGACACAGCCCCCTGGTGTATGTACTCATTGCGCAGTCCCCTAGTGTATGTACTCATTGCACCGTCCCTTAATGTATGTACTCATTGCGCAGTCCCCTAGTGTATGTACTCATTGCGCAGTCCCCTGGTGTATGTACTCATTGCGCAGTCCCCTGGTGTATGTACTCATTGCACCGTCCCCTGGTGTATGTACTCATTGCGCCGTCCCCTGGTGTATGTACTCATTGCGCCGTCCCCTGGTGTATGTACTCACTGCACCGCCCCCTGGTGTATGTACTCATGGCGCCGTCCCCTGGTGTATGTACTCATTGCGCAGTCCCCTGGTGTATGTACTCATGGCGCCGTCCCCTGGTGTATGTACTCACTGCACCGCCCCCTGGTGTATGTACTCATGGCGCCGTCCCCTGGTGTATGTACTCATTGCGCAGTCCCCTGGTGTATGTACTCATGGCGCCGTCCCCTGGTGTATGTACTCATGGCGCCGTCCCCTGGTGTATGTACTCATTGCGCAGTCCCCTGGTGTATGTACTCATTGCACCGTCCCCTGGTGTATGTACACGTTGCACCGTCCCCTGGTGTATGTACACGTTGCACCGTCCCCTGGTGTATGTACTCATTGCGCAGTCCCCTGGTGTATGTACTCATTGCGTGGATTCTGCCTCAGATGTTCCGGAAGATGTTGGACGAGAAGAAGACGACTTGGGAGTTGAACCAGACGGACGGCCGGGAGCGCATGGACGAGCTGGCCGAGGTCTTCTCCGGAACCAAACCACTCACGCGGGTCGAGAAAAATGGTCAGTATTGAAATCACCACCGGGTATGTGTATTGGTGCCGGGTGGTGTTTCTTGAGTGATAGAGAACGTGAAAAGTCAAGTTACACAGATTACAGACTGTAATGTATCGAATAAGAGAACAAAGTCACGAGTTGAGCAATACATGATAAATGATATCCTGTAGTAATAGTCTATACAATAGTTTATTTTATATATTCATATAAATATTCATGCGATGTAAATTTTCATTGTATAGGCCTTTTATTGCAAGTCCGTATGTTTAATTACTGTTAATTAACATGACAATAAAACTACTTTTTGGCATCTTGATTTATAGTGATAATGGCCAATACTTTATCTTTTCTTCATATTGGCCCTTCCATTTCTTTGCGAAATATGTATGGTGTGGCTTTCATTTTGTTTCTACGATTATGCTTAATAAGCATTTACCGATGGTTTCAATCGATTTCAGAGAATTTACAAGCCTGGTTTTCTGAAATCGCGAAGGAGATCACCTCTCTGGACTATGAAGATTCCACTTCTGCTGGTCGCAAAATAATCCAGCTGATACAAGCCCTGGAAGAGGTATGACATCAGAATAATTCTGATTGAACCGTTTGGATAAGGAAATAATGGGAACTGAGTTTACGCATCGCCTTTTTATGACGCCCTGGCGGTTGTACGGTACTGCGGCGGCCGGACTCTGATACTGACACGGCTGCTGTACTGAAGCTTGGTTCTGGTGAACACTATTCCATAGCCATTTGGGTATATTAATTGTCAAAATGCTCTACCGTAGACACTACTCTATAAGCGTCCGAGTGTTGTCAAAGTGCTATTTGGTTGACGTGAACCCTTCTGTAACAGGTTCAGGAGTTCCACCAGCTGGAGACCAATCTGCAGGTGAAGCAGTATCTGGCGGACACTCGGCAGTGCCTCCATCAGATGATTCGCATCGTCAACATCAAGGAGGAGGTGTTCATCACCATGCAGATCGTGGGAGACCTCTCCTACGCCTGGGAAATCATTGATGGGTACGTGCCAAGTGGCGGCGGCACGGATGCCATGGTGGGTACGCGCTACGTGGCGGCAGCAGGGAGGCCATGATGGGTACGTGCCACGTGGCGGCGGCACGGAGGCAGGGAGGCCATGGTGGGTACGTGCCACGTGGTGGTGGCAGGGAGGCAGGGAGGCCATGGTGGGTACGTGCCATGTGGCGGAGGCAGGGAGGCCATGGTGGGTACGTGCCACGTGGCGGCGGCAGGGAGGCCATGTTGAGAGTGTAACTGCGAATGTATTCGTTAATTATGCATGCTACTTACGAAGGTTTATCTAATTACGTTGATACAGAGAAGATGCTAGGTAAAGTGTTGATATTATAGGTAATTGTAGGCATTTTACAATATTCTTGATATGTTAGAAATGTGTTTTTTTTTTAGGTACACGGTGTTTATGCAGCAGGGTATCAAGAAAGACCCCACTCTTGTCATCAAGTTAAGAGCCTCCTTCCTCAAGGTGGGTTGCTTCTGTCATTACCTGTTTCTTTAGCATACTTATTGCTTCAAGTATCCGTATGAGTCAGTTTTGGAGTCTTGTGCTGCGCCAGATCATGAAAAATAAAAGATGTTCGCAAAAAAATTATGATGGGCTGTGTGTCATGTGAGGATCTGTGGTGAATATATGACGTCATCCACAGCTGGCATCGGCCCTAGACTTACCGCTACTCCGGATCAACCAAGCCAACAGTCCGGACTTGATGAGCGTGTCTCAGTATTACTCCGGAGAGCTCGTCTCCTACGTCAGGAAGGTCCTGCAGGTCAGTCCATTGCAGCGGCATCTCCCATCACATGTTTTAAATAACTATTAGAGGGTATCGATTTAACTGATATAATAATTTGATTAAGCGCACGAAAGAATTGCTAATTACGTGTATCGTTATGTTGGTCTCTGTCCTGTTATTGATGTGGGGCCGGCTCGAAAGCCCAGTGGGTTAGAGCTCTCGCCTTGAGTGCTTTGACCACATGAGAGCCTAACGGCACGTGGATCGGGGGTTTGCTCCCCGCTGTGGCCATGTGTTCTTGGTCATAGGATTAAGACCCCATGTCCTTCTTCGCAAAGAGTAGGGATTTACCCCCGGGGACATGGATCCACTTTTCCTTCATGCCATAGACGCGATATGACCAAAAGTGGTTAAAGGGTCCTGAATATACAACCAACTAACCTGTTATTGATGTTATATATAAGACTGTGGCCCTTGGTATATCATAGGTCAGTCATTGATGTTGCCGGAAGATGCCTGAAACACGCCCAACATGTTTTCTCTTGATGTACAGTATAATCTGTGTCCACTGCTAGTGCCTGGGACATAGCGATGTATTCAACATGCAGAGCATTTTTATTGATCAAGTTCAGACACCGGGATTTAAAAATCTGGACCTTGGAAACGTTCCCATATTGACAGAATTTCGATTTAATCAGAATTCGGTTCGCTGAATTATAATGGAGGTGGAATCATTTTGTTCTTTTTACGTGGGATTTTACATTTTGTATTTACTTCAGATTATACCGGAGACGATGTTCAGCTTGTTGGCTCGGATCATTGAGCTGCAGACAAGCAGTATCCAGGAGGTGCCCACTCGTCTGGACAAGGACAAGCTGAGGGAGTTCGCTCAGCTGGACGAGAGATACGAGGTAACAGCTGTGGTAATACGCCAAGGAACGTGAATATATAGTAGTCAGTAGCAACATCAAGCTGTACACCTATCAGAGAGAAGTCCATGCCTGTTGTGGGTGATCTGGTGTGCACAATATTTCGTGTTTGATAGTGAATGCGTGTTTTTACTAAAATGCGCGGTATTTTGCCCAATGGCATGTTTACATATCGAGCATATCTTAAATTTTCCACCGAAGACCCGGTCACAGCGTGTCAAAATGATCCTAATTTCGTATTCGAAATACTGCATTTATATCGATGTAATACTCGAGATTTTGTTGTGTAGGTCTACCGACTCAGTAAATTTGTGTTGACCTTCCCAATGATTCTTCCTCAACAGGTGGCGCGATTGACGCACTCCATCTCTGTTTTTACGGAGGGCATCATGATGATGAAGACTACACTTGTCGGCATTATCAAGGTAAGCGGTTATTATAGCATGTGGGTGTTTTTTCAAATGTAACAAGCGCCAACGGACATTTGCAATGTTTGTAACGAAAAACATTCAATTACCCATATGATATTACAATGTCGAGAGTTCCGCAGACCTATATGGATGAACTTAAGTCAGATTCTACATATCAACAAGTTATATGTGTTAGTAGTTTTTGGTTTTAAGGCGCAAAATGTATTAATAGTTTAATCGTCTCTCTGATATGTTTTTTCTATCTACCGATATTGGGTAGAAGGAGAATATAATAAAAGTGAAACAAAACTGATCCAGTGTAGCAAAGTTATTGGAGAGGTGTTTATCCACTTATAAATTAGTACCCAAGTTGGTATCAAATTGTGGAGATATTGAAAGAATTGTGCAAATATTAGGAGCTTAATGAAATATATGCCATCTATGTCCGTCACTCTGAATGAAAAAGGGGAAAAAAAAGAAGGCGATGTCTACACTAACGCTTAGCACCACACCAATGTTTATGGTGCGCTGTGATCGTCGCTACCACCAATATAACGGTGGTCGGGGATCGTAGGGCGTTGGACAGTTGTGTTGACCAGACACCGAACTGCGGCAGCTCTGTCCATTATCGGTCCGAGATGTGCCGCGACGTAAGCGTTTAGCGGACTTACAACCTGACGTTAATGTCCGTCGTTAACACGATTTCGAACTGATTATAATATATTGTATTCCTTACTGTCATTGCCTATTGGACGGTTGGTAGTTGTAACCTGGGTGCCTATTGGACGGTTGGTAGTTGTAACCTGGGTTCGGTATGCGTTGTAGCTGGATCCCAAACAACTACTGGAAGACGGCATCCGGAAGGAACTCGTCAAGCAGGTGTCCAAGGCACTCCACATGAAGCTCATCTTCAGCCCGAAGGCCAAGGTATGGAGGAAAAAACCAGATATTTAAATAGCGTTTTTGCCAGTCTCGGTGCTTTTTACTAACTTGATGAAATCCTTTTGTTATATGTACATTTTATTTTATAGACGAGAGGGTCAGTGGACATGAGTTTGGTCACATTGGTATATTCTCCCCTGCATACATTTTGTATTATATAATTATTAAATTCCATCTAGTTCTTTCCTAATTGATCGTACACAGGACTGATTTACCGATTTCCGTCTTCTATGTTGTGTTACATACGTTTTAAACCAATCTGGTCTTAAGAAAATAATGCCTATCATTCAATCCTAAATTTGGAATAACAAACCAGAGGGAATGACGTTACGGTCGTCAATCGAAACACTCCATGTTATTTACTGTACGCTGGTATGTATGTGGACGTGGTTTAACCGTCAGCCGGGTGAGTTCATCGAGAAGCTGGACGCCTTGGCCAAGACGATGGACGGAGTCCGGAGGTCCTTCGAGTACATCCAGGACTACGTGAATATCTACGGCCTGAAGATCTGGCAGGAAGAGGTGTCCCGCATCATCAACTACAACGTGGAGCAGGAGTGTAACAGCTTCCTCCGGACCAAGGTCAGCAGGGGTCAAGGGACGCCTGATGTAGTGTCGTTATATCTCACCGGTCGTTGTTTGTGTCGCGTCGAGTATGCGAGATTCGAGCTATGCGTTATATGATACACATCGGCCAATGTGAGGGATTCCAAGTCTTTATGGCCGCTTACATCGGCCGCTGTAGGCTGTATAATGGGGAAAAGCAGCATAGCAATATGTTTGCCGCCCTACAAAAAATGCACCTCCTTCATATCCTTTAAGCCGACTTAGACTACCGTAGAACCGCCGTTGCGCGTTTATGCGGTGTGCGTGCTCAGGACCCAGAATCCCGACGTTTGGCTATGTATAGAAACGCTTCACCACGCACCTTATATGTAACGCAACGGCGGTTTAAAGAATATTAGTGCAATCCTGTGCAGTTTGTCAGTGATTATTATTATCGTCGCTTTGTGAAGAAAAATCGTCGATCGTGATGTGTGATTCTGAGACCAATCAATGGGTTTAGATCAGTTCGGGAGGCCCGGCCTGTTCGCCTAGCAGTAGCTTTAATTGCCTGGCGCGATATAAGTGTCTGAGATGTTTGAATGAACTACGTGACGTGGTGTCTGTTCCTGGTGTCAGGTCCAAGACTGGGAGAGCGTCTACCAGTCGACCGCCATCCCCATCCCCCACTTCACACC
Organism: Arenicola marina; assembly: GCA_964019135.1. NCBI lineage: Eukaryota > Metazoa > Annelida > Polychaeta > Arenicolidae > Arenicola > Arenicola marina. The sequence continues at coordinate 22,686,775 of OZ025249.1, forward strand.
CGTCGACAGCTCCGTCAACTTCATCGGGCGCCTGGCGCGGGAGATCCTCCGCATCACTGACCCCAAGTGAGTCCGGGCCTCAGGGGTGCCAGTCACGCGTCTGTCACTGTACCTGTACATAGATCGACATTGTGATGTCTCTAGGTTGGGGCATTCTCACAGAGGTCTCACAGTCATTCTCGGAGGGCAACTCGCCTTCACTATCGAGCGACGCGAAGTGTTTATAATTGTAAGATAAGTTAAAGAAAAATGTTTGTGGCACTATATATAACCACATCAATTAGTAATTAATAACGTCAATGTGGACCATGTGTATAATAAATTATGTAAATGTTGTCCATGCGTATAATTAATAATGGCAATGTGGATCATATGTATAAGTAATAATGGCAATGTGGACCCTGTGTATAATTAATAATGGCAATGTGGATCATGTGTATAAGTAATAATGGCAATGTGGACCCTGTGTATAATTAATAATGGCAATGTGGATCATGTGTATAAGTAATAATGGCAATGTGGACCCTGTGTATAATTAATAATGGCAATTTGGACCATGTGTTTGATTAATGATGTCAATGTGTACCCTGTGTTTGATTAATAGTGGCAATGTGGACCTTGTGTATAATGAATAATGTTAATGATGTCAATGTGAACCATGTGTTTGATTAATAGTGGCAATGTGGACCTTGTGTATAATGAATACTGTCAATGTGGACCCTGTGTATAATGAATACTGTCAATGTGGACCCTGTGTATAATGAATACTGTCAATGTGGACCTTGTGTATAATGAATACTGTCAATGTGGACCCTGTGTATAATAAATACTGTCAATGTGAACCATGTGTTTGATTAATAGTGGCAATGTGGACCTTGTGTATAATGAATACTGTCAATGTGGACCCTGTGTATAATGAATACTGTCAATGTGGACCCTGTGTATAATGAATACTGTCAATGTGGACCCTGTGTATAATGAATACTGTCAATGTGAACCATGTGTTTGATTAATAGTGGCAATGTGGACCTTGTGTATAATGAATACTGTCAATGTGGACCCTGTGTATAATGAATACTGTCAATGTGGACCCTGTGTATAATGAATACTGTCAATGTGGACCCTGTGTATAATGAATACTGTCAATGTGGACCCTGTGTATAATGAATACTGTCAATGTGGACCCTGTGTATAATGAATGCTGTCAATGTGGACCCTGTGTACAATGAATACTGTCAATGTGGACCCTGTGTATAATGAATACTGTCAATGTGGACCCTGTCTCTTCCCCAAAGGACGACGACGTACGTAGACCAGTGCCGCGCCTGGTATGACCACAAGACCAAACAGGAGGTCATCAACATTAAAGTGTTCGAAAAACTCGAGGTAAATATGTTGTTTCATGTCAACAATATATTTTGGTAAGTTAACATTTATCCGATGATGATATTTTGGAATGCAAAGTCGATCTTGTGAGAAGTTAAGAAACAACAGAAACATGAACTTTTAAAATTACATGTTTTTTTTTTATCCGGGTAATATACCGCATAGTAGATGATGAAAAGAATTTCTAGAGGCATGTATTACTATAGAATATCGAGATGCGTGTTGAATGCTGTGTCTTTTAATTACCGGTAATTGTGTTTTTATGACAGAGAAGTGTCGGCACGTGGGGCCTGACGGGCTTTGACCGCCTGCTGAGCTTTATGATCGTGCAAGAGCTGCAAAACTCGCTGAGCCGCCTCGTGAAGGGCATGGCGCGGGACAAGGCCTGGACCGACTTCTTCACCAAAACCACCAGCGACCTGGAGCCGCTGACCGGCAACGTGGGTGAGGATACCACTCAATTTTCGACCACTTCCATTCTCTGACATGCATATTTATGCGCCATTGTCATACGTGTAATCTAGTCCGCTATTTACCTCCAGAATTATATGTGTTGTTGCTTTCGTGATTTCACGTTAAAATCTCCTTATCAGCCACAGTCTCATCGTTCATATTTGACAGGTTTTTTGCATTGCACTCCCCTAACTATTTTTATTACTTAGCCACTTCGGCCACGGTGTCACCGACCCTGGAAGCCCATCCCATGTCCTTCTTCGCAAAGAGTAGGGGGTTAGCCCGGGAACATGGCTCCACTCTCCCTTCCTTCTCCCATTGACGCGATATATCCAGAATTAGTTAAAGCGTCCTGAATATACAACCAACCTGGTAGCTCAATCATTCTAACCATACATCCCGCCATTCTGCAAAAGGACATGACATGTGATAAATTGAGAAACTTTTTTGTCGCTGTTCACGCCATTACAGCTCAGCCGCAGAAGTTCTACAGTGCCGCACTGACCAAGACGTCCAAGTTGTGGCCCTCAATACTGGACGTGGTGCTAAAGGTAACTCGCCGGCCACCGCCGGTACATGACGGTACATGCCGGTACATGCCGGTACATCCACTACATGTACATAACTCTTCCTTCAAGCGTTGACCTGTATGTGTGTTTTAAGTCCAAGTACATGTCTTGTCGTTTGGTGTGGGTTATAACTAGCAGTCATAGCAATAGTAAGTAAAACCAATCACGAGGGAACAGAATTGAGGCTGTGGCTTCTCTTCTTGTAGGTTGGACAAATGCAGTTGCTACGGAAACAGATTGCGGGTCAGTTGTATTCATCCTGCAAGTTTGACTCCAAGTTCCTGGCTTGTGCCTTGCAGACCATGAATAAGTAAGTCCGACTGACCGTAACATAAAGACTTTTCGTTACCTCGTCTTCCTCATTTTAGCTCGTCCTAGGGTCGGCACCGATTCTGACAAGTATTCTTATGCCACCAGTTTAAGTGTTGTTTGACAAGTATTCTTAAGCCACCAGTTTCGGTGTTGTATGGAGTGTTATGTTGCCCCCGACTTAGTTCCGCCACCAGGTCAATAGTGTACTTAGTTCCGCCCTTGGCCACCAGGTCAATAGTGTACTTAGTTCCGCCCTTGGCCGTCATGTCAATAGTGTACTTAGTTCCGCCCTTGGCCACCAGGTCAATAGTGTACTTAGTTCCGCCCTTGGCCACCAGGTCAATAGTGTACTTAGTTCCGCCCTTGGCCACCAGGTCGGTGTTGGCGGACATTGAGCGCCATTACGAGGACCCCTCTCAGCCGTACCCCAAGGAAGAGAACCCGCTACTGTTTGAGCTCACCTCCTACCTAGAGTCTGCAGGCATCGGCAACCCCATGGCCAAGGTCAGTCTGATACAGGATACGGTTAACAACCCCGTCAAGTCCATGTTCGTTTATTTTCATCATGTGCATATCGTGTAAGACAAAACATCGCAGTAACAAAATGTAACTGAAAATATAACACACATGGTAAAGGGGACCCCAACTAAGGCCATCCTGGGCCTCTAGCGTCAGGGCCACCTGAAATTTGGATCTAAATCTCTAAATAAGATACATCACATTTGCTCAATACATTTTCTGATATATGCCATACGTAAGCTGTATGAAGAGTTGCCTCTAGCGGCTCTTATTTTTCTTTGGTTTACATTTGTTATAATATATACTTCAATGGCGTTTTGGGACTCGTTCATGAAGTGCCTGTTACATCCGGTGTCATTCCGTACCCTAGATCTACGTGACTCCGACTCAGATGCCTCACTTCCCACTCTTCAACGTTCTGTTCCTGCTCTCACAACTTTCGAAGATGACTTACATGAAAACTGTTGGTAAGTGGATCTGGTTTACTGACCAATGTTATATATCTATTGCTATGTAGCTACGAATGTTGTCATGTAACTTTGTTTTATATATGTAATTTTTTGTATTATTTAATATAAAATGGCATTTAGCTTAAGACTGGGGCGGCAGTATTTACCTTTTGTTGATACCCAAGTAACTTTCTAGGGGAGTTGGTGGCGAAGAAGACAAGCGATTCGCTAGATGGCGCTCCGCTGACCGCCGGCATTGCCACTCTGCTGAAGCAGTTTCACTCTGAAAACACCGACCAATACTTGGCGCTGATTGGTCAATACGTTAGGTCGACCGTAGAGGCCTCACAAGAGTAAGTTTGTAATTTAGTGACTATGCAATCTCAATCTAATGTTTGCCAATATATATATATATATACTATATAAATAAGTCATCTGGAGGACGCGAATAAACATCATTGCCACGGTATAACAACCGCTTGACATTTAACTCTCATGAGGGACATCATTGCTTGTTCTACATGTCTTGTATTAGAAAAAATGTCACTCTCTATAATTTCGAGATTAGGTTGAATTTATTACATATTTTATTTGTAGTTCCAAAGTCCCAGAGTTACCCCAGGAGGTCCTAAACATGCTGGTGTTCCTCGAAGATTTCATAGAGTACGCTGGTCTTTCCCGCAAGGTACGTTATCACTAGCAAGTTACTGTCAGTTTACCGTCAGCAGGTAAGCAGCGTTTATTGAATCACAAATATACCAGTTTTTCTTGGCAGTTATCCATGGGCTCATCTCTCTCCATTTATATAACGGGTCTTGTTATGTGAAGGGTCTGTATTCCAGGTTTTATGCGTTTCTACGGTCTCCAGACGTGAAGAAGGTTCAACATTGGATGTTTCAATTCTGCTTTTCACTTGCAGGTTGTTGACCCTTACATTCCCAGTTACATCTTCGACCAGTTCAAAGGCCAGAACTGCCATTAACCCTGGGACCCCTGCCACTGACCCATCGTACAGGGTGCTAGCTGTGCGACTGTTACGGTTTGCATGTGGTGATAACATGGTCAGCCTTAATGCCTTGTTTGTTACGATGTATCCACTTGAACGGGGATGTGTGATTGTTTTCATTCCATTGCCGAACTCCGTAAATCCTTTAAACAGCCAGATCTAGACTACCTTAGAACCGTGAGACCTAGACTACCGTAGAACGGCCGTTGCGTGTGGATACGGTTTGCAGTTGCAGGCCCCGAGACGCCGGCCGCCTGAGTGCCATAGAACCCCCGTCGCACGTTCATGCGGTGTGCATGTGCATGAAGCCCGCCGGTAGGCTCTTCACAGAGACCCTGTGGCATGCACTGACGGTTCTACGGTACTCCCGGGGCCCGCAAGCCGCTATATATTTAGAACGCAACGGTTTGAAGGATATACCCTATAATGCTGCCCTATACCTGGTTAACACCAGTTTTTAATGTGGTTTCTATAGCATTCGGCACCGAATTACAAATGGTTATCATCCCCCATTTAGCCTCCAGGAGTGGCCTGACCCACAGGAAATGGGTTTTGTTGATGGACCCTATAACTCATTGAGACAGGCTTCCTTAGGAACATGTCTCAAGCTAGGTTTGGAGGACCTGGATGGATGAAGTGTATGCTTGGAGAATTGTATGCAAGCAATAGTATATAATGTGAATATGTAATTTGTTTTACATTGTCATCTACTGAGGTCGACGAGAATAAACAATGACCCACTTTACACAACAAAACTCTTTGTAGTTTTATTACTTTTGGGGAGTGCCTCTCATCCATTGTTTGGCGAATTGGTTGAGAGTACTGTCGAAATTCGTCGCGGAGAGCATGAACCAACGGTACCATGCACACAGCCAAGCCCGGTAGATTGGCCTTGGAGCCTGACCCCGAGGCCTGGCCCTGGAGCCTTACTCCGAGGCCTGGCCCTGGAGTAGGGCCCCGGAGTCTGGCCCCTGAGCTTGACCCCGGAGCCTGACCCCGGAGCCTGGCCCAGAAAGCCTGACCCCGAGGTCTGGCCCCGGAGCCTGACCCCGGAGCCTGGTCCTAAAGCCTGACCCCGGACCCGGACGCTAAGGCCTGGCCCTGAAGCCTGACCCTGAAACCTGGCCTGAAGCCTGGCCTGTTGAACACCGTGAACACCCAAAAGCTTGGGCCCAAAAGCCTGGCCCAAAAGCTTGGGCCCAAAAGCTTGGGCCCAAAAGCCTGGCCCTGGAACCTGGCCCCGGAGCCTGACCCTGAAGCATGACCGTCGGCCTTCCAAGTTACCAGCTTGCGGGTCCAAGTAACTTTCCAGGCGGCCACCCTCAGTGCCCATGGTGATCGCCGTGCCCATGGTAATTACCGTGTCTATGGTAACCCATGCTCCACGCGAGTTGTCATCGCACGTGGTACCCCTTCCAGAGTCCAGCCCATCTGGGTATCGTACGCACCGTGAACACCCGAAGTGGTCGATAACAACAGCGAAAAATCACTAACGATTGTCCCTTTCTTGTGTACGTATATGTACACACAATGTACACAAAACGTCTCTGGCCGCCTGGGCTATCTCTTGTTCTTCATGGCCTGTTTGCTGGCCTCTCGGCGTCGCTTCGTCAGCGGGTTTCGAGGGTCCGAGATCTCGTAGCGGTCGACGTCATCAACGTTGGCGTCTAGCACTTTGCCACCCGCAGAAGAATCGAACCGCAACTGATGACCCATCCTGAAGGTTAAGCAAAAACTACTATATTTAAGAAAATACTATATATCAAGAGGACTGACGTCCCTGACGTTGACCAAATAAGATTATTTATCAAAGCATTATTCGTATATGTAATAGCTTCGGAGACGCACTTAAAAAAACATCCTGTTCAACATTAAATGCCATTAATGCATACTTCTATTGTTTCCTCGGAGTCGTGTTTTGCCGGTAAGTACCTGCGGACCGTGAGCAGGAGGTCATTATTGTACCAGAGTGGGTCATTATAGTTCCGTCACAATAATGACCCCTCGCTCACATACTCCATGCCATCGCCGCCTCCTCGGAGGAAACAATGGAAGTATGCATTAAGCCATATAAGGAATGAGTTTTAGGTCATTATTGGGAATAAATGGAAGTTTATTCCCAATAATGACCTAAATGGAAATGGGAGTTACAACTCATTCCTTATCTAATACATCGTTACCACACTTAAGATGTCCTCACCAGCTGAAGTCCTCTGGGTCCTCTTCGTCCTCCTCTCCCTCCTCCTTCCCCTTGCCCTCCCCCTGGGCCTCTCCTTCCTCCTCGTCGTCGTCGTCGGCGTAGGCTGCCAGCTGCTTGGCGGTGTGGAGCTTGGTCTGGAAGCGGGCCAGGAGGGCCAGCGTGGCATCCTCCCGCCCCGACTTGCCCGCCTTCTTCTGCTCCGTCTTCAGCTGTTTGTACTTGCGGCGTTCGGCCTTGTGCGCCGCCACCATGTCGTTGTCACCCTGCGCCTCCTCGTCACTCGCCGGCGGGGCTGCGGGGGAGGGGTGGGGGGGCCACACAGGCACGGATATTAACATGATATAAACAGGCCCCGGCCGGGGGGTGGGTAGGCTGTATCAGGGAGAACGATGTAACCTCTTAAGACCATAACGCGGCAATGGGCAGACTTCGCAAATGGCAATTATTATTCCACAGAGACGCCACTCCATATGGTGCGCACTCGGGAGTAGTATTTCGATAGTTCGTATCGCACATATGTCTTCATACGTACGACTACAAATTACTTGAATTCAACTCTCAATTCTGTCATCCATGTGAAGGAAGAGATATTTGGATGTTATTTAAACAATCTTAGTCATTTTAAAGATGCTGTAATTTTTTCCCTCGGAATAATAGATTTGTCACTTTTGACAAAATTAAATATAACGCCTAAATAATTCCCAATTCCCAACATCTTTGCGCCTGTTTTTTGTTAAAGACGCCGGATATTTGCGAGGTCATCTATGGAATGGGTGAAGGTAGGGAGACGCCGTGTCTCCGGGGGTAAACGCCCTTACTTTATCCCCCAGAGCACAGACCTCGACAGTTCCAGATATATTTCAGAAGTATGAAGACACTAAGAAGACGTAAGCTTGGGTGTTACGACAGATATATATTGATGGCGTATGACTTCGCCGACCTGCTAGGGCCCACGACCACAGGGTTCACTGACCTTCGTCTTCCTCCGCCAGCTCCTCGCCAGCCTTGGGCGCAGTATTGGACAGTTCCTTCCGCAATCGCTTTGCTTCCCGTTTCAGCTCCTCTCTGAGGTAAGACGTGCAAGGTTGTGATCCCGACATGCTTAATGTAAGTGGGACATAGTGATCACAGGCAATATTACACTGATTGCGTTACATTAATCACAGGCAATAATACTGCGCTGAGTTTACTTAACAGCCAATATCACACCGGGTAGGTCATGCGGATTACAGACGATATCACACGAGTCGCATGTATCACAAAAAGGTAACAAACGATTCACATGGACCACCAACAGTATCATACCGGGAGTAAAAACAAATTGTGAGACATATGACGACACAATTTTCACAGCAACAAATTGTTCAGTTCAGTTCTGTAAAAGCAACCCATGTGCAGGACTGGGTAATTAAATAAATATATATTTGGCCTTCAAGATAATCAGGCTGCGAACATTACATTTCTTATACTAAACCATTTCTCTGCCATGACATCGCTTGTAAGGTTAGTTTAGGGCTTGTGGCCTTACAGTTTGGAGGTCTTGAGTCTCTCCGGATCCATAGCCAAGGCCTGGACCGTCTCTCCCTCCTTCTCACGGTCCTTCTCCCCCTTGTCCTTCTTCAGCTTCTTCCGGATCGACTCCATCACCTCCTCCTTGTCCTCCGCCTCACTGCTGGCGTCCTGGTCTCTGACGTCATCGCCCGCGTCGCTCGACTCCTGTACAGAGGAACAGAGTGTCGCAGTACTGACCACACGCGCCATTTAGCTGACCAGTAACATGGAGTGTCGCAGTACCGACCACACGCCCCATATAGCTGACCAGTAACATGGAGTGTCGCAGTACTGACCACACGCGCCATATAGCTGACCAGTAACATGGAGTGTCGCAGTACTGACCACACGCGCCATATAGCTGACCAGTAACATGGAGTGTCGCAGTACTGACCACACGCGCCATATAGATGGCCAGTAACATGGATTGTCGCAGTACCGACCACATGCGCCATATAGCTGACCAGTAACATGGAGTGTCGCAGTATTGACCACACGCGCCATCTAGCTGACCAGTAACATGGAGTGTCGCAGTACCGACCACACGCGTCATACAGCTGACCAGTAACATGGAGTGTCGCAGTACTGACCACACGCGCCATATAGCTGACCAGGAACATGGAGAGTGTCGCAGTACCGACCACACGCGCCATATAGCTGACCAGGAACATGGATAGTGTCGCAGTACCGACCACACGCGCCATATAGCTGACCAGTAACATGGAGTGTCGCAGTACTGACCACACGCGTCATACAGCTGACCAGTATCATGGAGTGTCGCAGTACTGACCACACGCGCAATATAGCTGACCAGTAACATGGAGTGTCGCAGTACTGACCACACGCGCCATCTAGCTGACCAGTAACATGGAGTGTCGCAGTACCGACCACACGCGTCATACAGCTGACCAGTAACATGGAGTGTCGCAGTACTGACCACACGCGCCATATAGCTGACCAGGAACATGGATAGTGTCGCAGTACCGACCACACGCGCCATATAGCTGACGAGTAACATGGAGAGTGTCGCAGTACCGACCACACGCGCCATATTGCTAACCAGTAACATGGAGTGTCGCAGTACCGACCACACGCGTCATACAGCTGACCAGTATCATGGAGTGTCGCAGTACTGACCACACGCGCCATATAGCTGACCAGTAACATGGAGTGTCGCAGTACCGACCACACGCGCCATACAGCTGACCAGGAACATGGAGTGTCGCAGTACTGACCACGCCAGGCCTACCAGGTGTGATCTAAGACCTGGAGAGGTGCGGAGACAAAGGCCTACCAGGTCTGATCTAAGACCTAGACAGGTGCAGTGACGAAGGCCTACCAGGTCTGATCTAAGACCTAGACAGGTGCAGTGACGAAGGCCTACCAGGTCTGATCTAAGACCTAGAGAGGTGCAGAGACAAAGGCCTACCAGGTCTGATCTAAGACCTAGACAGGTGCAGACAAAGGCCTACCAGGTCTGATCTAAGACCTAGACAGGTGCAGTGACGAAGGCCTACCAGGTCTGATCTAAGACCTAGACAGGTGCAGTGACGAAGGCCTACCAGGTCTGATCTAAGACCTAGAGAGGTGCAGTGACGAAGGCCTACCAGGTCTGATCTAAGACCTAGAGAGGTGCAGAGACAAAGGCCTACCAGGTCTGATCTAAGACCTAGACAGGTGCAGACAAAGGCCTACCAGGTCTGATCTAAGACCTAGACAGGTGCAGTGACGAAGGCCTACCAGGTCTGATCTAAGACCTAGACAGGTGCAGTGACGAAGGCCTACCAGGTCTGATCTAAGACCTAGAGAGGTGCAGAGACAAAGGCCTACCAGGTCTGATCTAAGACCTGGACATGTGCAGACAAAGGCCTACCAGGTCTGATCTAAGACCTAGACAGGTGCAGAGACAAAGGCCTACCAGGTCTGATCTAAGACCTAGAGAGGTGCAGTGACGAAGGCCTACCAGGTCTGATCTAAGACCTAGACAGGTGCAGAGACAAAGGCCTACCAGGTCTGATCTAAGACCTAGACAGGTGCAGTGACGAAGGCCTACCAGGTCTGATCTAAGACCTAGACAGGTGCAGTGACGAAGGCCTACCAGGTCTGATCTAAGACCTAGAGAGGTGCAGAGACAAAGGCCTACCAGGTCTGATCTAAGATCTAAGAGAGGTGAAGTGACAAAGGCCTACAAGGTCTGAGTGGGTTCTCTTCACGCCGGGAGACCCCTCCATCTCAAGCGCCGGGGCCGCACTCAGGCGCTGGTCATCCAACAGGTCGTGGCTACTCTTGCCCTTGTGTTTAAAATCCTGCAACAGAATCCACCAAATGGTAAATGAACATACCGGGACATAAACATATTGATAATAGATATGAATAATATTATAATATTATGCAATTACCAGCGGTTAGACGTGTCAATCTAAGCAAGGTCAACTTGTTAACAGCGACTATCCCTGTGTCTCACGTACGGTGAGGCGCTCCTATATCTCACGTACGGTGAGGCGCTCCTATATCTCAATGCGGTTAGGCGTTCCTATATTTCACGTACGGTAAGGCGCTCCTATATCTCAATACGGTTAGGCGCTCCTAATGTAAATACAGTTAGGCGCTCCTATATCTTAATGCGGTTAGGCGCTCCTATATGTCAATACAGTTAGGCGCTCCTATATCTCAATACAGTTAGGCGCTCCTGTGTCTCACGTACGGTGAGGCGCTCCTATATCTCACGTACGGTAAGGCGCTCCTATATCTCAATACGGTTAGGCGCTCCTATATCTTAATGCGGTTAGGCGCTCCTATATGTCAATACAGTTAGGCGCTCCTATATCTTAATGCGGCTAGGCGCTCCTATATCTCAATACGGTTAGGCGCTCCCATATCTCACGTACGGTAAGGCGCTCCTATATCTCACGTACAGTAAGGGGTCCTATATCTCTCGTTCGGTGATACCTCACGATACGATAGCTGACGTTTGACTTACCTCAGCTGCCTTGTTTGTTTCGACTTCATCCTCCTCAGCTTCGTCCCCAAATGATAACAAACTGAAATTCCTGCAATTAAAGAGGTGTTGATGAATCTAAATGGCTGCAAAACACTTGGTTGGTTGGTTATTCAGGACGCTTTAACCACTTTTGGTCATATCGCGTCAATGGGAAAAGGAAGGGAGAGTGGAGCCATATCCCCGGGGATAACCCCCTACTCTTTACGAAGAAGGACATGGGATCTTTATCCTGCGACCACATAGATATGGCCACAGCAGGGCTCGAACCACCGACCCACGTGCCGTTAGGCTCTCAAGTGACCAGAGCACTCAATGCGAGCGCTCTAGCCCACTGAGCTGTCGCGCCGGCCCCTGCAAAACACTTGGGTGCTCGAGCGCACGCTTTGTTGGCCAATGTGTCTGTCCCAATGTGTCAGTTCCAATGTGTCAGTCCCAATGTGCCAGTCCCAACGTGTCAGTCCCAACGTGTCTGTCCCAAGGTCCATTCTCCATTCTGAGGATGGTTTTACAAATTACTTATTATTATCCGTTTCTTCTCGTGGGTTTGACCATATCTCATATCCTATAATACATATTTGTTATAACGCATGTACCGGTATGCTCTTTACGTTTCATGTTCTGTGTCATATTCATGAAAGACCTAAAAACAGGTGTGCTCACTTGGTTGCTTTGGACCTGCTTTTCTTTCTTTTACCGTCTCCCTCATCATGTTTCTTCTTAGCAGACGTTCGCGCTTCAATGTCTTCGAAAGGATTGTGGAGGATCTGCAAAATAAACCGTCATTAATAAGGTCATCAATGTCGGCCAAAGACGTGTGGAAACTGAGGGGATTCGCCATTCGGGATTCAAATCAAATTGATCTAATGCCTAGTATGAAAAGACTTTTCAATGCATGCAGCAATTGGTACCAAACATACCCGGTATATGCAAAATAGGATAGCAATGTCATAAATATTATTGTACTTAAAACTTTGTTGCAGGGACAGACATTATTGAATGAGACTTAAATGCGATACCACAAGCTTTCAACTTTAGTAATTGTACCTTTGTTTTTGTAATGATTGGAGGGAATGAGGGTCGCTCATTAGCGCCAACGTCCACTTCCCCCAACTTGATCATATTGTATATCGTATTCCCTGCAACCTAAAAAAACACAACAACATGCCCTGAGCAAAAACATAACAAAACATTCGCATCAATGTAACTTAAAGACAATGCTTTAAGGGAACCTGAACAATAGTTATTATAAGGTTCCAACTATTAAATGCAAGCTTTAATATTGGTTAGATCGTTCACCTTTTTTAACCCTATATCTAGTAACCTTGTGTATTGGTGTGGTGCTAACCTTGCCAAATATTGTGTGTTTGTTCTGGAGTTCTGGAGTCTCTGCCAGTGTGAAGAAGAATTGACTGCCATTGTCATTGGGGCCAGCATTAGCCATTGCCACGATACCACGGCGGTTAAACCGCAGCCTGGAGTGGAACTCATCCTATGGAAATATAACCTAGAGATAACGATATCATACCACAATAAGAAATGGCAAAAGATCAATCATATGCTGTATTAGTATATATTCATAACCGGTACAGCATTGGATACTGATTTAATAACATCATGTTGTTAAAGAGTTATTTTTATTGGAATGTGATACCAATATCATTCTGATAGATCAACCAAAATGAATAGAACAAAATAGATAAGACAATAAAATTGCAAACTTTTGACAATACATCCCAATATCATATCAGGCCTTTGATATCATAATTGTGCAATACAAAACTTCAATGTTAATACAGAATAATACATACATATAATAGAAATATGGATATAGCATATACTCTTGACTGGTATTACCACATAATTAACCTAAACTAATAAAGACATTATTATTGTGTGTAGATACCTTAAATGGCTTTCCATAGATAGACTCTCCACCTTCTCCTGTGCCAGTCGGATCCCCACACTGCGCAATGAATTGAGGCACAACTCTATGGAAGATGGTATCATCGTAGTATCCTTCCATGCATAATTGCACAAAGTTGCGGCAGGCCTTGGGAGCCTCTTTAGACCACAGCTCTATGTCTATGTCACCAACGCTGGTATACAACAATACCTACAAACAAACATAGAGAGAACTATATACCGGTAGAAAATGAGTCAAGCAAGTTATTTTTCAGAACATTAAAGTTGCATTTAGAGCTCTTTCCTGCCAAAACTAAAAGAGGTCAAAATACAAATAAGAAGCAGTCTATGAATCATTCTAGATCTCTTTTGTCTATACTCCACCCATGCCAGACAGCCAAATAATGTCTCTTAGCCTTGCCTGTGATATCAATTTACCACACATTTTCATTTTAGTAGTCATCAGTTTATATGCTTCGTGATGCTTTGTTATAAGTAGCATTGCCGTGACAGAGTTCCGTGGTGTCCTGGGATAGATATGTTTGCCACACCACAGCCGAAACAGTGATGTTTATCAAATTTTTCTGCAAATTTTTATATAAATTTTGCTTGGGCTTAGTTTTGGCGGGAAAGAACTTGATATGTAACTTTAACATTACATATTTATTCATTTTGCAGTATATATCAATCAAATATCTAATTTAGATACCTGAGAAATATAGGATTGGAAAGAGAGGAAGCAATTAAAGAGCAACAATTTATTTCACTACATCATGTTTGTTGTAAAGGTGAAACTGGCCTAAAGCTGTTTGTAACAGGCAGGCTTAGTGATTGTGGTGGTGCCACCTAGAGACATAACATACATAAGTTGATGATGGAACACCAAGTGAAATTGTTCGTCCGATGGTGAAAATATTGATTTATGCAGTTATCACAACTGTCTTAAAACAGTAATGTCTTGTTTTCAGGCTACACCCCTTCACCCCAGCCGGCCCGAAAACTCAGTAAGCTAGAACACTCGCCTTGATTGCTCTGGCCACCTGTGGCCATGTCTGTATGGCCTTGATTGCTCTGGCCTCCTGTGGTTATGTCTGTATAAAGATCCCATGTCCTTCTATTCAAAGAGTAGGGGGTGACCCAACCGGAGACAGGGCTCGATCAGTCGATAGACAGGATGCCCGTACTACCAGAACAGCCATATGGTCTCCCCGCCCATACTAAGGGGTGGGGAGACTGTACAGCTGGTTGGGGAGGAGGTGGTTGGGGGGGAAGATTTGAATTGAAGTCATCAGATCCCAGAACTGCAGTGCCTGGGGACACTTGCACCAAACCAGACCCCAGTGTGAGTCTCTCTAGTTCCATAGATATAATGTAATCCGCTCCGAAATGGGTCTAGTTTGGGGTAGCCACAATGGCTTGCTAGCAAGACTAGAACCTCCCCTGCCTTCACCCCCTGCTGCCCAGTATGCATATGACCAGCCAATCAACCTGACTCTTAGCTCGATCCACATACCCCTCCACCCCTACCCTACCCACCCTAACCCATACAGCCATCCTGTCTATACACCTATGCCATGGCTCTACTTAGCCCTGTCACATGGCCTCTGGCTGCAGGGCAGACTGCAGGGTGGACCCGAGGGTCTCGGTGGTGTCTGGCTGCCAGATTAGTGTAAGGGGGATGGGTAAGGAGGGGGGGTCTGCCAATAGATAATAACAATTAGTCTTTGTCTCGTGTGAAAAATGTTTTGGGCCGCGTGCAAATTCTGCGTTATCAATGCTCATTACAGGCCGCGTGAAGGTTATCCATGCTCATTACGAGAGCATTGACAATTCTCCAAAATTTAGTGATTCCTTTAGTGGCCCGGCCGTGAAAATTTTTCCTAAAAAATCAGTAAATATTGGTCCCATCCCCGCCCCTCCACCCATACACACCCAGCAGCCAGCAACACAAATACAATTGATACCAATCGCCAGCTTCATCCACCCTGAGCCAGACCCTCACCCCCCCCTCCTCCAGCCGATGCCGAAGCCGATACCAAGCCAATCGTCGAGGCGCAGACTAATCTGCTGGCGGGCGTTATGCCGTTATGCCATTCGGCCATTCTGCATCAATGCATGGCATTCGGCGCGAATACTATATCCGGCAGCCGGATACCGCTGAGACATAGACGCCCCCCCTTATCACCATCTGTTTTCGAGATGGCAGGCGGCTTCGTCTGCAGCCGGTGCATGCGCAGCGAATGGGGTTGTTATGTATATAGCCCATGTATGTCAGATTTAGGGTTAGGTTAGGACCCGGATTAGGGTTAGGGTTAGTATTAGGGTTCTGGATAGGCTTAGTGTTATGAAAGAAGCATGGCCGGACAGGTTATCACGGCCGGACAGGTTATTATCTATTATGTTACACCGGTTTGCCTGGTATTCTTGCGAATCACATGTCATTGCCTCATTTATCGCCCACAGTGCAACTTCTGGGAAAAATGTTATCACTTGAACCGTCACATAAAAAACAGTTACACACAACAATAGCTCCTCATTACAGCATAACCTTAGACAAGATTCAAGACGGAAACAGTACTCACCTTGCCATTAGTTGGGGGTTCCTGAATGTAAATGTTACTCATTTTGTAATTGTAATTTGCAGTTACAAAAGATTTAACCAAGCGAGCTAACACGGAGAATGTTTCTTGAAGCTCTCGGTACGTATATATTTCTTAAAAAATTAATTGATCAACATATTGGGTAATCTTTAATTAGTTAATTATATTTGTAAATTTTAGCACATCTATCTTGATGCTAAACGGTAAACAAAAGGGTAGTGGTGTCTCAAAGTTCCCCGTGGCACTGCAGCAGATATGCACCAATGCAGAAATTCAGCCAGGTGGCGCATTTCAGTCAGTGTCATTCAGTGTCATCTTTGACTTCATGCTGATGATGCTGCCTTAGTCTGCGAATCTGAGGAAGCGTTACAGAAGTCATTAGATGCCTTAAAACGATATTGTGACGAGTGGAAAGTAGTAGTTAACAGAGGCAAAAGCAAAGTGATGATTTTTCACGAAGGAGAAAGTCTAAGTAAAAGCCTCAGGTTTTATCACAATGGGGAAGAAATGGACATCGTTAACACTTTCTGTTATTTAGGTGTTGCATTGTCCTCTTCTGGCAAATTTTATCAGACGCAGAAAACTCTAGCTGATCAAGCTACGAAGGCTTTTATTCCAGATGGAGAAATATGTCTGTAAATGTCACTCTCTCCGTCCTATACGCATCCATCGTATATGGAGTTATTTGACAAATTGATAAGCCCAATATTGAATTACGGTGCAGAAGTTTGGGGTTTCCCTACTGGTTAGGCAATCGAACGAATTCATACTAAATTCTTGAAAAAATCTTTGAAGGTTAAAACCACAGTACCCCAAACCATATATAGCTATAGGAATACCCTCGGCAGATTAGACATGAAAACTGAGAGGTTGATAAAAATAATTAGTTACTGGGTATAGGTTATACTTTTGAATGATCCAAGGTATGTTAAGCGATTGTATAAGGTGCTGTTGGAAGATTTAGAGTTAGGACGACGTAACTGGGCGTTGCTGGTACGTTATTCGCTAATGTCGCTGGGTATGGGGGACGTCTGGCTCTGGCAGTCCGTTGGAGATATCCAGGCGTTTATGTTCCTTTTTTTAGGAAAAGCAGGCGAAGGATTGTTATTTTTAAACGGTACAAGCCGAACTATCGGAAACCTCTTGTGGTACGCAATATTTACAATATAGTGTTTTAGCCATGCTTCCCTCATACTTTGCTAATGTGGAAAAGAACAGATTTATGTATTCTTCAATTAAGCTCCGAACCTTTAGCCACCGCCTCCACATTGAAACTGGGAGCCAAAACCACTCCCCGTGGAAGAGAGACTGTGTAGCGAGTGCGGTTTGTTAGATAACGAAGTCTACTTGTTCTTGAATGTCGCTTGCAAGATAATCTCAGGGAGAGCTTAATCCCACCGTATTTTTGGAGACTACCAGATAAAGATAAATTGTTGGCACAGATGGTCTGAATAGGTTAATCTGGCCAGCAAGATGAGAGAACCTGAATAATGTTTCAGTGTATTAATGTATGAACCCGCCACATGTCTTTATGTGTATTGCATTTTTTCAACACGAGGGCCTCGGGCTCATTGTTGCTTTGAAATAAACTTCTTCTTTCAAGATCCATATGCAATAAGGATCCATATACACTTGGGGAAAGTTATAATGTAAGTAGCCGCGCTATACCGTCATATGACTACTGTTTTTCAATTTGTTTAAAAATGTGATTGTTAGACTTAATTTATGCAACAAATCCATTAAGTAACCCTGGTTGATAAATAAGATAGGTGTTATGCCTACGATCGAGGTGTATTTAAGACATGCACATTGACACCAAAAACTAGAATTTGTCAAGCATAGCTTAATTGAGAAGAAAGACGAAAATCAGAGAGGGTATAAATAGTGGAAATTTCGCAAGCGACAATGAGTTTCCGTAGGCGAGGTTGTGTGCAATAGTTGAAGGTCACATAGCAAGAAAAAAAAGTAGACAAAATAGAATACTGGATGCGTAACCTGGACCGATATAGCACTTCGCGCCCAAATAATAATAGCATATTGCACGCAAGGTGTTGTTTGTCTGACTTGTCCCCTTAATTCATGGAGAAATTGAGGAGACCATGTCCCCCCCAAAATGCTCCCGTAGGGTCCCATGTTAAAATTCGGGAATTTTTTGCAGAAAGATTATTAGGGCGATTTGCAAAATTTTAAGACGATATACAAGGTACCTATGGGCCCAATACGAGAAATAATTGTGAGCGTCATTAAATGAAAACTGTGACAGTAGTAGTGATTTTTCCGATTTTTGGTCCTATCTTTCAATGGTTAAGCGAACTTTGAAACAGTGACCTTGACCTTTGACCTACATTGCCCATCTACGAACTTAGCCTGACGATTGCCATTTCGCATCTTTTTGAAGTCGATTACTTAAGGCATTCGACAGATAATGCTCCGACAGACAGACAGACAAACAGACCAAACACACCGACAGAAGACGATTTTCGGCTTAATAATTCGGTCGTCCCTGATACCGTTTTGGCAAATGACCAAAAACTGTCTCGATTTTTATTAACCCAGGCAAGACTGAGGTGTAAGGACTGAAAGTATCATTTTTTTTTGTTTCCGAATCAAAACAAGACACATTATAAACCTATCATATTGATCAGCGGGGGGCCGCACAGCAGCGGGACAGGCAAGTCTCAACCATGTTCCGTTCTTATTGATCAGTGCACCATGCACTACTCAACGGTCTGCATAACGTTACCGCGTTACTCACAAAGAAATATGATCAACAGGGTTTCCTGGTTCGGGAAACAGGCCGATTCTGAAGTCGATCGAAGAGGAAGGTACGTGTACAGGTTGTGTTTGGAGTGTTTACATCACTTGGTGTGTCAACGCTATGGAGCAAATACCATATCACAGCACAATGTGAAGATGTTTGCTTGCATTGTATCGCCTTGAGGTATAAAAATAAAGCTCAAGTCGAAAACGGCAAGTTTCATATGGTAGGGTAGGCTGGGTATGGCCATATGGTTGAGTTTCAAGAGTCGGGATTTTCGGGCGCCACGCTTAAAGTTGCATGTCGAGCTCTTTTCCGCCAAAACTAAAGAGGTCAAAATACAAATAAGAATCCGTCCTTGAATCATTCAAGACTTCTTTTGTCTATACTGCACCCATGCCAGACTGCCAAATAGTGTCTCCTAGCCTTGCCCGTTATATCAATTTACCACAAGTTTTCATTTTAGTGGTAAACGTCATCAGTTTGTGTGCTTCGCGATGCTTTGTTATAAGTAGCAGTACCGCGACCGAGTTCTGTGGTGTCCCGGGATAGACACGTTTGCCACACCATAGCCGAAACGGCGATGTTTATCAGGTTTTTGAATTTATAGAATAAAGCAATCGAGTTTTTTGCAAATTTTGAAATAAATTTTGCCTAGGCTTAGTTTTGGCGGGAAAGAACTCGACATGCAACTTTAAGTGGTCTAGCTCTTATTTATATAATCTACCCTTTCGTCAAGGAAGTAGTGACCATGTTGTGGACTACTTAATTATATACATATAACGATATCAATTGAACATATATTTCGCGCCGATTTTAAGTAACGAGCGCAAATACGTCAGCTATAAGCGAACCTGGTACAAAACAAGATAAAACCAGAAGTAAATTCACATCAATATTTTATTCGCTGCTTATTACATCGATGACAAACACTTGGGACTGAGAGTTGGGCTCGATTGATGACGTCATGTTCACGTCACGTTCTTCCAGTCAACCGAAAGGCCAGCAACGGTAACCAGCATCAAGAAACTCAGCTCTATACGGGTCGGGTCACAAATATATAGATATAAAACATTTATCGCAAACATAGCGAAATATAGAAATATCACCATCGCCAATATATTCACATGTATACTTTATTGTCATTACAATAAATTATTTTGTTAAATCAATGAAAACGTGGACAATTTTTGTTCTTGTGTGCACCTAAAATGGCTATGGACATGGTAGCTAAAGTTACCCTAGTACATACCAAATTATGTTAATGTAATTAATTGTCTAAAAAATAGGAGACACAGACAAATGTTCAAAGACGTCATTCTGACCAGCAGTTACCCCATATGAAATATTGGCCGCAAAAGGCATACTCATCAGACTAGGCTTGAAATCTTGACTGTAAAAGACCGTAGTCGACATTTTTACCTAGTTATTACTGGGTCAAGGTCATTCTCCTGACTGCGTCATCGATTGTACATTAACGCAGTGTATCCGAAGCCCA
Organism: Arenicola marina; assembly: GCA_964019135.1. Lineage (NCBI taxonomy): Eukaryota > Metazoa > Annelida > Polychaeta > Arenicolidae > Arenicola > Arenicola marina. The sequence continues at coordinate 22,706,979 of OZ025249.1, forward strand.
AGTAACGAAACCACGTTTACCGGAACCAAAGGACCCAAGCCTACGAGATGTAAGTTCACCGTGTGATCTATATGGGTTAAATGAAATACTTATGAGCTTATGCAATTATACACGCCACTAGAACTAGCAACAGGGACCTGCCCAATTTCTACGGTATGCCTACCTCAGAAGCGGCTTTCTACGCATGCGCACTGTGGGTCAAACGGATGTAACAACCGCCAGGGTAGTAAGCTTAGTCACAATGGCACCCCGTCGCTTGGGCCTTCATAATCCCAACTTTAAAACTACTGCAAAACTTGTATCGAAACATGGAAAATCTGGTGCGTCCCCGTCGAAAATCGAAACAATTTGTATCCAAGGATTTTTATAATTATGAAAGAAGTGCCACAATGTGGTAAACATGTCGGGCTTAGTAGCTTCTATCGCCACGAACTTGAGAGGGTATGACGGACAGGCATTTGTTAAGTAGGGATCGCGAATGCAGACCGTTGACCGTATATATATGTATATACAAAGTTAGGACAGTATACCAGAATCTGTGTTTATCAGCATGCAGTGTTGTTGGTACGTAACTGTAAGAGTAGCACGAACAATATTGATCCAAAACCCAAGCACATCTGCAGCGACGTTAGAAAACAGGAACGACTGTATGAATGTAAAGTTGTCCACACTATAAACGCATCAAACTAGACCTCAAGCTAGAGTTGCGCGATATACATATAATGCATCAATATTATAAAATTGGTTCTTCCCATACCGTTATATATATTACGGTTCATGGTCACAACGCCAAAGAATCACGATAAGCAGGCAAGGAGGTTACTGAAGACATATCAGCACTCAACAAACTCACAGAGCTAGAACATACAAAAACTAGACTATATATGCTATTTGCGCTAACTAGTTAGTTACCCATGATCTGTTCCACGGCAGTCACTGTTATCCCCCAATGCCAGAATTATGTTCAAGTATAATATTTTTATGAGATATAAGTTTTGAGTAGCTAAAGATAATATTTATCTTAATAAGACCAGTTGTCTATAGTCACTTTACAGGATGGCAAACAAGTTATGACAAGGTACCAATCACGTATTTACTCAATGATAAATCGATTTAATGGGGATATGGTATTCATCGCCGGAATTAGGTCAGGTATAAATGTATATAATCGCGGTATTACACCCTAAAAAGCTAAAACTTACCAACAACCAATACACATACACAACCCACAATCTACATCTACGTCACGGAGTTGTATTTTCCGCTTTTTTCTTCAACGGAGGACCATGGAAAGGCATCGAAGATGTGACATGGGCTTAAAACTGTTGGCAACATAAGACTATCGCTCGCATATCTGCTAAGACCAAGTACGAAGGACTGATCAAAGCTACAACGATGTACATCCGCGACACCCATTTGTCAGTAGTCTCAGAGGTTGCCATTGGGTGAAACTCATTCATTACTTCAAAATAATATTAAATATAAATAATAGTAACCATAAGTTTCTAAATAACCAGCTTCGCCTGTGCCCTCACCGTTAACCCTAGTTCTCTGTTGGACAAATAAATTTATTATCATTATTATATTAAATACAATATAGTGGATCGTTGTTTGCGCAAGGCATCAGAGAATGCTGCAGCCACCCTTTTCCTTGAATGGGTTGTCGTTTTGCTTGGCGAAGCCTTTGATAAGCACGTCATTCTCCTGGTGTTGGTCACAGAACTTCATGATCTCGGCGATGCACTCGGATACCGGCATCCTCTGTACAGACGCCTCAGTACGCAGCTGTTCCACCAATTTGCGCTGCGCCTGCAGACCTTCCTGGAACTTGTTCATCGCGGTAGCAGTCGTTGCTCTCCACTGCCAGGCGAAATAGTAGCGAGACTAGCTAGCCTATTTGTGGTTAGCTGAAAGAAGTATCGGACAATTCGCGAGGATATTAAATACTCAATCATATAAATTCTAAACATCTGAACGCTAATACTCTTATGGTCTTCTGATAAGTATTCCACAATTTAGTGTTTGTATTGATATTTTGTTCTCACTTTGGTTTGTGTTTATAGTCTTTTTTCGTATTACAATGATGTCGAATAAATGGGTTCGAGCAAAGTGTGCTGAAGACACAGGGATAGTTTACAATTGGCATGGTTCGTCCTAACGATGTCTACTTCGCAGGCACATACCTTAGTTCCACTGATGAAATTCCCGCTTCTGACACATTTATTACTATTTACAGGCCCATGTACTTAATTACGTAATAAATTATTACGTAAAACCTCCCAGCGTGATACCGAAACAAAACAAGCCGGTCTTACAAAGAACACATTGTTTTTATTATATTGACATGCGGAAGAATATCTCATTATAAAATATAGGCCGGCCACTAAAGGCATTATTCCTGCTTTATATAAATATATCTCCTACATTTCTCTTACATGATCGAGCCATAGAAAACTCGGATAAGCAGTGTATTTCAAAATGGGCATACATATGCCCAAAAAAAGGAAAGATATAATGCTGAAAATCGATAAAACAATGGCATCTTCCTCTGATCTCAGAACACTATTAAAACCAAAAAAAACACATAATAGCAATACAACACTGAAACCTTTATTAGAAGTACATGGACTAGGCACAAATAGCAGTTACCACATTCGTGGTTCCATGTTGGTCTTCCTTCATGGTTGGCCACATAAAGCTAAGCCAAGTAGATAAATCGTGTTTGCTTGTGTGACATGGACCCGAAAGACGTCAAGGGTTAAGTAATTCCTGCTGTTGCTGAACTAAAATTAAATGAAGCCAAACGGTATTTGAGTTAAACATCAACTAAAAGCCCTGTTAGAATTGATATATAGAATGCATACATTTCTAAATTACCTTTCTGATCCAGGGCTGCTTTAAAGAAAATTGCTAAAGTTGTCTTATTGAAACATCCTGAGATAAAGGATTGTTTAATACATATTAAGATTTACACATCAGTTTTAACAGTCCGGTCCATCTTTCTCCTGTATTGTTCGTCTATCATTATCCACCACATATAACGAGACTGCTCTAGCAGCTTCATCCATTCCCTCAGGGTCGCTAGCCCAACAGCTCGCTTGAGTTGCCCTAGCCTATGATTCTTCTCCTGGTCCGTCCATACCACTCCACTGGCGAGGGTGTTACAGTTAGCGCGACCAGGGAGCCCAATAGGAAGTACCACGTGCAGAATAGAGTAGAATAAAAGAGAAAGCCCGTTCAATAAACTGGACAGATGACTACACAACGGCCATGGCAGCTGTCGCTTGGGCGCGAGGGACCCATTATAATATGAGGCAGGAGTTTTTCTCGGTGAAGGGGTTGGTCTTCTTGTCGATGCCGGTGACGAGCGGGTCGCTCTCCCGACTGTCCTCCGTGAAGGCAATCAGCTCCTTGATGCTCTGCGACATGGGGATCCGGTTCACCGTGCACTCCACACGCAATTGCTCCACCAGCTTCTTCTGCTGCTGCAGGTTCGACATGGTTCAGGCGGGCTGGGCACGGTCCCAATCACCTGGCGGACTCGCAACGTGCTCCTGGTAAGGCGGGGACTGGCGGGGGTAGGCGTCGTCTGGGTGACGGGGGCGGGAGCCGCTCTCCGCGTGTACCGCTCGTCAATCTTCTCCCTGACCGCGCCAGAAACCATCCACCAGAACAGGACAACGAAAAGGCGTAAATAACATGCACATCAAGAGGTTGGGTTGGGTGAGGCTGTGTTTGGTTAGGATACGTACAGTCGGGGTGAGGTGGAGGGTGGGAAAGGGGAGTGATACATGAACACGACGACATGAATGATTTTATTAAAAAAAATAGAAGCCAGAACTAGTACGCCGGCAAGCATGCGAGGTATCATTTTGACAGCCACATTCCGAATATTTTAAAATCCTTTTGAAAATATTTCAATTGAAGGGAGACAGACACAAAAATCCTCTCCACAAAAACATACACGAAATGTAAAATTATCAAACCGTTGCTTTCATTTAAACCATTATATTTGAGACCATGGTAAGTCATTCATCTACCTTGTTAAAATGGAAGAACACCTGCCTTAACTCAAGTATCACTTCCCTTGGGGGCAATAAGCGTAGCCCGGACACCCAAACTTATTAAATAATATTAAAGAAAAAGACGCAACGAATAAATTTCACATAGCGTGTATATCATGAACACATTAAATGTAACGTGTATGACACAGAGTTCAAAGAATGTCATTCTGTAGACCAACTGGTGACGATGAATTGTCGCATTGCAAATGTCATATAAAGATGCCCCCCTCCTTTAATACGGATTGTAATTATCGAACCCCAGCTGTACGTTGAATCAAGCAATTCTGTATAATTGAAAACATATCGAAAGTAAATTACACACAGCTCTGAATACGGGCGGTTGTACTCTCACAACATCACAATGGGATAAAGTCGGAAAAGGGGGTGAAGACACCAATACATCGCATCTTTATATACCACACTCGCAATAAAGCTCACCTTCGATTTCTGAACCCGACGACGAACGTATAATACAGCAGTGTCCTCCTGTTACCTACAACAAGTAAACCAAGTCGCCATTTATTGCATCGGTAACGTGAGCGGAACAAATGCCAAATGCCAAAGAATCAGATCCATATGAACAAAATTAGTTGAGAAGATGAGAAACCAGGACGAATAACATCGCAGGTAACTAGTAATCACACAAAACCATATACAACACAGTTGTTTTACCTAAACATTCTAGATACACACATAAAATACCAGAAGAAAAAAAAGAAAAAAAAAAAACAGGCCTACATGCGGATATTGTTAGCGACAACTAGCTTACATATTAACAACACATACTCACCGAATGGTCGGAGGTATACCCGAACCCCTCGGCACAGAAATGGATATTGGTTTCCGTACAAAAATCCCTAATACGACTTCAGCGCAGAGCAGCAACGATGTTGTTGCCAATAATATTAATGTCACACATGGTATTAAACATTCATCCCCAAGTGGCAGTTCCTTATTCATCGACGCATAAGTTAGTACATAGGCCAAGGCCATTACGGAATACCCGTCGCCGACTGTATGCGGTCGGTGAAAATGAGGGACCAGGATAATGACAAATGAAGTGTTCATCAACACAGAGATAGCTATAGAACTCTATTAGACTAGACTTCCGGAAGGGGGTGGAGGCGTTGAGAGATGGCGGGGTGGGGGGGGGGGGGGGAGTGCGGGGCGGGGTGGAGGCGGGTGCTGCTAGCCAGACTGCCAACGCCTCGCGGAGGGAGCAGAGATACCGCACCCATGCAATGGATCCATCATTGAACAACTAATTGAGACAGACTCGGATGTTGTGCAGAACAACATGGTCGACTATACAATTTCTCCAAGTCGACTGCGGTTCAGAACTGGCAGACATCTTACGAAAGGAAAGATGCATTTGACATATGCCGCGCATTTCTACTTGGCGATATGACGGCGGTTTGCTGCTGTAAATCAAGCCGAACGTCACAAATGCCACATTGATATTTAGCCTCTCGGAATCGCTGCGGCGGGCATGGTCAGCCCCCACTTAGGGCCAGTCGAGAGCCATTTGCATGGCTCCCTCCGCCGTGTCCTACCTGGCTTCACAGCGCCGCAAACCGCCACGGCAATGGTCTTTGTTCCCTCGACAGATGGGGAAGTGACACATTGTTAGCAAAGAGATACTTCAGCTAGAGTGTCGTCTCTGCCAGGAACCCGTTTACGTGGCCCTGGGTATGGGGGTGGAAGGGGGCAGGGGGGGGGGGGGTGGAGAAGGAAGAGGGGAGGAGGATCGCTCTGCCTGCACGTACACTCATTAGCGTCTACCCTGCCTCATAGCCACCATAGCAACCCCACCCCCACCCCGTTCCCGAGGCAGACGGCGACCACAGCCGCCAACCCCGCCGTCGAGCTCAGCGCGCTCAGATTCCCGCCACAGCAGGTAAAACCGTCGTCTGCGGTCTCTGCGTTGTCTTGCGAACGGCGTCGCCCTGTTTCCAGACCAGAGCCGGCTTACGCAATGTTTTAGAGGCGGATAGATGTAGCAATCCCCTTTAGGTGGCCCTTTCTATGTCATGCATGCCTCCTTATCCCACCACGATAAAACCACCCTCTCTGCTAACATGGCGCAAGCGTTCAATAAGTCTGCATCCGGTCCAGAGCATCGCCCGGGGCTTAACACACGAGAGTTTATAGCCACGGTGACATGACCACCAGGGTATGGTCCCCTCGTCAGCCGATCGAGCGACAACTGAACACATCAACAGAACACAAAGCCAGTGACCCGGTCCTTGCCACACACAATAGTAAGTCTCCTGGGAGACAAAAAGTCCGGTCATACGGAACTGTGTGCGGTAGTGCTGTTCATGTGCGCCCTTAAACTATCAAGACGTGGACATTTGAAATATCTTTTAACATCCATTGGGACATTACCAAAGAATAACCCACCTTTTGTTTAGTATATCATTCATCACATATCATTAACAGTGTCTATTACGGCAGGGAAGCTTATTATTATTATTCCAATCGACAGGGAATACTTTAATAGATATCTAAAGGCAAACGAAATTAGCAAAAACGTATAATTCTTGAGAAAAAAAAAGGCATGCCCCACTCGCCACGCTATCATCTATAATTCCCACAACACACGCCACGTGGTGGTAAGCTGGTCTCACGACCTACAACACACGCCACGGGGTGGTAAGCTGGTCTCACGACCTACAACACACGCCACGGGTTGGTAAGCTGGTCTCACGACCTACAACACACGCCACGGGGTGGTAAGCTGGTCTCACGACCTACAACACACGCCACGGGGTGGTAAGCTGGTCTCACGACCTACAACACACGCCACGGGGTGGTAAGCTGGTCTCACGACCTACAACGCATGCCACGGTGTGGTAAGCTGGTCTAATGACCTACAACACACGCCACGGGTTGGTAAGCTGGTCTGATGACCTACAACACACGCCAGGGTTTGGTAAGCTGGTCTAATGACCTACAACACACGCCATGGGTTGGTGAGCTGGTCTAATGACCTACTACACACGCCACGGGTTGGTAAGCTGGTCTAATCACCTACAACACACGCCAGGGGTTGGTAAGCTGGTCTAATGACCTACAACACACGCCAGGGGTTGGTAAGCTGGTCTAATGACCTACAACACACGCCAGGGTTTGGTAAGCTGGTCTAATGACCTACAACACACGCCAGGGGTTGGTAAGCTGGTCTAATGACCTGCAACACACGCCAGGGGTTGGTGAGCTGGTCTGATGACCTACAACACACGCCAGGGGTTGGTGAGCTGGTCTAATGACCTACAACACACGCCAGGGGTTGGTAAGCTGGTCTAATGACCTACAACACACGCCAGGGTTTGGTAAGCTGGTCTAATGACCTACAACACACGCCAGGGGTTGGTAAGCTGGTCTAATGACCTACAACACACGCCAGGGGTTGGTGAGCTGGTCTAATGACCTACAACACACGCCAGGGGTTGGTAAGCTGGTCTAATGACCTACAACACACGCCAGGGGTTGGTGAGCTGGTCTAATGACCTACAACACACGCCAGGGGTTGGTGAGCTGGTCTAATGACCTACAACACACGCCAGGGGTTGGTAAGCAGGTCTGATGACCTACAACACACGCCAGGGTTTGGTAAGCTGGTCTAATGACCTACAACACACGCCAGGGGTTGGTAAGCTGGTCTAATGACCTACAACACACGCCAGGGGTTGGTAAGCTGGTCTAATGACCTACAACACACGCCAGGGGTTGGTGAGCTGGTCTAATGACCTACAACACACGCCAAGGGTTGGTAAGCTGGTCTAATGACCTACAACACACGCCAGGGGTTGGTAAGCTGGTCTAATGACCTACAACACACGCCAGGGGTTGATGAGCTGGTCTAATGACCTACAACACACGCCAGGGGTTGGTGAGCTGGTCTAATGACCTACAACACACGCCAGGGGTTGGTAAGCTGGTCTAATGACCTACAACACACGCCAGGGGTTGGTGAGCTGGTCTAATGACCTACAACACACGCCAGGGGTTGGTAAGCTGGTCTAATGACCTACAACACACGCCAGGGTTTGGTAAGCTGGTCTAATGACCTACAACACACGCCATGGGTTGGTGAGCTGGTCTAATGACCTACTACACACGCCACGGGTTGGTAAGCTGGTCTAATCACCTACAACACACGCCAGGGGTTGGTAAGCTGGTCTAATGACCTACAACACACGCCAGGGGTTGGTAAGCTGGTCTAATGACCTACAACACACGCCAGGGTTTGGTAAGCTGGTCTAATCACCTACAAGACACGCCAGGGGTTGGTAAGCTGGTCTAATGACCTACAACACACGCCAGGGGTTGGTGAGCTGGTCTAATGACCTACAACACACGCCACGGGGGTAAGCTAGACTCCCACTACTCCCACTGACCAGGGGCCATTAATCTCGGTCCCTTGTCGCACACATATGGTTGCCATGGTTGTCATGGCAACTATTAGGCCGCACGTCGCCCGCCCCGCCCTGTCGTCTCCTTGAGATATAAGCATGGCAACAACCGGAGGCATCTATGGGAGAATTAAAAAGACCCGTGCACCATGCTGCTGGCGAGGGGCGCACGGATACATCGCCGTGAACAGTTCAAAGCAGTAGTCACAGTGATAATAATGACTTTGGATGCAAAGATGCAAAGTCAACATGTGTTTTGCTGCACAAAGTGGTCCTCCAAAGGGAATGGAAAGTACAATAACCCGATGTATTTAAGCCTAGCAGTTCTACGTACTGCCTCACACCTGTGTGCCAGCGCAATGCCACACCTACTGTGTAACGCAGCAGAGCGGGCGCCGGCTTTTGTAAGGCTGCGCCTTCTGCGACATTCGCGCACTCGCAGCTGTTTAGACCCACTGATTTAACGATTTTCTTTACACAGCTTCGGCTCTTGTTACAATATACAAACACAGACACAGGTTTGCAAAACACTGAACGGAGAAGCCACCTTAAACGTATATTTATTTTGTCCACATATATTGTTATTGGTCATGCACTACAAATAGGTTATATAAAAAAATAAATGACATCAACTGCTAGGATAGCTGTACACAAGGAAGGTCTCCTCTAGGCGATGTGAGACTGTGGCCATTTGTGCTCGGGCATAATGATTTAATGGTGCCCTTCCGACTAAAGGCAAAAGGACGATACAATTACGGCATATTGCAAAATAGATGGACACATAACTGACTGTGACATCTAGTGAGATCACATCTTATTTTGGAGAATAATCTAATAATCACTTTAAAATATGAAATCCTAGCTTCCCTGAAGTTTCCATAGCACTCGATAGAGGCGCCTTTAATTACCATTGTTTTGCTGTTTAACGAGTCCTCATATTGGAGCACTGATTAAAGTCGATTACCCGCCACACAGCTCACGAGATATTACCTCAAAACGGCACATTTCGCCAGGCAGCGCTCGCTGTCATTACAACATTACAGACCCCCACGAATTGCACAACAACAAAATGACACAAGACAATCACTGACAGATAAATCATGGAGGAACCTAAAGAACGTGCATCTTGACGGGTGTTCCACGACAAAGGTGGCCGTTAGAACATTATTTGGCTTAGGGGAGGGGAAACAGGGCAGAGGGCGAAGAGGAAGTCTACAGAATGGAGCAAGATTTCTTTTCTTTGAAGGGGTTTTCCTTGACCGGGTAAACGAGAGGGTCTGATTCGAGGTTCTGCTGGCAGTGGTCGACCAAGTCCTTGATGGTGCGGGACATGCGGACGCGGTCCATCTTGTAGTGGACCCGCAGCTGGTCCACGAGGGTCATCATCCCAACGCGGTGGTTCTCGTACGTCTGGTTCTTCGTCAGCGGCATGCTGGCAGTATTTGTCACGCAAGTCGGGCTCAACAGGCAGCCGGGAGCACACTACAGACGCGGGAAGTCGGTTCCTCTCTCTCTCTACTACTGCGATGGGTGAGAAACACGGGAATACTTGGTTCTAGCGCGCGAGGAAGGCGAGATCTAAGGCTTGGTGCTCAGCCCTTGTCGTCACAGATTCCTGCCTCTCGTTCTTAGGCGGTGGTAGGACGATGGTTGATGGCAATCCCAAATAGATTGCCTACTTACATGGGCTAATTTCTTAGGGATCATTGGTTTGTTGGCCCTTCTTGTCAAGTGCTTATAGGATGAGTGCGTTGAAGCTGCCAAAGCCAGCATGTACGTCAGCAGGAAGAGACCCGTTTAACACCTTCTAGTTATACTTGACATCATAAACTAGTCAAGCATGGTAATTCCTTTCACTGTAATAACTATGGGAAAGTACCTGTGATAGGAAATTCTACACCAATGGTAACTGAAAAATGCCACCGAACAATAGCTTGCATGCATGTTACACCAGGAAGAAAATGAATTTTACGCTAGTGAACATGCAATAATGTGACGTAAGCACAAATTGAAGTGTATTTATATATATACCCCAGCTAAAAGTAGTGACTTGTAATCTTGTGATCACTAAAAAAACTCAATGTCACGAATTGGTTTCAGCTTCATTTGCTTTTAAACATTAATATTCTGGGCAATTACTTGCTGTAACAAAAATTGTTAGATGCTGTGGAAATTTTGTCAATTTAAAGTCAAACTGTTAAAATAATTTACTAACACTTATGTTATGATGCAATAACTACTCTTCTTGCGTATGATAAACATATTTCAGTGTCTCCAGTGCAAGAAGAACAGCTTAAAAGAGATAACAAGAAATGAAACTACAAAGATCACAACAGAAGACTGTACTGTACTCAAACACCAAAGATGCATGGTGGACAGGAAGACTCACTTACCGTAATTCAAACTTCCACTTTCATACAAATCATTCAACTGTCACACATACATGCAATATTGTTGTTAGTGTCGCCTGCCAGATCAAACCTCTACACTAGTAGATACAAGTAAGGTGTCAGTGATCTAACTTTATCTACCTAGCAAGAATTCACTACAAACATTCAACATGTTCAAGGCCAACAAACCAACTTAAAATAAACACTTTATCAAATTATTTTACCGGTAATAAATGTTTATCATACAAACAGATGGGATGTAGAGGCAGGAAACTGTGCAACAACGAAAAAGAAACATTGAAACAAAAAATAAAAATAAACACATTTAAAAATCTTCTAAAACATGTATAAAACATTAATCTGTGCATGCACACATCGGTAATAACATTCATGCTGCTATTCACTCAACACTTTCCACAAGTGATACAAATTTAAGCGTCAAGACCTATTTAGAGGAAAGGGCTAGCTCTCTGATGGAAGTTCTCATTTTCCATGACAACAATTCTGAGAAACACAATTCAGAGGCAAGAAACTGTGATACTTATATTACAGTATACTGCACAGATGTATAACAAAGATCCATTTAATATCTCGACTTACCCTAGTAGAAGAGGTATATTCGCCCCAATATCTGCAAGTGCAATAATAAAGAGTTAAGGTCGTCTAAATAATATTCTATTACACATCTCTTATTATTATTATGCTGTTATAAATCATCAGAAGGTAGCAGTTAACTGTAAATGAAGTGCTCAGACTTTCAGGTAAATTGTAAAAAACGTATCCCGCATAAGCAAAACAACAACCTCCTCACAGCTTATGACGCCCCACTAACCACTCAGTAGTATTAGGGTTTCAACAAAGGTGTGAAATCAGCATCACAGTGCAGCATTGTAAACCTGTGTACCTAAGTAAGATATGGTATATTTGAGCGCCCCATTTCAGTGTTTAATTTAGTCTGTAAATAAGTAAATACTTTGATCAGTTTCTTTCCAGCAGATTCATGTCAATGGTATCCTCCTCTACTGCAGGCATTTTGGACTCTCTCTCAACTTAAATTTAAATTTATGCCCAAAAAGGGCAGGACTCCACTCTTGCTGATTCCTCATCTTAACTTTACACATGTTAGTTAGAATAGTACGTCACTGTCTGTGTTATCTAAAAAAATTACTGGAACATCTTGAGTGAGAAATAAGCTATGCTAAGAAAATAAAAATGTGGCTGAAACATGGTTGGGTACGGAAAAGTGCAATCCTGCTTTTGGGACCTAGGAGATGATGTATAAATATATAAGAATTTGTAAAATATGAATAACTCTGGGCACTGATTATTCCATACACTACACTGTGCAAAAGGTAGTACATAGCTAAACATTTATTAGAAAAAAAAATGGGGAATAGGAAAAATTATTCTAAAATACTTAATTTAGGGACAATGTTATCTTGAAACAAAACATATGTTGCTCAAGCATTGGGTTCTTGAGAAGACAGATCCTTTAACTTGTACTTAAATTATTAAAAAAACTGCATCATATCCGGTAATATTAGTTAATAGTCTCTATGCATACTTTATTTCTTCTTAATTAACCTTTTTCTATGCATGTCATACATCTAGGATTTATCTTTTTGCATGGTTTCTTTGGTCCCATCCTGAACAGTGGAAATGAGTAACTTTTAATGGCTTACTAGCATGTACAACACAGTTGATTTAATTTATGTATTCTTGCAAGCTTATTAAGCTAGACCGGTATCAAGATGGATCCTTTAAGCCTTTCTTGATTTTTCAAATATGCTTGTCCCAGGGATCCAGTTTACATAATGTCCAGTAACAGTAATAGTTTTGTCCCAACAGTTACAGTTATGAATAGCCAACAGCAGAACATACAAGTTATCAAAAATAATGATGTTAATGTGGATGGAGGAATGACTATGAACTATACTAAATATCTTGGGCATTAAATATTTGCGCATGAATTTAATTTGAACCTGTTTCATAAGTCTCACTGTAGTACTCCTAATTTCTGACATATTTACACTGATGCCAAAATTATGGTTCACTTTAACATGTCTAATGCATATACAGTTACTGTGTTCAGAGCAAAATCAAGTAGTTTTATATTGATATTTCATATTTGAGAACAATTTTTAGTTCTACCTGCAGGAAAATCGACTCTTATAGACAATTCCCAAATTTACAATATACGGAAGATATGGCAGACAACATTTTTCTTTCTCATGATTGACAATTTGCCATTTGGCTGGTAAAGTTGTTCAAATTTACCACAATAAAAAAAATTGGTGATAGCTAGCATACTGTTTTAGCAAAGCAATAGTACGAAATAATGATATAGTTTATGTTTTGAAACATTATTCACCCTCAATATATTTTTTCCTCTTGATTCAATTACATACAGACATTACCGTACATGCAATATATACCTATATATATGTATATGTTAATTTTGGATGTATTTTCAGTAAGAAAATCTAAAAAAAAAAAGGTCTACATATTTGAGAGTTACCATTTAAGGTTAAACTTTGTACAGAAGAATTATATGAATATGATCTATTACTTAGGTGCAGCTTTATAATGTAGAACATAATGTATAATGTAGATTTTGTGACCTTCATAAGAGAAAATCTCATAACATATTATCCAAGCATCTGTTGCAGGTGTATGTGAGAGAGGGGTAGGGTGGGGGGCCTCCTAGGTGTGTGGGAGTGTGAGGGGTCTGTCCTGAGTGTATGTGTGACTGAGGGAAGTCAGTTCTCGGATGTATGTTGGTGAGGGGTTGAGTAGGGGGATCCTTCCTATTTGTGTGTGAGTGGCGCGTCATATATTGGTTTCTATCGTCAGTCGATGCCAAAATCAATATTGCCCAAATATTGCATCATAAAGAGCATTGCAACAATGTAGTTGAGAGAAGCAGAGAAATACACTGGACTAATAAGTGTCACAGTCATTTTCGACATACTATTTGTAAATGCATGCATTCTGTTGGAATGATTGCACATTCAATCAACAAATGAATTGATGGAAAATGAACCCGCAAAAGCCAATAAAAACAACTGGGGCTGTATTCATAATCGGTACGTAAGCTACGCCACTACACTTAGCGCTAAGTGGAGGATTTGTTGATGGATTATCTGGTTTAAAATACATAAGTAGTCACCCAAGAAGTACATTTTATGAATTACCGTAAACTGCCTATTTGAAGCCGTATACATATTAGAAGCTGCATCCCCAACTTTTGCCTCAAAACCAGGTGAGCAGGCACCCAGAACCATTTCCGGAAAACTACATATCATAAGCCGCACCCGGGCTTTGGCCTCTCAACCTCCCCCGACCCCCCCCGCCGCCAACCTGTATCCCTGCTTAATTCCATCCCGCCAACTACACCAATTAATTGTTTATATAAGCAGTCGCGACCACTAACAACAGTCACCTCTCCCTCTCCAATCGCACCTCTTTTTAAGTGTCACACCAGCGGCTGGCTCTCTTGGCCCCTAACAAGCCAATTAATTGTTTATACAAGCAGTCGCGACTACTAACAACATTCACCTCTCCCTCTCCGATCGCAGCTCTCATCAAGTGTCACCAGTGGCTGGGTCTCCTGGCTGTTACTGCATGTTTATGAATCACTGTCGTACCTACCCAGTGCCAAGTTTCTGTCTGGCACAATTAACTTATTCCTCTGATCATTGGTCTACAATAGGTGTCTCGCCACGCTCAATTGAGATCGGCAAAAGGCCTTATTTAAAGCTGCACCCTGCCTTGCGAGTCAAACCCGGAAAGTGGACCCTCCAACTTCCTAATATAAGCCGCGGCTTCATAGGCAGTTTATGGTAAGAAAGTGCTAACTTATATTAAAGAAAATTTCTTAATCATGAGCACCTCCACAATGAGCTGGTGAGGCTAAGACGAAAATGCACTTTTCAGGCATTACTTGCGAGGGGATTATGAATACAGCCCCAGGTTACTAAAGTTTTGAACACTTTGTACTTGTCAGGAAAGCACTTATCCCATCGGACAACTACAGGGAAGTGTTTATTTGTCCGACAAGCATAATCACTTGTCCCGGACAAGCATCAATGTGAAGCCCTGTATGTAAGGAATTATTCACCTCGCTCCGTGTAGAGCTGAATGCTGTATGACCAGTCTTCTGCACTATTCATATGTCACATACACACTCCATGAGCAGTTTGTTTCAGTAGATATCCTTTGGGCTGATGAATTGGCGACCAGCCCCATGGGGCTTTCAATCTTTCTGCCTAGGTCTTTATATATATATCCTTGGCATAAGTATAACAAATATATGAGATATTATTAAATCTTTGTAGAATCCATGAAGCTTTGACAGGACCCACTGCATTCGTGCAGCAGGCCGTGATCAGCAATCTATGGACCTCCAGTCAGCCTGATCACCTGTATCTGTGTTTGCAAGATGTTTTATGGAGCACCAACGTTTGAACTTGCAAATACTGATACAGGTGATCATCAATCTTTTTGATTATTTGGAAGAATTTGATAGATTAATTAAAGATTAATCTATATAAAATATGATATTTAGCGCCAGTGTGCCTCCAGATAATTCAGAATTTCCAAATACACCTATTCTGTTTAAAAGTCCCTGTGCAAAACCCAGGCTGGAACCGAGACCCAACAGCGGAACAGAGTAGGTCTCCCGAGGCTAACGTTGATGTAGTCCTTATAGAATATGGCCTATTTTACTACATAGTTTAGCCAGCTATGCGACTTAGTCAGCTAGAATCGATCATCATTTATGTGGTAACTTTATTTGACTAAGCCCTGCCACCGCCACTGTAGCATAGTTCTGTACTGCAGAGTGCAGTCGGCAAAATTATGTTTTGTGAAATCCATCATTGGCATTGGTATTGCCATTGGTCTTGGACTGTTCCAAACAAATGACAAATAAAAATTCAACTGATACTACCTTCAACCATTTATGCAGTTACAGGCCGCCGCTTGCGTACAGTGAATTATATGGGAAGTATATTATATGAGAAGTAAATTACATGGGAAGCACCCTGCAGCATGAGCGCTCGACTCCATAATATATTCGAGGACCCTGCCCGCCATACAAAACCTAATATACATAAGAGTATGCAACTCGCCATAGCTGCCGCCCAGGGTGCCCTCGCTTCAACCCCTCTCACAGACTTAATAAATATATTTCAAACTCCACGTAGCTTTGTAACATTACACAAGTGTTCATTCTTCCTAAATCCGCTCACCTCAGTCCTCATCACTGACCCAAACGCCAACAACGAGACATTCTGCCAGAGTGAACCCATAGCGGATGGACTTCCCCATATGCCGAAAGCGGAAGTAGAATACAGTGTCTTCTGATTGGTCGAGATCAACTGCGGCAAATTTTGAATAGTCATTCCTAGTCGAGGGGGACGTTAACCAGATATGTCACTGGAGAAAATAACCAGACTTCTATATAAATAAATTTTATATATGTGAAAATCAATTTGGCATATTTGTTTTTATTAATTGCATATATGTGCAATTAGGTAATAAAGTCCATTTTCACTTGCTATAGTTCAGGATATATATCTTTAAGGGGCCTTTTAAACTGCAAATCCCTATGTATTGACTTAATTGCTGGCTATATAATAAAACTATAATGAGGATATTGCATGTCCGCTTTACTTAATAACAAATACTGTATGCAACCAATAGAAATTTAGAAACCAATAACGATCAGCTTAGTACCAACCTGGATTCCAGGCCAACTGTGTAACGTTTTGTCACCTTGCCCACTGCCGTACTACAGAGGGGGGAGGGGGTGTACAAGCAGTATTTAGCTCCTCGAAAACGGGCTTTTCATTTCACCGTGAAACGGGAATGAGGAAAATAATTATTCGGGAACTGGGAATGGGATATTAGCCGGCGCTCGTATAATCAATAATTTTCATCAATTGTAAACTGTGAATTTAATACTAAATAACCATGAATTGGAAAATCGCCAATTTATATCATGTACAAGGAATCCTCAATTTAATTCATCGTGACACGGGAATAAAGAAATTTATTCTTAGTGATTCATATCATTCGCCTCCCCCCTCCTTGCAAGGTGGCTATGCCTGTTGCGGCAGTAAGAGCAACCTGCTTGCCGTTTTCTCAGAGGTGTTTGGCTGCAGAGGAATTCAGGGTAGATTTGCCTGTGCCGGCTTGGCCAGTTAGAAGCAAATTATGGTGCTGTTCTATGAGGTCCAGTGCGTCTTCCCAAATTTGTGCCATCTCGCACCATCTCGATCAACTAATGAGCAGTTCTGAGTGCGGTCTATATCAGTATATATAGCGATCGTTCCTGCCCTAGCTGGGCGCAGCAATGGCCAATGCGTCATCCGAATATCGTTTGACGTAGCCTGGTCTAAGATGAACTGTTGATACGTTGCTCGATGATGAAAAACGTTTAGCCCTGGTACATGCCTCTCTTACCAGGCCCGTAAACGGAGCTAGGGTGAGAGCCACAGGCGCTCAGATCTGCTGACAAAACCCCCGAAGTAACTAAACAACGCCCCCCTCTCAGGCACCGCATATAATAGAAAGAAAGGTACCACTCTTGGTTTGCAGCGCCACAGACAGGCCCTCGCTTCAACTGGCCCTAGCGACCCACACACGACATTCACAACGCATCTATCACCTCGAATCAACTCCATAGAAGTTTAACTCTTACCACATCTACTTTCTGATGCCTGACATGTCCACAACTTAGCACAAATCGGACATTTTCCCAACAACTTGCAAAACAACAACACACTCGGACAGATCTCTCGACCACTTTCGCCAGAAACGTGCCAGTGCGCAACTCAGAGTGAGCATTCCGGTGACGTCACTGAAATCGTGTCACACATTGGGTTAGGGGGGCTACACCCCCATCTTCGCAAACAGGGGTGTGGTTCATAACATTTAAATATTTGTAGAGATCTCGAATTGGATTTTTGGTACAAACAGTTTAAGTGTTTTCGCCCCATTTTTTTTTAATCTGTAGGCACAAACAGTTGCCTGATGTCAAAGGTTGTTTTGCTGCTTGGTATAGGGCGGTTGTGGACACGTGCACACTATACAAACTTACACAAAGAATCCATAATGTAAATAAATAGTCAGTGGACTTTCCCTCTCGAACCTCTTAGTGTCTTCCGGTGACCCACGACCTATATATTTTATTGGAACTCCTCTGATCACGTGTCTGGGTATTTAATAAAAGATGTAAACATCAACAAGTCATGCATGGCAAATCAAATAATGGAACAATTGGAAACCGCGCTGGACCTAATCTAGGCGGCCATAATGTATGTATTACCCGCCAAGCAGGGATAGGCAAGACATTCTATTTGCGGCAAGCTGTACGTCGTCTTCAAGAACAAGGAGGAAAGAGTGGCTGTGACGGCCTCGAGTGGCATTATTTTGGAGCGGCTAAACAGCACCTGAGTGCCTGCCGTCAGAAAACTTGAAACTGCCCGCCAAAAGTGCCCGGCATATCTGGCTAATACCCTCCTAATTATCGCAGATATAGTGATGCCGGGATATGGGACTTGGTGTAAGACGATAAAGAGTTCAGGGCTGCCAGGCACAGAATACTTGAGACAGATGTAATCTTCGTTTAGGAAATTTCAATGGTATAAATATATTTGGGATATTCTGGGAAACTGCTAATAATGCGATTTCACCATACATGTGGAAGTATGATTGAAATATTTATATTGCTTTAATTTCTTCACTTTAGTATATAGATTTATATGCAATAGTGCGGTCATATTAAATAAGCATTGGTATCATGCATACCAACTGCATGTGTAGTATAAAGTGTAACTAAATTATTTCAGTGCCACGACGCACGGCGTAACGTGTAAGAGACTACCGAGACTTGATCGAAGAAGTGGCCCCCCTTATACTCTTTACGGTGAAAGCTGTCAGATGAACTGAAATAATATCGATTATCTTATTTAAGAAAAAAAATAAGGAGGAAATTTGCAAAGACGCATACCGATACGTAATTTTTTCGAATGAAGACATAGTACAACAGCGCTAGAAGGCAGATTTATGTGGATTTGCCTGCGTAAAATTTAAACTGTTCAAATGCCCCCGCCAGAAATAAGTCACAGCCAATCACACGCCTTCTGCACAGGCCGGAAGTAAAGACGTCACCGGAATGCTCGCTCTGAGTTGCGCACTGGCACGTTTCTGGCGAAAGTGGTCGAGGGATCTGTCCGAGTGTGTTGTTGTTTTGCAAGTTGTTGTGAAAATGTCATATTTGTGCTAAGTTGTGGACATGTCAGGCATCAGAAAGTAGATGTGGTAAGAGTTAAACTTCTATTGAGTTGATTCGAGGTGATAGATGCGTTGTGAATGTCGTGTGTGGGTTGCTAGGGCCGGTTGAAGCGAGGGCCTGTCTGTGGCGCTGCAAACCAAAAGCGGTACCTTTCTTTCTATTATATGCGGTGCCTGAGAGGGGGGCATTGTTTATTTACTTCGGGGGTTCTGTCAGCAGATCTGAGCGCCTGTGGTGAGAGCCATGTCGCTGACACGGCCGAAAATAAGAAATCGGCAGAAATCGCGGACCGGTGGCTCAAGTTGAAGTTCATAACAGAATAAATATACAGTGCCTACCCGACAATGTGCGCCACGATGTTCCCAAAGCTTTTTGGACTTTCGTCGTACTTTCCTTTCTTTGCTTGGTAATGTATTTTCTTGTAATCCAGACAATTTATTTCACCTCTCGCTTCGTTTTGAATGCTCCGCCGCTCGCCGGAAGTAAACAATCTTAGCATGAGCACTCGCTGCCAGGCGGCATTTGTTTACTTCCGGCAAGCTGTTTTATAGTAAATGACAGGTCTCCACCGTATTCGACGGCCTTGACCCCGCACATCGCCTTCTACTTCCACTTCCGGCATATGGGGAAGTCCGTCCGCTATGGCTTTACTCTGGCAAAATATCTCATTGTTGGCGTTTGGTTCAGTGATGAGGACTGAGGTGAGCGGATTTAGGAAGAAAGAACACTTGTGCAATGTTACAAAGCCACGTGGAGTTTGAAATATATTTATTAAGACTGTGAGTGTGAGTCTGTGTCTGTGAGAGGGGTCGAAACGAGGGCACCCTGGCCTGGGCGGCAGCTAAGGCAAGTTGCGTACTCTTATCTGCTTATGTATATTAGGTATTGTATGGCGGGCGGGGTCCTCGAATATATTATGGAGTCGAGCGCGCATGCTCTGCAGTGACCCACCCCGCCCAACACTGGGCAGACTGTCACAGTCACTGTCCACACAGGCGGGCACGGCTTCATCAGAGACATCACTCAGTCTCAGTCTCAGTTCATAATATTCCGAACCATATCTATCGCTGACGCTGTGCGGAAAATCACCTAAAAACATGAATGGACCCAATGGCGTGGATCAACTGACATTAACAATATGTGTACTTACCTTTTCTCAATGCATAAAACCCAGTTAATATCAGCCAAAGAGGAGTATCTCAGGATAAAACTGTCCTTTCAAAACAAGTCACCGAATAAACACAGCCAATATGGAGTACGATGAAGTGGGCTTACGGGCCTCGTTTTCATTCCTCAGTCTGTTGGGAAGAGATGTACTTAAATCTGAGGGCATTTGTTATGGCGCCATCTTGCGAAGCATGTGAGAGTTATTTTAGTATGATGACGTTATGATAATTTTAATCTGCAGCGCTAACTCGAGGCAAGCAAACGCACAAAAACGGTTTTGTTGGGGTCTCTTCTATCATAAGTTAGGACATCGGACATCCCAGATACCATGCCAACGTTAAATTAACGTTAGAAGCTACGTTTAATTAACGTTATTCTGACGCTTATTGATTTAACGTTAATTAACGGTTGCATTTTAACTTTAACAGTAAACCATTATTAAACGAATATCTGACGGTAGCGAACGGCAAAAGTCAGCTTTCCTGCCGCTGTACATCCTGTGTCAATGCGTATCTCACGACAGGATGGCCCCAGGTTGGTCACCATTGGCACCAGTATGGTAGTTGAAGTCATATAGGCCTCCGAAAGTTTATCCCCGCCAGGTCGGGGATTGAACCCCGGTCGCACGCACGCTAACCATTACGTTACCAAAGCCGGCTTTATATTACACTATTATATTATTAAATATTATTAAAACTATTATTGAAATAAATACTAATTTATTTTTCGACATGTTTAACATTTCGATCACTGTTCGGTTGCGACCTTTGGTTTTTTCAGTTTAACTGGCAAATTAACGTTTATTTGTAAACGAAAAATAAACGTCAGTTTATTTATTTTTATGGATACTCTTCAAGAACCGCGTCGTATATTTCAAGCTCATCCAACTACAAGCTTGAGAAGACGACTTCATCATTTTGTTGATAGTTTCCAATTTCACCGGACTCAAGCGTATGAACAATTGCGGAATGTCAAGTTGTGCAGTATGTCCTCGAAAAATGTCTTATTCTTGTCGAATATTGATGTTTGATTGTTCGTAGAACTTGAAATTTAAAAAAAAATCCCACGACAAGAGACAACGAAAGAAACATTTACTGCAATGCTAGAAATCGGGTTTCTTTTGTTACTAAATAATACGTCAGATATCATATACCGAAGATATATATTCCGTCGTAACGTGCGGCGCTTGTCATACACAGAATGGCATCTCAACACGCAGATATTGGTGTAACCCTTGTTAGAAAAGATGCAAAAATTGGATAACGAAATGAACAAACACATGGACAAGTATAAGTATACCCTTTTATTTTAACTTTAGAAGTACAACATCATTTCGCACCATTGAGGTAATAATAAATGTCGTTACAGTTACTTATCGAGCTCTTTCCCGCCCAAAACTAAAGAGGTCAAAATATAAATAAGAATTAGTCCTTGAATCATCTAAAATGTCTTTTGTCTATATTCCACGCATGTCGGAGTGCCAAATAGAATCTCTTAGCCTTACCCGTCATATCAATTAACCACAGGTTGTGTACTTAGCGCCTGGTAAACGTCAAGTTTTTTGCAAGTGTAACATATATGTCGCCTAGCTGGGCTTAGATTTGGCGCGAAAAGTTTAATTCACTCATGTGTCACAATAACATTATTTCATCTTACTATCAAATTTGTACAATGGTAAAACGTAACTTTTATAAAAGTGTTGTAATTCATAGCTTGTGAACCAGTCCTCCAACGCCCTAGCGCTTGGGAATTCCACAACTTCGAATTCGTCGAATCTGAAAGGAGACGTGCAGGGAGGGGTGGGGGGGGGGGGGGGGAGGGGTAATGTAATTTTCTGCTAATTCTTCACAAAGAAAAAATTATCAGGATATATGTATAAAAACAATTAAATGCTTCCATAAGAACCGCAACAAAATCTCCCTTTCACGATGGTCCGAATAAAATCCTATTGTGTTCATACCAATGATACTAATATCTTAAAATTTGTTCATACATGTCATTACGCTTTCAGAGCTTCCCTGGTGATAGCAAGGACAAATCCGCAAGGAGAAAATGTTGAGAATTTTTCAAAGAAACAAGCAACATATGTAAACGTTTAAATGCAGTACTATATAAGAAGTCACTCTGACGCATCTGGCGATTGCTAAAACTGTATAATTGTGACATTTATAGGCACCAATGAGTCATTTATAACAGCATGCGGGGAACACGCAACTTTCCATGTCGAGAATACTTTTCTAAATTTCAGGACCTTTATTAGACCTACGAAGACGCAAATTTTGCATAAAAAAATTACTATAATTTGGGCCACCGAGCACCCTCTCCCCACTCCACCCCCCTCTGATCCGCCAGTGCGTCTCCCATGTCGCCATTCCGATGTGAAATACAATCGATATTCTTTCTTGTAGGTCTTCTACAACTTCTCTTGCATCGATCAGAGTAGAATACCTTGTAATTTTACGCGTGAGCAGTATTAGAAACACATTTGCCATTTTCCCATCTAACGCATTAAAAGAGTGAACTAGTTGGAGAAGATCATCCTACATCTCGTGAAGTAAATATACAGGTTTGGGTTTGAAGTAATATCTGTGCGCTCTACACATACTATTAGACTGGCAGTCATACCATTAAACAGTTTTTTATTTTTAAGCGAGCTTCTTAGTAAATTAATTCGTAAAATTAGCATAATATACCCACAGTTATGTGGTTCCCATGGCTAAATAGTCACGAAGTCTGCACAAATTATAACTCGGACATCAACGATGCAAGCCGTACTTTTCGCACTAACTGAGTGACGAAGATGCAGGTTCCGGTTCAATTGCTAAATACAGGCAAGTGAAGAGTTTACGTAAATATTCAAATGATTTTTTTGACAGATAGCCTTGTCAGACATTCAGTCCGTCATCAAAATTGTGCCTTCTGTGAGCAACAAAGGCATATATAATGAATTAATTAGCAACATGACTGTCAAAGACAATTGTGACATCTCTCGGCCCGGCCCTCCGTGGACCCCTCCAAGGAGCCCTCCAAGGACCTACCCTGTATACGGGGATCAAGGGTCACGAACTGACCCGGAAAGTTTTCCGGTATCCGCCATGGCTCGGGCTCGAACCACCGACCTCTCGCTTTCCAGGACATTCGGAGAGAAACGTCAAACGCGATGCTCCAAAGGGATAATCCTGTTGGAGCAGTTTGGGTTTCGTATATTTATGTCACACCGGACCGGTACCGAGATACTACACAATCAATTACATATAGTTTTAATGGTAACGTTGTCGCACTGTTGTGAAAACGCCCACTCCCGACTTGTCACCATTATATATTTATGAAAACTGCTACACGCAGCCAATTTGTATTACCGGTAGTCATAACAAATGGCAAACGTTTTATTTTTATTGAATTTAGGCTAGAAAATATTAGTTCGATGTGTGCGACAAAACGTTGCAACAGCGTTGTCCTATGTTAATAGTGAGATGACGTGATTCCAACCAAAAACCAACGTTGTGCGAACGTTGTGCGTTTGTTAGACAACTACTTAGATACACCGGTATTCCTGTCGGCGAGACCAGTCCTCAACCTATGGGCATGCTTTCTCGTTTTGTTTATACACTGCCGGTGGATCTAGAACGTAGACCTTATTGTGTCGTTTTACATTATAAATTAACCATAGTTGACTCATACCCTTATTCGGTAATTACCTGTGGTGGTTAGCCAGTCGTTCCTGTGATAGTATAGACAACAACCTTTCTTTGCAGCTTCTTCCCCTTGAGTCGACGTCCACATTTACAGTCTTTTGCCGAGAAACGTACTCCTAATGAAAATGAAGCACCGATGAAAATATTTCAAAGAATTATAACTGCTGTATATATGACGAGATAATTAGTTTGGATTCGTTCGAAGGGTTATAATTAATAAAATGTACATCAAATCTTTGTTCTTACCTTAAGACTTGATCTGACACCTTGTAGTAAAATCAAGATCACTCTATCTTGAAATATCAATCTTCCTTTAAGTCCAAGTTCAGAGGTCCATTTCTGTATAGTTTTGGTGTATTTGGTCTTAGCTCTCATGTGATCAAGGCGTAACAGAGCAATATCCATCTCATCCTTCTCCAACGTACATGAAGCACTCGTCGTTTCACTGCACACTGTTTTATCCCAATTAGCTGTGTAATTAGGAAACTCTTGCTTTAGCCAGAACATTAGATCCATAATCATAGGCTGACCTTCAAGCTGAGCTGCATAAGCCTGCATATCAGCTTTAACGCTCTGGTTTTTATCCCGTGAAATATCTAAACACTGTATTGATATATCAGGGACAGTTTTGTCAGGGTATAAAGAATGAAGGCAAAAAGTTGCCTTTATGTTAATGTTTCTATTCTGGTACACATGTTCCTGTGTTATGCTGACAATAGTGTCATTCCCATTAAGTGAGCTTCCTGCAAAGATAAAAATATGGTTATTTCATTATAAAGAAAAAAATATGGTCATACCATTATAAAGATAAAAATATGGTTATACCATTATAAAGATAAAAATATGGTTATACCATTATAAAGATAAAAATATGGTTATACCATTATAAAGATAAAAATATGGTTAAACCATTATAAAGATAAAAATATGGTTATGCCATTATAAAGATAAAAATATGGTTATACCATTATAAAGATAAAAATACATGTATATTCCATTTACTGGTATGATGTGAACAAGTATGGATGTATAACAGCTATAGTAACTTTAAAATTGCTATATCTCAAGTTAGTAAGGACATATAATTATATTACTTCATTGTAATATTAATAAATCTAATTAAGCCGGTTACTTATATAGACTATACAGTACAACTAATTATAAGCACTCTAAAGTAATGCAATTTTTCAACTTTTAATAAAAGGGGCCCAATAGTGATATATAAATGGCTATGATGCACGTTATTATGCCTAATTCAGTAAATTTACAATCAGTAAATGATGTGTAATATACATATATAATGGGGTATATATATATACATACTATTTTAGTACCTTTTTGTAAGATTTTAAACTCATCTTCTTCACAGTAGATTGCATAAAGAGCTTCAATTTCTTCCTCCATCTTTTATGTTGTTACATGATCTATGCTCATACAGAAATCTGCAAGGTAAATTACTATTAAGTTATGTAACTGATATTAGATCTTTCATAACACCTAATATAACACCTATAAATATATTGAGACATATGTCTCATATCGTAATTTCTAATTCAAATCCTTTAAAAATTAATGTTTGTTTTATCAAAAGAAACATTTGGTAGATCTATGTGTAAGACTTGTAAAGTAAGCACTAATTAATAAAGTAAATATGATTATTAAAATATGCAGTATTATCTACAGATATGTATAGCCTGTATGTAACCAGGCGATTTATGCATCCTCCGCGTGCCATACAATAGAGTGCGCTCACGGAACCAACCCTGCCAACGTGCATCGCGAAAGATCAACACACGGCGAAAACTTGATCACCCCATGTAACCTTCTCTGCCTACGTGTACCCAGATAAGCTAGGTTTTTAACACGTAGTAAGCTTATATGCCTAAACTTATTATTTACAAGTTGGTAAGCTCCTCCGCGGCACGCAACGCTGCCTCGCTGTCTAACATGGGTTGAGACAACTGTGCGGATCACAAACTCAACGGACATAATTTCTTCACGCGACACTCATGTAAACATGGCCACTGATGGCTGTCAACAGTCAATGTCATGACCACCTAATACAAATATGACCCATTTGTGAATCATTATATGCGTTGTTTTATTTCAGAATACAATGGATTTGTGGAACATTTCCCCATCTATTGTAGATAAAAAGATCCCAACTTGGCTTGCTTTGATTCAACTTTTCTTCAACCCACGAGTGCTGGGCTGTGCCCGAGAGTTCACTCGCAGTGTGGCCGATGTCGCTTTCACGGCCTGCATAACGCGAGGCTCCTACGCATGGGCTCTGGCTATAGTGGGTCTGAGAATGTTACTGTAATGATGCAGGGCTCAGCACATGGAAGTCTCAAGCGGTTAAGACACTGACATAGTGTAGGTGCAAACAGGTTGCTGCCTATAGCCTATAGTATAGGTCACAAATCGAGGCACAGATCTATTAAATTTACTCACAGCAATATTATCCTTGAAAAACTTGTTAAAAAAACTGTTCAAGCTTCTTAGTCTTAGTCATAGACATAGGCCAGTCTAATGTGCAACAATTTTTCACATGGAAAAATGTTCTGAACACCTGTGTGAATGCTAACTAGGAATTATAGGAATTAATTGTATTATCATGAGAATACATTTAAATAATATACAAATTTGATGATATAGATCTAGATCTATTTAGTATATGTAAGAAAGTTCAATTTTTTCCACATAAGATGTGTCAATGTAGCTAAAAGAAATGGCTTAACAACATATCACATTATTTATTGTATACAATATATATGTGTACTTACATGTTAAATTGGGAGAGAAACTGTGGCTTAAATATCCTGTTTATATCACAGGCATTCACCCCTGCTGACAGTAGCCACAGTCAATAAATAACTATTTCATATTAATTAAGTTTATTCCTCAGATACAGTAAATCTACTGATACAGAAGAAATAAACTTTGAGTAGTTGAAAAATTATGGGTAATTCTTTTTAGAAAAGAAATCTTCAAAAAGCAATGGCAGCTTGTTAGCAGGACTACATATGTTTAGTGACAAGTAACATTGCCATTGGTTCTAGCAAATTTTAATGTCTGCATGGCCATAAGCTATGCCGCAGTATGCCATGGCTAGGAATTAGTAGCCTATATATAAGACCACATTCATCTGGATTTTAAACAGAACACCAGGGTAGATAGGGGATATCTCATACAGGTACTTAAAAACAATCCATTACCAGTGCTCTCTTAAGAATACCCTGATGTTTGAATTGCGTCTCAGACATCTGATATGATAGCTTGTGTCCCAAGAATATATGTAATGTGGCTTGATGTTTATTTTCATTACAGATTTTAGATTACATGGAGAACACATGATATTAGCAAAATGAATTGTTGCCTCCACATCAGTCGAAATATTCATCGACTCCCATTCATAAGCAGGACCTTCACTTATTCAAATGGTCATCTTTGGGTTAAGCAATATCTGTCAACAAGTGCCACTGTCTTGTCAAAACATCAATGTGGTGTTTTAAGACCATCATTTGCAAACATTGGGTTTGCAAAACATCAAGTAAACATTAGTACCCGGACGGGCAGTCAAGTGGCAACATGCAGCCAACTAGGTGTCCGACTGTTCCACACAAGTCCCAGGGGGCAGATACATCCCTTGGTATGGATGATCTTCAAGCCCCTGGCCAAAGTAGCTTCCATCATATCAGGAAGGTATGTTATTACCAGTACTCTTTCTTCACACTGTAAATTTCTGTTGCAAGCAGTGTATGTACCAGTGTATTTAACTTTATTTGTTTAGTTAATTATAATAATAACTACTGGTGTACTTACCAGTGTATGCCTTGTGTGGTTGAGCTGTAATTCTAATTGTAGGTAAACCAAAGTATGTTATGTGTACATGTACATGTAAATATCTATTATTTCAGGTACTTTCGGAAATGGTGGCAAAAGCTGCCAGCAAAGAATCGAGCACAATTTAAAAACGCATTGTATCAGTCCAGGGGGAAGATTCTAATAGCATTAGGATTGCTGTGCTCAGCAGGAGTAGCCAACTATTTATTACACATCCAAGAAGCACCAATCACGGGACGAAGGAGATATATCGCATTCACCTCTGATCAATTCATGAAAATTGCCCAATTTGAATTTGAGATGGTAAGGCTTTGTTGGCTAACAATTGGTAGAAATATGATGGCTGAAGTCTTTAATGTTATGCTGTTTAGGTAATCATATGAACGTATCAACTCAATGGTATTTATGTTTACAGCGTATATAAATGTCTATTGAAATGTTGTTCACTGCTTTAAATGATATATTATAGGCAAAAATTGTCATCACATATGGCACATAACGCAACTTCTTTTTTTTCTATTAATGTTGGCGTCGATAATTTGTGAAAAATTATGCAGACCCATCTGCTTTTTAGGCATATTATTTGCACTGCAAGTTTTGTCTTACAGGACTTGTACTGGCGTGCATATATCTACATGAAAGGAATCTCTTTATTACTTACAGCAGTGGAACAATTTAAAGGAAGCTATTGTGGACCCCAGTGATCCTGCCTATAAGCGTGTACTCGGGCTTTCGCAAAAGATAATTAACGGCAACCAGGACTTGGAGTTCATGCGGAAGCAGCAGTGGACAGTCATAGTTGTGGATAACGATGACGCCAATGCCTTCATTCTGCCCGTACGTAACACATATATATACTCTATGTGTGAATAGAGTGAGCAAGAGCAGGAGTTAAGTGCATTTCAGAAATTAATACTGGTGTGAGTAATGACGTGCTTAACAATAATATGACCGAGGGCGCGCAAAATGGAATTTGCCCAAATGAATCAAGATGCCTTTCTACTATCAACGACGAATCTAAAGTCTTAGGTAGGACTGTTCGTTGTTTAGGAAGTATTGTAAATAACATTCATATGTATAAGCCTTTCTCATTTAGTGACATTTGAGGTGTTGATAAATAACATGAATTGTTATGCTTGTGTCCTGTGCAGACTGGTCACGTGTTTGTCTTCACGGGTCTTCTGAATACCGTGCAGAATGATGACCAACTGGCCGTTGTCATTGGCCACGAGATGGCGCATGCGCTGTTAAACCACGCGGTAGGTCACGGCACTGTCCCTTTGAATATAATAGCGGAAAGCCACTTTTTTTTATAAACAATTCATTGTACAAATAATGATTCTTCAGTAGTTTTGAGTGTATTTATCACTTTAAATGTTGAGATGTGTTTTGTTCTTCAATAGCATTCGACAACAAAAAGTTTTTTTCCCACATCATTGCTTCAGGATATAGAAGTGACGTGGAAACGTTCACGTTGCGAACAGTATTTATTGTAATGGTCAATATATGTAATTTTGGAACATCCATATTCATATCTCCAATAACCAACTTTTTTACATTTTAGAATTTTTGTTAATTGGCTTCCCGTAATATAAGCATGGTTGCCAAATGTTCTACATCATGGAGTAACGACTTGTTCAAAAGCTTCACCGCCAAGAAGGTTGAAATTTTGTTGGCTAGGTTAGTGCTAATGGTGCGTTAGCTGAAAAGGCACCATACCTAGCATAACGTAACCACTTGGGTCACACTCGGCATGACGGCACTCAGTTTTATTTCCTGTAAACATCATGTATTTCATGGGGTTTCCAACAAACCCATACACATGTAAATGGTCACCTCTCCCGGTTCTTCTTCTTAGTTAAGTCGCCAAAATAACGCCTAATCAAAATATTTTGGTTTTGCAACTGAAAAAAGGAAAAAAACGGATAATGTGAACCCACTAAGGACTGTGACACGTGCGTTATTCCATACGCCTTGATTGTTGGTCGCCAGGCGGAGCAAGTGAGCGTGGCGCAGGCCGTGGACTTGATGATCATCGTGGTGATGGCGGCGCTGTGGGCCTTCCTGCCGACCGACGGCATCGCGCTCGTCACACAGTGGTTCTACAACAAGGTCGTCCACGTGAGTATATGACAAAGACATATACACTGCTCTAGTAGCCCGTGAAGACCTTAATATATGACATAATATACATATATGGACTCTTTTGACATCGTGCGCGTGACGCACTCGTTCTACAAAGGTCATTCATATATATTGACAACGTTGGGTAAATATGTATGGATTAATGTGACCTGGGAGTATATTTATTGACCTCGCGCTCAAGACGCGATGGCTGCATGGCAAAGTCAATATAGTTATAAACTGTGTGTTTTGTACAAAAGACCCGTGTGCCTTCGTGTAGTATATATATTCTACAGCTCAGACGGTCAGCGGGTTCAGGTCCAGATCAAAATTCGATGAGTTCGCGCCCCGGTAACTGCTTCTGGGGCATGTTTTATCGAACCACTTTCCATTTTTGCAGAGAGGTGGATTGGCTCGTATTATAAGTTTATTTTATATGTTTATATATGTGTTATATTTATGTTATGGTTGTGATGATCGTGCTTCCCCTGTCGCAGCTTCTGTTGACCCTGCCCTACAGCAGACAGCTGGAGACAGAGGCCGACGTGGTGGGCCTACAGCTCATTGCCAAGGTCAGAGTACAAATTTGCTCTTATAGAAAGTCTTAACATATACAATAAATTATTTTTACTTTTGTCTCTTTTGCTTAAATGTCTGTCACTAAGTTGACCTTCATCGACTTGTCCATGTCGACCTACCTGTTGCCCTGTACCTGTTGACCTGCACATTTTGGAATGATCTCGTTGACCTGACCCCGCTGAACTGCCCCCGTTGACCTGACCTCGTTGATCTGCTCTGTAGACCTGACCCGGTTGGCCGGTCTCCATTGACCTGACCCTGTTAGTCTGACTGTTCACTTGACTCTTATTAACTTGACTCTGTTGGCCTGTCCCTGACCCCGCTGATCTGATCCCCGTGACCTGAGCTGTACACCTGACGCTGTTGACCTGACCCCGTTGACCTGACCCCGTTGACCTGACCCCGTTGACCTGAACCCATGACCTGACCCTGTTGGCCTGACCCCGTTGACCTGACTCCATTGACCTGACCTGACCTGGTAATGACCCATGCGGTGTGTCTCCTGCAGGCGTGTTACGACGTCCGTGAGAGCAGCCGCTTCTGGCAGACGATGGCTGTGTACGGCGAGCAGAGTCCAGACGACACCAGCCACCCCCCGGAATGGCTCTCCACCCACCCCAGTCACGAAAACAGGGCCGACAAGTTGGACGCCATCATTCCACAGGTATGGCACGCCCCGCCTCCACCCTCCCACCCTCCCATGGCCCCCTTCCCCCCTCTCAAAGTCCTTCCCACCACCCCCTGAGACTCTTAGCTTCACCTGCGCCAGCGTCAAATCTGGTGCCGATAAGCCATGCTGTCAACGGGTGCTTTCATACATGTGTCTGGATTCTTTCCTTTGCACTCGCCAGTTTTCTATTTCGGGGTCACATTGTTGTGTTGCTGGTGTTTTAATGATGCTTCCCGGTTGAAGGTGCTTGTCTGTGGGAATAACAATTAAATGATCGCCTTTCCTCATACAACGTCCTTCCGCATACAGGGCTCTACTGCTTATTTACGCAGCGCTCTGCTTTCTTCAATGATCCTAGCGCGGGCGGGGGGGGGGGGGGTAGGGCAGGGTCCTTCTCCGTTGTGTAGAATATGTGATACAAGGTGGATTTGTTGTGTGCAAATGAATGTCGTGTCCGCCTTTCCGCGAATCCGGGATCCGTCAATTGACCGACGCACTGACATGATTCGGGGTGTGTTCTTCCCATTTTCTTTGCTTCAGGCTCTGGAAACACGCCGCGAATGTGAATGTCCCGAGCTTCGCAGTCCCGATCCAAGAAAACACAGCCAGACGCTCAGAAGGATCCTGGCACCAGACACGGCTGATCCGGGACAACCCAAGTCTACCGGACTTCCCGCGCCACCTGCTCCGGTTGCCGTGGCATCCTAGCACGTTACCAGACATGACTTCGCAATTATACGCCATCTTGGAAAAAGCGTGACTGGCGCAAAGAGTTCTGGGAAATATTTTGGTGTTCTCTTGATTTTTTCTGTGGAGATAAATACCATATTTCCAGGGTATTGGTAAGGCATGTATAAAAGTAACGGGCATTTCTAACTGTCATTCAGGTTACGTAACTTTTCCATTATATAGATGACAATATTGCATGTTTAAGTGTCTACAAAATACGTTGTCATGCAATGACGCCATCTTGACATCTCGCATGGACCAAAAATAATACCCAGCATGCATTGCACATGCAGTGACGCCTCATAGTGTAAAATAATCTGAAATGATTTGCGAAGTCGTCTATGGTGTCCGGTTGTCAAGCGTTACCTCATGTTAATATTGCGTGCTGCAATAGTGTTGAAAGTTACCGGGTCTGATGCACAATTCATATCGTGTCACTTCGGTTGCTAGACTTGCTTATTGTTGAGGTGTCTTGTTATCCATCTGGGACCATGTAAGGTTAGTACCAACCAAAACCTGTATTAAAAAGGTTTTTTGGGGAAAACAAAATCAATAAAATGTTAGCCATGTTGATAGCATGCACAGGCTGACCTGGCTCTTAGGCTATCTATAAAACTCGAATCTTGTTCTATTGTGGACATCAAATATGAAATGGAATTTCCATTTAGTACTGTTATATTTATACGGATATCATTTGCCGCGTCGTTTTCTGTTATTGTGATCTAGTGTAGCAATGACTGTCTGAAATGACAGTTCTGTTAACTGATTCCGACACAGGTGAATTGACTATTAAGTAGTGTGTTGAACGCATGTGGCGTTTCGTACCGGGGACTCTGCGTACACCGTTGTGCCGGCCTCGGTGACGGTGCTGATGTATACACACCATCACTGGGGCTTCGAACCGTCTCTCGCTCAACCTGTGATCCATCTGTGACAAGTATGTGACAAGACTGTGATTGTAAAAAAAAACGTTATCAAAATTAGTTTTAGTACCGCGTGAGAATAAATGATCTGAATTTCAAGGCAGTATTTTGTTTCTTAATTCTTGTATCTTGTTTCTTTTATTTTTAAATCTACGCTTTTACAGTCTAATAAGTAAGTATTTTAGTCTTAGTATTATATGTAATTTGACTTATTTATATGAAGTACAAGTGGAATTTTGTCGCACTCCGACTTGCCTTGACATGTTGGCGATATTTCTGATAATCTCTTGGCGCTTTCGTTAGATGTCTGTGAGTAGTACCCCTCCCCCCCCCCATGCACCCCCCCCCCTTTCGCTGCCCCTACCGTCTGGTCCAGGACCCCCCCTCCGTTGTTCCATCACCACTTATTCAGCCCCCCGGCCCTTCCAGTCTCCACCTGTGCCAGGTAACACGTCCCTGGAAGGTAATCCCTGCGTAGGCGGGCTGACTTGACTTCTCTCCGCCTGGGGACGTGAGATCCGGTATCATCCAGGCCGCTCGCTGCTTTTATCAGACACTGCATAGAACTAAGGCCTTTTTGTCACGGCCAAAGGCGACCCGCTGTAGGGGTTCGCCCCCTCCTATACCACTCACGCCGTGGTGTCGCCTTTCTCCGTGCAAGGCGCTGCCGGGCATGTCTCTCGAGGCAGTGCTGTGGCGGTTCGTGTGTTGCCTGGCCGTCAGGGTGGGCGGGGGGGCCAGCACGCAGCAGCCCCTGTCCTGGTGCGACACGCGTGCTTCCTTTGAATCTCTGCGTCTTTATGTCTGTCACACCGCCGGCGTGTGTCATGTGGTGCAGACCCGCGCCGTGCCCAGTGCCTCGGCTCTCCAGCTCACCTCTACACGTCCACCGTGCATCGCCCACGCGATGGCCTGCACCTACCACGCCGCCGCGGAACTGCCTCTTTGTTCGTGGACGCAAGGGGCCTCACCGTCAGAGAAGGGCCCCTCGTCGTCGCCTCGCGCAATAGACAGTTCCAATTACCCGCCATATACTGTGTCTCTTTAATCAGGTCGCACGCGAAAACGATGGCTCTGAGACATGTTAACCTCGTATAAATTAATATGCAGGAATTGGATTTGATTGAGTCCCCAGCTCAAAACTTGATTATATATATACATATATATATATACCGTACACGAGAGGTTGAAGAAGGGGAAAGAAAAAAAGAGAACAAAGTTTCTTCTTCATTTCCTTGTAAAGTGCCTCTAGCTTGCTTGTCATTAAATAGTATACTCCCAACCAATAATTGTTTCATAAGTCAGCATTAAGGACCAAAGGAAACGATATACGGGTGAACTTGGACCTGGATTTGTGATGTTTCATGTCTAAGAATTTTGGACGCGCACAACCTAAATTGATGTGCGGTAGTTGCAACCGTTAGAGCGATATCATTGCGACGGGCGTGTCTCGATTGCGTAGCTCGTTCCGCGGGATTGAGAGACGCAGTCCTCTGTCTTGGCTTTACTTACCGTTGCACATTACATTAAACTGTACTCCATGGTTTTGACACAAGACAAACAAATCACAGGTTGCCTGTAAAATTAATATTCAGAGTATGATTTCGCTAGCAGCTACCCTAACCTTAACTCTAACCTAACCCAGGAGGATAATCACATCCTCAGTGTTGTACCATATTTTATTGTTGATATAACAATAGACTCCATATCAATACTGATTTGAATTAACATTCATATGCTTTCAAAAAGGTTTGCCCCATTCGTGTATTTTTTAAACCGTTGTCAAATGATGGGGTTTTTCGCCCAATCTGGGGAACGTAAAGTCTTCAATGCAGTCTAAGTCTTTAGTTAGGTCTGACATTATGTGGGTGACTCAACTTGATGACAATAATGCCAACCAATCTTGTCAAAGGAGTTTTCCAAATCACGGATATATTTCTGGCAACGACAGACTGATATAAAGAGAAAAATAGTGGTCACAAAGACCATACACTGAAATCAAGCGGTATATAGTGACGCAAAATGCAGTCAATTTTTTGATTACTAATAATGTTATCACTGTTATAACATAACAGCTTCATGGGCCTTAAGTAATAGCGCTCGGGTCATCGGACTCCTGCGTGCGGCTCCATCATGCCTGGTATCCTTGGATAGCTTCAAATGGCATTCATTCATTTTGGTCCACGATGTGGACATATAATTAAGGACAAATATTAAGGACACATAGTTAAGGACATATAGTTAAGGACATATAGTTAAGGACATATAGTTAAGGACATATAGTTAAGGACAAAGTCTTCACACGTAGCTTGATTGGCTTCACTCTGTGTGTGAAAAAGTATACGTTAGGACTATACAGTAATTTATGTTCTGTTGCTATATTTGCCATCGTGTGCAGCATGTTCATTTTTATCTCTTATATTTGCAGTAATACACACAGAAATATCACATGATGTTAGTCAGTCTAAATGAAATGGCAACAATTTGTAACCATTATTATGAAGGAAGTATATCATTTGGGAAATTATTAAGCTCCGCTATTTAATTAGCAGTCCCAAGCTACCTTAATTTATTACTTGTCTATCTTTATCGGTATATATATATAAACTGGTGTTTCATCGATATGCATGTTGTCTATTTGTGTCCATGTTGTCTCTTTGCGTCTGATGTTTTTATCAGTGGTTATTATCCGTAGCCACAGAGACTGCCTTTTTTGTGGCGCGTAAATAGAATCGGTGAAAGATGCGTTCAAGGCGACCACCATGATCATCACCATGGTGATCGTCGATAACGTCTGGAATAACCTCGTATTATGTTATTGTGCGTCATCTGGCAGACACAATAATTACTGAACCGCCAACTGCTATATTCCTCAATCTATGTTAGGCTGATAGATAGCCAGACTTTGTTACGCGGCCATATCTTAGAGTTTGACAATGCGACAATGTCCTAATATCGAGGGTTGCTATTATGACACCAGTGGGAAAGATGTCAACAGTTGGCACAGTGTCAACGGTCGGCAAGCTGTCAACGGTTGCGTCAGTGTGAACGGTTGCGTCAGTGTGAACCGTTGCGTCAGTGTGAACGGTTGGCAGTATGTGAACGGTTGGCAGAATGTGAACAGTTGGCAGAATTTGAACAGTTGGCAGAATGTGAACGGTTGGCAGAATGTGAAAGGTTGGCAGAATGTGAACGGTTGGCATAATGTGAACGGTTGGTACAATATCAACGGTTGGCATAATGTCAACTGTTGGCATAATGTCAACTGTTGGCATAATGTTAACGGTTTGCATACTGTCAACGGTAGGCAAGATGTCAGCGGTTAGCATAATGTCAACGGTTGGCACCATGTCAACGGCTGGCAAGATGTCAACAGTACGCAAGATGTCAACGGCTGGCAAGATGTCAGAGGCTGGCAAGATGTCAACGGTTGGCACAATGTCAACGGCTGGCAAGATGTCAACGGCTGGCAAGATGTCAACGGTTGGCAAGATGCCAACGGTTGGCACAATGTCAACGGCTGGCAAGATGTCAACTGTTGGCACAATGTCAACCGACGCTTGGCACAATATCAACGATTGGCACAATTTAAACGATCCATTCTTAGAACATTTGTTAAGGATGTCACAAGATGCCAACGGTTGGCAATGTCTCAACGGGTGGCACGATGTCAACATTTGGCAACTGCTCTAACAACCCCAATGAATATGTAAGGCCTTCCGTGTGTCATGGAGGAAGTAATTCCTCTTTAACCACGGCTCAATCCTTGATGATTACTCTTGCACAGCGCGGTCTGATGTCGGCCCGTCACTTTCAGATAACGCGGTGCAAATCAGTCGCCAGCCCGGGGCACGTCTCCCAAATCTTCTTCATCTCTCGTTTCCTCGTCGCCGGATTCCAGGCGGTAAGGTATCTGATGGGACGCTACCAAATGAACCTCCCTCGTATGCTATCAGTCGTCTTCAGATCAATCAGTCAGCTTCGGCAACAGCTCGCCACTGACCGGCGGACGTCCTTTAGGACAGCTCGTCACTGACCGGCCGACGTTCTTTAGGACAGCTCGTCACTGACAGGCGGACATCTATTAGGACATCTCGTCACTGACCGGCGGACGCCCTATAGGACAGCTCGTCACTGGGCGGCGGACGTCCATTAGGACAGCTCTTCACTGACCGGCGGACGTCCTTTAGGACAGCTCGTCACTGACTGGCGGACGTCTATTAGGACATCTCGTCACTGACCGGCGGACATCTATTAGGAGAGCTTGTCACTGACCGGCGGACGTCCTATAGGACAGCTTGTCACTGCCCGGCGGACGTCCTTTAGGACAGCTCGTCACTGACCGCTGGACGTCCTTTAGGACAGCTCGTCACTGACCGGCGGACGCCCTATAGGACAGCTCGTCACTGGGCGGCAGACGTCCATTAGGGCAGCTCGTCACTGACCGGCGGACGTCCTTTAGGACAGCTCGTCATTGACCGGCGGACGTCTAATAGGACATCTCGTCACTGACTGGCGGACGTCCTTTAGGACAGCTCGTCACTGACTGGCGGACGTCCTTTAGGACAGCTCGTCACTGACTGGCGGACGTCCTTTAGGACAGCTCGTCACTGACTGGCGGACGTCCTTTAGGACAGCTCGTCACTGTCTGGCGGTCGCCCTATAGGACAGCTTGTCACTGGCCGGCGGACGTCCATTAGGACAGCTCGTCACTGACCGGCGGACGTCCTTTAGGACAGCTCGTCACTGACCGGCGGACGTCTATGAGGACATCTCGTCACTGACCGGCGGACGCCCTCTAGGACAGCTCGTCACTGGCCGGCGGACGTCCATTAGGACAGCTCGTCACTGACCGGCGGACGTCCTTTAGGACAGCTCGTCACTGACCGGCGGACGTCTATGAGGACATCTCGTCACTGATCGGCGGACGCCCTCTAGGACAGCTCGTCACTGGCCGGCGGACGTCCATTAGGACAGCTCGTCACTGACCGGCGGACGTTATTTTGGACAGCTTGTCACTGACCGGCGGACGTCCTACAGGACAGCTTGTCACTGCCCGGCGGACGTCCTTTAGGACAGCTTGTCACTGCCCGGCGGACGTCCTTTAGGACAGCTCGTCACTGACCGGCGGACGCCCTATAGGACAGCTCGTCACTGACCGGCGGACGTCCTTTAGGACAGCTCGTCACTGACCGCCGGACGTCTATTAGGACATCTCGTCACTGACCGGCGGACACCCATTAGGAGAGCTTGTCACTGACTGGCGGACGTCCATTAGGACAGCTCGTCACTGACTGGCGGACGTCCTTTAGGACAGCTCGTCACTGACTGGCGAACGTCCTTTAAGACAGGTCGTCACTGACCGGCGGACGTCCTTTAGGACAGCTCGTCACTGACTGGCGGACGTCCATTAGGACAGCTCGTCACTGACCGGCGGACGTCTATTAGGACATCTCGTCACTGACCGGCGGACGTCTATTATGACAGCTCGTCACTGACTGGCGGACGTCCTATAAGACTGCTTGTCACTGCCCGGCGGACGTCCTTTAGGACAGCTCGTCACTGACAGGCGGACATCTATTAGGAGAGCTTGTCACTGACCGGCGGATGTCCTACAGGACAGCTTGTCACTGCCCGGCGGACGTCCTTTAGGACAGCTTGTCACTGCCCGGCGGACTTCCTTTAGGACAGCTCGTCACTGACCGGCGGACGTCCTTTAGGACAGCTCGTCACTGACCGGCGGACGCCCTATAGGACAGCTCGTCACTGACCGGCGGACGTCCTTTAGGACAGCTCGTCACTGACCGGCGGACGTCTATTAGGACATCTCGTCACTGACCGGCGGACATCCATTAAGAGAGCTTGTCACTGACCGGCGGACGTCCTATAGGACAGCTTGTCACTGCCCGGCGGACGTCCTTTAGGACAGCTCGTCACTGACCGGCGAACGTCTATTAGGACATCTCGTCACTGACCGGCGGACGTTCTTTAGGACAGCTCGTCACTGACAGGCGGACATCTATTAGGAGAGCCTGTCACTGACCGGCGGACGCCCTATAGGACAGCTCGTCACTGACCGGCGGACGTCCTTTAGGACAGCTCGTCACTGACCGGCGGACGTCTATTAGGACATCTCGTCACTGACCGGTGGACATCCATTGAGAGAGCTTGTCACTGACCGGCGGACGTCCTATAGGACAGCTCGTCACTGACTGGCGGACGTCCTTTAGGACAGCTCGTCACTGACCGGCGGACGTCCTTTAGGACAGCTCGTCACTGACCGGCGGACGTCCATTAGGACTGCTCGTCACTGACTGGCGGACGTCCTTTAGGACAGCTCGTCACTGACCGGCGGACGTCCTTTAGGACAGCTCGTGACTGACTGGCGGACGTCCTTTAGAACAGCTCGTCACTGACCGGCGGACGTCCATTAGGACAGCTCGTCACTGACCGGCGGACGTTTGTTATGACAGCTCGTCACTGACTGGGGGACGTCCATTAGGACAGCTCGTCACTGACCGGCGGACGTTTGTTATGACAGCTCGTCACTGACTGGCGGACGTCCTTTAAGACAGATCGTCACTGACCGGCGGACGTCCTTTAGGACAGCTCGTCACTGAACGGCGGACGTCCTTTAGGACAGCTCGTCACTGACCGGCGGACGTCCTTTAGGACAGCTCGTCACTGACCGGCGGACATCCATTAGGAGAGCTTGTGTCTTGTTTAGGACAGCTTGTCACTGCCCGGCGGACGTCCTTTAGGACAGCTCGTCACTGACCGGCGGACGCCCTATAGGACAGCTCGTCACTGAACGGCGGACGTCCTTTAGGACAGCTCGTCACTGGCCGGCGGACGTCTATTAGGACATCTCGTCACTGACCGACGGACATCCATTAGGAGAGCTTGTCACTGACCGGCGGACGTTTGTTATGACAGCTCGTCACTGACTGGCGGACGTCCTTTAAGACAGATCGTCACTGACCGGCGGACGTCCTTTAGGACAGCTCGTCACTGAACGGCGGACGTCCTTTAGGACAGCTCGTCACTGACCGGCGGACGTCCTTTAGGACAGCTCGTCACTGACCGGCGGACATCCATTAGGAGAGCTTGTGTCTTGTTTAGGACAGCTTGTCACTGCCCGGCGGACGTCCTTTAGGACAGCTCGTCACTGACCGGCGGACGCCCTATAGGACAGCTCGTCACTGAACGGCGGACGTCCTTTAGGACAGCTCGTCACTGGCCGGCGGACGTCTATTAGGACATCTCGTCACTGACCGACGGACATCCATTAGGAGAGCTTGTCACTGACCGGCGGACGTCCTATAGGACAGCTTGTCACTGCCCGGCGGACGTCCATTAGGACAGCTCGTCACTGACTGGCGGACGTCCATTAGGACAGCTCGTCACTGACTGGCGGACCTCCTTTAGGACAGCTCGTCACTGACTGGCGAACGTCCTTTAGGACAGCTCGTCACTGACCGGCGGACGTCCTTTAGGACAGCTCGTCACTGACTGGCGGACGTCCATTAGGACAGCTCGTCACTGACCGGCGGACGTCTATTAGGACATCTCGTCACTGACCGGCGGACGCCCTATAGGACAGCTCGTCACTGGCCGGCGGACGTCCATTAGGACAGCTCGTCACTGACCGGCGGACGTCCTTTAGGACAGCTCGTCACTGACCGGCGGACGTCCTTTAGGACAGCTCGTCACTGACTGGCGGACGTCCATTAGGACAGCTCGTCACTGACCGGCGGACGTCTATTAGGACATCTCGTCACTGACCGGCGGGCGCCCTATAGGACAGCTCGTCACTGGCCGGCGGACGTCCATTAGGACAGCTCGTCACTGACCGGCGGACGTCCTTTAGGACAGCTCGTCACTGACCGACGGACGTCTATTATGACAGCTCGTCACTGACTGGCGGACGTCCTTTAGGACAGCTCGTCACTGACTGGCGGACGTCCATTAGGAC
This sequence comes from Arenicola marina, assembly GCA_964019135.1. NCBI lineage: Eukaryota > Metazoa > Annelida > Polychaeta > Arenicolidae > Arenicola > Arenicola marina. The sequence goes on from OZ025249.1 coordinate 22,747,861, forward strand.
AGCTCGTCACTGACCGGCGGACGTCTATTAGGACATCTCGTCACTGACCGGCGGACGCCCTATAGGACAGCTCGTCACTGGCCGGCGGACGTCCATTAGGACAGCTCGTCACTGACCGGCGGACGTCCTTTAGGACAGCTCGTCACTGACCGGCGGACGTCTATTATGACAGCTCGTCACTAACTGGCGGACGTCCTATGAGACTGCTTGTCACTGCCCGGCGGACGTCCTTTAGGACAGCTCGTCACTGACAGGCGGACATCTATTAGGAGAGCTTGTCACTGACCGGCGGACGTCCTACAGGACAGCTTGTCACTGACCGGCGGACGTCCTTTAGGACAGCTTGTCACTGCCCGGCGGACGTCCTTTAGGACAGCTCGTCACTGACCGGCGGACGTCCTTTAGGACAGCTCGTCACTGACCGGCGGACGCCCTATAGGACAGCTCGTCACTGAGCGGCGGACGTCCTTTAGGACAGTTCGTCACTGACCGGCGGACGTCTATTCGGACATCTCGTCACTGACGGGCGGACATCCATTAAGAGAGCTTGTCACTGACCGGCGGACGTCCTATAGGACAGCTTGTCACTGCCCGGCGGACGTCCTTTAGGACAGCTCGTCACTGACCGGCGGACGTCTATTAGGACATCTCGTCACTGACCGGCGGACGCCCTATAGGACAGCTCGTCACTGGCCGGCGGACGTCCATTAGGAGAGCTTGTCACTGACCGGCGGACGTCCTACAGGACAGCTTGTCACTGCCCGGCGGACGTACTTTAGGACAGCTTGTCACTGCCCGGCGGACATCCATTAAGAGAGCTTGTCACTGACCGGCGGACGTCCTATAGGACAGCTTGTCACTGCCCGGCGGACGTCCTTTAGGACAGCTCGTCACTGACCGGCGGACGTCTATTAGGACATCTCGTCACTGACCGGCGGACGCCCTATAGGACAGCTCGTCACTGACCGGCGGACGTTCTTTAGGACAGCTCGTCACTGACCGGCGGACGTCTATTAGGACATCTCGTCACTGACCGGCGGACGTCTATTAGGACATCTCGTCACTGACCGGCGGACGCCCTATAGGACAGCTCGTCACTGGCCGGCGGACGTCCATTAGGACAACTCGTCACTGACCGGCGGACGTTCTTTAGGACAGCTCGTCACTGACAGGCGGACATCTATTAGGAGAGCCTGTCACTGACCGGCGGACGCCCTATAGGACAGCTCGTCACTGACCGGCGGACGTCCTTTAGGACAGCTCGTCACTGACCGGCGGACGTCTATTAGGACAGCTCGTCACTGACCGGTGGACATCCATTGGGAGAGCTTGTCACTGACCGGCGGACGTCCTATAGGACAGCTCGTCACTGACTGGCGGACGTCCTTTAGGACAGCTCGTCACTGACCGGCGGACGTCCTTTAGGACAGCTCGTCACTGACCGGCGGACGTCCATTAGGACAGCTCGTCACTGACTGGCGGACGTCCTTTAGGACAGCTCGTCACTGACCGGCGGACGTCCTTTAGGACAGCTCGTCACTGACTGGCGGACGTCCTTTAGGACAGCTCGTCACAGACCGGCGGACGTCCATTAGGACAGCTCGTCACTGACCGGCGGACGTTTATTATGACAGCTCGTCACTGACTGGCGGACGTTCTTTAAGACAGATCGTCACTGACCGGCGGACGTCCTTTAGGACAGCTCGTCACTGAACGGCGGACGTCCTTTAGGACAGCTCGTCACTGACCGGCGGACGTCCTTTAGGACAGCTCGTCACTGACCGGCGGACGTCCTTTAGGACAGCTCGTCACTGAACGGCGGACGTCCTTTAGGACAGCTCGTCACTGACCGGTGGACGTCCTTTAGGACAGCTCGTCACTGACCGGCGGACATCCATTGGGAGAGCTCGTGTCTTGTTTAGGACAGCTTGTCACTGCCCGGCGGACGTCCTTTAGGACAGCTCGTCACTGACCGACGGACGTCCTTTAGGACAGCTCGTCACTGACCGGCGGACGCCCTATAGGACAGCTCGTCACTGACCGGCGGACGTCCTTTAGGACAGCTCGTCACTGGCCGGCGGACGGCTATTAGGACATCTCGTCACTGACCGACGGACATCCATTAGGAGAGCTTGTCACTGACTGGCGGACGTCCTATAGGACAGCTCGTCACTGACCGGCGGATTTTCTTTAGGACAGCTCGTCACTGACAGGCGGACATCTATTAGGAGAGCTTGTCACTGACCGGCGGACGCCCTATAGGACAGCTCGTCACTGACCGGCGGACATCCTTTAGGACAGCTCGTCACTGACCGGCGGACGTCTATTAGGACATCTCGTCACTGACCGGCGGACATCTATTAGGAGAGCTTGTCACTGACCGGCGGACGTCCTATAGGACAGCTTGTCACTGCCCGGCGGACGTCCTTTAGGACAGCTCGTCACTGACCGGCGGACGCCCTATAGGACAGCTCGTCACTGGGCGGCAGACGTCCATTAGGGCAGCTCGTCACTGACCGGCGGACGCCCTATAGGACAGCTCGTCACTGGGCGGCAGACGTCCATTAGGGCAGCTCGTCACTGACCGGCGGACGTCCTTTAGGACAGCTCGTCATTGACCGCCGGACGTCTAATAGGACATCTCGTCACTGACTGGCGGACGTCCTTTAGGACAGCTCGTCACTGACTGGCGGACGTCCTTTAGGACAGCTCGTCACTGAACGGCGGACGTCCTTTAGGACAGCTCGTCACTGACCGGCGGACGTCCTTTAGGACAGCTCGTCACTGACCGGCGGACGTCCTTTAGGACAGCTCGTCACTGAACGGCGGACGTCCTTTAGGACAGCTCGTCACTGACCGGTGGACGTCCTTTAGGACAGCTCGTCACTGACCGGCGGACATCCATTGGGAGAGCTCGTGTCTTGTTTAGGACAGCTTGTCACTGCCCGGCGGACGTCCTTTAGGACAGCTCGTCACTGACCGACGGACGTCCTTTAGGACAGCTCGTCACTGACCGGCGGACGCCCTATAGGACAGCTCGTCACTGACCGGCGGACGTCCTTTAGGACAGCTCGTCACTGGCCGGCGGACGGCTATTAGGACATCTCGTCACTGACCGACGGACATCCATTAGGAGAGCTTGTCACTGACTGGCGGACGTCCTATAGGACAGCTCGTCACTGACCGGCGGACGTTCTTTAGGACAGCTCGTCACTGACAGGCGGACATCTATTAGGAGAGCTTGTCACTGACCGGCGGACGCCCTATAGGACAGCTCGTCACTGACCGGCGGACATCCTTTAGGACAGCTCGTCACTGACCGGCGGACGTCTATTAGGACATCTCGTCACTGACCGGCGGACATCTATTAGGAGAGCTTGTAACTGACCGGCGGACGTCCTATAGGACAGCTTGTCACTGCCCGGCGGACGTCCTTTAGGACAGCTCGTCACTGACCGCTGGACGTCCTTTAGGACAGCTCGTCACTGACCGGCGGACGCCCTATAGGACAGCTCGTCACTGGGCGGCAGACGTCCATTAGGGCAGCTCGTCACTGACCGGCGGACGTCCTTTAGGACAGCTCGTCATTGACCGGCGGACGTCTAATAGGACATCTCGTCACTGACTGGCGGACGTCCTTTAGGACAGCTCGTCACTGACTGGCGGACGTCCTTTAGGACAGCTCGTCACTGACTGGCGGACGTCCTTTAGGACAGCTCGTCACTGACTGGCGGACGTCCTTTAGGACAGCTCGTCACTGTCTGGCGGTCGCCCTATAGGACAGCTTGTCACTGGCCGGCGGACGTCCATTAGGACAGCTCGTCACTGACCGGCGGACGTCCTTTAGGACAGCTCGTCACTGACCGGCGGACGTCTATGAGGACATCTCGTCACTGACCGGCGGACGCCCTCTAGGACAGCTCGTCACTGGCCGGCGGACGTCCATTAGGACAGCTCGTCACTGACCGGCGGACGTCCTTTAGGACAGCTCGACACTGACCGGCGGACGTCTATGAGGACATCTCGTCACTGACCGGCGGACGCCCTCTAGGACAGCTCGTCACTGGCCGGCGGACGTCCATTAGGACAGCTCGTCACTGACCGGCGGACGTTATTTTGGACAGCTTGTCACTGACCGGCGGACGTCCTACAGGACAGCTTGTCACTGCCCGGCGGACGTCCTTTAGGACAGCTTGTCACTGCCCGGCGGACGTCCTTTAGGACAGCTCGTCACTGACCGGCGGACGCCCTATAGGACAGCTCGTCACTGACCGGCGGACGTCCTTTAGGACAGCTCGTCACTGACCGCCGGACGTCTATTAGGACATCTCGTCACTGACCGGCGGACACCCATTAGGAGAGCTTGTCACTGACTGGCGGACGTCCATTAGGACAGCTCGTCACTGACTGGCGGACGTCCTTTAGGACAGCTCGTCACTGACTGGCGAACGTCCTTTAAGACAGGTCGTCACTGACCGGCGGACGTCCTTTAGGACAGCTCGTCACTGACTGGCGGACGTCCATTAGGACAGCTCGTCACTGACCGGCGGACGTCTATTAGGACATCTCGTCACTGACCGGCGGACGTCTATTATGACAGCTCGTCACTGACTGGCGGACGTCCTATAAGACTGCTTGTCACTGCCCGGCGGACGTCCTTTAGGACAGCTCGTCACTGACAGGCGGACATCTATTAGGAGAGCTTGTCACTGACCGGCGGATGTCCTACAGGACAGCTTGTCACTGCCCGGCGGACGTCCTTTAGGACAGCTTGTCACTGCCCGGCGGACGTCCTTTAGGACAGCTCGTCACTGACCGGCGGACGTCCTTTAGGACAGCTCGTCACTGACCGGCGGACGCCCTATAGGACAGCTCGTCACTGACCGGCGGACGTCCTTTAGGACAGCTCGTCACTGACCGGCGGACGTCTATTAGGACATCTCGTCACTGACCGGCGGACATCCATTAAGAGAGCTTGTCACTGACCGGCGGACGTCCTATAGGACAGCTTGTCACTGCCCGGCGGACGTCCTTTAGGACAGCTCGTCACTGACCGGCGAACGTCTATTAGGACATCTCGTCACTGACCGGCGGACGTTCTTTAGGACAGCTCGTCACTGACAGGCGGACATCTATTAGGAGAGCCTGTCACTGACCGGCGGACGCCCTATAGGACAGCTCGTCACTGACCGGCGGACGTCCTTTAGGACAGCTCGTCACTGACCGGCGGACGTCTATTAGGACATCTCGTCACTGACCGGTGGACATCCATTGAGAGAGCTTGTCACTGACCGGCGGACGTCCTATAGGACAGCTCGTCACTGACTGGCGGACGTCCTTTAGGACAGCTCGTCACTGACCGGCGGACGTCCTTTAGGACAGCTCGTCACTGACCGGCGGACGTCCATTAGGACTGCTCGTCACTGACTGGCGGACGTCCTTTAGGACAGCTCGTCACTGACCGGCGGACGTCCTTTAGGACAGCTCGTGACTGACTGGCGGACGTCCTTTAGAACAGCTCGTCACTGACCGGCGGACGTCCATTAGGACAGCTCGTCACTGACCGGCGGACGTTTGTTATGACAGCTCGTCACTGACTGGCGGACGTCCATTAGGACAGCTCGTCACTGACCGGCGGACGTTTGTTATGACAGCTCGTCACTGACTGGCGGACGTCCTTTAAGACAGATCGTCACTGACCGGCGGACGTCCTTTAGGACAGCTCGTCACTGAACGGCGGACGTCCTTTAGGACAGCTCGTCACTGACCGGCGGACGTCCTTTAGGACAGCTCGTCACTGATCGGCGGACATCCATTAGGAGAGCTTGTGTCTTGTTTAGGACAGCTTGTCACTGCCCGGCGGACGTCCTTTAGGACAGCTCGTCACTGACCGGCGGACGCCCTATAGGACAGCTCGTCACTGAACGGCGGACGTCCTTTAGGACAGCTCGTCACTGGCCGGCGGACGTCTATTAGGACATCTCGTCACTGACCGACGGACATCCATTAGGAGAGCTTGTCACTGACCGGCGGACGTCCTATAGGACAGCTTGTCACTGCCCGGCGGACGTCCATTAGGACAGCTCGTCACTGACTGGCGGACGTCCATTAGGACAGCTCGTCACTGACTGGCGGACGTCCTTTAGGACAGCTCGTCACTGACTGGCGAACGTCCTTTAGGACAGCTCGTCACTGACCGGCGGACGTCCTTTAGGACAGCTCGTCACTGACTGGCGGACGTCCATTAGGACAGCTCGTCACTGACCGGCGGACGTCTATTAGGACATCTCGTCACTGACCGGCGGACGCCCTATAGGACAGCTCGTCACTGGCCGGCGGACGTCCATTAGGACAGCTCGTCACTGACCGGCGGACGTCCTTTAGGACAGCTCGTCACTGACCGGCGGACGTCCTTTAAGACAGCTCGTCACTGACTGGCGGACGTCCATTAGGACAGCTCGTCACTGACGGGCGGACGTCTATTAGGACATCTCGTCACTGACCGGCGAGCGCCCTATAGGACAGCTCGTCACTGGCCGGCGGACGTCCATTAGGACAGCTCGTCACTGACCGGCGGACGTCCTTTAGGACAGCTCGTCACTGACCGACGGACGTCTATTATGACAGCTCGTCACTGACTGGCGGACGTCCTTTAGGACAGCTCGTCACTGACTGGCGGACGTCCATTAGGACAGCTCGTCACTGACCGGCGGACGTCTATTAGGACATCTCGTCACTGACCGGCGGACGCCCTATAGGACAGCTCGTCACTGGCCGGCGGACGTCCATTAGGACAGCTCGTCACTGACCGGCGGACGTCCTTTAGGACAGCTCGTCACTGACCGGCGGACGTCTATTATGACAGCTCGTCACTAACTGGCGGACGTCCTATAAGACTGCTTGTCACTGCCCGGCGGACGTCCTTTAGGACAGCTCGTCACTGACAGGCGGACATCTATTAGGAGAGCTTGTCACTGACCGGCGGACGTCCTACAGGACAGCTTGTCACTGACCGGCGGACGTCCTTTAGGACAGCTTGTCACTGCCCGGCGGACGTCCTTTAGGACAGCTCGTCACTGACCGGCGGACGTCCTTTAGGACAGCTCGTCACTGACCGGCGGACGCCCTATAGGACAGCTCGTCACTGAGCGGCGGACGTCCTTTAGGACAGTTCGTCACTGACCGGCGGACGTCTATTCGGACATCTCGTCACTGACGGGCGGACATCCATTAAGAGAGCTTGTCACTGACCGGCGGACGTCCTATAGGACAGCTTGTCACTGCCCGGCGGACGTCCTTTAGGACAGCTCGTCACTGACCGGCGGACGTCTATTAGGACATCTCGTCACTGACCGGCGGACGCCCTATAGGACAGCTCGTCACTGGCCGGCGGACGTCCATTAGGAGAGCTTGTCACTGACCGGCGGACGTCCTACAGGACAGCTTGTCACTGCCCGGCGGACGTACTTTAGGACAGCTTGTCACTGCCCGGCGGACATCCATTAAGAGAGCTTGTCACTGACCGGCGGACGTCCTATAGGACAGCTTGTCACTGCCCGGCGGACGTCCTTTAGGACAGCTCGTCACTGACCGGCGGACGTCTATTAGGACATCTCGTCACTGACCGGCGGACGCCCTATAGGACAGCTCGTCACTGACCGGCGGACGTTCTTTAGGACAGCTCGTCACTGACCGGCGGACGTCTATTAGGACATCTCGTCACTGACCGGCGGACGTCTATTAGGACATCTCGTCACTGACCGGCGGACGCCCTATAGGACAGCTCGTCACTGGCCGGCGGACGTCCATTAGGACAACTCGTCACTGACCGGCGGACGTTCTTTAGGACAGCTCGTCACTGACAGGCGGACATCTATTAGGAGAGCCTGTCACTGACCGGCGGACGCCCTATAGGACAGCTCGTCACTGACCGGCGGACGTCCTTTAGGACAGCTCGTCACTGACCGGCGGACGTCTATTAGGACAGCTCGTCACTGACCGGTGGACATCCATTGGGAGAGCTTGTCACTGACCGGCGGACGTCCTATAGGACAGCTCGTCACTGACTGGCGGACGTCCTTTAGGACAGCTCGTCACTGACCGGCGGACGTCCTTCAGGACAGCTCGTCACTGACCGGCGGACGTCCATTAGGACAGCTCGTCACTGACTGGCGGACGTCCTTTAGGACAGCTCGTCACTGACCGGCGGACGTCCTTTAGGACAGCTCGTCACTGACTGGCGGACGTCCTTTAGGACAGCTCGTCACAGACCGGCGGACGTCCATTAGGACAGCTCGTCACTGACCGGCGGACGTTTATTATGACAGCTCGTCACTGACTGGCGGACGTTCTTTAAGACAGATCGTCACTGACCGGCGGACGTCCTTTAGGACAGCTCGTCACTGAACGGCGGACGTCCTTTAGGACAGCTCGTCACTGACCGGCGGACGTCCTTTAGGACAGCTCGTCACTGACCGGCGGACGTCCTTTAGGACAGCTCGTCACTGAACGGCGGACGTCCTTTAGGACAGCTCGTCACTGACCGGTGGACGTCCTTTAGGACAGCTCGTCACTGACCGGCGGACATCCATTGGGAGAGCTCGTGTCTTGTTTAGGACAGCTTGTCACTGCCCGGCGGACGTCCTTTAGGACAGCTCGTCACTGACCGACGGACGTCCTTTAGGACAGCTCGTCACTGACCGGCGGACGCCCTATAGGACAGCTCGTCACTGACCGGCGGACGTCCTTTAGGACAGCTCGTCACTGGCCGGCGGACGGCTATTAGGACATCTCGTCACTGACCGACGGACATCCATTAGGAGAGCTTGTCACTGACTGGCGGACGTCCTATAGGACAGCTCGTCACTGACCGGCGGACGTTCTTTAGGACAGCTCGTCACTGACAGGCGGACATCTATTAGGAGAGCTTGTCACTGACCGGCGGACGCCCTATAGGACAGCTCGTCACTGACCGGCGGACATCCTTTAGGACAGCTCGTCACTGACCGGCGGACGTCTATTAGGACATCTCGTCACTGACCGGCGGACATCCATTAGGAGAGCTTGTCACTGACCGGCGGACGTCCTATAGGACGGCTTGTCACTGCCTGGCGGACGTCCTTTAGGACAGCTCGTCACTGACCGGCGGACGTCCTTTAGGACAGCTCGTCCCTGACCGGCGGACGCCCTATATCACAGCTCGTCACTGACCGGCGGACATCCTTTAGGACAGCTCGTCATTGACAGGCGGACGTCTATTAGGACATCTCGTCACTGACCGGCGGACGCCCTATAGGACAGCTCGTCACTGGCCGGCGGACGTCCATTAGGACAGCTCGTCACTGACCGGCGGACGTCCATTAGGACAGCTCGTCACTGAATGGCGGACGTCCATTAGGAGAGCTCGTCACTGACTGGCGGACGTCTTTTAGGACAGCTCGTCACTGAATGGCGAACGTTCTTTAGGACAGCTCGTCACTGACCGGCGGACGTCCTTTAGGACAGCTCGTCACTGACTGGCGGACGTGCATTAGGACAGCTCGTCACTGACCGGCGGACGTCTATTAGGACATCTCGTCACTGACCGACGGGCGCCCTATAGGACAGCTCGTCACTGCCCGGCGGACGTCCATTAGGACAGCTCGTCACTGACCGGCGGACGTCCTTTAGGACAGCTCGTCACTGACCGGCGGACGTCTATTATGACAGCTCGTCACTGACTGGCGGACGTCCTATAAGACTGCTTGTCACTGCCCGGCGGACGTCCTTTAGGACAGCTCGTCACTGACAGGCGGACATCTATTAGGAGAGCTTGTCACTGACCGGCGGACGTCCTACAGGACAGCTTGTCACTGCCCGGCGGACGTCCTTTAGGACAGCTTGTCACTGCCCGGCGGACGTCCTTTAGGACAGCTCGTCACTGACCGGCGGACGTCCTTTAGGACAGCTCGTCACTGACCGGCGGACGCCCTATAGGACAGCTCGTCACTGACTGGCGGACGTCCTTTAGGACAGCTCGTCACTGACCGGCGGACGTCTATTAGGACAGCTCGTCACTGGCCGGCGGACGTCCATTAGGACAGCTCGTCACTGACCGGCGGACGTTCTTTAGGACAGCTCGTCACTGACAGGCGGACATCTATTAGGAGAGCCTGTCACTGACCGGCGGACGCCCTATAGGACAGCTCGTCACTGACTGGCGGACGTCCTTTAGGACAGCTCGTCACTGACCGGCGGACGTCCATTAGGACAGCTCGTCACTGACCGGCGGACGTTCTTTAGGACAGCTCGTCACTGACAGGCGGACATCTATTAGGAGAGCCTGTCACTGACCGGCGGACGCCCTATAGGACAGCTCGTCACTGACCGGCGGATGTCCTTTAGGACAGCTCGTCACTGACTGGCGGACGTCCTTTAGGACAGCTCGTCACTGACCGGCGGACGTCCATTAGGACATCTCGTCACTGACCGGCGGACGTTTATTATGACAGCTCGTCACTGACCGGCGGACGTCCATTAGGACAGCTCGTCACTGACCGGCGGACGTCCATTAGGACATCTCGTCACTGACCGGCGGACGTCCATTAGGACAGCTCGTCACTGACCGGCGGACGTTTATTATGACAGCTCGTCACTGACTGGCGGACGTCCTTTAAGACAGATCGTCACTGACCGGCGGACGTCCTTTAAGACAGCTCGTCACTGAACGGCGGACGTCCTTTAGGACAGCTCGTCACTGACCGGCGGACGTCCTTTAGGACAGCTCGTCACTGACCGGCGGACATCTATTAGGAGAGCCTGTCACTGACCGGCGGACGCCCTATAGGACAGCTCGTCACTGACTGGCGGACGTCATTTAGGACAGCTCGTCACTGACCGGCGGACGTCCATTAGGACAGCTCGTCACTGACCGGCGGACGTTCTTTAGGACAGCTCGTCACTGACAGGCGGACATCTATTAGGAGAGCCTGTCACTGACCGGCGGACGCCCTATAGGACAGCTCGTCACTGACCGGCGGATGTCCTTTAGGACAGCTCGTCACTGACTGGCGGACGTCCTTTAGGACAGCTCGTCACTGACCGGCGGACGTCCATTAGGACAGCTCGTCACTGACCGGCGGACGTTTATTATGACAGCTCGTCACTGACTGGGGGACGTCCTTTAAGACAGATCGTCACTGACCGGCGGACGTCCTTTAGGACAGCTCGTCACTGAACGGCGGACGTCCTTTAGGACAGCTCGTCACTGACCGGCGGACGTCCTTTAGGACAGCTCGTCACTGACCGGCGGACGTCCATTTGGGGAGCTTGTGTCTTGTTTAGGACAGCTTGTCACTGCCCGGCGGACGTCCTTTAGGACAGCTCGTCACTGACCGGCGGACGTCCTTTAGGACAGCTCGTCACTGACCGGCGGACGCCCTATAGGACAGCTCGTCACTGACCGGCGGACGTCTTTTAGGACAGCTCGTCACTGGCCGGCGGACGTCTATTAGGACATTAGGAATGTGTAATGGAACTGTTGAACGTGTAAGACCACTTGAAAGAGCTCTCGATTTGTCACCAAAGTATAAAGCATAACCGACGCCGCAACCTTTCTGGAAGTACATTGACTGTCGCAGATTGGTGCCTAGAAAGCATAGACCATGTCAGAATTCTGGAATAAAGTACAGAAGAAGAGAAAGTCCAGGAAAAGTGGCAGTCTCTCAAGAGAGAGTGACACGCCATTGCCCAAAAAGGCCTACCTGCCCAGCGCCGGTCACGGTGGAGCGGACGAAGAGTGTACACCGACTCACCCGGCCTCCAGTGCCACTGACTCGCGGTTCAATATGCTGCTCACAGAGGAATGTACAGCCGACCTAGATTCCGATGCGGGCGACACAAAGACACAACTCAAAACAATCCTTGACCTGATGAAGGACATGTGTGCGGATTTGAAGGAAATACGGCGGACGCAGAACAAAATCGAATCTCGAATCACAGCCATTGAAGCGAACATGGAGGCCATGGATGACAAGGTGGATATGTGCCAGACGGCCATTGAGACATTACATGAAAGTCAAGAACAAAGCAGCGTGAGGCAAGATGAAATGAACGCTAAAGTGCTTGAACTGGAAAAGAAAACATGTAACCTGGAGTCCCAACTCTCTCCACAGGAAGATCACTCCAGGCGTAACAACCTGGTCTTCTACGGACTCACAGAAGAGGATAATGAGACATGGGATATGACTGAAAAGAAAGTGAGAGGGTTCATGAAGGAAAACATGAAAATTGAAGAAGCTGATGACAATAGGGAATGGGAGATCGAGCGTGCCCACCGCCTTGGGCGTAAGAGCGAAGGTCGTCATCGCCCCGTAATTGTGCGATTTCTCAAGTGGAAGAAGAAAACAGAGGCACTGGAGCGGGCCCGCAACATCCCAAAGGGGGTCCGAGTGCGAATTGACGAGGACTACAGTAAGCCGGTGAGGGAGGCGCGCAAACTGCTCTACATAAAGATGAAGGAAGCGCGCTCACAGGGCAAACGAGCGAATATGAAATACGACAAACTGTACATCGAAGGAAGGGTCCATACAGTGGACAGCTGTGGAAGTGTAGTGCCCTCCTCATTCGTGCCTTAGGATAGCGGCCGGGCCCTTGAGACGAACCAGACTGGACAATATAGCGACAAACTTCGGATATTATGCTGGAATGTCAACGGTCTCAAAAACGTGTTAGAGGTATATGATGTGAAGACCTATTTGAAAGACACTCATATCGTATCGTTGTGTGAGACGTGGACAAACTCCGATAACGATATCGCGGATGTTTTTGAAGAACACTCCCTGTACGCGGTTCACGGGAAGCGTCGATCAAGATATGGCAGGACTCCAGGCGGCATCGCAGTCCTAGTGCATCCAAGTATTACCAGAGGTGTGACGCATCTCCGATCCAGTGACTATGCTGTCTTTTTACGTATGCATAAAGAATTTTTCAATCTCCAAATGAAGGCTCAACGTTTTATGATTCTCGTGATGAAACGGATGGTATTATAGAATTTGATATGCAACTAACGGAAATTATTACTCGATTTAATGACAGTGATGTGATATTGATGGGGGATTTCAACGCCCGCACAGGTGAAGAGCCAGATTTTGTAATAGATGATGACATTAGCTTTATCCCTTGTACAGACTGGTATACGGAAGATAATTTTAATGTTCCTCGCAAATCTGGAGACAAAGAGCGGTTGAACCGTTTTGGTTTATCACTGCTAGAGGTCTGTAAGAAGTTCACATTCTTAATGGCAGAACGACAGGGGATGAATTTGGTGAATATACATATTGTTCTATCTCGGGAAAGAGTCTTATTGACTATGTATTGATGTCAACAGGATTGATAGATCGAGTTGAAAATCTCATGGTAGATCTAGATAAAGGATCTGATCATTACCCAGTATCATGCAAAATGGCTGTTTTAATGTCGAATGAAGCTGAACGTAGCGAGCCTATGCATACTATACCACTTCAACGCTATAGGTGGGATGCTGCCAAGGAAGCAAGTTTTAGAGATAAATTAACGAAGGAGGTTTCCCCGTCAGCCTTGGAACATTTTAGTGACCATGTTGCAAACGGTCGTATCAATGCGGCTGTAGAGACTCTCACTAAACTGGTACAAGATGCAGCCTGTGACATGAAGGTAGCGAGTGGCAAAGGTGGACAACGTGTCAAAGCAACTCAACCAGCATGGTGGGATGGAGAATGTACTGATGCAAAGAGACATAAACTAGCGGCTCAACGTACCTTTAGACAAACAAGAAAAGACGAGAACCTTACAATCTATCTAAATGAGAAACGTCGTTTTAGAGAAATATGTAGAACTAAAAAAAGGTGTCATAAGCAGAATTTATGTGCGGACTTGATTCAATCGAGGGAAGTACCTGGTTCATTTTGGTTCTTTGTCGGACGATTCAAAACTAATGCACAAGCATCGAATGCAATATCTGACGATGATTGGTATCAACACTTTAAGTCTCTCCTACAGGGTATAGGAATACCGTCAACAGCGTTTGACGAGGGAGTTAACGAAAATCTCAGCAATCATGACGACTGGTGTGATTCATGTTTTGATGATCAGCCGGAAAGCCTTAACGCGAACATAACAGTTGATGAAGTTAACGATGTTGTTAATGCGTTACCAAAAGGTAAATTTGCAGGCGCTGATGGATTGCTTTATGAAATGATTAAGAGTGGTCTCGACGTTTTGAGAGGACCAATAATATCCTTATTTAATGCTATATTAGATTTAGGAGAATTTCCGGATACATGGGCTCAGGCGTTAATAACCCCTTTACACAAGTCGGGCCCCAAAACAGATGTACATAATTATAGAGGTATCTCATTACTCTGTGTTATTGGTAAGATATTCACCAAAATTTTAAACAACAGGTTGACTGAGTGGGCGGAAATTAATAATAAAATAAGCGAAGGGCAGTCCGCTTATCGTCAAGGACGATCGACCACTGATAACATCTTCGCTTTATATGGTCTAGCTCAAAAGTATCTATGTAGGGAGCGTGGTCGTTTTTATTGCGCCTTTGTCGATTTTTCCAAGGCTTTCGACTCCGTACCTCACTATAAATTATGGCATCGACTGATAAATGAGGGAATTCATGGTAAGATTCTAGCTATATTAAGATCAATGTACTCAAAACTTAAATCCTGCATCAAAACAAAGAACAGACTCAGTGATTTCTTTGACTGTGAAATAGGAACGCGACAAGGCTGCATGCTTAGTCCATTTCTCTTTACCCTTTAAATAAACGAACTTGAGAATATGCTTCGGGAACAAAATTCAAATGGCCTTTTTATTGATGAGATATATCCTGGTATCTTTGTATTAATGTATGCTGATGATATCGCTCTTGTAAATGACACGGTTGGGAGGCTGCAAAGTGAGTTAAATGTATTAGGCGATTTTTGTAAAAACTATGATTTAAAATTGAATTTGAGAAAGACTAAAGTCATTGTATTCCGTAGAGGTGGTATTTTAAGGCGAAATGAAAAGTGGTTTTTTGATGGTCAACCAGTCGAGGTCACAACTTATTATAAATATCTCGGCATTGTGTTTTCTTCGTCCTTGAGTTGGTCTCCCGCGTTAAAGAACCTCTCCAGTCAAGCTGAGCGTGGACTGATGCTTGTAAAGAAAGTAATGAAACAGTGTGGAGATATTCCAATTAATATATGTTTTGATCTCTTTGATAAAATGATCCTACCTATACTCCTGTACGCGTCAGAAATTTGGGGATGTGAATACAGAGAACCCATAGAAAAATGCCACATCCGATTTTGTAAATATGTTCTGCAGCTGCCGCGGCAAACCCCCGACTGGGCTGCTCTTGGGGAGTGTGGGCGGAAGCCTCTGTATGTTTGGTACATCAGCAGGAGTGTGAGATTTTGGTTGAAATTGGTGACTGCTGAATGACACGGTTATACCCAAGCTGTTTATAAAACTTTATTTAATTTGTGTGAAGCCGGAAAGCAAACTTGGGCATCAAAAATTAAAACACTACTATTTAGATTTGGATTTGGCCATGTTTGGCTCTCACAGAGAGTAGCTGATGTTGGCTTATTTTTGAATTTATTTAACCAACGGATGCAGGATGTCTCCTGTCAGGAATGGCGAGCAGATATCAATAGCCTGTCTAAGCTTGATACTTATTGTTGTTTTAAATCAGAGTTAAAATGTGAGCTATATCTAACTTGTGTTGTAAATCGGAAGCATATGATCGCATTAAGTAAATTCCGATGTTCTTCTCATAAACTGGCAATCGAACGTTTAAGGGGAAAGGAACCAAGAGAACGACGACTCTGTAAATACTGTTTGACTTTAGGTGTCAGTGAAATCGAAGATGAAAATCATTTGTTAACTACGTGCCCTCTATATGCGAATATAAGATCCCACTATCTCAGTTCTTGCAACCTGTCTAAATTTGAGGGTCAGCAACTTATTAAAAATAGAGATACTACGATTGTCAGAAATGTCGCGGCATTCATTTATCAGGCGTTCAAGTTGCACTGGGATCTGTAATTGTAAGTCGGTTCTTATATCGTTCATTTATTGTTGTACACATATCTGTACTCTTTGGCCCAAGGCCTAAACGGTGCAATAAAAGATTCTTCTACATCTCGTCACTGACCGACGGACATCCATTAGGAGAGCTTGTCACTGACCGGCGGACGTCCTATAGGACAGCTTGTCACTGCCCGGCGGACGTCCTTTAAGACAGCTCGTCACTGACCGACGGACGTCTATTAGGACATCTCGTCACTGACCGGCGGACATCCATTAGGACAGCTCGTCACTGACCGGCCGACGTTCTTTAGGACAGCTCGTCACTGACAGGCGGACATCTATTAGGACATCTCGTCACTGACCGGCGGACGCCCTATAGGACAGCTCGTCACTGACCGGCGGACGTCCTTTAGGACAGCTCGTCACTGACCGGCGGACGTCTATTAGGACATCTCGTCACTGACCGGCGGACATCCATTGGGAGAGCTTGTCACTGACCGGCGGACGTCCTATAGGACAGCTCGTCACTGACTGGCGGACGTCCTTTAGGACAGCTCGTCACTGACCGGCGGACGTCCTTTAGGACAAATCGTCACTGACCGGCGAACGTCCATTAGGACAGCTCGTCACTGACTGGCGGACGTCCTTTAGGACAGCTCGTCACTGACCGGCGGACGTCCTTTAGGACAGCTCGTCACTGACTGGCGGACGTCCTTTAGGACAGCTCGTCACTGACCGGCGGACGTCCATTAGGACAGCTCGTCACTGGCCGGCGGACGTCCATTAGGACAGCTCGTCACTGACCGGCGGATGTCCTTTAGGACAGCTCGTCACTGACCGGCGGACGTCTATGAGGACATCTCGTCACTGACCGGCGGACGCCCTATAGGACAGCTCGTCACTGGCCGGCGGACGGCCATTAGGATAGCTCGTCACTGACCGGCGGACGGCCTATAGGACAGCTTGTCACCGACCGGCGGACGTCCTACAGGACAGCTTGTCACTGCCCGGCGGATGTCCTTTAGGACAGCTTGTCACTGCCCGGCGGACGTCCTTTAGGACATCTCGTCACTGACCGGCGGACGTCCTTTAGGACAGCTCGTCACTGACCGGCGGACGTCTTTTAGGACAGCTCGTCAGTGACCGGCGGACGCCCTATAGGACAGCTCGTCACTGACCGGCGGACGTCCTTTAGGACAGCTCGTCACTGACCGGCGGACGTCTATCAGGACATCTCGTCACTGACCGGCGGACATACATTAGGAGAGCTTGTCACTGACCGGCGGACGTCCTATAGGACAGCTTGTCACTGCCCGGCGGACGTCCATTAGGACAGCTCGTCACTAACCGGCGGACGTCCTGTAGGACAGCTCGTCACTGACCGGCGGAAGCCCTATATCACAGCTCGTCACTGGGCGGCGGACGTCCATTAGGGCAGCTCGTCACTGACCTGCGGACGTCCTTTAGAACAGCTCGTCATTGACAGGCGGACGTCTATTAGGACATCTCGTCACTGACCGGCGGACGCCCTATGGGACAGCTCGTCACTGGCCGGCGGACGTCCTTTAGGACAGCTCGTCACTGACCGGCGGACGTCCATTAGGACAGCTCGTCACTGACTGGCGGACGTCCACTAGGACAGCTCGTCACTGACTGGCGGACGTCCTTTAGGACAGCTCGTCACTGACCGCCGGACGTCTATTAGGACATCTCGTCACTGACCGGCGGACGTCCTTTAAGACAGCTTGTCACTGACCGGCGGACGTCCTATAGGACAGCTCGTCACTGACCGACGGACGTCCTTTAGGACAGCTCGTCACTGACTGGCGGACGTCCTTTAGGACAGCTCGTCACTGACCGGCGGACGCCCTATAGGACAGCTCGTCACTGGCCGGCGGACGTCCATTAGGACAGCTCGTCACTGACCGGCGGACGTTCTTCAGGACAGCTCGTCAGTGACTGGCGGACATCTATTAGGAGAGCTTGTCACTGCCCGGCGGACGTCCTTTGGGACAGCTTGTCACTGCCCGGCGGACGTCCTTTAGGACAGCTCGTCACTGACCGGCGGACGTCCTTTAGGACAGCTCGTCACTGACCGGCGGACGCCCTATAGGACAGCTCGTCACTGACCGGCGGACGTCCTTTAGGACAGCTCGTCACTGACCGGCGGACGTCTATTAGGACATCTCGTCACTGATTGGCGGACGTCCTTTAAGACTGCTTGTCACTGCCCGGCGGACGTCCTTTAGGACAGCTCGTCACTGACCGGCGGACGTCCTTTAGTACAGCTCGTCACTGACCGGCGGACATCCATTAGGAGAGCTTGTCACTAACCGGCGGACGTCCTATAGGACAGCTTGTCACTGCCCGGCGGACGTCCTATAGGACCGCTCGTCACTTACTGGCGGACGTCCCTGAGGACAGCTCGTCACTGACCGGCGGACGCCCTATAGGACTGCTCGTCACTGGCCGGCGGACGTCCATTAGGACAGCTCGTCACTGACCGGCGGACGTCCATTAGGACAGCTCGTCACTGACTGGCGGACGTCCATTAGGACAGCCCGTCACTGACTGGCGGCGTCCTTTAGGACAGCTCGTCACTGGCTGGCGGACGTCCTTTAGGACAGCTCGTCACTGACCGGCGGACGACCTTTAGGACAGCTTGTCACTGACAGGCGGACGACCTTTAGGACAGCTTGTCACTGACCGGCGGACGTCCTTTAGGACAGCTCGTCACTGACCGGCGGACGTCCTTTAGGACAGCTCGTCACTGACAGGCGGACGACCTTTAGGACAGCTTGTCACTGACCGGCGGACGTCCTTTAGGACAGGTCGTCACTGACCGGCGGACGTCCTATAGGACAGCTCGTCACTGACCGGCGGACGTCCATTAGGACAGCTCGTCACTGACCGGCGGACGTCTATTATGACAGCTCGTCACTGACTGGCGGACGTCCTTTAGGACAGCTCGTCACGGTCCGGCGGACGTCCAATAGGACAGCTCGTCACTGACCGGCGGACGTCCATTAGGGCAGCTCGTCACAGACCGGCGGAGGTCCATTAGGACAGCTCGTCACTGACCGGCGGACGTCTATTATGACAGCTCGTCACTGACTGGCGGACGTCCTTTAAGACAGCTTGTCACTGCCCGGCGGACGTCCTTTAGTACAGCTCGTCACTGACCGGCGGATGCCCTATAGGACAGCTTGTCACTGCCCGGCGGATATCCATTTGGAGAGCTTTCACTGCCCGGCGGACGTCCTATAGGACAGCTCGTCACTTACTGGCGGACGCCCTATAGGACAGCCCGTCACTGGCCGGCGGACGTCCATTAGGACATCTCGTCACTGACCGGCGGACGCCCTATAGGACAGCTCGTCACTGACTGGCGGACGTCCTTGAGGACAGCTCGTCACTGACCGGCGGACGTCCATTAAGACAGCTCGTCACTGACCGGCGGACGTCCATTAGGACAGCTCGTCACTGACCGGCGGACGTCCTTTTGGACAGCTCGTCACTGACTGGCGGACGTCCTTTAGGACAGCTCGTCACTGACCGGCGGACGTCCTTTAGGACAGCTCGTCACTGACCGGCGGACGTCTTATAGGACAGCTCGTCACTGACCGGCGGACGCCCTATAGGACAGCTCGTCACTGGCCGGCGGACGTCCATTAGGACATCTCGTCACTGACCGGCGGACGCCCTATAGGACCGCTCGTCACTGACTGGTGGACGTCCTTTAGGACAGCTCGTCACTGACCGGCGGACGTCCATTAAGACAGCTCGTCACTGACCGGCGGACGTCCTTTTGGACAGCTCGTCACTGACTGGCCCACGTCCTTTAGGACAGCTCGTCACTGACCGGCGGACGTCCTTTAGGACAGCTCGTCACTGACCGGCGGACGTCTATTATGACAGCTCGTCACTGACTGGCGGACGTCCTTTAAGACAGCTTGTCACTGCCCGGCGGACGTCCTTTAGGACAGCTCGTCACTGACCGACGGACGTCCTTTAGGACAGCTCGTCACTGACTGGCGGACGTCCTTTAGGACAGCTCGTCACGGACCGGCGGACGTCCTATAGGACAGCTCGTCACTGGCCGGCGGACGTCCATTAGGACATCTCGTCACTGACCGGCGGACGCCCTATAGGACAGCTCGTCACTGACTGGCGGACGTCCTTTAGGACAGCTCGTCACTGACCGGCGGACGTCCATTAGGACAGCTCGTCACTGACCGGCGGACGTCCTTTTGGACAGCTCGTCACTGACTGGCCCACGTCCTTTAGGACAGCTCGTCACTGACCGGCGGACGTCCTTTAGGACAGCTCGTCACTGACCGGTGGACGTCTTATAGGACAGCTCGTCACTGACCGGCGGACGTCCATTAGGACAGCTCGTCACTGACCGGCGGACGTCTATTATGACAGCTCGTCACTGACTGGCGGACGTCCTTTAAGACAGCTTGTCACTGCCCGGCGGACGTCCTTTAGGACAGCTCGTCACTGACCGACGGACGTCCTTTAGGACAGCTCGTCACTGACTGGCGGACGTCCTTTAGGACAGCTCGTCACGGACCGGCGGACGTCCTTTAGGACAGCTCGTCACTGACCGGCGGACGTCCTTTAGGAGAGCTCGTCACTGACCGGCGGACGTCTATTATGACAGCTCGTCACTTACTGGCGGACGCCCTATAGGACAGCCCGTCACTGGCCGGCGGACGTCCATTAGGACATCTCGTCACTGACCGGCGGACGCCCTATAGGACAGCTCGTCACTGACTGGCAGACGTCCTTGAGGACAGCTCGTCACTGACCGGCGGACGTCCATTAAGACAGCTCGTCACTGACCGGCGGACGTCCATTAGGACAGCTCGTCACTGACCGGCGGACGTCCTTTTGGACAGCTCGTCACTGACTGGCGGACGTCCTTTAGGACAGCTCGTCACTGACCGGCGGACGTCCTTTAGGACAGCTCGTCACTGACCGGCGGACGTCTTATAGGACAGCTCGTCACTGACCGGCGGACGCCCTATAGGACAGCTCGTCACTGGCCGGCGGACGTCCATTAGGACATCTCGTCACTGACCGGCGGACGCCCTATAGGACCGCTCGTCACTGACTGGTGGACGTCCTTTAGGACAGCTCGTCACTGACCGGCGGACGTCCATTAAGACAGCTCGTCACTGACCGGCGGACGTCCTTTTGGACAGCTCGTCACTGACTGGCCCACGTCCTTTAGGACAGCTCGTCACTGACCGGCGGACGTCCTTTAGGACAGCTCGTCACTGACCGGCGGACGTCTATTATGACAGCTCGTCACTGACTGGCGGACGTCCTTTAAGACAGCTTGTCACTGCCCGGCGGACGTCCTTTAGGACAGCTCGTCACTGACCGACGGACGTCCTTTAGGACAGCTCGTCACTGACTGGCGGACGTCCTTTAGGACAGCTCGTCACGGACCGGCGGACGTCCTATAGGACAGCTCGTCACTGGCCGGCGGACGTCCATTAGGACATCTCGTCACTGACCGGCGGACGCCCTATAGGACAGCTCGTCACTGACTGGCGGACGTCCTTTAGGACAGCTCGTCACTGACCGGCGGACGTCCATTAGGACAGCTCGTCACTGACCGGCGGACGTCCTTTTGGACAGCTCGTCACTGACTGGCCCACGTCCTTTAGGACAGCTCGTCACTGACCGGCGGACGTCCTTTAGGACAGCTCGTCACTGACCGGTGGACGTCTTATAGGACAGCTCGTCACTGACCGGCGGACGTCCATTAGGACAGCTCGTCACTGACCGGCGGACGTCTATTATGACAGCTCGTCACTGACTGGCGGACGTCCTTTAAGACAGCTTGTCACTGCCCGGCGGACGTCCTTTAGGACAGCTCGTCACTGACCGACGGACGTCCTTTAGGACAGCTCGTCACTGACTGGCGGACGTCCTTTAGGACAGCTCGTCACGGACCGGCGGACGTCCTTTAGGACAGCTCGTCACTGACCGGCGGACGTCCTTTAGGAGAGCTCGTCACTGACCGGCGGACGTCTATTATGACAGCTCGTCACTGACTGGCGGACGTCCTTTGAGACTGCTTGTCACTGCCCGGCGGACGTCCTTTAGTACAGCTCGTCACTGACCGGCGGACATCCATTAGGAGAGCTTGTCACTGACCGGAGGACGTCCATTAGGACAGCTCGTCACTGACCGGCGGACGTCCTTTTGGACAGCTCGTCACTGACTGGCCCACGTCCTTTAGGACAGCTCGTCACTGACCGGCGGACGTCCTTTAGGACAGCTCGTCACTGACCGGCGGACGTCTTATAGGACAGCTCGTCACTGACCGGCGGACGTCTATTAGGACAGCTCGTCACTGACCGGCGGACGTCTATTATGACAGCTCGTCACTGACTGGCGGACGTCCTTTAAGACAGCTTGTCACTGCCCGGCGGACGTCCTTTAGGACAGCTCGTCACTGACCGACGGACGTCCTTTAGGACAGCTCGTCACTGACTGGCGGACGTCCTTTAGGACAGCTCGTCACGGACCGGCGGACGTCCTTTAGGACAGCTCGTCACTGACCGGCGGACGTCCTTTAGGACAGCTCGTCATTGACCGGCGGACGTCCATTATGACAGCTCGTCACTGACTGGCGGACGTCCTTTAAGACTGCTTGTCACTGCCCGGCGGACGTCCTTTATTACAGCTCGTCACTGACCGGCGGACATCCATTAGGAGAGCTTGTCACTGACCGGCGGACGTCTATTATGACAGCTCGTCACTGACTGGCGGACGTCCTTTAAGACAGCTTGTCACTGCCCGGCGGACGTCCTTTAGTACAGCTCGTCACTGACCGGCGGATGCCCTATAGGACAGCTTGTCACTGCCCGGCGGACATCCATTAGGAGAGCTTTCACTGCCCGGCGGACGTCCTATAGGACAGCTCGTCACTTACTGGCGGACGCCCTATAGGACAGCTCGTCACTGGCCGGCGGACGTCCATTAGGACATCTCGTCACTGACCGGCGGACGCCCTATAGGACAGCTCGTCACTGACTGGCGGACGTCCTTGAGGACAGCTCGTCACTGACCGGCGGACGTCCATTAAGACAGCTCGTCACTGACCGGCGGACGTCCATTAGGACAGCTCGTCACTGACCGGCGGACGTCCTTTTGGACAGCTCGTCACTGACTGGCGGACGTCCTTTAGGACAGCTCGTCATTGACCGTCGGACGTCCTTTAGGACAGCTCGTCACTGACCGGCGGACGCCCTATAGGACAGCTCGTCACTGGCCGGCGGACGTCCATCAGGACATCTCGTCACTGACCGGCGGACGCCCTATAGGACAGCTCGTCACTGACTGGCGGACGTCCTTCAGGACAGCTCGTCACTGACCGGCGGACGTCCATTAAGACAGCTCGTCACTGACCGGCGGACGTCCTTTTGGACAGCTCGTCACTGACTGGCCCACGTCCTTTAGGACAGCTCGTCACTGACCGGCGGACGTCCTTTAGGACAGCTCGTCACTGACCGGCGGACGTCTTATAGGACAGCTCGTCACTGACCGGCGGACGTCCATTAGGACAGCTCGTCACTGACCGGCGGACGTCTATTATGACAGCTCGTCACTGACTGGCGGACGTCCTTTAAGACAGCTTGTCACTGCCCGGCGGACGTCCTTTAGGACAGCTCGTCACTGACCGACGGACGTCCTTTAGGACAGCTCGTCATTGACTGGCGGACGTCCTTTAGGACAGCTCGTCACGGACCGGCGGACGTCCTATAGGACAGCTCGTCACTGGCCGGCGGACGTCCATTAGGACATCTCGTCACTGACCGGCGGAAGCCCTATAGGGCAGCTCGTCACTGACTGGCGGACGTCCTTTAGGACAGCTCGTCACTGACCGGCGGACGTCCATTAGGACAGCTCGTCACTGACCGGCGGATGTCCTTTTGGACAGCTCGTCACTGACTGGCCCACGTCCTTTAGGACAGCTCGTCACTGACCGGCGGACGTCCTTTAGGACAGCTCGTCACTGACCGGCGGACGTCTTATAGGACAGCTCGTCACTGACCGGTGGACGTCCATTAGGACAGCTCGTCACTGACCGGCGGACGTCTATTATGACAGCTCGTCACTGACTGGCGGACGTCCTTTAAGACAGCTTGTCACTGCCCGGCGGACGTCCTTTAGGACAGCTCGTCACTGACCGACGGACGTCCTTTAGGACAGCTCGTCACTGACTGGCGGACGTCCTTTAGGACAGCTCGTCACGGACCGGCGGACGTCCTTTAGGACAGCTCGTCACTGACCGGCGGACGTCCTTTAGGAGAGCTCGTCACTGACCGGCGGACGTCTATTATGACAGCTCGTCACTGACTGGCGGACGTCCTTGAAGACTGCTTGTCACTGCCCGGCGGACGTCCTTTAGTACAGCTCGTCACTGACCGGCGGACATCCATTAGGAGAGCTTGTCACTGACCGGCGGACGTCCTATAGGACAGCTTGTCACTGCCCGGCGGACGTCCTATAGGACAGCTCGTCACTTACTGGCGGACGTCCTTTAGGACAGCTCGTCACTGACCGGCGGACGCCCTATTGGACTGCTCGTCACTGGCCGGCGGACGTCCATTAGGACAGCTCGTCACTGAGCGGCGGACGTCCTTTAGGCAGCTCGTCACTGACCGGCGAACGTCTATTAGGACATCTCGTCACTGACCGGCCGACGCCCTATAGGACAGCTCGTCACTGGCCGGCGGACGTCCATTAGGACAGCTCGTCACTGACCGGCGGACGTCCATTAGGACAGCTCGTCACTGACCGGCGGACGTCCTTTTGGACAGCTCGTCACTGACTGGCCCACGTCCTTTAGGACAGCTCGTCACTGACCGGCGGACGTCTTATAGGACAGCTCGTCACTGACCGGCGGACGTCCATTAGGACAGCTCGTCACTGACCGGCGGACGTCTATTATGACAGCTCGTCACTGACTGGCGGACGTCCTTTAAGACTGCTTGTCACTGCCCGGCGGACGTCCTTTAGTACAGCTCGTCACTGGCCGGCGGACATCCATTAGGAGAGCTTGTCACTGACCGGCGGACGTCCTATAGGACAGCTTGTCACTGCCCGGCGGACGTCCTATAGGACAGCTCGTCACTTACTGGCGGACGTCCTTTAGGACAGCTCGTCACTGACCGGCGGACGCCCTATTGGACTGCTCGTCACTGGCCGGCGGACGTCCATTAGGACAGCTCGTCACTGAGCGGCAGACGTCCTTTAGGCAGCTCGTCACTGACCGGCGAACGTCTATTAGGACATCTCGTCACTGACCGGCCGACGCCCTATAGGACAGCTCGTCACTGGCCGGCGGACGTCCATTAGGACAGCTCGTCACTGACCGGCGGACGTCTATTATGACAGCTCGTCCCTGACTGGCGGACGTCCTTTAAGACAGCTCGTCACTGACTGGCGGCGTCCTTTAGGACAGCTCGTCACTGACTGGCGGACGTCCTTTAGGACAGCTCGTCACTGACCGCTCGTCAGTGACCGGCGGACGTCTATAATGACGGCTCGTCAGTGACTGGCGGACGTCCTTTAAGACAGCTTGTCACTGCGCGGCGGACGTCCTTTAGGACAGCTCGTCACTGACGGGCGGACGTCCTTTAGGACAGCTCGTTACTGACCGGCGGACGTCCTTTAGGACAGCTCGTCAGTGACCGGCGGACGTCCATTAGGACAGCTCGTCACTGACCGGGGGACGTCTTTTAGCACAGCTCGTCACTGACTGGCGGACGTCCTTTAGGAGAGCTCGTCACTGACCGGCGGACGTCTATTATGACAGCTCGTCACTGACTGGCGGACGTCCTTTAAGACTGCTTGTCACTGCCCGGCGGACGTCCTTTAGTACAGCTCGTCACTGACCGGCGGACATCCATTAGGAGAGCTTGTCACTGACCGGCGGACGTCCTATAGGACAGCTTGTCACTGCCCGGCGGACGTCCTATAGGACAGCTCGTCACTTACTGGCGGACGTCCTTTAGGACAGCTCGTCACTGCCCGGCGGACGTCCTATAGGACAGCTCGTCACTTACTGGCGGACGTCCTTTAGGACAGCTCGTCACTGACCGGCGGACGCCCTATTGGACTGCTCGTCACTGGCCGGCGGACGTCCATTAGGACAGCTCGTCACTGAGCGGCAGACGTCCTTTAGGCAGCTCGTCACTGACCGGCGAACGTCTATTAGGACATCTCGTCACTGACCGGCCGACGCCCTATAGGACAGCTCGTCACTGGCCGGCGGACGTCCATTAGGACAGCTCGTCACTGACCGGCGGACGTCTATTATGACAGCTCGTCACTGACTGGCGGACGTCTATTAAGACAGCTTGTCACTGCGCGGCGGACGTCCTTTAGGACAGCTCGTCACTGACGGGCGGACGTCCTTTAGGACAGCTCGTTACTGACCGGCGGACGTCCTTTAGGACAGCTCGTCAGTGACCGGCGGACGTCCATTAGGACAGCTCGTCACTGACCGGCCGACGCCCTATAGGACAGCTCGTCACTGGCCGGCGGACGTCCATTAGGACAGCTCGTCACTGACCGGCGGACGTCTATTATGACAGCTCGTCACTGACTGGCGGACGTCCTTTAAGACAGCTCGTCACTGACTGGCGGCGTCCTTTAGGACAGCTCGTCACTGACTGGCGGACGTCCTTTAGGACAGCTCGTCACTGACCGCTCGTCAGTGACCGGCGGACGTCTATAATGACAGCTCGTCACTGACTGGCGGACGTCCTTTAAGACAGCTTGTCACTGCGCGGCGGACGTCCTTTAGGACAGCTCGTCACTGACGGGCGGACGTCCTTTAGGACAGCTCGTTACTGACCGGCCGACGTCCTTTAGGACAGCTCGTCAGTGACCGGCGGACGTCCATTAGGACAGCTCGTCACTGACCGGGGGACGTCCTTTAGCACAGCTCGTCACTGACTGGCGGACGTCCTTTAGGACAGCTCGTCACTGACAGGCGGACGTCTATTAGGACATCTCGTCACTGACCGGCGGACGTCCATTAGAACAGCTCGTCACTGACCGGCGGACGTCCTTTAGCACAGCTCGTCACTGACTGGCGGACGTCCTTTAGGACAGCTCGTCACTGACAGGCGGACGTCTATTAGGACATCTCGTCACTGACCGGCGGACGTCCTATAGGACAGCTCGTCACTGACCGGCGGGCGTTTATTAGGACAGCTCGTCACTGACCGGCGGACGTCCTTTAGGGCAGCTCGTCACTGACCGGCGGACGTCCATTAGGACAGCTCGTCAGTGACCGGCGGACGTCCTTTAGGACAGCTCGTCACTGACAACCGTTCACATCTCACCTACTGTTGACATCTTGCCAGCCGTTGACATAGCGACTGTAGACATTCCGGTGGCTGGATAATAGTGACTCTAGACATTCCGGTGGCCGGTCAATAGCGACTCTAGACATTTCGCTGGCTGGTCAATAGCGACTCCAGACATTCCGGTGGCTGGTCGATAGCGACTCTAGACTTTCCGATGGCTGGTCAATATGGACAACATCTTTAAGTTCCGTGGCTGTTTCCGGCCATTGTTTAATAATCGCTTGCCATGACATTTAAAGGCGGTGTAGAATAAAACACAGAATAACATGATGAACATCGACATAAATTACATCAAAGGATTTGAGAAGGAATGGAAATGCATCCAAGCTTCCCCGGAGAGTGAAGCGCGTAATGTCGATTATAGTTCTTTGTTCCAACGAATCCAACGAAACGACACGCCACGTCGTCATGAAATGAATAATACTAATAATTAAAAGCAAACACACGAAGCCTGAAAATTGTCATTTGAACCACCTGCAGAGATAATATTTATGTAGCTTGCTTGAAATTATGGCTTCGCCTTACCTAAGACTACATGTTGGCCAAGATGCACTGAGCCGTCTTTCGAGCCCCGTGATTATATCGAGGCCTGAAACCGTTGACACGCCATCTTTACTAACTGGCGATGCCAGCTGCCCTCCTGCTCCAACCTCGTCAACGTCACTACTCCCCATTTTGTGTGCATAATTGGATTTTTTAATGTGAAGTCCTTTTATTTAGTATGCATCCCATGGTGTGTTCCTATATGGCATATCATTTGACGGCATGTCCTCTCCTGGCATGTCATGATCTGGCATGGTAGCTGTCCCACCCTGCACGAGTCGTACTGTACGTCCCACTGAGTCGGTCACTACGACAGGGACAGATCAGATCTATTATAAATCAATGACGCCGCGCAGTAGATGACTAAGTAGTCGTCTTGCGCCGTATGTCTGTCCGCGGCTATGAACTGGACAGGACCCGAGATGGTCGCTGTGATGCCTATACCGCCCAGCTTCAATATTGGCTTCATCCCTCCCCTATATCATCACTCCCCTTATCCTAGCTCCTGTACCACTCGCCATCGCCACGCGCCATCCCTCCACATCATCCCGTGCCTACCACCAACCCTCACCCGCCCACGCCCTTTACCCCAGCCGGCCGTCATTGCCATGGTAGCCTGTCATCTGCAGGGACGGCCTTGATAACGCAGCCGTTATTGAGGGAGGTGGTGTGAAGCTGGGAGCCCCTTCTGGTGGCCGGCGTCGACCACGCCTGGTCCCGTCATTACCGTCCCCATCGCCTCGGCGTGGGTCTCCAAACACACGCGACCCGACCCGCCTCTCCCATATCTCCACCCCCCCCCCCCCCCCGCCCAGCGCCTCCCCCAGCGCCCGCCTCCCACCTGGCCCCGGGACGCTATCAAGCCCATTATTCCTACACCCGGTCGGCCATCCGCCGCGTTTAGTCCGATCTACCTTCCTCTGCTACCGACCATCCTGACAAAACGCGGTGCTATATCTCTCCGTGAGTGCGGCATATCGAATCAGATCCCTGCATACCGGCCTTGTACATCCACCCCTCCACCACACTCCCTAAACGTGGCTCTCCCCTTTCCCACCCGCCCTCCTGCCCTCCCCCCCCCCTTCCAGACGAATCGCACGGGGGCGCTGCAAGCTGGCCGAGGCCTATTATTGAGATAGAACCAGATTTTAATCCACACAAACCCACCCGTGATGACGTCATCATGGCGCTAGGATGCCTCGGCGGCCTGTCCTGCCCTGGCGACCTATCGCGTCTCCGTTACCTCGCAACGGGAACCCTTAACCTTGCACCCCGCCCCTCCACCCCTTCCACCCACATGCATCGCCTGCAAGCTAGAGGGGGTGGGGCAGGGGGGGGGGGCTGCCCCACCCCTCTTCCTTCGACCCGCCCACACATCCAGTTGTCCAGCCACACGACGCACAATTCCCTCCACGGGAGCCGGTGCCTATATCCTCCTTGCCCCACCCTCTCACCGCCGCATCCTTCCGTTGGGATAATATGCACCCCCCGCCCGCCCCCCATTCCGCACCGACGGCGTCACCAATGTCCATAGCCTGGTGTCGCTCCATCACGTCGCCATCAATCGACGTCAAAATCAGTCGACGTCACCGAGAGCGCCAGAGCTGACACTGGCTGGCGTCCTCACGCCACGCCAGCCGGCGCGACGCCAGCTATTTTCACAACAACAATACTAATATAATCTATTCGCGCCTTTTGCGACGTTATGGCTTCCTGGTCTTTATTAACGGACATGATTGGAGATGATGTGAAAGACGTCGTATCGAGAGGACGGTGGTTATTTTGGTCTAAGCGTGTGCAGGTGTGGGGCGGGGGGGGGGGGGTGCATCATGTGAGAAGGGGGGTCCCCATGGCACGAGAGACGTGTGTGCGGATCGCCCCCACAGTGACCGGGGTTCCGATGTCGCGTATCATTGACGCCACTGCAAGAACGATGAACCACTTATCTAAAAACTTTCCCGGACGCTCAATTCGTCAACTTCATGCCAGGGTTGGGGATGATGCTGAAGAGATTGTTCAGTAGCCAGAATAAGATAGCGCTCCCACTAATTTAAATAATCGTATTTTTGTAACAAGCATAAAATTAGTGTCGTGAATATGATTCTGCAGCCGAAGCTATATTCAACATTATTTACGCACATGTATTTCCTGACGTTTATCTGTTCTATGGCTAATACCTATTAAACGGGGGCCGGCGCGATAGCTCAGTGGGCTAGAACGCTCGCATTGAGTGCTCTGGCTACCTGAGAGCCTAACGGCACGTGAATCGGTGGTTCGAGCCCTGTTGTGGCCATGTCTGCGTGGTCGCAGGATAAAAATACCGTGTTTTTCTTCGTAAAGAGTTGGGGGTTACGGCTCCACTCTGCCTTACTTCTCCCAGAGACGCGATATGACCAAAAATGGTTAAATAAACGTCCTGAATAAACAAACAACCTAGTTAACGTACTAAAAGAGAAATAACACATTTACTATCAACCGTATATTTGATTCTTCATCAAGAGAAACAAAATCGAGCTACAATCCATTCTCCTACTTTTTCCGATTAGAATATGCAAACCAACTTTCAAAAAAAGGAGGACAAGCATGGTAAGCCAATCAGCAAGAATGCAATCTTGTTTCATATTAGTAACTTTATTGTTTTGATTCCCATACAGCTATATACATTCCATTAATATATACAACACGTGACCTGATTCTAATTAGCTTTAGTTGTGGCCTGATGGCAAAGCTTTTCAAAGTCTGCTCTTTAAGTAGCAGTGTCGGCAATGCCCTACATCTCTGCGTCACTGGCTGCTCAGGCTTATACGCATATCTCACTCATCACTTGTTTACGTATAATGACTATAGTCAACCTTACACGAATGAAGGTCATCGTCTGCTAAAACATGACAAGGTCGTGTTTCAAGGTTGCGATCCCGTCGCGCCTGATCAGATGAGAAGTCGGATGAAATTACTGTCACGATATTCCAATTAACCATGGTTGCTGTCAACGAAACAGCGTTAGGGCCATAACATGGGAATGGTCCTGGGTAATAAATATATAAATGTATATATACACTAATCAACGTTTGTAACAAAAACTACATGGGTTGGAGAGAGGATAATCCTGATTGTAAAGCACAACAGATATGGAGATATACAAGCGTTCTCTCCTACTAGTCAATATATTGCCAACGAGGTATTATACCCCAGTAATAGCTTCCAGTAGATGTCCTAAAACAGCAATAGAGCTGTGTTCATCATGTACGTGTCATACTCGGGGTATAGTTCAGACAGTCCATTTGGTTAATGAAGTCAGATTGACTAAAGAGCTACATTAATATGATTGGAACAACAATTGAAATAAGAATGATTGTCTTCATCGTCATCGAGAAATCACGAATACACATATCTAGGTTGCCATTATAAAGAAATGGTCATCATATTATACCAATCAGGCGGTGCCGGTAGCATAGCTTGCCCACGACGGGAGCTTCATGATATATCATATTCAAGGCTGGGATGAAAACAACAGTAATTAAATCACCGCTCGGCATTGTTCTCTCCTCGTGTGCGGCCGGCCTCCAGGTGCACACCAGCCTCTCGTGGCAGCTCGGTTACAGAACGCAGTCTGTATCCACGGTAACCAGCACGTGAAGGCGACGCTGTATTACCGATACTTATGCCTTCACTCCGACGTCACGGGTCCCTCCGAAGCCAATGTCTAATATTATAGAGATACATTAATGGCAATCGTAGCGCTATATTGGTTCAGCCGAACAGGTGACGATCATGTCGATAGGGAGTAACGGCGGCTAGGGTAGGGATGGGGCAGGGGAGAGGGGGGCGGCTTGTATTACGTGGTATGAGGGTTGACGTGTGTAACCCTGCAGCAGTTCGTAGAGGAGTCTTCTCGGTAGGAAGGCTGACGAAGGCCAAGGCGGTCGATCCCTTTCAAGACTAAATGCCACGCTTATCCTTTACGGGACAGCGTCCGCGCGTCTGATCAGTAGCAATAAAAATGAGAAATATCAAACACAAACACTTACTATGTCTGCTCTCACTAACAACTGATGCAGTCGCTTCGCATGTTGGTATGTCGGTTATCTTCTTGTCGCGAAATGATTCCATGTGCAGTAAACCTCATGCTGGCTAGATAGATAGAAGTTCTAGTTGCAGTTATGCAGACCACGCTAGGTCTACTCACAGCTAGCTATCAGTACCAGGGCACTCGTGACGTCACTTCCTGTACGTGCCCTCCGAGGATCAGTTAATAACCGCTGCGCCAATCCGTCTTGGAACGGATCCATGAGAACAACGAGGTTCTGCATAACGCTGTCTGGGAATGGGTCGATGAAAACGGAGTGCTTTGTTCTGCACGCTAGCAAACGCTCAACTGACTGGAATGTATTACCGACTTCATCTAGTTCTTAGGGTTCTCCACACGCTCTGAGAGTATTCAGTTCGCTCACGGGTTGTTCCTTCCGCTCTCAGGTTGTTCTTTCCGCTCTCATGTTGTTCCTCCCGCTCTCACGGTGTCTCGCCCGCTCTCAAGAGTCCTCCCGCTGAACTAAACTCAAATCAACTCAACGACAATCACATTACGAGACATTTGCCCTTTAATTTCTCCTTTCGTTTCTGGGATTTTGACTTTTTGCCATCGAGCTGCAGAGACATTGTCCGTCGCTTCTCGAGCTGCAGCAGCTCTTGAAATAGTTCCTTGACATTGTGGTTGGTTTTGGCGGACGTCTCCATGAAGGCACAGTTCCATTGCTTGGCCAGGGCCGTCCCAAACTGCGTGGACACCTCGCGATTCGTCTCGTCGCACTTGTTGCCCACCAGCATGATGGGGATGTTCTCGATGTCGCCCTTGATCTCGATGATCTCCTGGAAGATGGGTTTCAGCTCCTCCAGCGACTGCCGGCTGCTGATAGAGAACACCAAGATGAAGGCGTGGCCCTTGGAGATGGACAGCCGCTGCATGGCCGGGAACTGGTGCGAGCCCGTCGTGTCGGTGATCTGCAAGGTGCACACCTGCTTGTTGCAGCTGATCACCTGGCGGTAGGTGTCTTCGATGGTGGGGATGTAGCTCTCGCGGAAGGTGCCGCGGACGAAGCGCAGGACGAGGGAGCTCTTGCCCACGCCCCCGGCCCCGAACACCACCACCCGGTAGTCATTGCTCTGTTCAGGCATCACGCGAAGCCGGATCGAACGGTCCTTTTGAAGCTGGAAGGAAGCAAAACAGACACAAGACATTAATATTAATACTTAATAACATTTATAAAACATGAATAATTAACCTAGTATTAACAATGTAATTCAAACACAAAAGGGTAATGTAGAAGGTAATGTACAGTTAGCCGCTGAGAAGGGTAATGTAGTTAGCCGCTGAGAAGGGTAATGTACAGTTAGCCGCTGATAAGGGTAATGTACAGTTAGCCGCTGAAAAGGGTAATATACAGTTAGCCGATGAGACGGGTAATGTACAGTTGGCCGCTGAAACGAGTAATGCACAGTTAGCCGCTGAGACGGGTAATGTACAGTTAGCCGCTGAGACGGGTAATGTACAGTTGGCCGCTGAAACGAGTAATGTACAGTTGGCCACGGAGAAGGGTAATATACAGTTAGCCGATGAGAAGGGTAATGTACAATTAGCCGCTGAAACGGGTATTGTACAGTTAGCCGCTGAGAAGGGTAATGTAGCTAACCGCTGAGATGGGTAAAGTACAGTTAGCCGCCGAGACGGGTAATGTACAGTTAGCCGCTGAGACGGGTAATGTACAGTTAGCCGCTGAGACGGGTAATGTGCAGTTAGCCGCTGAGACGGGTAATGTGCAGTTAGCCAGTAATGTACATGAGATATGATATCATGGTCATCAGGATTAACATGGACATGGACACTGATCCGGGAGTATGAGGCGCGGATCAACAATAAATATAATACGACAGATTTTTGTGTTTGAAATGACATCGCCGGCCAGGACGGTGTGGCTAGCGGAGGCGTCATCACATTAACAACACATTACATGGGTGCCAATAACAGTGAAAGCAATCTGAAATGTCACATTTATATTAGTATATTGACCAATTATTTAGACTAGTAGGCATACATTGCATCTAGCTTTAAAACCACATGTATACACCTAGCTGTTATACACATACTTGCTCAAATTGTACAGATCTATACCAATTGTGAGTACAAAATAAAATGTGAAATAAAAATAGGAAATACATGTATGGGCACCATGCTTGGGGCAATAAGTTCGGTAATTTAGTTCACATATTTACATTTACATTTATTTCTTGACTAAAATAGAACACCCGTGACTTTTTCACCCTGTGTCAGTCTTTACGTTCGCTAACGTTAACTGGGGTATCGACATAACTTTCCCTTGATACTGTTCTTAACACCGGATATCCGCTTCAGTGACTTCCAGCCTGCAATCGCCAAACTCTGCTTGCTTTTCTGCCTACGCCATAGAACACCTGCATTAGTTATTAAACCATGGACTGGGTCCAAACGATCCCCGAACTCTTGTATAATGACGTATTGGCGCTTGACGCCCGCCAAGTCGTTTGGTATAAATATTCTATCGTTGGAGGTCCAGTTGTATACAAGTTGGTCACCCGTGTATCCGGCCCACGCTTTCACCCGGGGAATTTACCCAGGCGTGTTGCCTGTGCCATGAAAGGAAGACTGGTGTTAAAACACCCCAGTCATTGCAAAGAGTGACTCAAACGTTTCTGGATTATTCACATAGACACAAAACAGAACAAAAATCTACCCACTCGATCGTCTACGAAAAGCGATTGGCAATTTAATATATTCCGACGCAACGTACGTTCAGTTAATGTAGGGCAAACTGAACTGGATTAGCGGGCTGTATCCCCATCAGGAGGTGATGGTTTTACACTGTCTGTCCCCGGCGATATAACTGGGCGAACCCAAGTGTCGTGCAGGGACACATCAGCGGGGCCAACCCTCCCAGCTAACGTCTCCATGAATGCGAAGAGCGGATTGCGTATTCACACGGTATCCGTTAGTCTGGGTTCAGTTCCGGCGCCGCTTCCCCAGCTTGTCCTGGAGGGAGGAGGAGGGGGGGGGGGGTGTGTACAAGCGCAACATATCTTCGTCATTTATGCATGAAGTGTACCCCGGCGATGGTTCCGCGATCTGCCGCAGTGAGGCGCTTGGGGCAAAGTGTAGAATATAGTCTGGGCCACATTCTATTGTGTGTATGGGACTGATATGTGTGATGTAAGGTTGTGTGGGATGGGATGTAGCGCCGAGTGTTAGCCACAGCATATATAGTGCCATGTAGTAATTCGGTGGGGCGTCGCGATCTTTTCATCACCTTACATAAGGTGACATGAGGTGACGTCATAACATTTCGTGTGCAGTACTGTTTTTCAGTTTAATGCCATTTGTTTAATGAAGCTTAGCAGCAAGACTGAGTGGCGTAGCATTGTGAAGCAGCCACTGCGTGATACTCATTGCCGCATACCTGGGAAAACAATGATCTCAGGATCACATTGCTCTCTAATCATGCTACATTGGGATATATTACATTTCCCGTAGCCATTGGGGTATGTTAATTGGTTCCCGTAGCCACTTTCTGTTAATTCAGTTCTTTAGGATATGTGTGAACTCTTCTCTGTGTGACCATTTCTCTGTGAACTCATTTCTCTGTGACCTCATTTCTCTGTGAACGCATTTGTCTGGGAACTCATTTCCCTGGTATGGTATTTATGCGAGATCACGTCTGCTGTATATACATAAGTGATTCCTCGCTTCTATCGACTGCATGTTTTCATGCCTCATGCAGTGTCCGGTGGCAAAATGTTCACATGGCTTTCTGTCAAGTGATTCTTAGGTCACGTGACTGCCAGCATGTGAGGGCTCGGCTTGCGGAAAAGCCGACGTCAGGAGCGGTTTTAATATGTCGCGCAATTCCGCGTCGAATATCCAGTGACTCCCGCGTTCCGCCCAAATCCACAAATCCGCAAAGGCACAGCGCTATTTACTTACCCGTAGGGTGAAGGTGTGTTATCCAATGTGAGAGACCAATCGCTGTAAACATCTGCTCGTGCCTCTCTCCCTATCGAGATGTGTCCGCACTGACGTCCTTGCGCGCTATTCACGACTAGACGAGGCCTTTGACGGCCTGGCTTGCTTCATCAATGCTTCAATAAAGCCAAGTGCCGCCCATACAGTCTGCAAGCGCTGGTCTAGGCGCTGGGTTCTGGCTCCAGTGTTGTCCTGAACGGCAGGAATCTAGTCCTCTGAGGGCGACCGGCTCCAGCAAACCTCCCAGCACGCTACGCTTGGTGAGCCCGGGTCCCTCTGTCCCCACGGACCCGAGGGTGATGTGGGTGTGGGTGGGGGTGCAAGGGTGTGTGGGTGTGGATGTGGGTGGGGCGGCCGGCTGGGCGATGCGGGTATGTAGGGGTGGGCGGGTGGTGTGGGGGTGCACATATAGGTCGATACATACGCAGTTCTGCCTTGGGCAGCGGACTGGGCTGGCGGCTCGGCAGCGGCTCTGTGAATTTGGCGGCGTGGCGGAGTACATTCCAAGAGACGAGCATCCCAACCCTGGTCTCAAGGCGATATCGATTGATTCCCTGTTTGCCGGTCTCCTCTCTACTTCAACCACCCAACCCTACCCCATCCCACCCCACCTCCCCTTCCGTCGGGCCTTATCGTTGCCTCTCCTCTCACCCCCACCCCCCCCCCCACATCCGCCATCCATCCCCTCCCCGCACGACCCCGTCCCTACACCCGCCAGGGCGCCCCGGCAAGCTCGCCCACTGTGGCACGCAGCAATTCGCGGCAACCGTCCTAATCAATAGCCAACGGCTTACGCTGACAGCGGTCTCCGCTTCCTCTGTCCAGTCGAGGCGCAGTGGCAGTAACATCCCCGCACGCCGACAGGGGTCGCTCTGCTCTCGAAGACTCTCCCCACGCTTTCAACGGCTTTCCCCAGAGCTTAATCTCACCGAATTTATAAATGCGAGTTGAGTTTCAATATTGGATCTACATGCTGTAAATATAACGAACCGGATAAAAGCCTAATATGTCCCATATGGTAATCACTAATTAGGCCGAGGGGTGCTTTCTATTTCCCTAAACACAGGGCGCCGTTACTAAGACAACGCGGTGGAGTGACGTAGATAGGGAGAGTGCAGCCAGGGCGCCAACAATATGCAGGTGGCACTGTTCTGCCTGGGGGTCAACTCAGGCCACGTGACGAATTGCAGGTCGGGTGGGAAGTGAAGGCGACAGAGAGAACAATTGCCTTCGATCCCTGCCACCTGCGGGGGTGGTGGGGGGTGGGGGTGGGCGCTAGGGGGAGGTGGGGGTGGGATGGGAGATGGATATGGAGGGTGGGGGCGAGCTGGGGCATCTCTCTCCCACACCGCTCAATGCTTCTCACACGGCCTATTCACCCGCGTCATTTTCCACCCAATTTATGTTTGCACTTCGACGTATTTTGGGACGGTCGCTACTTATATAGACACCGCTCAGTAACATGTTTATTGATGCAATCAAGTTACTGCCACAAATGTGGCGCGCTAAAATAGAAAACGCTTTTGTTTCGAAAATGGGTGTCGGTAGGTATATCATTCACGTCAGCCGCTCTATTTCTCCGTAGCTAAGGGTACCAATGTAACGTATATCTCAGTCAATCAGTCAGGAGTTGGCGGAAGGCAGAAATTTGATCGTCGACAGATTTTTTATGTTATTCTGTAAATAATGTTTGAGTAAGGACCTACTTAATTAATATTAATAAAAAATAAATTACGTGGCAGCTAACGGGAACATACTGAAAAGTATTTGTACCATATGTTGGAGACAGGAAACAGTTAATCGAACATTTAATCCATGTGTTACTATGGTGTTACTAAACATAGTTACTAAATATAGAAGCAATATCTATATTCATACAATACTAAAATCCTATATATATATATACCAATGTACATGTAATGGCTACATAATTGTTGGTGTGGGAACGTCAGAATAGAAAACAAAACTAAACAGTTTCTAAACCATGGGCGCCACTCGTCTTGACCTCAAGTGACCTGAAGACGACTTGTATCATGAAGGAATCTATAAATAGACCGAGCTTCGTCTGACTTATTTTAGAGGAGACAATGAGTTTCCGAGAATCGATAGTGCGAGTAAATGATTGAGAGACAATCTCCAATGAGAAGCCACACCAAAACAAGAATATCGAGCTCCTACCGCCAAACTGAAATAGACATGTCCCGAACGGAACCACGTGACGTCGGTGTTATAAATATACGTCATTGGCCAGCGTCTGTTCAGTGCGATGGCTGGTGCCTGCATGGGTACAGCCGCTAGAATGGCTTGTTGCCAATGTTGGCAAATTACTCTTGGGAATTTATTATCGGCCACCCAATGCGCGCGTAGACTCGGTTGAAGAATTTATGCAGCACCTGAAATAGTCTTATGACAAAGCCGCAGCAAATAATGTCAACTCCATTGTCCTAGTTGGTGATTTTAATGATAGATGTATTACTTTTGATGGTTCTCACGACGACAGCGACTTGAAATATCGATTGGTTGACTTTGTTAACGGCAACAACCTATCCCAACTCGTCTTTATAAACGCTATGCTAAGCGTCGCACTGATCAGGTGTTATATAACCGTTTCCTCGCTGCCCGCCGAGAAGCTCATATTGCTATTGACATGGCTAAAGAAATGCATTACTCCAAAATGGCTGCTCGGTTGCAAAACCCTGCCACGGCGTCTAAAGAATTTTTCAAGCTCAGTAAACAGTTTTTCCTTGGTAAGAAGAGTTTCGGTATTCCAGCCATTATCGATAACGATACAAGCTTCACGGATCCTTTGTCTAAAGCTAACATATTTAATGAGTTTTTCGCGGCTAACTCGACGTTGCCACCACTTGAGAGTGGCTTTGCCCTCCCCCCACTTCAGTTTAGAACCACCGCCAGACTCAGTACTGTCTATTTCACCCCCACGAAGGTTAACTCTGTACTTAAAGGTCTGAATGTAAACAAATCAAACGGTTGTGATGGTGTCAGTAATCGATTGTTAAAGGAATTATCAGAAGTCCTGGCTGAACCCTTATCAAATATATTTAATGCCAGCGTTGGTTCTCATATCTTTCCCATGTGTTGGAAAGAGGCTAATGTAACTCCTGTATTTAAAAAAAATTGTAAGAAATCAAAGGAAAACTATAGACCCATATCATTGTTGCCTTGTGTTGGGAAGGTAATGGAACGTATTATAAGTGATGAATTATACAACTTTCTGACCCAAAACAACTTGTTGACTTGGAGGAACTCGGGTTTCAAGAGAAACAACTCAACATGTAATCAACTGATCTATTTAGTTCACAAAATTTACACTTCCTTAGAACAAAATTAGGAGTGCGTTATGCTCTTTTTAGATGTTTCCAAAGCCTTTGACAGAGTTTTTCATGAAGGTCTTTTGTTTAAACTAGAAAGCTTGGGGATTTCAGGCGACTTATTACAATGGTTCCGCACTTACTTGAGTGGACGTACCCAGCGAGTTGTCATGGAAGGCGTATCTTCTGACTGGAAAGGTATTAATGCAGGGGTCCCACAAGGCTATATATTAGGCCCACTTTTGTTTATTATCAATGTTAATGACCTTGTGGAAGATCTGGAATGTGAAGTATACCTGTACGCTGATGATACTTCTTTGTTCCTTGTACTCGACAAGAATTATGACGCGTCAGCTATCAACAGAGATTTAAGTAAGATATCTAACTGGGCAGCACAATGGAGAGTAAATTTTAATTCAAGTAAAAGTGTTTACATGATTTTTAGTAAGAAACCCAAGAGGCCAGACGACCTGCTATTGTTACTTGGTTTATCGCCAATTAAAAGGGTTTATACGCATTGTCATCTGGGCGTTACTCTCACAGATACTATGAACTGGGATTCACATGTAAAGAGTATAATTGTAAAGTCGTCGATGCCCGTAAATATGTTGAAACGTATGCCAAAACCCATTGATCGACGTACGAAATTAACTATGTATAATACACATGTTAGACCCTTACTCGAGTATGCCACACCTGTGTTCCACGAAAATCTTACCAAGAGTCAATCTCATAAACTAGAACAAATTCAGCGCCAATCGTTACTCAGTGTGACACGTGCCCATTCATCTACCTCTCATACCAGATTATTGCTGGAAGCCGGTGCCCAGACACTTTGCTCAAGAAGAGAATATTTTAGTTCATGTGTATTGTATAAAATGGTTAACGGGCCAGCCCCACATTATCTTAGATCGCTAGTTCCTCCGCCAGTCTCTGATGTATCGCGATATCCACTCAGAAGTAGAAATAATCTATTACTCCCGTGTTCAAAGAAAACATACTCAATTAATAGCTTTCTGTGGCGAACAATACGTCACTGGAATGGATTGCCAGATATCATTAAGGGGTCTCCGTCCATTGCTTCCTTCAAGCTAAAGTACAAGAGTAACTTTTTTTATTCTCGCAACGACCTTCATGATAGATATTCCAACATTGAAGCCGTACACCAGGGTAGAATGCGTATGGGTCTGAGCGGACTGAACGCACATAGGTATAATTATGGGTTCATCCAAAAAAACATTTGTGATTATTGCTTATCTCACCCCGAGGACAACGTTCATTTCTTACTTCACTGTCCAGCCTTCTCAGAACCACGCGATCGCTTATTAAAAGATGTAACATTCCTAGAAACGCATAATTTTAACATCCACTCGATTACAAAATGTGAGCTCAATATCCTTTGTGATGTCCTCTTACACGGGTCTAATGTACTCTCCACGGAAGAAAATTCCTCAGTGTTTTTATCCCTTTTTCGGTTTATTGCTGACTCGAAACGGTTTAGGTAAATAACTTATATTTCACGAATAAGAGGTTTAAGTATGGGTTGTTTATATTATATTATACTGTCGTCATAATGTAACCAACCGTTATGCAACATTTGTTTGTGGAACCCTTTGTTGACCTTTTTCACTTGTGCCTTATGATGTAGTTATGAATTTGATTTTTTTTTTATCCGTTTGGTTCACAACTGTTTGTATCGTATTCGAGGTGATAATTCACATGTGTATGCGCTGTTGAAAACCTCGCAAAATAAATAAAGTTTATACCAAAAAAAAAACCCAGAAAGACACTGAGTTTAGATATGAGCACATTGAATCTGCTCTATGTAGTATCAGTTTATTGTCTCAAGGACACACAAATTACATTCATTCGATAAATTTTGCAATGTGGATACACGTTGAACAAGTCAACTTAAGTCATACTTTTTATTAAATGTATATGTATTTTTAACGGTTAATGAAAATATGATTTCGTAGTTTCAACAGTGCCTTTAATCCATAAGTGAATAGTGATATGTATATGAACATCGGCTGTTATGTTCATGTACTTTGGACGTGATGGCCTTAAATTTCAATGAACTTATTCTAACATTATCGACACAATGGGGGTGTTTCTTTTCTATTGCTGACAGCAACGAGTTGACCGATTCTGTCTGAAGAGCCAACGACGTACCGTTTGGACTACGCAGACCGGAAAACGGAGACAATAGTTTATTACAGGCGCGGACCCAGAACTTTATAAAATGGTGGACGCACTTGACGTAGGTTATGAAAAGATGGGAGGTCGGGTCCTATGCACACAAAAATGGAGCAGTGAGGGTGGGGTCTCAACCTAAGCTCGCATAATTTTGTCATTAAAAAAACCCCGGGACCCCACCCGCTCGATCCTAGTTATAATCAGTGCTTTCATT
The DNA here is from genome assembly GCA_964019135.1 of Arenicola marina. NCBI lineage: Eukaryota > Metazoa > Annelida > Polychaeta > Arenicolidae > Arenicola > Arenicola marina. The sequence goes on from OZ025249.1 coordinate 22,789,642, forward strand.
ACAAGTGTGAGCATTAAAGTTCTGTATATAATCCTGTTTTAGTACATACAATCTTTCTGTCAGATCTTTTACTTGGTTTTAATTAAAGATACAAATGGGTTAGGCTCCCCGATGGCGGCAATCAAACATCTGTCGCCCACGCTTCGCGCGTGGAACGAGGTATTATGGTGCAGTCTTGTGTTACCGGAGTTAATTAAGTCAACAATCCATTGACACAGGTAAGGGGTGACAAAGTTGGTATATCAGACTGCTTACCCGACACATGACGACAAGTCAGGGGTCGTGGGTGTATATCAGATAGCCTACCCCACACAGGACGACAAGTCAGGGGTCGTGGGTGTATATCAGACTGCCTGCCCCACACAGGACAACAAGTCAGGGGTCGTGGGCGTAGACATGGCTGCCCTCCACCCCCTAACCCCCAAATGGCTTTTTATCTGAGAGCCAGTGCCAGCGCGACGGTAATAAAACATTGATGGTCTCACGTGATACTGGAGGGAGACAATACCACTCTCGCCTGTGCCGTCGCCTATAGATCCCGCCCCCTTCCCTTCCCGACCCAGCCCCTTTCCCCAACTGCCTACGCCATTCATTTGGTGCAACACGAGACGAGGCATTCTGTGGCCGGAGTCGGCTGCGTTGTGTACTGGCCTCTACCCGCATCTCAAGGTCACCAGGGGTCGGGGTGAGGCGACGATGGCGGGGCCATGGCGGTGTCGATACGGTCGGCTCTCAAGGTGGCACCATGCAGTCCTGAGAATTGTTGTTGCTAAAAACTTTAATGTCGCTCGAAGTGAGGTTCAAATAACCACATAGAAATAGGACTGATTTCGAGATCGCTCCGTGAGCCATATATATATGTTATATGGATCAAATTATATTTCATCGTTTCGACTGGTTTAGCAATACAGGCGACAATGACGAGCGGCGACGGGCTATTTGCTTGCGCCTCCAAGCTTCGCTCCCCGCCTACATCCGCCAACCACACGTCCTAATCTGTCAGGCATACCGTGGGAACTGTCGTTAGTTATTCATGAGTCAGGTTCATCCATCATACGTTTCCTAATACCAGGCGTACATACCCACCAACACAAAATGGCGACCACGAATGCCCCACGCGGCTACCTATGGCAGTGTGTTGCCATGGCCGTGCTCGGCAGGGTATTTTTGCCGGTATTTAGTCCTGTTACTAACCACCGATCAATGTCAGCGACCAGTTCCGAGTTTGCCATTGGCGATCACGTTTTTCTGATTGAGTGCCTAATTAATTTCCTGAGACTCGACTTGATGCAACTCAATAAATAGATGAGTTGCAAAATAACTAAGAAAATGCTCGGCATAACACATACCAGTGTCTCATTTACAATCCGGTGCTAATACATAACACGCGTCTCTCTACCAGATATATCTCGTTCCCTACACCCTCCCCCCCACCGCCCACGCCCCCGCCCCCACACCCCTGGCCACGATCTCGCCCCAGATCCACGTTATCCGCCACCACCCTGCAGACTTTTGCTTGAGCGGCAACAAAGCCAGGTCTCCCCTCCTTTAGTGCCCATGCAACTCAATCATGGTTAATTTTAGAATCTATTCCTCCCAAGCAGGGGGGTGGGGCGCCTGGGTCAGGTGAGCCGCGTGGGCCGACCGGTCAGGGTCTCGCAGTGGCCGTCAAAGGGGTTGCGTGGGCGCCGGCCAGAGACCGGACGACACCCCGGCCAGGCGCCCTCTTCCGGGTACCGCCCCAATACCGGAAGTGGTTCCAAACGGCCCGTGATGACAGTGGCGCTGTCAAATGCAGCCACTATGAAATTACCAGGAAGGCGTTTTCATGGACATCAAAGCGATGTCTTGGTGAGGGGTGAAGCTACCGCTGGTTAAGATGCATTAATTAGACAGGGCGGGGGGGGGGGGGCTGTTTGGACAAATGTTACCCCGTTGTATCAAAATGACCGGTGACTCCATATCTGTCTTCCGCTAATCCGAACAATGTGATTTGAATAGATTGTAAAGGTAACTTATTACAGGGTCTGGCAGACGTTTTTAGATGGCAATAGCTTAATTTGGTAGCGCCACCAAGGAGCCATCTAAGGAGCTATCTACTCGCTTGATCTCGGCGGTACTGGCGTGTTCTTCGTGTCTACTGACGGCCCGTTGTATGTCTGTATGCACAAGAGGAATAGTGTACAGCCCTGCCTGTATCCTTTGAAATGTTTAACCTAAGACCGTTCCAAGGGTTTCGCAGCCACCCACCCCAGGGGCACCGAATTATTTATTCATGCTACTAAAGTAGCCGACACTTAAGGCACTCGCGCAAAATAGGGCATGCCACGCCCCCGGATCCTGCTATTACTGGTATGAGACCTTAACTTCCGCCCCCCGTGGCGTCCACTTCGTACATCAAGATTACAACGCCTTAAAACATGCGTATAGTGTATTTTCAAATTCCTGGATCCGCCCATGAATATGTTGAGCTAGATGCAATATTTACGTAAATGTTCTCAGCAGCAATTTCCTACCTGTAATAACTTATTATATAACCAAAATATCTTTCTCTTAGAACTGTATTGGGCGCATTGTCTGATACTGTTAGTTATGTCTTTTTGTTAGTTCACACTGTACATCTTTATGCAATAGTCTTCGTAAATTAAAGCCGGAGTATATCATTTCCATATCACACGTTATCAATTTTCATGGCATCTTCTTCCTGGTGCTGCTAACAAAACGGAGTCTATGGTACTTCAGAATGGCGTACTGTCCGCCTCGGGTTTCGCCAAGAGGCGGTCCGTTAACGGGATCAATAACCGTGGCTTCTGGCAGAGGTACCGCGTCTGCGCAATAGGGCCGACCGACATACTGGAATTAGGTCAAGGTCATCCCCACGTGTCCCGGATTAGGTGCCCGAGCCCGAATTCGAACCCAAGACCTATTGATCTGTGGTCTAGTGCGCTTACCACTAGGCCTACTACGCCAAGTGCCATTGGGGGGGGGGGTGGGGGCGGGGGGTAATCAAAGGCGGTCATTTTACTGTAGGTTATCGATCCAGCCCGACAGCGCATAAGGCAAGATCCTTTCGTGTATTTCTCCCTGTTTATTTGTGTAGAAGCATCCAACTCTCAGATATATAAGACTTTTTATTTATAAATACGACATTAATATACGTGACAAAGCAATGGGCTTTTTAAAGCTTTGATACCGTTTTGTCGGCCAACAATCTGCAGAATCAATATTTCTCCCCTCAGGGGGTCTTGTTTGATGAGACACCACGACACAAGCAGGTGGCACCCAGATTTATAACTAGCGGATCGGGCCACCGTGCACAAGATGTCCGCTGGTGCTATGACTACCCCGAACGCCCCCTTCGCCCCCCCCCCCTCCCCGCCCAACCACCCCTATTCCGCGCATTCACCAGGCAATAACACGCCGTTTGCGCATTTATCCACTTAACGGCATATTCGGGACGTCAAGTTAGTTTTCGTTTGCTACCAGAATTCCAGTCACAGGCTCACTTTTGCAGGCTATTTAAAGAAAATCGAGTAATACTATTCAGCCAATGACAATATCACAGACTGGCTTAATATGAGTGAGTTACTGGCTCTGTTCCGGAAACCCATACCGAATAGTGAATAAAACTGATTACACACAACACCCAGCCTTGCAAACCGAAAGTGTTGCAATAGGCCATATCCGTCCCTACGGTAGTTCGCCTTATAAAGTGAGCTCCAGATTAGTGACAGCCGAATAAAAATATATCGGTAGTGAACAACAATATTTTAATGTTGTATTATTGCTTTGAAATGTGGACACGGAGATGAACCGAGACGACAGGCGTGTTTGTTCACTACCAATATATTTTCATTCGACTTTTATTCGGGTTGGTACGGATATGGCCTTTTGCAACAATGAACATTTGCAGACTTATTAGTTAAGACACAATTTTGCAGAGCTGTTTCACTAAAACCAATCATTTATTTTAACCTTGTTATTTGATTCGCATCCTTTTTCTCTTTTTAATTTATTGAGGACAACGGATTTAGGAATGCTGTTGGGTCTGCTTTTTCGGCACCAGGAATTAATTAATGGACTTTTGGACTATATATAGTCCATTTATATATAGACCGCGGTGGAGATATATTTGCTGCATAAAGCCCTCCATACGATGGCTATACCTTTGTTTTTCGCGTCTCCTAGCCCCGCCAGTAATACATCACCTTCAAGGTCCCTTGAGTTATCTCCGCTATTGATTTCTGCGACTGTGTTACACTGCGACCGACGGAGAGGGTCGCCTTGCCCGAAGCGCATTCGTCAGACACATCTCGACATAGAGAGGCGGGAGTCCACTGGTACAGACCACACACTGTGTTATATGTAGCAAGCCGCCTCAGGCCACAGTCAAGTCTTTCTGGATAATTTCCTTAGGGTAACAGTGGTTAGATCTATGGGAGAGAACTAACGCAATGTGGCCACTACGGCATGTATTAGTTACAGTGTTATTATGATCACAACATTTGTCACTCTTGTGGGTTAGAAAGGTAATGTTGTTCACCAGGGCTTTTGAAGGCAATAATTGTCAACAGCGAAAGTTGACGCACATCATAAAAATAATGAACGGTGACGGTATTTTCGTTCCGTTCTCTGACATTCTGAAGCGGACACTTTGTGCCATATAACAACTGAACCCATCAAGCAGTCTGAAGAAGACGCTCATTTATATATGCTATGATACATTTACTTCTGGCATTTTTTTCCATTCTCGCACCATGCCGTCCCTAGTCCTAAGTAGCCTACAAAGCCTTCCTTCCTCTCCGTGGTGGCTAACCCTATGTCATCCCACGCTTTCCGCGGGGGAGCGAAATCCGCAAACTACCCCCACTAAATCCCCTATGTAAAGGTCACTCATGAAAGATTCAACATCTAAATACATATGCCGCTGAGACGCGGAACCGGTGTGGCTTTAGTCGTATGAGGGCGCCACCTGCATGCCATATTGCTCAAAATGGCTCCACGTTTCAGGAACAGGACGTGGGGCCGCCCATTAAAGAGGACAGTCTCTCAAAGTATCCAGCATAAGACCATTCTATCAATAAATACCTCAGTTTATAACTAAACATCTCAGTTTATAACTAAACATCTAAGTTTATAACTAAACATCTCAGTTTATAACTAAACATCTTATCCGTAAATATCTCATTTTACCGGTAAACATCTCATTTTGCCAGAAAACTTCTAATTTTACCAGTAAACTTCTAATTTTACCAGTAAACTTCTCATTTTATCAGGAAGTATCTCAGTTAATAGTAACCACATCATTTGAACAATAAACATACAGCATTGTGTTACCTTCCTATAATGTTTTATTTCTTTCAGGTCCGCCATCGGGCTTACAGAGACACGGGGACATGTTTACCGTATATGTGACGAGAATTAAATGGTAGTCGCAACGATGGCCGGATAACCGTATAACAACACACGCCACCTTCTATGGTCGGTCGTCGTTTTGCTAATGTCCGGTACAATCATTTCCACATAAATATTTCATGGCAAATATAGAATGATTATCACTTAAAAGTGACACCCGAACGGAATCACGTTGTAGACGCCGCAAACTTTTTTTTGTTTCATGTTTTCTTTTCTTTGTGGTGTCGAAGCATGAGTGTGGAAGAGGATAGTATATCCTCCCCCCACCGCCCAATCGTCACAGCTATAAATATATATTTTGCGTGTCTTATTCCCGGAAGTGGTACAGGCAACCCATCAGGGTATCCCCATCATGTCGTCGTCATGGTTACTAAGTACAAGTAGATAATATCACCACGTCGTAATATAAATGGAAGATTCGATATAGCTACAAATGCTATTCTTTTACACTTCTCCATTCCGTGGATATTATATGCCACCCAAGCAATGACACTGTGCCATGCCAACCACTGCCATGCAGTAAAAATAATTTACTAATGGCATCGGAGTCCATATATAATGCTTGAACAATGTAATGAGAAAGTTATACTCTTTTAAAATTTTAGAAAGAACGCCATTATTGAAGCCCATCTGTAGCGGTGAAGCGGGATCACGAGACATATTCATCAATATCTTTTCAACCCCGTCGCCCAATTCAATTCCAGTCTGACCTGTGTCTCTATACGCACCCTTATATTGCCTCTGGCAGCGCCGGGAGGGATGGAAAAGGCACAATTTCTGGTTTCTACATGGTACGCCAGCAATGCAGTCATTATTCGGTCATGGCAGCGCGGCCAGTTAGGCCACATGACCAGTCAGGCCACACGGCCAGTCAGGCCACACGGCCAGTCAGGCCACACGACCAGTCAGGCCACACGACCAGTGAGGCCACACGACCAGTGAGGCCACACGGCCGGTCAGGCCACACGACCAGTCAGGCCACACGACCAGTCAGGCAACACGGCCAGTGAGGCCACGCGACTAATCAGGCCACACGACCAGTGAGGCCACACGGCCGGTCAGGCCACACGACCAGTCAGGCCACACGACCAGTCAGGCCACACGACCAGCCAGGCCACACGACCAGTGAGGCCACACGACCAGTCAGGCCACACGACCAGTCAGGCCACACGACCAGTCAGGCAACACGGCCAGTGAGGCCACACGACTAATCAGGCCACACGACCAGTCAGGCCACACGACCAGTGAGGCCACACGGCCAGTGAGGCCACACGGCCGGTCAGGCCACACGACCAGTCAGGCCACACGGCCAGTGAGGCTACACGGCCGGTCAGGCCACACGACCAGTGAGGCCACACGACCAGTGAGGCCACACGGCCGGTCAGGCCACACGACCAGTCAGGCCACACGACCAGTCAGGCCACACGGCCAGTGAGGCCACACGACCAGTCAGGCCACACGACCAGTGAGGCCACACGGCCAGTGAGGCCACACGACCAGTGAGGCCACACGGCCAGTCAGGCCACACGACCAGTCAGTAATGCAGCCACTTCATGCCGGGGCTTCTGCGAAAAGCTAAATTACCCAGACACGCTCGTGGCATGTTGCCTATCGTGGCCTATTTTGTCCATGTACATAATCGCTGTCGACAAACCGGTGACTGATTTGTGGGCATGAGGGAAACCCGGGAGGGAAATAAACACTAGAGCATCGTATTTCAGCATGAAGAGTGTTTCACAGAAAACCACTCATCTTGTCCGTCTCGTCGGTCTTTAATTACACGTGCATGTCGCCATCGCGGAACAACATATTAAAAACAACCGGAAGTAACCAAACGGAAGTGAGAATGAACTACAGGATCATACACATTGCCGATCATATTTCGCATCAATTAATCCACCAATCGAACTTTAAATACGTCACATTTTATGTTAATAAATGATGTAAATGATGATCAATTATTTTATATTACAATAAAAGTTGCGATGGCGAATAGTGTCACATATATAGAATATGCTAGATATTTACCTATGTCTATCAAACTTCATATTCCTTGTTAATTATATGGAACAAAGGCAAACATGGAAAATAAGAATCGGGTTGCGTCATTATCAACCTCCTTGTATTGTTTTAGTATCGCTTCTATAACTATAATATCATAATTTATTTTTGTTCTGTCTATCGTAATCTGTCACAGCTTGTCCTGGCTTGTCAGACCTTACGCAGCCAGGCCTAGCCTGTCATTTGGACACAGCCAGTCCTAGCCTATCATAACCTTACACAGCCAGTCCTAGCTTAGTCATAACCTGCCACAGCCAGTCCTAGCCTGCCATAACCTTACACAGCCAGTCCTAGCCTGTTATAACCTGCGACAGCCAGTCCTAGCCTAGTCATAACCTGGCATGGCCAGTCCTAGCCTAGTCATAACCTGTCATAACCAGTCCTAGCCTAGTCATAACCTGCGACAGCCAGTCCTGGCCGGTCATAACCTTACACAGCCAGTCCTAGCTTACTCATAACCTGCCATAGCCAGTCCTAGCCTACTCATAACCTGCCATAGCCAGTCCTAGCCTAGTCATAACCTGCCACAGCCAGTCCCAGCCTGCCATCACCTGCCACAGCCAGTCCCAGCCTGCCATCACCTGCCATAGCCAGTCCTAGCCTAGTCATAAGCTGCCATAGCCAGTCCTAGCCTAATCATAACCTGCGACAGCCAGTCCTAGCCTGTCATAACATGACACAACCAGTCCTAGCCAGTCATAACCTTACAAAGCCAGTCCTAGTCCAGCCATAACCTGCCATAGCCAGTCCTAGCCTAGTCATAACCTGCCACAGCCAGTCCTAGCCTGCCATAACCCGACACAGCCAGTCGTAGACGGTCATCACCTGCCATAGCCCGTCCTAGACGGTCATAACCTGCCACAGCCAGTTCTATCCAGGCATAACCTGCCATAGTCAATCCTAGCCTTTTCATAACCTGCCATAGCCAGACGGTCATCACCTGCCATAGCCCGTCCTAGACGGTCATAACCTGCCACAGCCAGTTCTATCCAGGCATAACCTGCCATAGTCAATCCTAGCCTTTTCATAACCTGCCATAGCCAGTCCTAGCCTAGTCATAACCTGCAACAGCTAGTCATAACCTGCATACCCAGTCCTAGCCTGGCATATCCAGTCATAGTCTGGCATATCTAGTCATAGCCTGGCATATCCAGTCCCAGCCTAGTCATAACCTACCACAGTTAGTCCTAGCCAGGCATAACCTACCACAGCCAGTCCTAGCCTGGCATAACCTACCACAGCCAGTCCTAGCCTGGCATAACCTACCACAGCCAGTCCTAGCCTGCCATAACCTGCCACATCCAGTCCTAGCCTGTCATACGTATTCATCGCTATTGGTTTACCCCGTGACTTAAATCGGTCACATGGGGGTCATCTGTCTCTTACTTGTGGATGAACACGCCTGGCAATTTCCAGATTCGGGTCGGATCGAGCGAATGTATTATTAATAAGCCCAGTGGACTGCGTGACAGCCACGTGGTCATGCAATCGTAACCAGCCCATTCTCCCACCATAGAGGGCGCTACCGTGAACGTCAATATCTCCGCAGCCTTCTCCACGGCATTGTATAGCTCCATTGGCGCCTCCAGGATTTCGCAATATGGCTTGTTCACGTACCAACGGAAGTGGGGAGGGGGTGGGGAGGGGGTGGGGGGGGGGGCGGGGAGAGAGAGGTTTTAAACATTGTGCATCCCCCACCCGCTGCCGGATCCGCCAAATGCTGGATCCGATAAAACATCGAGGCCTACCCAAGCAATTGTCGTCGCTAACGACCAAGGCTTCCTGCCAAAGTTATTATCGGCGGATGTAATAAATGCTTAATTATAGTCGTATGTTAATACGTCTTTAAGAAAGGCAAAGTCCTTTAAAAACCAACTTTAATCTTAATCTTCATTCCAGATACATAATTTAGTATAATCAGTATAAACCATACGCACATTAACGTGTACTTGCGCCTGGCAAGACGCAAGATGAGCGGTTATCATGGTTACAGGGCGTCAGTGAGTCGGTGGTTAGTTCGAGAGCTGTGTCAATAAGAACCAAACGGATGTTCTGGCCCATTATTTGACTGTGGCTACAATAAACTCGAAAGCCTACCTCCATAGTCCTTCAGGCGCCCGGTAGGGGGACGGCAGACCCGGGTCCGCGCTGGCGTACCGGCGGGAAGCTGGGTCTGTGGCTGGCTTACAGTAGCGGAGAGCGTGTCTGGATCATGGCACCGGCGATTCTTTGTCTCATAAGGCTGACAGCTGATCCTGCGCCTTGCCTGGAAGCCAGGCCGGTGAATGATAGGCCGCCGCCGGGCTTTATGGCGCCCCAGTCACGGACTGGCCAAGTGGCTCGGGTGGAGTTTGTCTTTTTTTTTACCCCAGCTCACCCCTGAGCGCCGACAGAACGGGCCTTGAGTGCTTGGTACGAGCGGATATTTCCGCGTTCATAATATAACAATGATAACAATATTGGTGGGGAGAGAAGGCTCGGACGAGTTTTGTTGTCGCGGATGGCCGGAGCGTCGCATGCAGCTAGCTACCTTATGTCCAACGAGCCACGCTCATCGTCGTCCAAGTGTGAATATATTGTATAACAGTGGTTGGCAATGGTTCCCCGTCCGGTGGGAGAGTATATATACCTCGGGCTGCGTTCAACCTCCTTACAACACTCAGCTGGCTGGCCGGTGCGGCGCGAAGCTACAAGGCGGTAGGTGTCGCCAGAGGCCAGACGTGTGCGTGTGTGGGTGTGGGTGTGGGCGGCAGGGGGAAAGGTTGTGGCCGATGAGAGGACGCGGCAGGAGCGCGGCAGGTGTACAATCAGTGGGGTAGGGGAACTGGTGCCCGGCCTACTGCTCGTGTCTTGCCGGCTGATGGAGATTGGCACACCGAGCAAAGGTTCAAACGACGCTAACTCACACCACCCACAATGACAACGTACCCCCCGGCATCACCACTCCGCCCCCACCCCCACTCCCTCTCCTCCCCTCTCCCCTACCCTCTCCCCTTGCCCGGTCTCTAGAGGGCTTGGGTTAGATACTTGCCGCGACGCCACCCCGCCACCCCGCTCGCCCACGCACACCGCAGTCCACTTCCGCCCCCTTTTGGAATGGAGTGACGTATAATAGGATGTACGATCAATAAGAGCCGTGCTTCCGCCAGCAGGGAACCAGTCAGCACCATGGTGACCTACTGTAAAGACTCCCCTAGACCGGCGTGGCAGGGAGCGAGGCGGACATGCAGGCGAAGGGATATATATGGCGAGCGAGCGACAATGGATGGGTGGAGGCAGAGGAGGGGAGAACTACGGAGAATGAATCGAGAAAGGGACAGATGGGCAGAGGGAGAGAGACAGGATGAGGTGGGGGAGGGGACATGGACGGTTAGACGGGTCCACACGCCATTGTGTCAGTAGCACCATGGCTACCACACCATGACTCACACCATGGCTCTCTCACCATGGCTCCCACACCATGGCTCTCACACCATGGTTCTCCCACCATGGCTCTCCCACCATGGCTCTCACACCATGGCTCCCACACCATGGTTCTCACACCATGGCTCTCCCACCATGGCTCCCACACCATGGCTCCCACACCATGGCTCTCACGCCATGACTCTCACACCATGGCTCTCCCACCATGGCTCTCACACCATGGCTCCCACACCATGGTTCTCACACCATGGCTCTCCCACCATGGCTCTACCACCATGGCTCTCACACCACGGCTCCCACACCATGGTTCTCACACCATGGCTCTCCCACCATGGCTCTCACACCATGGCTCCCACACCATGGCTCTACCACCATGGCTCTCACACCACGGATCTCTCGCCATGGCTCTCAAACCACGGCTCTCCCACCATGGCTCCCACACCACGGCTCTACCACCATGGCTCTCACACAACGGCTCTCACGCCATGGCCCTCCCAGAATGGCTCTCACACCATGGCTCTGACACCATGGCTCCCACACCATGGCTCTCCCACCATGGCTCTCACACCATGGCTCCCACACCATGGCTCTCCCAGAATGGCTCTCACACCATGGCCCCCACACCATGGCTCTCACACCATGGCTTTCCCACCATGGCTACCACACCATGGCTCTACCACCATGGCTCCCATACCATGGCTCTCACGCCATGGCTCTCACACCATGGCTCCCACACCATGGCTCTCCCACCATGGCTCTCACACCATGGCACCCACACCATGGCTCTCCCACAATGGCTCTCACACCATGACCCCCACACCATGGCTCTCACATCATGGCTATCACACCATACACCAACCATGGCTCTCGCACCATGACTGACACCATTGTTCTCACACCACGGTTCTCACACCATGGCGCTGGCACCATGGTTCCCACACCATGGTTCCCACACCATGGCTCTACCACCATGGCTCTCCCACCATGGCTCTCCCACCATGGCTCTCCCACAATGGCTCTCCCACCACGGCTCGCACACCATTGCTCCCACACCATGGCCCTCACACCATAGCCGGATGCAGTCAATGACTTAGTTACATCCTTACTCATCCATTTTTGTCGGATGTTACGTCCTTCCATTCAGGGCAAGCGATGCTCTCACGTGCTAGGGCGTAGCGTGAGGTCGGGGTTGAGGAAGAAGGGGGGTGGGGACACATTTAGAAGTCGGACGGCTCGAGAATAGCCCTGCGTCACGTGTCATGTGTCACGCTTCACAAAGGTGACCCGTCATTATTCCTCATCGATCGCCCGCTTAAAATAAAATAGCGTTACAACGGTTGGAAGAGCGCAGCGGAAGCAGTTGACATTTCCTGGCATTCAGTCAGCTTGAAATATTATAAAAAATCTTACAACGGTTGGAGGAATAATTCGAAAGCATTTATCGATAACGCCAGTCGGTTAAGACGTAAACAAATGGGGTATGGAGCGAAAGCTTAACCGATTTAAAAACAAGGTCATCGGTCTGAACTGATTAAACTAAATGCTATTTTTATTTTTTTCGTGTCCTGCATTCTAACCATGAGTGGTAAGTTCATTTGCCAGTTTTTGATCATGGGTTATTAAATGTGCAACTAAATGCAAATACATTTGATTGGATGAAGTGGTGTCTGTCATTACACGGACAGAACTGAGCTGAGAGAGAGAGCGAGTAAGATTGATTAAAAAGAAAAGACAGAAAAGAATTAAACACAGTAAAGACTGCTGGTTTTGTTATTGTTTTAACCAGAAATTGCTATTTGCGTCCGTCGCATAATCACTGATATTGCAGACGATTGATCTAATATAGGACCGCCATCACCAGCCTTTGTCCGCCCTCCCGACGTTGTTGTGTGTCTATCAGTGGATACCTGCTCTGTACCTTAACAACTATCCCATATGGAATGTTCAGCAATCGGCGTATATTCATTTTTTTATGGGTCCGAGACATCAATCCCGATGTATAGGGTCACTACAATGGACTATATGGAGCATATTAATATGGAGCAATAGTAGTAATATTTTCCTCCTATGTGGTGACAGTGACAGATTGAGTCGGGTAGGCATAGCATTTATTTTGCTAAAAACTGCATTACGAAACATCGGTCAATGTAACTGCAACAACTCGGACACGTCGGTCTACCGTCTTTTCTCGTTTCACTTTGAACAACTGAATTATGTCATCTAAATATTTAGATAAGTCTGTCATATGTCTAAACTTGGCATGATCAACCGAAAAATCATAAGCTACATAGATATATAAACCTTTTGTATGTGATATTTGGGAAACTCAGTGCAGATCAGTGTACCATCCGCGGCCTCCATTGCACCTAAGAACGGGTTGTTTTTGATTGCATCTAAATGATCATAATACATGTAGTAGGAATCTTGAGGTGAAACTCTCAATACGGATGAATTAATTATGTGGAAATGTCATTTCCGCCGTCCGCCGTTCCAACGCTTGGCGACTTCATAGCGCTCGCGAGGAGAGTTTCGGGATTTGTCGGTAGCGACGGGTCAGCGATGTCTCTGCAATAGGCTCAATCTAGCACAAGGAAGCGGTCAACAGCAATGATGAGTTCCAGAAAAACATCGAAGTCTCATCGTTTGTTTTTAAAAAAAACAATGTGCTGTCACCGGAGGTAATTGTCGATATGTAGACAAAGGGATGTCATATGTATCTCTTGAATCCCGAACACTACCCAATGTCATCTTAGGGGTCCATAGCCTGCAGAGCGGCGCGCAGCTATAGAAAGTGGTACTCAGCGGTAGACCATGGATAGAAGACGGCAGATCATGGATAGAGGACGATGGCTCACGATAGAAGACGACAGATCATGGATAGAGGACGATATATCATGGATAGAAGACGAGAGATCATTGATAGAAGACGACAGATCATTGATAGACGACATATCATTCAATTTGATAGAAGACGACAGAGCGTTGATAGAAGATGACAGATCATGGATGGAAGACGATAGATCATGAATAAAAGACAGTAGATCATTGATAGAAGACGATAGATCATGATCAGAAGACGAAATATCATGAATAGAAGACGATAGATCATGCATAGAAGACGATAGATCAGGATAGAAGACGATAGATCATTGATAGAAGACGACAGAGAGTTGATAGAAGACGACAGATCATGGAAAGAAGACGACAGATTATGAATAGAAGACGACAGATCATGGATGGAAGACGACAGATCATGGAAAGGAGACGACAGATCATGGAAAGAAGACGACAGATCATGAATAAAAGACAACAGATCAGGAGTAGAACACAATATCAGTAAAAAGTATCCAGTTAATTTTAATTAATCTTTAGGCGTTTTATTTAAGGTCGAATTGAATAGGCACTGTTGCCAACCATTAACCCCCTTTCATCAGCATATCCGACTTATTGTGGCCCCCGCTGGGGTCACAGCTAACAACGCGAACAACATCTTCTGTGGTATGTCGTCAACAGCAGTGGTTGCATGTGGCAACACGGTCGTTCACTGTGGACAATTGCAGCCCCTGGTCGGGCGCACCCTGCCCGTACGCCAGTCGCCCGCACCTTACCCGTACGCCAGTCGCCCGCACCTTACCCGTACGCCAGTCGGCCGCACCCTGCCCGTACACCAGTCGGTCGCACCCTGCCCGTATACCAGTCGGTCGCACCTTGCCCGTACGCCAGTCGGTCGTGTCCATCCCGTACGCCAGTCGGCCGTGTCCATCAAGCCCGCCAGGCGGCCACACCCTACCCGTACACCAGTCGGTCGCGTCCTGCCCGTACGCCAGTCGGCCGTGTCCATCCCGCACGCCAGTCGGCCGTGTCCCTCTGGCACGCCAGTCGGCCGCGTCCATCTCGCACGCCAGTCGGCCGCACCCATCCCGTGCCCCAGTCGGCCGTGTCCATCCCGTGCGCCAGTCGGCCGTGTCCATCCCCTACGCCAGTCGGCCCGTTCATCCCGTACGCCAGTCGGCCGTGTCCATCCCGTACGCCAGTCGGCCGTGTCCATCCCGTACGCCAGTCGGCCGTGTCCATCCCGTGCGCCAGTCGGCCGTGTCCATCCCCTACGCCAGTCGACCCGTTCATCCCGTACGCCAGTCGGCCGTGTCCATCCCGTACGCCACTCGGCCGCGTCCTGGCCGTACCTCTGTACTAACAGCCTGGATGACTTTTGCGGTGGCTCCGCAACTTCATTCCAGTTGCAGTGACGCAGTAAGATGCACGTGAAAATTTAACAAGGGCATGTTTCCAACACCCTAAAATGCGTTGGCGTTGATGAGCCAGTTTTATATATTGGAGCTTTTCTTCAAACTAGAAGCCGCATAAAGGCCGAGTAAAGTCAGGTATGTGGACCATGGGAGTCTAAGCCACGTGAGGGGGCACCCGGTAACCCAGGAGACAGCTGGGTCACCGCCACACGGTCACCTCATTCAGCGGGACACGTGGCCGGTAACCAAGGTGATGACTCACCAGGCGACACTCGCATGAACCACAGGACGCCAACACGTGAGTCCGCAAACCGGATCTACGTATTTCTGTCGCCACGTGCCAACCCAACTGATAGGGTGAAAACTGACGGAAGCTGTTCAAAGCATCATTTTCCAAGCACCATCGACTTGTATGGTCTCTTGTGGATGTAAATGGTTATCAATCCAATGTATTAAGACAACCATTGCGCGTGGTCATTGCGGGTAATAGGCTACATACGGAAATTAAACGCTCCACGTTTTTTAAAAGTCATATATATATGTTATAAATCAATCTACCGATTCCTGTTGAGGTTAGTCTGTCTATTATAATAGAATGTGTTTTTGCTGATGACGATATCTGACAAACTTCTGGTCAACTTCTGGCGGCGTTCATTATACGTAAAGAAAGATCCATGTGTGGTCGGTATCATCTGTCAGACCGTAGCAACGGAAACGAGGGCGTGGGTGGGGCTCTGTGACGAGGCGTTGTGGTGGTGGGGGGGGGGGATCACCAGCCTGGTGCCGATTACAACCTCCTTGACACTGCGCCGTCGGGGCGCTAACATTTCTGTTGGATGACAAGTCTCACTTTCACAAAATTTACAATAATGTCTGGCCGGATCGTATTCCAAATATGTTAAACGAGTGATTGAATATGAGGTGGGCTACCCCCCCCCCCTCCCCCCCCCTCTGAATACAGGGTGTCATGTGTCTGGATTAATTAATGAAGGATTGACATTTCGCTTGACATCAGGAAAGATTAGCCAGGTACACCAATCTAGTACACTGTGATTATGAGGATTTTGCTCATGAGGCGAATAACAAGCGCTGTAGACACAGATCAATAGGTTATTAGTTGGGTTGGAAGATAGGGTTCCCGTGCACCCCCCGGAAATCAAAATTTCATCAGTGGCTCTTAATTGGAAAAAAATCATAAAAAATTATTAGCTATGTTAACAAGCTGAAAAAATGTCCCACGTACCTTTTTTATGCAAATTAGTGCCGCCATTTTCGAAAAATCTTTTTTTCGCTATATCTTCGTCAATAATGATGATAGCTGAACAGATAAGGTGTCTACACCCATGTTATGAGGGGCAATGATGATGAAAATACCATCTATGGAGTGACAGCTCACCTCATTGTCATGCTATGAGTAAAACATTGACAAAATATGACTTTAGCTGTATTTTTAGGGATTTATTGGAAGAAGTCGAGAGGGATTGTTCCGGGATATTTTAATGAATTATTCCCACAATAATGTATTCTAGCTCTCTAAATAATATGTGGTGGTGGTGTACATTAACAGTGGTGGTGGTAGACTTCAATCATGCCGAAGTACAAATTTGTCAGAAGTGGAGTCTATGCAGTTGATGTCACTCGTTACTCATATAATTATATCGTAGCAATGTGTTAATAACTTCTCTTTTCTATTTCCAGATACGCAGTTGTGGTAGAAATATTGAAATATTACGGTGGTGGTAGAATAGTTGTGATAGATTAACAGTGGTTTTATGCATGGTGGTGGTGGACATTAACAGTGGTGGTGGACATTAACAGTGGTGGCAGACTTCGATCATGCCAAAACGCAAACCTGACAAACCTCCTGGTGGAGCCCATGCATCCAAGAAACACTCCTCGCCTACATGCATTATTCATGTTGTTTCAATGGCTGATCATGGTCACTTTACCGCCCTTACTGAAATCAAGGGAACTGCAGCTGACAAACTACAGCAGCTTCATCAGATCCGGGACCGACGTCTGTGCCTATCACATGATTCTCCATATCGAATGCAGTCGGTATGTGATCAGATCCCTACAACTCTCCCAGATGACCTGAACAGTGTTGGGTACCACAGACATTGCTACCAACGATTCAATGCCAACCTCCATCGTCTGCCGGATCATGTCGAAGCAGTCGAGGCCGAAACCTCACAATGGCACCACTCTCCTCGCAAATTGTGCTCATCAGGCTCCACAGTACCAATGTTCCCACCAGAATGTATATTCTGTGACAAAGTGGAGATCAAGGATTCTGGTCGCAAAACCGAGAGAGCTGAATTATTCCCATCTTGGAAGAACAAAGAAAACGGATGGGAGCAAATCGAATCACGGGCTGAGAAAATGGGTCTGGATCAACTTCATAGACGGGTTCAAAACAAAGACCTCTTTGCTGTTGAAGCCAAACACCATATTTCATGCCTCAGATCTTTCCGTACAGCATTTGCTAACTATGAGCGCGGGATCGGGAGAGCCGAAAGACCAGATACTGAGAATGCTCGTGCGTCAGCTGCCCATGACAAGGCGCTCGTGTCAGTACTAGAGCACATTGATACTCATATTTTCCAGCAGAAGGAAGTCCTGCGGTTGTCATCTTTGCGCCTAATCTATGTTGAAGAACTGATACAGAATGGGTACGATAACTCCAACTATCGTTCAGAGAAACTACTAAAACGCCTGGAGAATGACAAAATCAAGGACTATATCTACTTCACGAAGGTCAAGCAGGACCACGAAGGGGCCATGTCATTATGGCTAGTACACAGCTCCAGCATCACTGTCTCTAATGCTCTTGCTCAAGCGTACACTCTCGGGAGCACAGACAAGTACTTGGACGTCGCTCTGCTTCTTCGCCATACTATTCTGCGGGCTTTCAGCGATTCCAAGGACATGTCATGGCCATTCACAGCTGACGACATGGAACTCAGTCCACAAGAGCTCCTACCTCCAGATCTCATCCGTTTCCTCAACATAGTTATGTCCGGAAAGGAAGAAGTGGAGAAGAACGACAAGATCAAGCGTTTGGTATTCTCCATCGGGCAAGATCTATGTCGTGCAATGTCAGAAGGAAAGTGGAAGCTACCGAAACATATACTTCTCTGTGTGACAGTCAGGCACTTGTTCCGAAGCAAACAGCTCAACATGATTTTACACAGGCTTGGCCACTCTGAGAGCTATGATTTTGGCCTGGAGTTGGAAACTGCCCGGGCGAAGGCCCTGGATGACGCTTCGACCTACTTGACGCCCCAAATCGTGACGGGGGAGAGCAACGCCGTGTTCCACTGTGAGTGGGACAACTTAAATAAAGCAACTACAAATGTGCATGGAAGCAACATTGTTAATAGCGCTGGCGGAATCATGCTGCAGGAGGTCTTGCCTGGCTTCGAGAGTTCCAAAGTCCGCACACTGCCAACCATCGACAAGTCTCAACAGCGTAGCTTGATAATTGACACACCGGAAACTCTCCCTCCCCTGAACTTCAGTCGCGTAGGCCCAAGCTTTCCTCCGGGATCCTCATTCACACCTCCTCATGCGAACGACACAGTATTTGCTACTAAGATGCAAGAGTACTATGTCTGGCTGTTCACAAGATATATCGGAAGCAGCGGAAGACAGCCTGTGGCCGGACTGGGGGGCTTCACCTCTGCAACAGGGATACATCCTCCCAGAAAATCAACAGTGGACTATTACACGCCCATCCATCAACCTATCACTGACAATACAGTTGTTCGCGAGCTACTCAAGCGTTCTGAGGCAGCCACGGCTGAGGTAGGCCAGAATTGGATCCTGAGTACATTCGATTTGGGCGTCACAATGAAGGCCCTACCCATCATCTGGCGATGGCCAGACGAGTTCGCCAGGCACGTGATCATGATTGGACCATTTCACACGTCCATGAACTATATGGGGATGATCACAGGTCACAAAATGCGTGGATCCGGATACACTGAGCTTCTGCTGGAGGCGCAGCTGGTAACAACTGGATCCCTGAAAGGTGTCCTTAGTGGAAAGGCTTACGCCAAGTCCCTCTTCTGTCTCAAAACGGTGTGTGGGGCTATGGAGAGGCTGTTGATGGAGCAATTCGTCGATGAGGAGAACATCTCCATTGCTGATCCCGCGGCACTCCTCAACATGGTACAGTCTTGCAATCGAGAGAACCTCAACAAAGCCCTCAGTGACCCGTCTACTCTGACCCTCATCGACAAGTATCGCGCATAAGAGGAGAAGGTACTCAAAGGTCACCTGGGGAAGACGGCAAGCCTCTGGATGTCCTTCATCATTCACTGTCATCTCGTATTCATGTTCCTCCACTCCGTGAAGACCAACAACCTCCAGCTGTTCCACAAGTGTAACGGAGAGATGGCCGATATCTTCTTTGGGTTCGATGGGCCAAACTACTCCAGGTTTGTGCAAGTAGCATACCCCTGCAGTTTCTATTAAGATGTACAAAAAGTGTGTGATCATCCATTGTTAAAATAGTTTATACA
The DNA here is from genome assembly GCA_964019135.1 of Arenicola marina. Taxonomy (NCBI): domain Eukaryota; kingdom Metazoa; phylum Annelida; class Polychaeta; family Arenicolidae; genus Arenicola; species Arenicola marina. The sequence continues at coordinate 22,809,314 of OZ025249.1, forward strand.
ATTATATAATATGTAGCATGATAAACAGCCACTCTCATTGACAGATATCTGGTATGGATGGAGGTCTATCTGACGAACATGGAGAAGACGCATCCTGGAGCAAAGGATCTACTCACTAAGGGTGCGATTGCAGTGGCCCGCTCGATGATACCAGGGTCTCTCCGTGCTGTCGACACGACGACGGAGGAGACCTTTATGCGTTTCGCCAAGTCGTCAGGTAACATTTACGAATTACACCAAATGTAGATTAAGGTAATAACATGTTGTATCTCCAACTGCAAAGTTGCACAAGCTAGAAAGGGTACTGAGGTATAATACATTGGCGCCATGTCCTTTCAGGTGGCTTTGCTGGTTTGTACAGTCAGTTCGGGGCATACCAGAAGTGGTGTCGCACAACTTCCGAACGGGCCCAATTCTACAAGAAGACTCTCGAAATGGTGGACCTCATAGACGATCCAGACTCTCCAAGGGCCGGGAGACATCGGGAGCTGGAGAAGGCCGAAATCAAGAAAGGTGAAGCGGCAGTACAGCGGGTCCTCACTGCTGTGAATAACTTCACTAACCCATTCACCACCATCGATCAGAAGAAGCTCTACTCTGTGGCCTCGGGTGCCCCGGTGTCCCTCGATGTTGAGAAGGATGTGCTGGGGTCAGAAGGTGTAGGCAAGGCTGCTAAAGCTGAATTCATCAAACGACTGCAGAGTGGAGAACCAGGCAGATTCTTCGACCCCATTAAGAAGAAGAAACTGAAGACGATAGAGGCCTGCAACAAAAAAGTCAACCTCACATCCTCAAAGGGAAAGGTAACGAGGTGTTCCAATTAGAGTTATTACTGTACATTGCGTCTTAAAATGTTGTCTTGCGAAATAATACACACCGTATCAATATGTCACATACTTATCATTCCAGCTCATCCAGTACCAGGCTCAGAGCAACATCGCATTCCTGCTCCTCGTCAAGTCTCAGAAGAAAGACGATCCATTGGATTTGGACGAACTGATGACATTCAGCCTAATGCCTGTACCTACGAGCCTTGGCACACCAGATGGATATTTCTCGAAGACCAACAAAGCTACCATTCTACACCACCCAAGAATGCCCTCTTCATCAGGATGGCATGGCGCTGCTTCACATCCTTTCCAACCTTCCTCCAACATGCGGCGAGATATGCCTACAAGTACTCGACCAAATGTGAGCCAAGAATCACTTCTTGTTCTCGACAGATAGCTACTATCCGGAGTCAATAAAGGCCCAGGAGAGGGTGAGGCGTGGTACCTCAGGGAAGATCATTGTGGCTGGACCAGCGACGAGGAAGCCGTACGACTTCAAAGTATTTCTTGCTAACGATGACAACAAGAAGCAGCTCTGCCAGCTCATGCTACGAGTGTGGAGTGGTCCATCAGCAGCTTCACGACTGGGGCGAACCAAGATGGCAGTACTTATCGTGGAGGGGAGAGCTCATCAATTTGTCTCATCAAATGGCGAGGTGAGTTTAATGGCACATATTATTATTTCTGTTATTACTATCGTGCAATGCCATACATGTGTATCGTACATCCAAGTCTTAGACCGTATGTATTATTACCTATGTTCCAGGTCAAGGTGCATGAGCTACCCACAATCTACAGCAACCAGGAGGAGACTGATACCAGAGTGGTACTGTACCTCCATCATGCCGTGACTCTCGGGTATAAGAGTGCTGTGGTTAGAACACCTGATACGAATATATTCATGATTCTCCTGCACCATGCTCACGCCATCAACCTCACTGTATACCTAGATACAGGATCAGGGAAACATCGGCAGCTAATCAATCTCTCGGAGATCGCAGAATCCTTGGGAGAAGACTACTGCTCTACGCTTCTCGGGTTCTATGTCTTCACCGGCGAGGACTGCACTAGTTCCTTCAAGGGGAAGGGTAAGGTGGGGCCGCTGAAAAAGCTGGAGAAGAACCCAAGGTTCCACAAGGTGTTCAGACAACTCGGTGACAACTGGAACGTCACGCCGCAGATGCTGAAGAACTTGGAGCAGTTCACCTGCCTGATGTACGGTCAGAGTCGCCAGTCTTCAGTTGATGTCGTCCGCGCCATACTGTTGCGCAAGATGGTGGGGGAGGATGAGAAACTCACTGTTAAGTCAAAGGTAGACTTAACTCGTCTCCCTGCTTGCCTCTCTGCTCTGAAGCCCCACATCCAGCGTGTGAACCACCGCACCGCCTTGTATAAACGTGCTCATGAACTTACTGTGGAGAAGCCAAAGCCCTACGATAAAGGACAGGGATGGGTGAGGACGGCTGAAGGAGTCTTAGAACCGCTATGGTCGTACAATGCGGTTCTACCAAACTCGCTGATTGATCTCCTGGATACCGATGACACTGAAGATGAGGAGACAGACGATGATGGAACGGGCGAGGAGGAAGAGGAGGAAGAGTTTGAATTTCCCGAATTCAGTGATAGTGATGATGAGTGATACATCTGATCAGCGGAGATCACATGTTGCAATATTGAACATTGTGTCGTGTACATTTATTGTCTTAATATACCTACTTATCATCGTGTCGTGTCGTGTACATTTATTGTATTAATACTGATATTTAGAGGCAATGAAAATTAATGTATTCAAAGACATTTAAGATAAATAAATGCACCGTAAAAAAAAATTCACATTGCAAACCACAATACCATAAGGACCGTTCAATTGCCTTAAAATATATGTAATTGACATTCTAACACGTCAAAGACCCAATAATATTATTAGTGAGTATATAAATTGTATTTTGATGGTATTTTCATCATCCCTGCCCCTCATAACATGGGTGTAGACACCTTATCTGTTCAGCTATCATCATTATTGACGGAGATATAGCGAAAAAACGATTTTTCGAAAATGGTGGCACTAATTTGCATAAAAAAGGTACGTGGGACTTTTTTTCAGCTTGTTAACATAGCTAATCATGATTTTTTTCCAATCTAGAGCCACCGATGAAATTTTGATTTCCCGGGGGTGCACGGGAACCCTTTCTTCCAACTAGACTATATGGCATGTACAAAACAAGTCACATTAAGAGAATAATTGCACATGGACTCCACAAGAGGAAAGTTCGCTGAAAATGATATCATAATTGGCCGGTTGCCTCGGCCGCCAATGTGACCCAATTACGTCGTGACGTCACTGACAATTGATTGATTTGTCGCCCGCCCAGCTATTGACCTCCATGGCTGTCAGTTGGGCCTCTCGACAAATATTAATGCACACCCTCAATATCCCTGCCGCTCTCCAGGCCTCCCTGTCGCTCTCTACCCCTCCCTCCCGCTCTCCACCCTTCCCTCCCGCTCTCCAGTCCCGGATGTGTCCATACTTGCCACACCCACTCGCGGCCATGTAAACCTTCGCCGAGTGTCATGTGATCACCTAGCCGAGTGTCACGTGATCACCTGGCCGTGTGTCACGTGATCACCTGGCCGAGTGTCACGTGACCATTTGGCGGCGTGTTTCGTTACCACTTGGCGCTATGTCCCGTGACAACATAGCCAAGAAGCATATGACCCCTTGGTTTAGTCATACGTGACCCCTTGGTTTAGTCATACGTGACCCCTTGGTTTAGTCATACGTGACCACTTGGTTTGGTCATACGTGACCACTTGGTTTAGTCATACGTGACCATTTGGTTTAGTCATACATGAGCACTTACTTTAGTGTCACGTCACTACTGGATTGAGTGTCGCGTGACCATTTTGCGGATTGTCACGTAGCCATTTTGCGGATTGTCAAGAGAGACTCCGGGAGGAGACTGGCAACGTGGTTGGAAACAGTTACCAAAATTAATATTATCACGTTCAAGGCCCGTAATTATCGGCTAAGAAAATGTTATCGGGATGGTTGGATATCCCGTTTGGTAACCTGTTAAACGCGGCCGACTGGCGTACGGGATGGACGCGGCCGACTGGCGCACGGGCAGGACGCGGCCGACTGGCGTACGGGGTGGACGTGGCCGACTGGCGTACGGGATGGACGCGGCCGACTGGCGCACGGGCAGGACGCGGCCGACTGGCGTACGAGGTGGACGCGGCCGACTGGCGTACGGGATGGTCGCGGCCGACTGGCGTACGGGATGGACGCGGCCGACTGGCGCACGGGCAGGATGCGGCCGACTGGCGTACGGGATGGACGCGGCCGACTGGCATACGGGATGGACGCGGCCGACTGGCGCACTGGCAGGACGCGGCCGACTGGCGTACGAGGTGGACGCAGCCGACTGGCGTACGGGATGGACGCGGCCGACTGGCGTACGGGGTGGACGCGGCCGACTGGCGCACTGGCAGGACGCGACCGACTAGCGTACGGGGTGGACGCGAGCGACTGGCGTACGCGATGGACGCGGGCGACTGGCTTTCGGGATGGACGCGGGCGACTGGCGTACGGGCAGGGTGTATTAGTCTGGTTCCCCTGTCTGCTCAATGAGTGTATAAGGCTGGGTTCCCTGGCACACCAATGGGTGTATAATGGTTCTCATGTCTCTTCAATGGGTGTATCATCGTTCTTACGTCTCCCCATGTTGCCCTGTGCGATCGATGAGTGTATAATCCTAGTTCCCCTCTCTCAACGTGTAAAAGGCTGGTTCCCCTGTGCGATCGATGAGTGTATAATCCTAGTTCCCATCTCTCACCGTGTATAAAACTAACTGGTTCCCCTGTGCGATCGATGAGTGTATAATCCTAGTTCCCCTCTCTCACCGTGTAAAAGGCTGGTTCCCCTGTGCGATCGATGAGTGTATAATCCTAGTTCTCCGCTCTCACCGTGTATAAGGCTGGTTCCCCTGTGCGATCGATGAGTGTATAATCCTAGTTCTCCTCTCTCACCGTGTAAAAGGCTGGTTCCCCTGTGCGATCGATGAGCGTATAATCCTAGTTCCCCTCTCTCACCGTGTATAAGGCTGGTTCCCCTGTGCGATCGATGAGTGTATAATCCTAGTTCTCCTCTCTCACCGTGTATAAAACTAACTGGTTCCCCTGTGCGATCGATGAGTGTATAATCCTAGTTCCCCTCTCTCACCGTGTAAAAGGCTGGTTCCTCTGTGCGATCGATGAGTGTACAATACTAGTTCTCCGCTCTCACCGTGTATAAGGCTGGTTCCCCTGTGCGATCGATGAGTGTATAATCCTAGTTCTCCTCTCTCACCGTGTAAAAGGCTGGTTCCCCTGTGCGATCGATGAGTGTATAATCCTAGTTCCCCTCTCTCACCGTGTATAAGGCTGGTTCCCCTGTGCGATCGATGAGTGTATAATCCTAGTTCCCCTCTCTCACCGTGTATAAGGCTGGTTCCCCTGTGCGATAGATGAGTGTATAATCCTAGTTCCCCTCTTATCACCGTGTAAAAGGCTGGTTCCCCTGTGCGATCGATGAGTGTATAATCCTAGTTCCCCTCTCTCACCGTGTATAAGGCTGGTTCCCCTGTGCGATCGATGAGTGTATAATCCTAGTTCCCCTCTCTCACCGTGTATAAGGCTGGTTCCCCTGTGCGATCGATGAGTGTATAATCCTAGTTCCCCTCTTATCACCGTGTAAAAGGCTGGTTCCCCTGTGCGATCGATGAGTGTATAATCCTAGTTCCCCTCTCTCACCGTGTATAAGGCTGGTTCCCCTGTGCGATCGATGAGTGTATAATCCTAGTTCCCCTCTTATCACCGTGTAAAAGGCTGGTTCCCCTGTGCGATCGATGAGTGTATAATCCTAGTTCCCCTCTCTCACCGTGTATAAGGCTGGTTCCCCTGTGCGATCGATGAGTGTATAATCCTAGTTCCCCTCTCTCACCGTGTATAAGGCTGGTTCCCCTGTGCGATCGATGAGTGTATAATCCTAGTTCCCCTCTTATCACCGTGTAAAAGGCTGGTTCCCCTGTGCGATCGATGAGTGTATAATCCTAGTTCCCCTCTCTCACCGTGTATAAAACTAACTGGTTCCCCTGTGCGATCGATGAGTGTATAATCCTCGTTCCCCTCTCTCACCGTGTATAAAACTAACTGGTTCCCCTGTGCGATCGATGAGTGTATAATCCTAGTTCCCCTCTCTCACCGTGTAAAAGGCTGGTTCCCCTGTGCGATCGATGAGTGTATAATCCTAGTTCTCCTCTCTCACCGTGTATAAGGCTGGTTCCCCTGTGCGATCGATGAGTGTATAATCCTCGTTCCCCTCTCACACCGTGTGTAAGGCTGGTTCCCCTGTGCGATCGATGAGTGTATAATCCTAGTTCTCTCTCACCGTGTATAAGGCTGGTTCCCCTGTGCGATCGATGAGTGTATAATCCTAGTTCTCCTCTCTCACCGTGGATAAGGCTGGTTCCCCTGTGCGATCGATGAGTGTATAATCCTCGTTTCCCTCTCAAACCGTGTATAAAACTAACTGGTTCCCCTGTGCGATCGATGAGTGTATAATCCTCGTTCCCCTCTCTCACCGTGTATAAAACTAACTGGTTCCCCTGTGCGATCGATGAGTGTATAATCCTAGTTCCCATTGTTCACCGTGTCTAAGGCTGGTTCCCCTGTGCGATCGATGAGTGTATAATCCTAGTTCGCCTCTCTCACCGTGTGTAAGGCTGGTTCCCCTGTTCGATCGATGAGTGTATAATCCTAGTTCCCCTCTCTCACCGTGTGTAAGGCTGGTTCCCCTGTGCGATCGATGAGTGTATAATCCTAGTTCCCATCTCTCACCGTGTATAAAACTAACTGGTTCCCCTGTGCGATCGATGAGTGTATAATCCTAGTTCCCCTCTCTCACCGTGTGTAAGGCTGGTTCCCCTGTGCGATCGATGAGTGTATAATCCTAGTTCCCCTCTCTCACCGTGTGTAAGGCTGGTTCCCCTGTGCGATCGATGAATGTATAATCCTAGTTCTCCTCTCTCACCGTGTATAAAACTGACTGGTTCCCCTGTGCGATCGATGAATGTATAATCCTAGTTCCGATCTCTCACCGTGTATAAAACTAACTGGTTCCCCTGTGCGATCGATGAGTGTATAATCCTAGTTCCCCTCTCTCACCGTGTGTAAGGCTGGTTCCCCTGTGCGATCGATGAGTGTGTAATCCTAGTTCTCCTCTCTCACCGTGTATAAAACTAACTGGTTCCCCTGTGCGATCGATGAGTGTATAATCCTAGTTCCCCTCTCTCACTGTGTATAAGGCTGGTTCCCCTGTGCGATCGATGAGTGTATAATCCTAGTTCCCATCTCTCACCGTGTATAAAACTAACTGGTTCCCCTGTGTGATCGATGAATGTATAATCCTAGTTCCCATCTCTCACCGTGTATAAAACTAACTGGTTCCCCTGTGGGATCGATGAATGTATAATCCTAGTTCCCCTCTCTCACCGTGTGTAAGGCTGGTTCCCCTGTGCGATCGATGAGTGTGTAATCCTAGTTCTCCTCTCTCACCGTGTATAAAACTAACTGGTTCCCTGGGGCGATCGATGAGTGTATAATCCTAGTTCTCCTCTCTCACCGTGTGTAAGGCTGGTTTCCCTGTGCGATCGATGAGTGTATAATCCTAGTTCTCCTCTCTCACCGTGTATAATACTAACTGGTTCCCCTGTGCGATCGATGAGTGTATAATCCTAGTTCTCCTCTCTCACCGTGTGTAAGGCTGGTTCCCCTGTGCGATCGATGAATGTATAATCCTAGTTCTCCTCTCTCACCGTGTATAAGGCTGGTTCCCCTGTGCGATCGATGAGTGTATAATCCTAGTTCCCCTCTCTCACCGTGTATAAGGCTGGTTCCCCTGTGCGATCGATGAGTGTATAATCCTAGTTCTCCTCTCTCACCGTGTATAAGGCTGGTTCCCCTGTGCGATCGATGAGTGTATAATCCTAGTTCTCCTCTCTCACCGTGTATAAGGCTGGTTCCCCTGTGCGATCGATGAGTGTATAATCCTAGTTCCCATCTCTCACCGTGTATAAAACTAACTGGTTCCCTTGTGCGATCGATGAGTGTATAATCCTAGTTCTCCTCTCTCACCGTGTATAAGGCTGGTTCCCCTGTGCGATCGATGAGTGTATAATCCTAGTTCCCATCTCTCACCGTGTATAAAACTAACTGGTTCCCTTGTGCGATCGATGAGTGTATAATCCTAGTTCTCCGCTCTCACCGTGTATAAGGCTGGTTCCCCTGTGCGATCGATGAGTGTATAATCCTAGTTCTCCTCTCTCACCGTGTATAAGGCTGGTTTCCCTGTGCGATCGATGAGTGTATAATCCTAGTTCTCCTCTCTCACCGTGTATAAGGCTGGTTCCCCTGTGCGATCGATGAGTGTATAATCCTAGTTCCCATCTCTCACCGTGTATAAAACTAACTGGTTCCCTTGTGCGATCGATGAGTGTATAATCCTAGTTCCCCTTTCTCACCGTGTGTAAGGCTGGTTCCCCTGAGCGATCGATGAATGTATAATCCTAGTTCTCCTCTCTCACCGTGTATAAGGCTGGTTCCCCGGTGCGATCGATGAGTGTATAATCCTAGTTCCCATCTCTCACCGTGTATAAAACTAACTGGTTCCCTTGTGCGATCGATGAGTGTATAATCCTAGTTCCCATCTCTCACCGTGTAAAAGGCTGGTTCCCCTGTGCGATCGATGAATGTATAATCCTAGTTCTCCTCTCTCACCGTGTATAAGGCTGGTTCCCCTGTGCGATCGATGAATGTATAATCCTAGTTCTCCTCTCTCACCGTGTATAAGGCTGGTTCCCCTGTGCGATCGATGAGTGTATAATCCTAGTTCCCCTCTCTCACCGTGTGTAAGGCTAGTTCCCCTGTGCGATCGATGAGTGTATAATCCTAGTTCCCATCTCTCACCGTGTGTAAGGCTGGTTCCCCTGTGCGATCGATGAATGTATAATCCTAGTTCCCCTCTCCTACCATGTATAAGGCTGGTTCCCCCGTTCCTTCACATCCCATCAACGGCGCACGACTCGGAATATTGATTGTTCATTATGGGCGTGGAGCGGGAACAATTTCCCGTCCTAGTGTGATATTGCTTCACGCGGGTCTCGGCCCGGCAGGGCTCGGGGGGTGGGGGGTGCACCACAGGGCGGGGGAGAGGGAAGTGGGCAGTCCGGAAGGGAAGAGGTCTCCGGGCATCGAGCTTAAGTGCGGCTCTGCTGACCAATGGCCTTGGGATAAACAACGAGGTCATGTCCCACGAACGGTCAAGTCAGATCTTCTGATGACCTTGAGCACGCTTCCTTTGGGACGCCGGACAATGGATGCTATACAACTTCCGCATTGGTGTGGACGTTATGGTCCCGGGAAAACGTTCGATCATATTGCCTGTATGTTAACTTATCTGAAAACCTGGCTGGAGCACGAGCGCTCACCTCCGTTGAGGATAATCAGTGATCAACGGAGGTGAGCGCTCGTTGGCTAGAGGGCAACGAGGCTTTGTTCTTACTGGCCTCCATTTGTTTTAATGAGAAACGCGAGCTCTTGTCATGATGTGCGTTTAACGTTGTCTAACGTCGAAGACTTGGTGAGTCGCTTATCAACGTGTGAGTTTTATGTCCTGTGTCAAAAGAATTCCCCCTCAAAAGGCCACGGTAAAAATCTTTTCTTTTCACTCCTTTTCATTTAAAACTGGCAAATAGAACCCCAACTTGATGAGATATAATAATTGAATTTGTTTCCCAATTCAGAAAAGTTAATTCTTCGGACAGCAACGTTGCTGGAGTCTCACTTCCATTCATCTATCAATAACGAGTTCAGGCACCAGGTGTCGCCAAGGTCAACAGAGCTTCAATACCAAGCCACCGAGAGTGGCGCCACCTCGTGGGAGGGTTGGATATTGGGCTGAGTGAAAGCAAATAGAACCGGATCTTCACTGGTGTCAACGGCCACAAAGTGGCTCCAAACATGAAATGAAGTGGAACAGGCTAGCCCGGAATGGTAAACAAAGCAGAATGAGGAACGCCTAAACGGACGCGCTGACAGACGACACCCAAGGTCAAGGAGAAGCGCCAGCTAAACACTTAAACAGAGGTTAAGGCGGCGTAACGTGTTACATTCCCACGCCGTGAGGTCACGTGGTCGATATGGCGCCATTTAGATCGGAAATCACTGACGCAGATGTCACCGTACGCCGTCCAGCTCGTCAGGGGGCGATACTGACGCAAGATATTTCCGAGCACCCACCGAAGGAATGATGACTTCTTAAAGAGACGCGTAAAGTACGTAAGGTTGGGGACGCGTTAAACACGTAAGGTTTTAATGAATAACAAAACACGTAAGATTGTAATGACTAATAAAACACGTAAGGTTTTAATGGCTAGCAAAACACGTACAATTGTAATGACTAGTAAAACACGTAAGGTTGTAATGACTAGTAAAACACGTAAGGTTGTAGTTACTGGTAAAGCACGTAAAGATAGAAAGACGCATAAAACCCGTAGGATTGGAGACGCGTACAACACGTAAGGTTGGAATGCCGCATAAAACACTTAACATTTAAATGCCGCGTAAAGCACGTACGATTGCCGCGTAAAGCACGTAAGCCTAGCGTAAGATTATGGACGCGTAAAACACGTAAGATTGGAATCACCGGTAAAGCACGTAAGGTTGGAATGACCAGTAAAACCCGTAAAGTTGGAATGACGCGTTAAACACGTTAGATTGGAATAACCAGCAAAATACGTAAGATTGAAATGACCCGTGAAAACACGTATGATAGTGGACGCCTAAAGCAGGTAAGGTTGTAATGTCTAGTAAAATGATCCGTAAAACACGTAAGGTTAAAATGACCTGTTAAACACGTAAGGTTAAATGACCTGTTAAAAACGTAAGGTTGGAAAGACTCGTAACCCACGCAAGTTTGGAGAGACGCGTCGAATCCTTAAGGTTGGAAGAACGTTTGACATGAAAGGACCTTTCAAATCTACATAATACCAGACTATTAACAGATTAATGCCTATCATATTGTTTCGCATAAGGTTAAAGTAATGATAGCCTTAAGAAATACAGCAGGACGGTCTACATCACGTGACTCGGACAACGCTTTAATAGAATTGAAGAGCATTATTGGGACAAGTGTGTGGGGGGAAACGATAGCAGAGTGAACAAAGGGACGACGCCCCCGTGTGGTGAAGACATCCCACGCATGCGCGACGAGTAGTCTCCTCCACAGAGACTCCCATGGAGCGCGGAGGTGGGCCTGTTGAAGAGCCTAGCGCGGCGACGTGATCGTCGCGGACAAACTCAGCAAGGCTGTTTTATTTTAGTAAGCCACACATATCTAATGGCCCATTAGGTGTTTCTAATTCTGGTGCTCTACCTCCCACACGCACACTGAGAGGGTCGAGGGGACAACCACTGGATACATTACTCTGACGCTCGACACAAAGCCGAGGTTCATAGCGGCACGCGTGGTAATATGGACGCGCACGCTATGATGTCTAGGGGGGTGGCTCAGCGCTTTGTGCTTATACCCCACAGGCACGTCTAGTGTCAATACAAATGGCCGCTCCATCCCTGGCTGACTCAGCCGGCATACTGGTCGAGCTGTTGGTTGTGGGTTCGTCTCGCTTAATTTTAAATTAGGAAATGTGTGACTGCTATATCTGTCAACTAAGTCGAAAATCCTGATAGAAATATTAAACTGTGTCTCAAGTAACTTTACAACTATTAATCAAGTCCGTTAAGATCAATTTTGCAGGACAGATCTTCGAGTTTATTGCGGAGTGGACGTGCCATATACCCGGCGATAACACAACTACTAACTGCGAAGACACGCTTGTGAACTTTATCGTGCAAAACTAATACACAATTACACAGGTTTGATTCGAACAACGCACCGATCGTTTGGGCTGTCTTAGAAGAGCCCAGTCAACAATAGCCGGAAGCGCTAGACCAACTCGGCCACGTTGTGACTGCCTCCCGACCAGAGGTCACAAGTCCCGGCGGAAGGCTGAGCAACCATGGCAGAGAAACTGATGATGCCACGCGGTGACGTTATGACAGAGAGACTGGCCCTGTGCCGATTACTCTCGCAATATTTCCCTGGCAACGCGTTAACCCGAAGCCTGTAACATTCACGTTAATAATAGATTTTTGTCGATGAGACATCCTCAGATATCGCGCTCGGAGCACCCTTCATTATACCCCTTCAGGCCCATCGGGCGAGGTTTATATAAGTTAGCGGCCCACTTCTGGCCGACACCACTGCGTCGATCACTAATTTTCCACCGCATCTCCGCAATCTGCCGTAGCCAATTTATTACCTGCCACCTGAGCCCGGCTTTTAGTCGCTCTGACCGTATGGCGCTTTTGATCACCATGGAGCGTCTGCACAAAACGCTTCATATCCTACTCAAGCAATAAATGTTGTGGCGGTTAGAGCATTGTATTGGCAATATTGCATCCAAGCAGCGGAAAGACATTGCAAGATATTGCGTATTCAATGGGAATGCCATGCAGACTGATCAACCAACAACCGTCAAAACGCGTAAGGAAAGGCATCAGACAAGGCTTTCCGAGCGGAAACATATTTAAGTGGAATCTCGTAACTGCCACGATCTATTCTATGCCTGACCGGTCTCTAATCTGTTCTGATCTGCTCCTTATCCTTAGCTGTTCTTAGCCTCGTCAGTCTATGATTCTGTCTCTAATCTCCGTCTCGTCAGTCCCTGACCTGTCCCTAATCTCCGCCTCGTCAGTCCCTGATCTGTCCCTAATCTCCGCCTCGTGAGGCCCTGATCTCCGCCTCGTCAGTTCCTGATCTGTCCCTAATCTCCGCCTCGTCAGTCCCTGATCTGTCCCTAATCTCCGCCTCGTCAGTCCCTGATCTGTCCCTAATCTCCGCCTCGTGAGGCCCTGATCTCCGCCTCGTCAGTTCCTGATCTCCGCCTCGTCAGTCCCTAATCTCTGCTTTGTCAGTCTTTGATCGGTCCATAATCTTTGCTTTGTCAGTTCCTGATCTGTACCTAATCTCCGCCTCGTCAGTCTGATCTGTACCTAATCTCTGCTTTGTCAGTTCTTGATCTGTCCCTAATCTCTGCTTTGTCCGTCCTTGATCTGTTCCTAATCTTTGCTTTGTCAGTCCCTGATATGTACCTAATCTCCGCCGCGTCAGTCTGATCTGTGCCTAATCTCTGCTTTGTCAGTGACCAATGTTGACACCTGTTCAGGGAAAATCCCATGCCGATATACGTGTCGGAAATGGAGATTTCATCATACAAGTCAGCCAGTATGCAACACTGTCTTGCTTGTTTACATGGCCCTTTCTCATTGCCCTCATTGCCCTCGTTGCCCTTCTCGTTGCCCTCATCGCCCTCGTTGCCCTTATCGCCCTCATTGCCATTCTCGTTGTCCTCATCGCCCTTATTGCCATTTCTCGTTGCCGTCATCGCCCTTATTGCCATTTCTTGTTGCCGTCATCGCCCTCATTGCCATTCTCGTTGCCCTCATTGCCATTTCTCGTTGCCGTCATCGCCCTCATTGCCATTCTCGTTGCCCTCATCGCCCTCATTGCCATTCTCGTTGCCCTCATCGCCCTTATTGCCATTCTCGTTGTCCTCATCGCCCTTATTGCCATTCTCGTTGCCCTCATTGCCATTCTCGTTGCCCTCATCGCCCTCATTGCCATTCTCGTTGCCCTCATTGCCATTTCTCGTTGCCGTCATCGCCCTCATTGCCATTCTCGTTGCCCTCATCGCCCTTATTGCCCTTCTCGTTGCCCTCATCGCCCTCATTGCCATTCTCGTTGCCCTCATCGCCCTCATTGCCATTCTCGTTGCCCTCATCGCCCTTATTGCCATTCTCGTTGCCCTCATCGCCCTTATTGCCATTTCTCGTTGCCGTCATCGCCCTCATTGCCATTCTCGTTGCCCTCATCGCCCTTATTGCCATTTCTTATAGTAGGCTACATGTGGTCGACCATTTCACACGGTTCAAACAGAGGGTAACTGGATAAGTTGTCATGCATTTTAGGGTACAGTTTGTATAATGCAGTCCTCTAGTTTGGACATTAGGCTATATAGTGAACAATACTACTGTACAGGGATTATAAGCACTTTGTTACCGCGATGACTGACAATATATTTGATTTAGATGTCAATAATAAGTCATAAAAATCAGCCATAAAATATTGGCAAGAAATTACAATTTCACGAGGAAGAACAAATGGATGCCGTAATTGCCGGTAAACTATATGGGTGTTTATATTGCGCTTCCAAGCGGGTGTGTTACTTGTGCGCAACTGGGTGACATTACCCGCAGCAAGCAGAGACGTAGGTCTTTATGAAACACTATATTTAAGCCTGACAGACATATCATATACCTATATAACATCATACGCGAGGTCCGCATACAAGTCGCACGGTGAGTTCCATAGCCTGCTACATGATATGTGACACTTGGCACTGTAATCCACATGCTATAACATCTCACATGGCACATTGCACAAACAACTCTTTTCTCAAAGATATCTGAGAACCACTCTCACTTTTTTTTACTTTCCACATATATTTATTTTTACTCCCGAAATATATTCCTGACCCAGACGAGTGCGTTATCGGCAACAATATATCAGTGAGACACTCAGGGGTGACCGATCCAGACAGAATAGGTTCATGCCAAATCCTGTGTCACAAAAACCTGATTAATTAACAGCCAACAAAGCAGGCATCAAATGAGCACGGATGCAAGTGCCATAGTAAATAGACTGCGCCGATTGGTCAGGAACCTGACACTACCATTACAATTGGCTGTAATGTGAGCCTTTAACGATTTTATGGCTTGTCGGTGTATGGTCACAATGGTCGCGAGGACATTGAATTACCTGATTTTTTTTGGTGTAAATTTATACGGCCGCGACTGACTTCCCGCTCTGTATGTCACGGTTTGTTTATAGAAATGTGTTACGTACGAAAACTTTAGTGTTACGTACGAAAACTTTAAGGAGAGAATATCCGAGATTGGCATTTTGAAATTCTTCTTTATCGTGATTCGCTACAGCAGCATCTCTATTGAACTCTCCTTCGGTTTGCCATTCTCGGAGATCCGCTATTGACCGAATCCATGGACATATTAGTCACCCTAGTTATTTGGAGGAGTCTGGAAGGGCGGGTACAGTGTCCAGTGTCGATTTTTCAAAATTCTCAGTGTCGATGTGGTGCTTCACGACGTTCAATGTCGTTTTTCCTAAGATACCACTAGCTGTGTCGAAGTCGCTTTTTCAGATCCTCAGTTTCGGAATTTGGGGGGTCAATGTCGAATGTCGATTTTTCAAATATGTGTGTATCCAGGCGTGGGGTGATTACATTGTAAATCTAATCGATTACGATTACTTAGATATTTCATGATTACGATTACAGGAAATATGAGAGTAATCGATTACGATGACATTGAAAGTAATCATGAATACAATCATGATTACTCTCTATGTCTTTTGAACAAACAGTGAACATTGAAAGAGCGGGGCCACACATATTTGGCGGGAACGAGTTTAGAAGCAGGCAATTCAAATACCAGCAGTTTGTATGAAGACTGGGCAGCTTGGTTGGGAAAGCCGTAGACTTCTGATAATAGGGCTGTGCGTTCAATTCCCGACGGGAGCTTTTTTTAGGGCAGTTAATGGGGGTTACGACCCAGGGTCTAAATATTCTAAGTTAATCAAAGCATATATATAAAAGTTATTATATGAGTCATACTAAATAGTAACTTTAATGTAAAAAAACACAAATTATAAATATTTGATACTAATCCGCTTCATTTATCCTTATCTTCCTTAGCACGAGGTGTGGTGGGTAACATAGCGTATGTTCTCTATGTAGAATGGCAGGTAATAGAGGAATTATTCCATCAAGCGCCCACCCACCCACTCCCAATAACACAGGTGGCTCTGGATCATCCATAGTTATCCAATGCATACAAGATGAGCATGGGATTAAAAGTGAGTCCGCTTTCGGTTACCCAGCCAGCTTAATTGTTATGTCTGGTTATGTCTCGGATGGGACAGGAAGGACCGGAAGGGTAAGGGGGGGGGGGGGTATGGTAGGGGGGCGTCTCTACAGTAGGGTTCCAATTCAGGTCAACCGTGAGAGTGTCCGGGGAGCTGTGTAAAGCGCCAGCCAGTCCGAGGAGGTGTGTAAGGTACCAGCCAGTCCGGGGATGTGTGTAAGGTACCAGCCAGTCCGGGAATGGTTCGAGTCAGTCATGGTGAAGGTACTGGGAGTCCTGGGTCATTATCAGGGCCTTGTCGTAAACCGGTGAATCAGGCCTAATCTGACATTGTACATCAGCATTCATCAACGTTTCTCGAGCAGATAATTCTATTTGTACTAACATGTTGCTTGACCTCACCCGTGTCGGCGATGAGGACTAACAACGCCACTCTGCTTGGCCCAGTGGGGATTTCTTTCTAACGAGCAAACAAATCCAGCGTAGAACGAGAAGGCCTCTTTATATATATTTATATATAGCGCGTGTTGTCACGTTGCGCTTGGCACCACGTTAGTCTAGACGTGTGTAAAATCTGGCCAATCAACCCTCACGTAATATCACAATCACGATCACAAAGTCAGTTGGCCAGTCAGGTGTCAGCTGGAGGTGTCTACGACATCCGGTACGACGACGTAATTAATTAAGCACAGACCGGAAGCAGCGAAATGACGTCATAGTGTGACGTCACATCCGAGGCTCCCACAGGAGGGGCATGTCACTTTCACACTTATCTAACCGTTACAGCCATGGTACATTATAGCATTGGTTGGCTCAGCACATTGTGGTATTATGGTGAGCTGACCACATTAATCTACGGGTATACAAATAGGACAGTTTGGTGCAGATTAATATTCACCTACATTCAACATGTCCAGTTTTCGCCCGCTAATTTTGGTACACGTTTGTTTTGGTAGGTTCAAGATGTGAATGAACCTAATTAGGCAACACGTGAAAAACAAAGAAGGGTATGACTGAGTAAATGACGCCATGATGAGGCGAATGGACGCCAAACCCATCCTTCACAATGGATTATGTGTTGACGTAGGCACAATGTATCCGTGCCGTGACGGTTGTGTTATGTAGTCGTGCCGTGCGGCACGTAGACAGACGTCCTGGCTGCTTGCATGGCAGAATCCCTATGCCCTGCCTTGAATGACTACCAAGGCCCTAACACTGGGAAGTGGGGGGGGGGGGGGTTTGATTTCATCTCAGCTCCTGGTAATTTGTGGGGACGGATACCGGACCGGAATTTTTGGTTCAACGCGAAGACCATTTCCCTATTTACCGCGCTCCGTTATTGCAGACTGAGTTCTTCGATATTCGCGATATCACCATTAAGGCGATTTTTTTTCTCAAAGCTTTAAGATGTCTTCATCTTGGAGATTCGATATTGCTCTCCCTAATTCTTGGGGATTCGCGATTCAGAGACGGTATTATCCCCCTCAACACTTGGGGGGGGGGGGGGGGAGCTTTCATTCAGCCCAGCCGAAAGACGCGCAGGTTAATGTGAGCGAATGGGTATGCATAGTGACAACACCGTGTTTGAAACTTACATATTCCGATAGTGCGCCATGCTGAGCGGCTCTCACAATTAATTAATTACCGAAAAATATGAAAAAAGGGAAAACTAGACGGGTTTACCATGGGGTACCTGTTCCACGTGTGAATAAGAATTCAAAGCGTAAACGATTTGCGAACTGTGGTTTCTGTTCGCATTGGGTTGAAAAGGTAGGCTACACTGCGTCAAGTAAGCTGCTGATGAAGGCCCTACTACGGGCACACAAAGACAGCTAAGTCGATAGGGAGAGGGTGATCGAATATATATCTCCGCTATTTCTGTGCCTCCCTTTCTTGAATTGGATATTATGTGGGAAAGTCCAATAAACTGTACATTTACGCCACGGACATTTCTCGCGGAAGAAAGCGCTGTTCAGGTAGCGTTCGTGTAGTTTTCCCTCTTTTTAAACTTTCGATATTTACTACCGTTGTGAAAGATGGCTGGCTTTTAGCGGGATTTTTGTATTTTTTCACCTTGAACATTATAATATGGTTTTGTCTCCATGTATGCTGTATTCTGTCACTTTAACCGGCGCGGGGGCTTATTTTAACATTCAAGCAATCAAAAAATGTATTTATTGACAGGCGTTTTTTTTTAACGAATGTCGCAATTAAAGCTCTGCGACAACATTAGCCTTAGGCCGAACCAGAGCCCTCGCACATCCTTAGCCTCAGGCCGAACCAGAGCCCTCGCACATCCTTAGCCTCAGGCCGAACCAGAGCCCTCGCACATCCTTAGCCTCAGGCCGAACCAGAGCCCTCGCACATCCTTAGCCTCAGGCCGAACCAGAGCCCTCGCACATCCTTAGCCTCAGGCCGAACCAGAGCCCTCGCACATCCTTAGCCTCAGGCCGAACCAGAGCCCTCGCATATCCTTAGCCTCAGGCCGAACCAGAGCCCTCGCATATCCTTAGCCTCAGGCCGAACCAGAGCCCTCGCACATCCTTAGCCTCAGGCCGAACCAGAGCCCTCGCACATCCTTAGCCTCAGGCCGAACCAGAGCCCGCGCATATCCTTAGCCTCAGGCCGAACCAGAGCCCTCGCATATCCTTAGCCTCAGGCCGAACCAGAGCCCTCGCACATCCTTAGCCTCAGGCCGAACCAGAGCCCTCGCACATCCTTAGCCTCAGGCCGAACCAGAGCCCTCGCACATCCTTAGCCTCAGGCCGAACCAGAGCCCTCGCATATCCTTAGCCTCAGGCCGAACCAGAGCCCTCGCATATCCTTAGCCTCAGGCCGAACCAGAGCCCTCGCACATCCTTAGCCTCAGGCCGAACCAGAGCCCTCGCACATCCTTAGCCTCAGGCCGAACCAGAGCCCTCGCACATCCTTAGCCTCAGGCCGAACCAGAGCCCTCGCACATCCTTAGCCTCAGGCCGAACCAGAGCCCTCGCACATCCTTAGCCTCAGGCCGAACCAGAGCCCTCGCATATCCTTAGCCTCAGGCCGAACCAGAGCCCTCGCACATCCTTAGCCTCAGGCCGAACCAGAGCCCTCGCACATCCTTAGCCTCAGGCCGAACCAGAGCCCTCGCATATCCTTGTGTTGGCGGCTTGGTAGTCAAAGCTTCATACACCGTAGCTGTGTCTCACGAAATATTTCCGTCGTCATTCAATGCAAGGCGTGACACTTGAAATTCAACCCCTCTAAACAGAGCCAATAATAGTAGATTTGCTTTAAAAAAATCATTGCCCTATTATATATATATATATTATTAAGTTCAAACTGGCGATAAGCTAGGTTTCATTTTGAAAAAAATCCTTTTTTGAGCTGGCAAACCACTTAAATCCAAAATTGGGGGCCGTTTGTTTTCGTCTGATTTTTTTCATCAACGTAACATTTAGGTTTAAGTCTTTTTTCTTCTAAAAGAGACAAATCGGTCGCTCGCCCATAAGATCAAATGGTCTTCTGGTCACACGTCTGGGTCAGCTCGATTTAGATTCAATTGCCTCTCACAGGTGAAAATGTTTATAACCTGCCAAAACTGACTGAAAAATGACATTAAGGTTTTTTTTCTTCCCATTGGCCCGGTCTCACCACGGGATAGGGGTTCATACCGCGTAAGGCTAAGCACATCTATGGAAGGCGAAAAACTGGTCCGATCGTTATTTATCTTGCTTCAAGGGGAAGGGAGCGAGACTTGCCGTGAGTAGCGGGAAGGGAGCGAGACTTGCCGTGAGTAGCGGTAAGACTGGGTTCGGCCGCTCGACGCTTCAGTCCCTCGTGAGAGCGGATTAGTGTAAATCATGGACGGGAATCTTTAACAGCTTAGTACAGACTATCGAGTCTGTGTTTTTACGATGATTACTCTGTAATCTTGAGTCTGAAGTAGCGTGATGAAGGCTCGTACCGTGGGGCAATAGACCGCACTCCGGGTTAACACGCAAATAGGTCACCACGGGACCGTATAGAAGGCCGCACGAGCATTTCAGCCTTCAGAAAGGAATAATGTTCTCGTCATACCAGTCAAAATCTAATGTCTATATAGGAGAGAGATAACGGGTGATGGAGAATGAATGTGTTCCTTAGGTCGTGTTT
This sequence comes from Arenicola marina, assembly GCA_964019135.1. Taxonomy (NCBI): domain Eukaryota; kingdom Metazoa; phylum Annelida; class Polychaeta; family Arenicolidae; genus Arenicola; species Arenicola marina. The sequence continues at coordinate 22,829,377 of OZ025249.1, forward strand.
ACCTCACAGGCCACTGAGGATTAAATAGGGCAAGGGATCTCTCGTGGAATAATGAAAATAGATAAAACAATGCTAAAAACATTATTATGAAGTAATTTCACCTTATAGTGAACGAGACAGCGGCAATGTGACTACTGACTATAGGAGATAATGGCGGCCTCCACTTGACGGCTTCATTCCTCTGTTTATCTCACATTGGTGGTGCTATTCAAGGTGCTGCTATTTAAGGTAGCCATCCTACCATGTGAAGGTGGGGGGACGTATGGTGATACCATGTAAGGTGAAACGTGGGACGAGACATGGGAAGGGATATGGGAAGAGATATGGGGACGAGGCATGGGACGAGACATGGGGACGAGACACAGTGACGGGACACTGGGCCTGAAGTTGGATTGTATTTGGACTGGCGATGTAGAGGATGTTAATATGGATTCAACTCCGACATCGCCAGTCCTCTTATCGCTTCATTCCGCACTATGACCTGATAAATGAACTCGCAATGAACAAACAGCTACGACCAACCGCCTGTCTCATCGTACATCCATAGCTCAGCCCATACGCCATTAGCTGCACTGCTCACCAGGGCCAGAAGCACGAGCCTAGGTCTCGGAGGCATATCACTTCAAGTTGCGGACGCTTTTCAGTCTGTAGCCGATGAGCTCTTGTCAATTCCAACCACGATTGGTTCATGCGCTGATCATATCGCGATGGAGAAGGCACATTTTGCCAGTTGGCCACATGGCTGGATAAACGCTCCTTTATTGCCCAATTTCACATGTTTTGCCTATTTTATGTTTTTGTTCTTGCATCCGGTCTGCACGCGGCTAGAGCCCTAGCGTCAGTCTAGCTCCGGTAAAGATGCAGATAAGTTGACATAGGCGGGGACAAAACTGCCGGTTTTTGGGGAGTGCACTTTTTTTGTTCCTATCTGAAGGCCTAGTGTTGTAACCCCTCCCCCCACCGCCGGGGACAGTTCTCTGGGACAGACCGGGACCTACCATATACGGTTCTGCGACTGTACCCCATACTGTGGGTGAGAAGTACATAGGACGAGCATTACAGTAAGTACTGTGGTCGACAACCAAAGTGCCGTCAGTCTTGATGAATAAGAGACTTTTTCGTGTACTCGTTTCACGTGCGGCAAAACGTTGAGGGAGAATGGACAAATAAGTGATTATATACACGAAAGCGCTGAATATAATGCGCATAGGGCTATACAGTTCTCGTGATCGGGCCGCGAGACTTCAGTTTTGGGGACAAACAAACACACGTGCTCCATTTTGAAGTATAGGCAGCTACAAGTCAATTTCTTTCCAGGTTTATTCTAAAGACTATGAGTACCATTTCACTAAACATAGCTATGGGAGATATACGTTAAAATATTTGGAGGCGATGAAGCGCAGAACTTTGGGAATATACAAGGAAAAATCCGTCTTCAAAACACTCGAAAGCTAAAAATAACGTTCTAAATTTAGGCCTGCACCCGGGCTTTCGCAAGGTCACCAAACAGCGAGTGACGTCACAGAGTTTTCTGTTTGAAGCTTTGCGCCAACGTTGTCACCGATGAGAATCCATGTGACGTCATAATGCCTCGTTTTCGTAGGAAATGCAAAAAACGTTAGTTTCTCAGTCGTATTGTCCCGTCGTAACAAATATTCGTCATTGTGATGGCGCAAACGAATTAAAAATATGTCATCTATCTGTTTTGTGAAGCTATATTTCTTAAATATTCTTAATCATAGCGCCAGGCCTTCCGCAATGGACCCACCCCTCGGCGCCTGGCTTTTGCGCAGGTAGTCTGATTCCCAGACTCTTTCTTTGCGCAACATACACGTCACCCCTACGTCATAGATAGTCAGGATACTAGTGTGCGCAGAGATTCTAAACTCGTCCCGAACACGTGCTTCGTTTGTTTGTCCCCAAAATGAGTAAACCGGAAGTCTAAGCGAACGAGACTTTATATAATAGCCCTATTGCATGATATAAAGTTAGCTATGTGGTGATATGTATCTATATTAGATGTGTCGCATTCTTCGTCGTTTGGCGGGACAAATGTTGCCACGACAACCACACCAATTGGGTGGCTACCATGAGCCAAGGGCCAAAGGTATGGAAGGGGATCGGGGCCAAAATTCTAAGTCCTTAATTCCTTGTGCTTCATTCGTAATTCTTCATTCTTAATGCGTTATTGTTCATTGGGTCTGCGTATTTCTTACTTCTTGGTGCTAAATCCTTATTTTCTTATGCTAGATTTGTAATGCTTGATTGTTAATGCTATATTGTTAATTCGTTTGGCGTATTTGTCAATTCTTAATTTTAAGTCTTAAATGTCAAGTCGTTAAACATTAGTTCCAGGTGATATATTGTTAATACAGTATGCTCGACACACGTTTTGGGGACCTGTCGACATGACAAAATCGTCTGCAATCGTCACTTGGGCCAATCCGCGCCATCTGTCGTCATAATATGGTTATCAGCACAAATTATGACGAAAGAGGCGCTGCGGTAGAGGTTGAAATCGAACGTTATGAGAAAAGGAGTACTCCCGCCTATGAGATGACGTCTGGTCAGAGACTGGCACACCCGGTTGGCGCCTCCGGTTCCTCAATTTTGCATATTTTAATTAATCATGAACACTGATGAATATTCAGTACGTCGCCGCAGGCAGGTTAAGCCAACTTCTCTCCACCGAAAACTGTCAGTGACAGTGTGTAAACTGGCCACGTCGACGGAATCTTCACCCTGTCCAGAATTATCTGATCAGCAACAGGAGAACCGAAAGGGAAAGTGATACAGACAGTGAAGCTGAAGGTGTCAACAAGGTTAATGTGCTTTTAGAGACCATGCCAGGGGCGAAGCGGAGACTAACCAAGCGAGACAGCCAGGCGGGCAGCGAAGTTGGTTGTGAATCACAGCAACAAAAGTAGCGAGAGCTGGGCCTGGGCTCGAGCCAGGACTGGCTTGCAAGCGACACTTCATTGCCTCCATTCTTCAATTAAGTTGTTTTTCGACTTTTCGACCCTCAATCAAACTTTCCCAAAGCAGGTTACCCAGCTGACGTTGTTAGTAGTATGCATTGGCCTAGTCAACACATTCACAATGGGACATCGCTCTACATGCAGTCACAGTAGGGGGGGGGGGGGGCTACAGGGGGGGGGGGGGCACCATAGTAAATCAGTGTAGGGGTGTGGTGATGTGCCGTCATACCTTTGTTTATCAGCGACATATCAATATGTGCATTAATTAGGCCGGTCTTATTCAGGAAAGAAGGGGTTAATGCCAGTTTTTGAACAAAAGATAACAAAGAATAAACCAATGTTTATTTAGCAACTTTAGTTATCAACTAAAATGTTATCTTATCGTAATTCACCCAAATTATATGAATCAATTAATTTAATAATAATCTTGAGAACAATTTAAATTAAATCCGTAGGGATGTGAAAGGGGGGGTCCAGTGTCCAGTCTCAATTTTTCAAAATTCGCAGTGTCAAATATCGATTTTTCAAAATTCGCAGTGTCAAATGTCGATTTATAAAAAAATCGCAGTGTCAAATGTCGATTTTTCAAAATTCGCAGTGTCAAATGTCGATTTTTCACAATTTGCAGCGTCAAATGTCAAAAGCGTCGCTTTTTTCCGTGTCGCTTTCTTCTAAAATGCCACTATCCGTGTGGATGTTTTTTTTTTCAAATACTCGGGTGTCGGAATTTGCGGGTCAATGTCGAATGTCGATTTTTCAAATATGCCTGTGTCGCGTGTCGCCATTCACCCCTTCCAGACCCTTGGCTATATATGCAACAACGAGTGGATCTAGCGAATACCGGACAACAAACGGCGGGGGGGGGGGGGGGGTCAGTTGCTATGAAGTAACAGGCACAATTTCAGCGGACAGTCAGCTCTTACGAGGAATTTGCTGCTCGGCGATACCTTGACTGTATCACCTGCCTTCCCTTTCAAGTGACGTAACTTAATTTCATCTTGTCAATCATTTTGTTTGTAACGTTTTTTTTTCATCGATAAAAACGTTTTTTTGGCACCTTAATTTTTCGGATAAGAAAACGTTCTTTAAACCTCAGAAAAACGTTTTGAAATAAGTCTAAAAGTATTACACCTCCGTTTACGTTTTAACGTATTTATATGGTAATAAACACGTTATGATTTATTATAACCAAATAAGGACTAAAAAAAGCACTAAAAGGGTTCTAAAAACGTGTTAGCTGGGAAAGACCTGGTGATGCAAATTTCCGAAAACAACGCGCCGAAACGTTTACGTTTACTGTTTCCGTCCGCATGCAGCTATCTGTTTGAATATTCATAAGAAACTGCATAATCACGGAACCGGAAGCGCCAACCGGGTGTGAATTACAAAAACGCGTCTCAGTGTCTAGTGCTGTCCTCTAGCCGTAGACTGTCTCAGGGAGCATTCCTCTTTTCGTTGGCGTTACCCAATCTCCAAAGTTGCGGCGCCATCTTGCGTTATAATTTTGCAGTTGAAAGAGCAGTGATCGTATTATGCTAAATTCGGAGTTCTTCATGCGTACTGCTTGATACGTATTTGAAAATTCTTGCTGTGTTCTGCTTATTTTTTCTTGCTGTTTTCTCACCTTGAAAATTTGTTAGAACTTACCTTAAAGTCAAACTTTAGAATGAATACTAATTAAGAGATACACCAATGAAATAAATAATAACGCATTAAGAATGAAAAATTACGAATGAAGCATAAGGAATTAGGGAGAACGCTGATAGAATCAATAATAAAGCATTAAGAATGCATAATTACGAATGAAGCACAAGGAATTAAGGACTTAGAATTTTGGCCCCGATCCCCTTCCATACAAAGGGTCCTAATAGTGTGAGCCAGGCGTGAGCATTTTGAAGTACCTGATCATTGATTGCGTTAATTGCCTCCAAAATATCGGGGGGAACTGTGACTATGAGGCGAACAAGACATTTCTGTCGTGGACGGACACGTTGCGGACCGTAAGGCCCGACATTGGGCCAAGGATGAATGGATGCAACATGTCCCAGAGACGATGTCCGGGCCCGGATTCGAACCCATGATCTATTGTTCCGTGGTCTAGTACTTTAACCCCTACACCGGGAAAGGGTCAGCCATTATCGCGGTTACAATGTGAGCTTGGAACGTCACTAGTAAAAGTAACCTACAGTTATATTTGCACATTTATATTGTTTCGTGCATGAACATACCATAGACCGTGTTTCTGCACGCTGTACAACTGGGAAGTCGGGAAGTCGTCGGCCTGTATGAGCGAAGCACATGTTCTTAAATAATGTTAGCGGAACACATCTTTGTGACACCAGGGACGGAGCACACCAGTGCAAACTATTAACCGAAGTGTGGTAAAACAGCTTCGGGTCCCGGGAAAACTAAAACACAGATGTTGGTTTTGGCCATAACTTCCATAAACACGGCATAAAAGCGGGTTGGTAATTTCGGTGAAGTTTGCTGTGCTCAGTGTTTGCGACAAGTCCACTGCGATACACCTCCCCACCCCCCCCCCCCCCGTACACCGCCCCAATCCACCCCCGTACACTGCCCCCACCCATCCCCGTACACCGCTCACCCTCCGTACACCGCTAACCTCCGTACACCGCCCCCACCCCCATCCACCCCCGTATACCGCCAACATCCACCCCCGCATACCGCCCCCACCCACCCCCGTGCACTGCCCCCACCCACCCCCGTACACCGCTCGCCCTCCTTACACCGCTAACCCGTGTACACCGCCCCCACCCCCATCCACCCCCGTATACCGCCCCCATCCACCCCCGCACACCGCCCCCACCCACCCTCATACGCCGTCCCACCCCCCGTACACCGCCCCGCGGCCCCTACCATGGCGTGTAATGGGCAGCCAGAATATATGGACATGGTCAATAAATCATGGCCAACGTAATTAGTGGCAGGATCATAAAATCTGTAGGCTATTATCTCTGGTTACGAAATATGGCCATGGAGGACCAGTGTCGTTTGGTTCAGGTTGTCTTTATCCCGTCTGCTCCCCCTGTATCTCCGGCAGTTCTGACCATGGACACCGGCGTATGGGACACTTTGTGACCTTGATTCCTCAATGATAATGATACGAAGTACACGTAACAAATGTTCCCTCTTTCAGATCAAGTAGTAAAAAAACAGAAGAACTAACATTGTTGGCACCATATCACCAACATTATACCTGAGTACTGCAAGCTTGGGAAAATGGAGGCCCTTGTCTCCAAAGCGTCAACGTAGACAAAATGGTTGCCCCCTCTTGTACTGAGTACTGTAAACTCAGATAGAATGGTTGCCCCCGCTTTATTGAGTACTGTAAACTCAGACAGCTTGGTTGCTGCGCTTGTAAAGAGTACTGTAAACCCAGACAAACTGGTTGTCCGCTTGTATTGGGTACTGTGAACCCAGACAAACTGGTTGTCCGCTTGTAATGGGTACTGTAAACCCAGACAAAATGGGTGCCCGCGAGTGTGTGTCTTTCTTGAACTGGTGATAATGTTAATGCATGCCGGAATAATTGGAGATATATGTTTAATTCAATTGCACATATGTCAGGGTTCCTCCCCAAGGGAACAAAAAAAACATTCCCAGATTTTCCCTAATTTCTTCCTGGGCCACGTAAAGTTTCCCTGACCAACCGAAATGCATGTGGCCTCCAACCTTCCGTCATAGCCACACCGACACCACCAAATAATAGTCATTAAATTCTAAACGATAGCAAAAGGAGTGTAATGTCATACATGCCATTGCATAAGCGTTCTTTTGATGAGGAGGTCAAGTGTTGAATTTATAAATATATGACAAACATTTTTAAAGTATTTTTAAAAATAAGTTTAGTGGAAAATATATTGCATGAAGATGGCTGTATAACGCTTGTTTTCGTAGCAGATAAAATTGTCATCTATCGTTAATTTAGCAGCGATTCTGATAGGTCGCACACAAATTCTATATGACGCATTTTATTGAGCTGCGGGGACATGGTGACGCATTGTAAATATATAGTACAGAAGTCGAAATTTATTATTTTCCATACCGGAACAACGACGGATTGTGCCTCCTACCATTAGAATTGATAATGTGGTACTTGAATGTGTCGACGAATTTAACTTTCTTGGCATTACCATCCATAAACATCTGAAATGGCACAGCCATGTGGATAAAATTTCAAAGAAGATCTCCAAGGCCTTTGGCATTATGTCTAGACTAAAACAAATAGTACCGCATCATGTATTGCAAATTTTATATAATTCGCTTATCTTACCTCACTTAACATATGGGATCCTAGTCTGGGGATATGAAGATCAAAGACTGCTTCACTTGCAAAAAAAACCCTCCGAATAATAACACTGAGTAAATATAATGCACATACTGAACCATTATTTAAAGAACTCCGTTGCCTGAAGTTGCCTGATATCCACAGGATCCAGACATTAAAATGTTATTATAAACTAAAGAAGGGTATTCTGCCTCACTACTTTTCTGAACTACCGCTTTACCAACACTTTCAAGTACATGATCATGACACCAGATATAAATCCTATGTATACACTACACGAATGAAATGTTAAAGTTCTTACTCTCGATAAATATAATTATATGTGTTCCATCCAAGATTGTTACATTTGTCTTAATTAACTCGCTGTACAAGTCACGTGTTGTATTTGTTCATGTGTATGTATGTGTGTCTGCGCTTCCAGTTGTCGCCTTTGTATACGTGTAAGGTGGGGGGGGGATAAGGGTTGTAAAGCTGTCTTGCCATAATCATTATATTGTATATTAATTGACGCATGTACGTTCTTGTCTTAAGTAATACTATGATTTTTGTGGGTGGCCCACGCGACAGCGACAATATGTCTTAGGGTGGGTCTCCTAGCCTGATAAGTTTTATGAATGTATTTATGTATGATCGAGTTGTTATTTTGGTTGAATAAACGCAATTGAATCTCAATCTTGAATCTATAGTGTGAGCGGATTACGCAATATTTCATTTCAATTAATGTCCCATTATTGTTCGGATGTCCCATAATTTTAAGGAGCTATGTGACACTAGGACCCACCCACTGGCCTACCTATCACAATCACTGTAATTAGCATGTAAAAGCTATGATCATATGAGCTCGTAACTCTCATTGAAACGATTCCCAGGCCCAGAAGTAACTTCTGGCATCAGATTATTTATTCTGAATCACCATGCATTAATCATATAAGGACATTAATAAACAGATATTAATAACCATGATAGACAAAGAACTCATTACCCTCATGCATAGTAATAACTGGGATTGAACAGTTACAAAAATGTGATCTAGGCTTCTAAAATAATGCCCTGATTTTCCCTGATTTATTGTTGAAAATGAAATTTCCTGGTTTCTTCTTGACAATGAACTTCCCTGATTTTTCCCTGGTTTCTTCTTGACAATTAACTTCCCTGGTTTTGCCCCGGAGGTATTTTTTTAATATGATTTCCCTGACCTGCGTGGAACCCTGATATGTGCACATGATTTGGACATATGTGCTAATGATTTAAACATAGGTGCAAATAATTTGGACAGATGTGCGAATAATATGGACTGATGTGCGAGTACTTGAACATATGTGCAAATACAAAAATAATACATTAAATTCCGCTTTGTCTTGCCATAGTGTGGTGTTGAAAATAAACCGGAAGTTATGTCAGTCTCGTAATGGTCGAAATGGTGAGGAATGTTTGTAGTGTTTCACCTCGGAAGCGGAAAGAATGCTTGTGTTGTGATGTATAAATGAGTTGCGAACGCAGTTGTTTGGCTGAAAAGGAAGATAAAGTATCTAGGAATCAGATTACGGCATTGAGCCCCCCCCACTTTCTCTGTGTCAGTCGATATACTGTGCCTGTGGCTGTGGTAGAGCTACGACCGACCACGTGGCGGGATTCAGTCGCCGACGTAATCACTAAAGTCGGTGCCTCTATTGACCTTCCGCCTGCAACAGGGCACCTGTGATTCCCCACAAGTGCCGGTCCCTCTTAGGGACTCCACGCTATTGATAGCTCCCGGTTCGGCTCATGTGAACACCCTTCAGTGGACCTTAAAGGATGACTAATATTACCTAAATGTCACATGGATGTGTTACAATGTTTGAATGGTTACCGCAGAGAAGGAAGGAAGTCACTGATTTGATGGCCACAACTTCCCAAACAACATTGGTAAATAGCAGAGGTAGTCAAACTATCTATGAGGCTTTTAGACTCCCGGGTTATAAATATAGCCACCCACAAGATGAAATTGAAATGGATAATAGCACGTTATGCCAAATATCAAATCGGGAACAGTGATTGGAAGGAGTTGTTATGAGAAGGCTAAAAAAGGCAATGCAATATAATCTCAGAGCCTTAATAACCGTCTCACATTCGCTCGATCTTATTTATTGTCATTGGAGATTTGCGTCCAATAACTAAACGTTTTGACATCCGACGGTGACCACTCACGTGATTACCACCCGTACAGCCGTGTCTGGATCAATTCACTGGACCACAATCCTCGCTTCTTGTCTGGATCACCTCATTGGACCACAATAATGCCTCTCGTCTGGATAAACTCACTGGACCACAACCTCGTCTGGATCAATTCACTGGACCACAAGCCTTGTCCTCTTGTCTGGATTATATATCACTGGACCACAATTATTTCCTGCCTTCTAGATCCACTCAATAAACCGCAATTCTCTTGTCTTGTCTGGATCACCCTTTCCTCTTTTGGATGCACTCAATGGACCACAATCCTTTCCACTCTTCTGGATCCCCGCAATAGACCGCAATAGATCTTCTTGTCTGCATCACCCTTTCCTCTTTGGCTCCACTCAGTGGACCTCAATCCTTGTCCCCTTGGCTGTATCACCCCATTGAACCACAATCCTTGCTCTGGACTGCAGGTAATTTTCAGCGGACTACAATTGAAATAACCTCTTGCCTAGTTGACGCATCGGACTATAATGCTTGTTCGGCTGTCTGTGCCAGGATCCTGGCCCTCTTGTCGGGGTCATCTGCCTGGATTATGACCCTTGCTTCTTCACTGCTTCCTATCGGTCCTTGCCCTGGTGCGGTAGCCTTTGCCAGTGGAGCGGTGACGAAGATGGACAGCTCGGCTGCACCACGATCCTTGCCCTGGTCCGGTGGCTTTTGCCGGCAGAGAGGTAACGCAGCTGGGCTGCACCACGATCCTTGCCCTGGTCCGGTGGCTTTTGCCGGCAGAGAGGTACCGCAACTGGGCTGCACCACGATCCTTGCCCTGGTCCGGTGGCTTTTGCCGGCAGAGAGGTAACGCAGCTGGGCTGCACCACGATCCTTGCGCTGGTCCGGTGGCTTTTGCCGGCAGAGAGGTAACGCAGCTGGGCTGCACCACGATCCTTGCCCTGGTCCGTTGGCTTTTGCCGGCAGAGAGGTAACGCAGCTGGGCTGCACCACCATCCTTGCCCTGGTCCGGTGGCTTTTGCCGGCAGAGAGGTAACGCAGCTGGGCTGCACCACGATCCTTGCGCTGGTCCGGTGGCTTTTGCCGGCAGAGAGGTAACGCAGCTGGGCTGCACCACGATCCTTGCCCTGGTCCGGCGGCTTTTGCCGGCAGAGAGGTAACGCAGCTCGACTGCACCACGATCCTTGCCCTGGTCCGGTGGCTTTTGCCGGCAGAGAGGTAACGCAGCTGGGCTGCACCACGATCCTTGCCCTGGTCCGGTTTTTTGCCGGCAGAGAGGTAACGCAGCTGGGCTGCACCACGATCCTTGCCCTGGTCCGGTGGCTTTTGCCGGCAGAGAGGTAACGCAGCTGGGCTGCACCACGATCCTTGCCCTGGTCCGGTGGCTTTTGCCGGCAGAGAGGTAACGCAGCTGGGCTGCACCACGATCCTTGCCCTGGTCCGGTGGCTTTTGCCGGCAGAGAGGTAACGCAGCTGGGCTGCACCACGATCCTTGCCCTGGTCCGGTGGCTTTTGCCAGCAGAGAGGTGGCGAAGACGGACAACCTCTAGGGTGTCAGTGATGGCTGGATTAAGCGATGAGCCGACAGGTGAAAGGCCGTGGCAATGATGTATAGCACCCATTGCCATGTCAGAGACAACGGCCAACGGCCTACTGTGCGGCACAGGGGGCCTTAATCCGACACGCTGCCATATAGCGTTAGGGGAGACAGGAGAGTGTAAAGACCGTGTAGGACCAGCGTGAGGTTGTCTCTGGATATACGATCGGGTGAATGGGAGTAAGATACGAGCGATTACACGATTGCAGGCCATGTTGTCTGTGGTGAGAGGAACTTGTGAATGGGAGTAAGATACGAGTGATTACACGATTGCAGGCCATGTTGTCTGTGGTGAGAGGAGCTTGTGAATGGGAGTAAGATACGAGTGATTACACGATTGCAGGCCATGTTGTCTGTGGTGATAGGAGCTGGTGGACGGGAGTAAGATACGAGTGATTACACGATTGCAGGCCATGTTGTCTCTGGTGATACGATCGGGTGAATGGGAGTAAGATACGAGCGATTACACGATTGCAGGCCATGTTGTCTGTGGTGATAGGAGCTGGTGGACGGGAGTAAGATACGAGTGATTACACGATTGCAGGCCATGTTGTCTGTGGTGATAGGAGCTGGTGGACGGGAGTAAGATACGAGTGATTACACGATTGCAGGCCATGTTGTCTCTGGTGATACGATCGGGTGAATGGGAGTAAGATACGAGTGATTACACGATTGCGGGCCATGTTGTCTCTGGTGATACGATCGGGTGAATGGGAGTAAGATGCGAGCGATTACACGATTGCGGGCCTGGTCGTCTGTGGCGATACATGAAAGAAAGTGTGATACGAGCGGTACGCATAGATAACACGATAATGATCCTTTCCAGTAACCTTATTCTGTATCCACACCACGATCTCAAGTCGTTCATTACGTAGAGAAATACGAGGTTTCCCAACGGCAGTTCTCTCTTCACAGTGAGTTCACAGCGAAAAATCGGCTAGGCGTACATTGTGGCCTGTGTGGTTCATATGTTCCTCACGTTTATAAGATAAATAAAGACGATAAATATACCGTCGTTGACGTCTCGTGACGTCATCACCGTTCAACCCATTTGGATAACAGTTTCAACGAATGCGGCACCGACAACAGCGGTCGGAGCTGTTGGCATTTTTGGGGGATCGTTATCCGTACAATTCCTGGTTCAACGCCGACTTTTTCCCTATTTACCGCGATCCGTTATAGCAGTGTCTGTGAATTCCTCGATATTCGCGATATCACCATTATGGTTTTTTTCCGTGCCCGGTCCTGAGCAGTCCTCATCTTGGAGATTCGATATTACTCGCCCTAATTCTTGAGGATTCTCGATTCATCGGGGTTATCCCCCCCCCCCCCCCACCTCCCTAGTAATCGTCTAAGGTTGCCATGCAAGCTACAGCTGTTGAACAGTGACTAGTTGAATGATGGTCATGTCGCCCAAACCGTGATGCAGGAGTCAAGACCAAAACCATGGACTCAATGCGACGAGTAGGAAGACATAGGCCTACAAGTTGTTTTCGCTTTGCCAGGAGAGAGAGTCGTCTTGTCTGTCATTGTACTTTGGGTGACGTGGCGTCATGAGTGTCAGGGTAGCGACAAGAAGCGACATATCGTTGATCAGACGACACGTTGTTGATAAGACGACACGCCATCGATTCTGTAATATACAGTAACTATGGTAACTATTGTCTGAACTGGATCCAAACATTCATCATTGAAAACGGCGGTAACAATGGTGGTTGGCATGGTTACGTAAGGTTCTGTCGGCTCTATATCGACCATTCCATGTCCAGTTCAGCCTGTTCATTACTCGTCCGTCTAGCGCTGGTTGTCTCCGCCAACATCTTGCATCATTTGTGCCACCTTGTTCTCTATCTGTGTTAAGTTTGCTGTGGGGCTGGTGCAGTCATGCTTCCCGGACCCCCTTGTCCTAGCTACTTCACCGTCACCGCTACATGCAGAGCACGAGTTACCTAAAACTCTGAAGGGAATTGGCGTAAAAACAATTCAACCCCCGCCTTGGAAAGAGTCCGGCTTCCAAGGTCACCGAAGGTCATTGGGGGACCAATCAAACACTTGTGTTGACGGCGCAGACAGGGCCAATATGGGTCCAAGTTGGGGGTGGGGAGGGGATTTCGGCTTGGGTAGTTTGGTGGGTGGGGGAGCCCGGTATGGTAGTGGCGTGATGGGGTGGAGTGGTGGGTCCCCCATGTCATGTTGAATCAATGAAAGCTCACAGTTCCAGTGCTTCACAGTGTAATAACGCCACAACCTTTTAGCAAATAAGGGCGATGACCCAAATCTCGCCCACCAACTAAATATCCTGGGTCGGCCTTTAGTATCGGGGATAGATTTGTCACAGAAAGTGTATTATGTAAAATAAGGAATAAGGACGAATATAAAATAAGGTATAAAATAAGCTTTGAAGCAAAAAGTGTGTGATATCATTGATACATTACGGCCACAATGTGTTGAGATTTATTGTATTAAATAGCATTGTACTGGGCGTCACAAGTATAGCAATTCACCTATTACATGGTAGAGTGGGGTTAAGACGACGGGGGCGAGGAGACGACTAAGCCAGTCGTACTCACAAATATCACTGAGCCCCCCAATATTTTTCTCTCCTTTTCAGTCTCCATAAAGTTCTCTCCCGCGCTGTCTGCCTGTCTCTGTCTCTTTTTCCATCGGTTCTTTCCCTCTATCTGGCCCCCTCTCTGTTATCCCTCTCTTTAGCTTTCGGATCAGGCGCCGTGGGAACGACACCCATGGGACCGATAGCACATTGGCAGAGGGAACCGCTCGTCTGCCTGGACCGAGGATATCCACCTGGACCGAGGATATCCACCTGGACAGAGGATATCCACCTGGATCCAGGATATCCACCTGGACCGAGGATATCCACCAGGACCGAGGATATCCACCTGGACCGAGGATATCCACCTGGACCCAGGATATCCACCAGGACCGAGGATATCCACCTGGACCGAGGATATCCACTTGGACCGAGGATATCCACTTGGACCCAGGATATCCACCAGGACCGAGGATATCCACCTGGACCGAGGATATCCACTTGGACCGAGGATATCCACTTGGACCGAAGATATCCACCTGGACCGAGGATATCCACCTGGACCGAGGATATCCACCTGGACCCAGGATATCCACCTGGACCGAGGATATCCACCTGGACCCAGGATATCCACTTGGACCGAGGATATCCACTTGGACCCAGGATATTCACCAGGACCGAGGATATCCACCTGGACCGAGGATATCCACTTGGACCGAGGATATCCACTTGGACCCAGGATATCCACCAGGACCGAGGATATCCACCTGGACCGAGGATATCCACTTGGACCCAGGATATCCACTTGGACCGAAGATATCCACCTGGACCGAGGATATCCACCTGGACCGAGGATATCCACCTGGACCCAGGATATCCACCTGGACCCAGGATATCCACTTGGACCGAGGATATCCACTTGGACCGAGGACATCCACCTGGACCGAGTATATCCACCTGGAGCCAGGATATCCACCTGGACCCAGGATATCCACCTGGACCCAGGATATCCACCTGGACCGAGGATATCCACTTGGACCGAGGATATCCACCTGGACCGAGGATATCCACTTGGACCGAGGATATCCACCTGGACCGAGTATATCCACCTGGAGCCAGGATATCCACCTGGACCCAGGATATCCACCTGGACCCAGGATATCCACCTGGACCCAGGATATCCACTTGGACCCAGGATATCCACTTGGACCGAGGATATCCACCTGGACCGAGGATATCCACCTGGACCCAGGATATCCACCTGGACCGAGGATATCCACCTGGACCGAGGATGTCCATCTGGACCGAGGATATCCACCTGGACCGAGGATATCCACCTGGACCGAGGATATCCACCTGGACCGAGGATATCCACCTGGACCAAAGATATCCACTTGGACCGAGGATATCCACCTGGACCCAGGATATCCATCTGGAACCAGGATATCCACCTGGACCGAGGATATCCACCAGGACCGAGGATATCCACTTGGACCGAGGATATCCACCTGGACCCAGGATATCCACCTGGAGCGAGGATATCCACCTGGACCGAGGATATCCACCAGGACCGAGGATATCCACCAGGACCGAGGATATCCACCTGGACCCAGGATATCCACCTGGACCAAAGATATCCACTTGGACCGAGGATATCCACCTGGACCCAGGATATTCATCTGGACCCAGGATATCCACCTGGACCGAGGATATCCACCAGGACCGAGGATATCCACCTGGACCGAGGATATCCACCTGGACCCAGGATATCCACCTGGACCCAGGATATCCACCTGGACCGAGGATATCCACTTGGACCGAGGATATCCACTTGGACCGAAGATATCCACCTGGACCGAGGATATCCACCTGGACCCAGGATATCCACCTGGACCGAGGATATCCACTTGGACCGAGGATATCCACCTGGACCCAGGATATCCACCAGGACCGAGGATATCCACTTGGACCGAGGATATCCACTTGGACCGAGGATATCCACCTGGACCGAGTATATCCACCTGGAGCCAGGATATCCACCTGGACCCAGGATATCCACCTGGACCGAGGATATCCACCTGGACCGAGGATATCCACTTGGACCGAGGATATCCACCTGGACCGAGGATATCCACTTGGACCGAGGATATCCACCTGGACCGAGTATATCCACCTGGAGCCAGGATATCTACCTGGACCCAGGATATCCACCTGGACCCAGGATATCCACCTGGACCCAGGATATCCACCTGGACCCAGGATATCCACTTGGACCGAGGATATCCACCTGGAC
Organism: Arenicola marina; assembly: GCA_964019135.1. NCBI lineage: Eukaryota > Metazoa > Annelida > Polychaeta > Arenicolidae > Arenicola > Arenicola marina. The sequence continues at coordinate 22,845,274 of OZ025249.1, forward strand.
CGAGTATATCCACCTGGAGCCAGGATATCCACCTGGACCCAGGATATCCACCTGGACCCAGGATATCCACCAGGACCGAGGATATCCACCTGGACCGAGGATATCCACTTGGACCGAGGATATCCACCTGGACCGAGTATATCCACCTGGAGCCAGGATATCCACCTGGACCCAGGATATCCACCTGGACCCAGGATATCCACTTGGACCGAGGATATCCACCTGGACCGAGGATATCCACCTGGACCCAGGATATCCACCTGGACCCAGGATATCCACCTGGACCGAGGATGTCCACCTGGACCGAGGATATCCACCTGGACCGAGGATATCCACCTGGACCGAGGATATCCACCTGGACCGAGGATATCCACCTGGACCAAAGATATCCACTTGGACCGAGGATATCCACCTGGACCCAGGATATCCATCTGGACCCAGGATATCCACTTGGACCGAGGATATCCACTTGGACCGAGGATATCCACCTGGACAGAGGATATCCACCTGGACGGAGGATATCCACCTGGACCGAGGATATCCACCTGGACCGAGGATATCCACCTGGACCGAGGATATCCACCTGGACCGAGGATATCCACCTGGACCAAAGATATCCACTTGGACCGAGGATATCCACTTGGACCGAGGATATCCACCTGGACCCAGGATATCCATCTGGACCCAGGATATCCACCTGGACCGAGGATATCCACCAGGACCGAGGATATCCACCAGGACCGAGGATATCCACCTGGACCCAGGATATCCACCTGGACCAAAGATATCCACTTGGACCGAGGATATCCACCTGGACCCAGGATATCCATCTGGACCCAGGATATCCACCTGGACCGAGGATATCCACCAGGACCGAGGATATCCACCTGGACCGAGGATATCCACCTGGACCGAGGATATCCACCTGGACCCAGGATATCCACTTGGACCGAGGATATCCACCTGGACCGAGGATATCCACCTGGACCGAGGATATCCACCTGGACCCAGGATATCCACCTGGACCCAGGATATCTACCTGGACCGAGGATATCCACCTGGAGCGAGGATATCCACCTGGACCCAGGATATCCACCTGGACCCAGGATATCCACCTGGACCCAGGATATCCACCTGGACCGAGGATATCCACCTGGACCGAGGATATCCACCTGGACCGAGGATATCCACCTGGACCGAGGATATCCACCTGGAGCGAGGATATCCACCTGGACCGAGGATATCCACCTGGACCCAGGATATCCACCTGGACCCAGGATATCCACCTGGACCGAGGATATCCACCTGGACCGAGGATATCCACCTGGACCAAAGATATCCACTTGGACCGAGGATATCCACCTGGACCCAGGATATCCATCTGGACCCAGGATATCCACCTGGACCGAGGATATCCACCAGGACCGAGGATATCCACCAGGACCGAGGATATCCACCAGGACCGAGGATATCCACCTGGACCGAGGATATCCACCTGGACCCAGGATATCCACCTGGACCCAGGATATCCACCTGGACCGAGGATATCCACTTGGACCTAGGATATCCACTTGGACCGAAGATATCCACCTGGACCGAGGATATCCACCTGGACCCAGGATATCCACCTGGACCGAGGATATCCACTTGGACCGAGGATATCCACCTGGACCCAGGATATCCACCAGGACCGAGGATATCCACTTGGACCGAGGATATCCACTTGGACCGAGGATATCCACCTGGACCGAGTATATCCACCTGGAGCCAGGATATCCACCTGGACCCAGGATATCCACCTGGACCGAGGATATCCACCTGGACCGAGGATATCCACTTGGACCGAGGATATCCACCTGGACCGAGGATATCCACTTGGACCGAGGATATCCACCTGGACCGAGTATATCCACCTGGAGCCAGGATATCTACCTGGACCCAGGATATCCACCTGGACCCAGGATATCCACCTGGACCGAGGATATCCACCTGGACCCAGGATATCCACTTGGACCGAGGATATCCACCTGGACCCAGGATATCCACTTGGACCGAGGATATCCACCTGGACCCAGGATATCCACTTGGACCGAGGATATCCACCTGGACCGAGGATATCCACCTGGACCCAGGATATCCACCAGGACCGAGGATATCCACCTGGACCGAGGATATCCACTTGGACCGAGGATATCCACCTGGACCGAGTATATCCACCTGGACCGAGGATATCCACCTGGAGCCAGGATATCCACCTGGACCCAGGATATCCACCTGGACCCAGGATATCCACTTGGACCGAGGATATCCACCTGGACCGAGGATATCCACCTGGACCCAGGATATCCACCTGGACCGAGGATATCCACCTGGACCGAGGATGTCCACCTGGACCGAGGATATCCACCTGGACCGAGGATATCCACCTGGACCGAGGATATCCACCTGGACCGAGGATATCCACCTGGACCAAAGATATCCACTTGAACCGAGGATATCCACCTGGACCCAGGATATCCATCTGGACCCAGGATATCCACTTGGACCGAGGATATCCACCTGGACCGAGGATATCCACCTGGACCGAGGATATCCACCTGGACCGAGGATATCCACCTGGACCGAGGATATCCACCTGGACCGAGGATATCCACCTGGACCGAGGATATCCACCTGGACCGAGGATATCCACCTGGACCGAGGATATCCACCTGGACCAAAGATATCCACTTGGACCGAGGATATCCACTTGGACCGAGGATATCCACCTGGACCCAGAATATCCATCTGGACCCAGGATATCCACCTGGACCGAGGATATCCACCAGGACCGAGGATATCCACCAGGACCGAGGCTATCCACCTGGACCCAGAATATCCACCTGGACCAAAGATATCCACTTGGACCGAGGATATCCACCTGGACCCAGGATATCCATCTGGACCCAGGATATCCACCTGGACCGAGGATATCCACCAGGACCGAGGATATCCACCTGGACCGAGGATATCCACCTGGACCCAGGATATCCACCTGGACCCAGGATATCCACTTGGACCGAGGATATCCACCTGGACCGAGGATATCCACCTGGACCGAGGATATCCACCTGGACGCAGGATATCCACCTGGACCGAGGATATCCACCTGGACCGAGGATATCCACCTGGAGCGAGGATATCCACCTGGACCCAGGATATCCACCTGGACCGAGGATATCCACCTGGACCCAGGATATCCACCTGGACCCAGGATATCCACCTGGACCGAGGATATCCACCTGGACCGAGGATATCCACCTGGACCGAGGATATCCACCTGGAGCGAGGATATCCACTTGGACCGAGGATATCCACCTGGACCCAGGATATCCACCTGGACCCAGGATATCCACCTGGACCGAGGATATCCACCTGGACCGAGGATATCCACCTGGACCAAAGATATCCACTTGGACCGAGGATATCCACCTGGACCCAGGATATCCATCTGGACCCAGGATATCCACCTGGACCGAGGATATCCACCAGGACCGAGGATATCCACCAGGACCGAGGATATCCACCTGGACCGAGGATATCCACCTGGACCGAGGATATCCACCTGGACCCAGGATATCCACCTGGACCGAGGATATCCACCTGGACCGAGGACATCTACCTGGACCGAGGATATCCACCAGGACCGAGAATATCTACCTGGACCGAGCATATCTACCTGACCGAGGATATCCACCAGGACCGAGGATATCCAACTGGACCCAGGATATCCACCTGGACCGAGGATATCCACCTGGACCGAGGATATCCACCTGGAGCGAGGATATCCACCTGGACCGAGGATATCCACCTGGACCCAGGATATCCACCTGGACCCAGGATATCCACCTGGACCGAGGATATCCACCTGGACCGAGGATATCCACCTGGACCGAGGATATCCACCTGGAGCGAGGATATCCACCTAGGCCGAGGATATTCACGTGGACCGAGGATATCCACATGGACCGAGGATATCCACCTGGACCCAGGATATTCACGTGGACCGAGGATATCCACATGGACCGAGGATATCCACCTGGACCCAGGATATCCACCGGGAGCGAGGATATCCACCTGGACCGAGGATATTCGCGTGGACCGAGGATATCCACATGGACCGAGGATATCCACCTGGACCCAGGATATCCACCTGGACCCAGGATATCCACCTGGAGCGAGGATATCCACCTGGACCGAGGATATCTACCTGGACCGAGGAGATCTACCTGGACCCAGGATATCCACTTGGACCGAGGATATCCACATGGACCGAGGATATCCACCTGGACCCAGGATATCCACGTGGACCGAGGATATTCACGTGGACCGAGGATATCCACCTGGACCCAGGATATCCACCTGGACCCAGGATATCCACCTAGACCGAGGATATCCACTTGGACCGAGGATATCCACTTGGACCGAAGATATCCACCTGGACCGAGGATATCCACCTGGACCCAGGATATCCACCTGGACCGAGGATATCCACTTGGACCGAGGATATCCACCTGGACCCAGGATATCCACCAGGACCGAGGATATCCACTTGGACCGAGGATATCCACTTGGACCGAGGATATCCACCTGGACCGAGTATATCCACCTGGAGCCAGGATATCCACCTGGACCCAGGATATCCACCTGGACCGAGGATATCCACCTGGACCGAGGATATCCACTTGGACCGAGGATATCCACCTGGACCGTGGATATCCACTTGGACCGAGGATATCCACCTGGACCGAGTATATCCACCTGGACCCAGGATATCCACCTGGACCCAGGATATCCACTTGGACCGAGGATATCCACCTGGACCCAGGATATCCACCTGGACCCAGGATATCCACCAGGACCGAGGATATCCACCTGGACCCAGGATATCCACCTGGAGCCAGGATATCCACCTGGACCGAGGATATCCACCTGGACCCAGGATATCCACCTGGACCCAGGATATCCACCAGGACCGAGGATATCCACCTGGACCGAGGATATCCACTTGGACCGAGGATATCCACCTGGACCGAGTATATCCACCTGGAGCGAGGATATCCACCTGGACCGAGGATATCCACCTGGACCCAGGATATCCACCTGGACCCAGGATATCCACTTGGACCGAGGATATCCACGTGGACCGAGGATATCCACCTGGACCCAGGATATCCACCTGGAGCCAGGATATCCACCTGGACCGAGGATGTCCACCTGGACCGAGGATATCCACCTGGACCGAGGATATCCACCTGGACCGAGGATATCCACCTGGACCGAGGATATCCACCTGGACCAAAGATATCCACTTGGACCGAGGATATCCACCTGGACCCAGGATATCCATCTGGACCCAGGATATCCACCTGGACCGAGGATATCCACCAGGACCGAGGATATCCACCAGGACCGAGGATATCCACCTGGACCCAGGATATCCACCTGGACCAAAGATATCCACTTGGACCGAGGATATCCACCTGGACCCAGGATATCCATCTGGACCCAGGATATCCAGCTGGACCGAGGATATCCACCAGGACCGAGGATATCCACCTGGACCGAGGATATCCACCTGGACCCAGGATATCCACCTGGACCGAGGATATCCACCTGGACCGAGGATATCCACCTGGACCGAGGATATCTACCTGGACCGAGGATATCCACCAGGACCGAGAGTATCTACCTGGACCGAGGATATCTACCTGACCGAGGATATCCACCAGGACCGAGGATATCCACCTGGACCCAGGATATCCACCTGGACCGAGGATATCCACCTGGACCGAGGATATCCACCTGGAGCGAAGATATCCACCTGGACCGAGGATATCCACCTGGACCCAGGATATCCACCTGGACCCAGGATATCCACCTGGACCGAGGATATCCACCTGGACCGAGGATATCCACCTGGACCGAGGATATCCACCTGGACCGAGGATATCCACCTGGAGCGAGGATATCCACCTGGACCGAGGATATCCACCTGGACCCAGGATATCCACCTGGACCCAGGATATCCACCTGGACCGAGGATATCCACCTGGACCGAGGATATCCACCTGGACCGAGGATATCCACCTGGAGCGAGGATATCCACCTAGGCCGGGGATATTCACGTGGACCGAGGATATCCACATGGACCGAGGATATCCACCTGGACCCAGGATATCCACCTGGAGCGAGGATATCCACCTGGACCGAGGATATCCACCTGGACCGAGGATATCCACCTGGACCCAGGATATCCACCTGGAGCGAGGATATCCACCTGGACCGAGGATATCTACCTGGACCGAGGAGATCTACCTGGACCTAGGATATCCACTTGGACCGAGGATATCCACATGGACCGAGGATATCCACCTGGACCCAGGATATCCACGTGGACCGAGGATATTCACGTGGACCGAGGATATCCACCTGGACCCAGGATATCCACCTGGAGCGAGGATATCCACCTGGACCGAGGATATCCACATGGACCGAGGATATCCACCTGGACCCAGGATATCCACTTGGACCGAGGATATCCACATGGACCGAGGATATCCACCTGGACCCAGGATATCCACGTGGACCGAGGATATTCACGTGGACCGAGGATATCCACCTGGACCCAGGATATCCACCTGGACCCAGGATATCCACCTGGACCGAGGATATCCACCTGGACCGAGGATATCCACCTGGACCGAGGATATTCACCTGGACCGAGGATATCCACCTGGACCGAGGATATTCACCTGGACCCAGGATATCCACCTGGACCGAGGATATCCACCTGGACCGAGGATATCCACCTGGACCCAGGATATCCACCTGGAGCGAGGATATCCACCTGGACCGAGGATATCCACATGGACCGAGGATATCCACCTGGACCCAGGATATCCACTTGGAACGAGGATATCCACCTAGACCGAGGATATCCACCTGGACCGAGGATATCCACCTGGACCGAGGATATCCACCTGGACCGAGGATATCCACATGGACCGAGGATATCCACCTGGACCCAGGATATCCACCTGTAGCCAGGATATCTACCTGGACCGAGGATATCCACCTGGACCGAGGATATCCACCTGGACCGAGGATATCCACCTGGACCGAGGATATTCACCTGGACCCAGGATATCCACCTGGACCGAGGATATCCACCTGGACCGAGGATATCCACCTGGACCGAGGATATCCACCTGGACCGAGGATATCCACCTGGACCGAGGATATCCACCTGGACCCAGGATATCCACCTGGACCCAGGATATGCACCTGGACCCAGGATATCCACCTGGACCGAGGATATCCACCTGGACCCAGGATATCCACCTGGACCGAGGATATTAAGTTGGTAGATTTGGGTCTTTGCCCTTATTTTCTAAAAGGTTGTGGCGTTAAGATCTCTATAACAACGGCGTATTTCATTAAGGTGGCATAAAAACATCAAAGACATTGATTGACACCGCTCCCGAAACAGCTCCCGAAACAGCTCCCGAAACAGCTCCGGAAACAGCTCCCGACACCGCTCCCGAAACAGCTCCCGAAACAGCTTCCGAAACATCTCCCGAAACAGCTCCGGAAACAGCTCCCGACACCGCTCCCGAAACAGCTCCCGAAACAGCTCTCGAAAGAGCTCCCGAAACAGCTCCCGACACCGCTCTCGAAACAGCTCCCGAAACAGCTCCCAAAAAGGCTCTCGAAACAGCTCCCAAAAAAGCTCCCGAAACAGCTCCCGACACCGCTCTCGAAACAGCTCCCGAAACAGCTCCCGAAACAGCTCCCGAAACAGCTCCCTAAAAGGCTCTTTGCTGCTAAGTCAAACACCCACTTAAATATCGGTGGCCCAGGAGTATGTTCGGGAGATTGATGCATTAGCCCGACTCAAGGGCTGGTGCCCCGCAGAATACTGAACACCTATTCCACCAGGCTGCGGAAAAAAAAACGTTTGAATTAGTTTTAACGTAAGAGCTGCCAGGACAGGCCGGAGCAGGGGCTGATCATGTGACTTGGCAAGCGGCACCGACGGTCTCCTCACCAGGGGTCCGCTGTATAATGCGCAATACTACACTTAAAGACCCATAACTGTACAAAGACATGAAGCTTGGTTACACGCGAATCAATGTAAACTGTGATGAGAAAGGTATGCGCACTTAATAAAGACCAGAGCGATGTTCTAGGCGGGATTCCCTATGTCTTCCTTCAGACGAATATATTTTAACGCCCCGCTACACTGTGGAGCCTCCCCACCCAATATGTGCTTTCCCTGCTTTATCGCGATCACAAATCAAGGAAAATCACCAGTTGCCTGTGTGCCTGCGCCATCTTTAGCAGTTACAACCGTATCTGAGGCATATAAAAGCGGGGGGGCGACTAAAGCCCCTCAGCAGGAACCATCCTAGGGGAGATTGCTTCTTGTCGAGCATGACACACCCCGCATGGCGGCGGAAAGGGGCGGCGGAAAGGGGTGCGGCGCGGGGAGGGCGGATGGTGGTGGGTGGGGGGGGGCCTTGAGGTGAGGAGGTGACCTGGCGAGATGACATCTACTTCCTATCACCGCGAGTCACTGATCACTGTAACAGTTGATCTCTGTAACAGTTGATCCCTGTAACAGCCGATCACTGACAACTGATCACTGTAACAACCGATCACTGTAACAGCGTATCACTATACCAGCCGATCACTGTAAAAGCCGATCACTGTAACAGCGGATCACTGTCAGTAAGAGTTCTTCAATCCTGTCGCACGGGATCAGTAGCATATGGCGCGAGTCCGTGATTTCACCACTGACCTCGGCGCTAGATGGATGTTAGTGGCTAGACAAATACATAAATCTACCCTCTGTAGAAGCGTGGCCAGTGTGTTTCATGGACCGACGGCCGAGGTGCTGCCGCCTGGTGGGACACGGGGGACATGTCGCCAGATGTCACGTGGGCGGGCGACTCCGGAAGCCTTCCCGGGCAAACAATGCCTGTCGACATGGCGGCCGTGGTGGACCGCCGGGCCCCGGGGACACGGGCAAACAGCCCCCGCCCCCCCGGAGACCTCCCCCCCCCCCTCCCCGCCGCTGGCCAGGTGAAACAAGGGCAGGGAATTCCCATCGGTCGAGGTGTGGGAGGGCCGCCGGGGTGAAGGAGTGAGGGGTATGGTGGAGGTGAGGAGGGAGGGGAGGAGGGGGTGGGGGTATGGTGGAGGTGAGGAGGGAGGGGAGGAGGGGTGGGGGTATGGTGGAGGTGAGGAGGGAGGGGAGGAGGAGGGGTATATGGTGGAGGTGAGGAGGGAGGGGAGGAGGAGGGGCATATGGTGGAGGTGAGGAGGGAGGGGAGGAGGAGGGATATATGGTGGAGGTGAGGAGGGAGGGGAGGAGGGGGTGGGGTATGGTGGAGGTGAGGAGGGAGGGGAGGAGGGGGTGGGGGTATGGTGGAGGTGAGGAGGGAGGGGAGGAGGAGGGGTATATGGTGGATGGGAGGAGCGAGGGGAGGGGGAGGGGGCCTCTCTATAAATACCCAGACCAGATGAGTCCAGCTTCTGCTCAATTAGCATTGTGCATCGTGCGTCGGTCACGTGACCCAGTAGCGAAATCGTGCGTCCTATGACTGAGCGCGTAATCTTTTGATAACGGTATTTGATAACGGTATTGCTATATATTGGTGCAAGTCGGCATATGCATATCAGGCATATTGTGCCTTATGCCAACTTACCAACTGATGGTTGTTATATAAATGGCTTGACAATAAAAGGTTGCCACACAGCGCCGCAATGAAGCTGTTGCTACCCATGTCTGACAATAAAAATATCGCCGCAATGCGTGACAAGTGTTACGTCGCCCAAGACAAACAATCTAGTTAAACATAACGCCATGACCATGTGGTTGATATGTGATCCGACCTCACCCCCACCACTCTCTCTCGACCTCAAACCCCCTCTCCAGACCTCTGCCATCTGTCTCGACCCCCTCCCTCCCCCCCCCTCTCCCCTCGCCTGCTTCCTGTGCATGTCTCTCTCAAGCTGCTGTCTTGGCATTTCAGACATAATTGACCCTTTCACCTAATTATACAGCTGTTCTGACACCAATGCCGACATCGCGTTTTTTTTCTGGAGCGTGTTACCCAGACCCTGAGTATGGGACAATGGGTAGGCAACGTGTGGGGTTGAGTCTGGAGTCCCGAGTCAGTGGTATAACTCCCTGGGGTCCTGGGCCAGGGCCAACGAGAAACCGCCAAGATTTTATGGACAATGACTAAAGTGGCTTCTATCCATCACATATTTTTAATCTGGGTAAATGGTCTGGCCTATCGCTGTCGGATCGGGTGTGGCGGTCATGTTTTCAATGTAACTCTATAACGTCTTTTTTGGTCGATATTTCTTTCATTATCTAATGTATTACAGCATAGCAGGCTGATCACGGGGTGACACGGGGTGACACGGGGTGACATGGGGTGACATAAGCGGACGTGGGGTATCTATTACATTACGGAAGTTCCATCTATGTATGTGCAATATAACTCCCCGTCTGGCACCACGGCCATGGCGGTCAACGCCGGAGATGCGCATGGTAAACGCCGGACACATATACATTTATATAGTAATATAGTTATATAGTTGGCATCTGTCCGTCTGCATGAGCCTTTTGTTCTGATTTAAGTATTTCGAATTATTTCGCGGCATTATTGGTCATATTATTAGTATAGTTGTAGAGTTATAGTTATATAGGCGCACAGTTATATATGAATATAGTTATGTATTTAAATAGTTAAAATATATATAGTAATTTATTTAAATAGCTAATTTATATATAGTTATATATTTAAATAGCTATATATTAAAATAGTTAAACTATATGTAGTTACATATAAAAATAGTTAAAATATATATAGTTATATATTGATATAATTATGTATTTATGCATTTGTATAGTTATATATGTAACATGTATATAGTTATTATATAGTTATGTATTTATGCATTTACATAGCTACACAATTACCGAATAACTCGTTGACCAGTAATGCCATAATTGAAGAACGCGATGAGAGGAGGGGGGGGGTCATATTTCTGTCGTGTTGAAGCACAATGGATTATTCCCGCTACGGATTCCATTTACAGTTGTGGCAATTGTAGTGGAAGGACGAAACGGCGACACTGATATAGCATGGAGAAGAATAGGCCCACTTCCCGTTTCGTTACCATGGTTTCTCGCTACAACGACGCGGACGGGGGTCGGGAGGGAGGACCGGGGTGGGGAGGGGGGGGGGAGGGAGGTTGAGGAGCACTTACGGTTGTGTTGCCATTGAAGCTGCAATAATCTTAATAACAGGAAAGGAGGCTGGCCACGTGGTCATTGCTATCTTTAATCATCCTTCTGGCGCAGACGTATGTCACCCCAACACCGTGACTGGCCACACCGCCTGGCGCGGGCGGCTCGCTCCAAGGTCGCAGCCCCCACCGACCCCCCTCCCCCCCCCCCACCTCTCCCACAAGCACCCTCTACCTTCCTTCCTCCACTCCGCCCACTCCCTAAGGCAGCGTGCCCTCCCCCACCGTGCGCTCCCCAGAGTCCCCTCCACACCGTCCCCTCCCCACCGTCCCCTCCCCACCGTCCCCTCCCCACCCCTACCATTCGTGTTTTCTGCAACCGCCCACCTTTCGCACTCACCCTCTTTCAACCACCCATCATAATTTCCCGTCACCCCCTCTGCCACACCTCCCTAGTGTCTCCCGATCCCGATCCCCGTCTTGCAACCCACCCCCCACTTCCGCCTCACCGTCCTCCAATCGTCTTCATCAACCACCCGTCCACCCCGTCGCTCCCCACCCTTCTCCCTTGCCCCCCCCCCCCCACCCCCACCCCTCCACCCAGCTTGCGGACGAGGCAGCATCCTTCATCCCCGCAGAGCACGTGGGGTAGCTGCGAGCACGTGGAACAAACACGGGAACCACGTCTACCAACAGAGCCCCACAGCATTACTGGGGCAATAAGGCCATAGCCACGTAATGGCGAGTCATTACCGCTCAATTGGGGGTATTATTAACCGCGACGTCTGACACAGGCCACCGTCACGAGACAATGGCGGGGGCGGCCGCGTGACGTGTGACAAGGGAGACGGCGTCGGCGGTGACGACATGACACAGACTTACCTCGTCTTCCCTCATGCCGGTGCACTTTGAGTTGGAGCGACCGGAGCGTCCACTGGCCATGGCTGGGGTCTGAGGTGACACCCCGGCCCGCCGGCAGCGTGAGGCCCCACGCTCTGGTGACAGCGGCCTGGGCAACGGGCAGCGGGGGTCACTTGTGTATCCCTCAGGCGTCTATAAGTGACCGGTTTAACCCGCAGGCGTCTGTAAGTTAGGTGACCTGTGTATCCCACAGGCGTCTAAAAGTAACCGTTGTATCTCACAGGCGTCTAAAAGTAACTGTTGTATCCCACAGGCGTCTATAAGTTAGGTGATCGGTGTATCTCACAAGCGTCTAAAAGTGACCGGTGTATCTCACAGGCGTCTAAAAGTGACCGATGTATTCCACAGGCGTCTATAAGTTAAGTGACCGGCATATTCCCACAGGCGTCTAAAAATGACCGGTGTATCCCACAGGCGTCAATAAGTTAGGTGACCGTTGTATCCCACAGGCGTCTATAAGTTAGGTGACCGTTGTATCCCACAGGCGTCTATAAGTTAGGTGACCGGTGTATCCCACAGACGTCTATAAGTTAGGTGACCACAGACAACACAATTAGGTGACCTGGTGTATCTCGCAGAAACCAGTTAGGTGACCTGGTGTATCCCGCAGAAAACACAATGAGGTGACCTGTGTATCCCACATAAACCACAGTTAGGTGACCTGTGTATCCCACAGAAGCCACAGTTGGGTGACCTATGTATCACACAGAAACCACAGTTAGGTGACCGGTCCTTGTGGCTTGATCACTTCCACTTCAATGACTCCTGTGATGTGTGGACTGCCATACTGCCACGGCGAAAACTCCAACCATGTTTCTATGAGCCGTTTGTTTTATTATTGTGGTTACGAAGTAACATACTTCACCGCGACTGCCTCCAGCTGTCACCGGATGTATCCGGGAGGCCCTACATACGGGTTCTACATACGGGTTCCCCTCGCGACGGCCGCTTATGTCCTATTATGGCCTTGATATCCTAATTGCATATCTGTCTTGCTTCCCCGGATTGTCCGGCCGAGCAGTCTCCGCCAGAGCTTTACCACAGGTGGCGCCAGTGGTGCTTGCAGGCGGTCGGCTGTTTGTTTTCGGCTCAGATGCTTGCTTCTCTCGCCTCTCGCGACGACGATGCTGGGGACCGCAGCTACTGCAGCGCACCAAGCGACGGGATGGTCGAGCCATGAATGGCACGGACCGGGAGGCCTCACAATGCCGAGGCGAGTCGGGGAGGGGGGGGGGGGGGGGGGGCAGGTGGTAGTGGGGGGAGGCAGGGGAGAAGGCGGCGGGGGCAAGGCACTGTTGGCCCGGGAAGGGGAGGAAAGTCGGGGTGGAGAGCCAAAGGCACTGGTCGGGGTGCCGTCAACCTGGGTGTGGCTGGTGAGAGATGGGGTTGGGAGGGGGAGGGGAGCAAGGCACTGGTCGAAGGGTAGTAGTGGGGAGGGGGCGGGGCGCGGGGACGGACCCAATCTGCTGATCGATGAGGGTGGTTGTTGGGGTAGGGGGGGGGGGAGGCGGGGGCCAAGAGTGGCGTGGTGGAGATCGGGGAGGGGGAAGGATGGGGATCTGGGTTTGAGGGACTGAATATTGCAGGATAGGGCCGGGGTGCATGAGGCTAGGGAGAGGGGGGAGGGATACTGGGAGGGGTGCTACGAGAGACCGGAAAGGGTGCCATGGTACCGCGGGGGGGAGAGGCAGGGCCATAAAGGCTCCAGTATAGGAAGGGGCAGGGAGGGGCTGGGCGGGGCAGGATAGGGCGGCTCAAACAGGAGACGGCCAAGCCAACCGGTAACTGGCTGCAAAATGCACGCACGTTGCGGACCGCCATCCTCAACCCCACAAATGACCCCCCCCCCAACCCACTATTCTCCACTCCACTGACCCTCCACCGCCCCCCCCCCTTCATCCAGCGGTCTACATGTGTCCCCACACAGAGGCTGCAACAGCCAAGTCAGAAACAGCTTGACGTTTAATTCAAATGAGAGAGACGTGACGTGGGTAAGGTCGCATGACTCACAGCGCCGCCTGGCGGGCGAGATTCGCACTAGTATAAAGACAATATTACATGTACATTGTAACTTGTTGGGCGGCTGTCAGTCTACAGCATAGTACTATAGTGTGCTTAGTCTAAAGATTGTATACTAGTTATAAAGTGTATCTAGTTTGCAGCACACAGACTAGTTTGATAGTGTGCATAATCTACAACGTTCAGACTAGTTTGATAGTGTGCATAGTTTGCAGGACACAGATTAGTTTGATATCGTACTGACTACAAAACTCAGACTGGTTTCATAGTGTGTACAGACTACAACATTCAGACTAATGATATACTGTGTATAATCTAATTTACAGCTTTAGATATCGTGCTATAGTGCACAACCTACATATTATTTGGACAGAGGGTACAGTCAACAGCGCTAGCTGCACAGTCTCTATAACACAGAGCACCAGTTACATATGTGTGTAGTCCATTATATTTAATAATCGGAAAATGTCGCTACTAAATTCTCCAAATTAATTGCTGGCCGAATGATACAAATATTTATTGTCTTAGCGCTCTGAATGCAACAAAAACGTTAGATATATTTATTAACATTGGAATACGCATACCGAAAAGATATCGTTCGATTTAGAAAGATTGCTAGATTACTATCATAATTAGTCGTGTCATTATATCCACCCTGGCATGGTGATAACGATCAGCGGATGAATTAAGTACAAGTCACATGTAACAGCGATTTGTTAAGGTCATTTATTAAATGACGGATGGAAAGCAATACCTATTGGCAGGTTGCATATCATAAATACAAAGCTTCAAGCACAGCTTGACCACATTGAAATGTCTGCCTTTTAGCAGTGCCATATAATTAAATCCATATCTTGTAAATACCAATGAGCCTGCTTTAAATATAGGCAATGACATGACTGATGTGAGGGCCTCAAAAGGCCCAAACGAATACAAAGACACTGTGATAAACAATAGGGAGAGGTGGGCGGGTTGTTGTCGCACGTCCAGCGTCACCAACGTCCACAGCAGAGAGAAGAAACGGCGGCTCCGATTGGATGTATATATGGACGAGCTCAGAGCTGTGATTGGACAATACATTTTAATTTAATAACCAAAATAACCGATCACTTTGCATACATATCTGCATATCAGTATCTGCATAAATTTAAATAACATGGTAACTGGTACACCGTGCGGATGACAGCTGAGGCATCCTTCCCAAGACAGGTCGCCTTGGTGACGAAGACAGGATCTCGAAACAAACTGCTGTTTTATATCGAAACGTATAGAAAAAAAGTAAAAAAAAAACAGTTAATACAAGCATGACTCATTGTCATTTGCGACAAAACATGAAGACAGCACGTTATAATTATGTGTTGCGCGACTCGTCACGGCTCTTATCTCGTCGCGGAGATAAAGAGACACCCACAACCACCACGTGTCTACCGAGGGATAACACAGATCAGGGTAGACGCGAGACACGTTTGTTGCTTCACGGCTTCGTGTCTGTTACACTCACCAGGAGGCGCCACAAAGTGTGTCGACATGTAACAATTAAGCCCACCAGGTTTCGCAACCAAGGCATTGATACTTGTCAGTTGGTTGTCCGTCATTTCTCACCAGGGTCCCTTGAGGGTCTAAACCAAGGCGTCGAATTATAACTGCACTCGGCGTAATACACGACCCACGACGCCCCCCCCCCCCCCCCGTTGTGGCCGTCTCTTGTCAATACGCCAATCATGTTAGGCGAGACAGATGTGGGGAGGGGGGGGGGGGGGGGCGAGTAGGATTTCTGGGAAATGGATACTTACGTAATATGATATCCAGAAAATAGGCCAATCAATGACAAGGCGGGGTATGTGTGTGTGGGGGGTGGAAGGGGGTATGGGAGTGGGTACGATGTAGGTCACACAGCGCTCACTCCTTGTTATGTCGAAGGAAGTCATGTGACTCGATTATTACCCGTCATCAGCGTGGAACGATGATTCCATTGTAAACAATACGTAAATAAATAAATGCTGTTCATCGTTTTCATTTAATGAATTGCTTCCATAACAAAATAAATGCTCCTGCAATCTGTATCTGCAATGCTGAGCCTGTATCCAGGTTAACTAAAGCAAATGCTAACCCTGTATCCAGGGTAACTATAGCTGTAGCAGGTACGTGGCATCCGAGTCGAATGGTACGAATAACCTGCGAATTCTATGTTAACTCAAGAGATACATTACTCCAAATCCTACTGAATGAATAACCGTGCTCTCTCGATTGCCATGTTACCTCACGAGATACATCATTTAAATCCTACTGAATGCAACTCAGGAAATATGACGTCCCTAGATGACGCATTCATCTCAATAGCGCCGGAAGGGGAAGGGGGGTGGAGGGTAGACCGGCCATGCCGTCTGCCCTACCCCTCAGGTCACCAGGGGAGGTTGATAGGAGAGGAAGATAGACGGACACCCCCACGGGTCCCATTGATAAAGGAGAGTGCGAGGAGGCCGCATAAATATGGCGCCCATCGCGTCTCCCCGGTGTCACATAGGTAATGAAGTCTTCTAATAAACAACATGGCGCCCATCGCGTCCCCCCAGTGTCACATAGGTAATGAAGTCTTCTAATAAACAACATGGCGCCCATCGCGTCCCCC